>OX402002.1:2915067-4115067 GCA_947859395.1 Eupithecia insigniata
GGGTAGGTTTACTAGTTAGATAAAACTTCACATCGGATCCATGATTCAGTATAATGACTATGGATTTGCCCACAGGTTTTGGTGAGCGGCGGCGTTGATTCTACAGTTTGCGCTGCTCTGCTAAGTAAGGCACTACGCGAGGACCAAGTCATCGCTCTACATATTGACAACGGTATGATTATTGTAATACTCTACGAAAAAGCAATGATTTCATCCAAATTCCAGACTTTCGTTCCTTCGGTCTGCTTTGAAAAGCGAAATACGAAGTTTCGGAGGACGGATCGCACGAAACGAGCATTTTACCAATTTGTTTCGGATGCGTTATCTACACGGAAAGAAAAGTTATTTTAAAACAAGAATATATTTATTGGTCAAGAATAATATAGTTTCCTATATGAGCAAAACATTATTTTCTTGAATTTAGAATTTTATTGTTTCAGTTTTCGACACATTATTATCTCAAATTAAGAGGATATATTCTGAATAGAAGAAATAAACACTGTCTCTGGGCAACAGGGACAAGTTTCTTGACTTCTAAAACATTACATTTTTTGAACAGAAATAATAAATTATGTTGAGTGTAGAATTATTGTTTATTTTAGTCAAGAGTATAATTATTTTGTTGGAAAATGCGTTTAACCTTGTTTAGAAATTACGTAAGTCTTATCTCGAAAATCCTCTGAGAATGAAAGTTTTGTCACTTTGAACCAAAACCGCAGAATCTTAATCGAAGATTTGTTTAAGTTGGTAGAAAAAAACTTTTAAGCTTAGTTTCTTGAACCGAAATAATTTTGCGTTCAGTTAAAAACTAAGGCATCTCATACAAATAATGCAACTTCTTCAACGAATTTTAATAATAATCTTAAATCAAATAACCATTTATTTCATACAAAAGCTACATTTATCTTTGGTGGATATTTTCTGTGCGTTCTTTAAATAATATAATTTGCTTAACTCAAGCATTGAAAACCTTAAGTGGAGAGTAATGATGATTTTGAGTCGAGAAAGCACATTTTTAGGGTGAGAACATTAATATTTTTAATTCAAATAACCAGAGGTTTCCTCCTAAAACCTAATTTATCTTAGGTGGATACTTTCAGTGCCTTCTTTAGATAATATAATTTGCTTAACTCAAGCATTTAAAATTTTAAGTGGACAGTAATGACGATTTTTATTTGAGAAAGCACATATTTAGGCAGAGTACATTAACATTCTTAATTCAAATAACCAGGGCTTTCATACTAAAACCTAATTTAACTTAAGTGGAAATTTTCATTGCGTTCTTTAGATAATATAATTAGCTTAACTCAAGCATTTTAAATACTAAGTGGAGAGTAATGATAGTTTTCATTTAAGAATGAAGATTTTAAGGTAAGTATATTCATATTCTTCATTCAAATAACCAGAGATTTCATACTAAAACCTGATTTATCTTTGGGGGATATTTTTCTGTGCGTTCTTTAAATAATATAATTTGCTTAACTCAAGCATTAAAAATCTTAAGTGGAGAGTAATGATGATTTTGAGTCGAGAAAGCACATTTTTAGGGAAACAACATTAATATTTTTAATTGAAATAACCAGAGGTTTCGTCCTAAAACCTAATTTATCTTAAGTGGAAACTTTCAGTGCGTTCTTTTGATAATATAATTTGCTTAACTCAAGTATTTTAAATATTAAGTGGAGAGTAATGATAGTTTTCAATGGAGAAAGAAGATTTTTAAGGTGAGTATATTAATATTCTTAGTTCAAATAAACAGAGGTTTCATACTAAAACCAGATTTATCTTAGGTGGATACTTTCTGTGCGTTGTATAGATAATATAATTAGCTTAGCTCAAGTATTTAATTTTTGAAGTAAGACTGTATGAGATTTGGTTAGGAATTCCTCTTTAGTTGAAAGTATTATTTTTATTAATTTGAAAATCCGGGAAGCAAAATCGGTACGCGGAATATCCTAATATTAATTAAAATTATTTTGACAATTGAATGCATTGTGGCATTTCAAAATCGACTATTTTGATCTACGTCAATAGAGCCAATGGGACTTGTCAAAATAATTGTCATGCCTACCGGATTTTCAAATTAATAAAAAATGATATTTTTACATAAAAAAAGTGTAATTCATGTCATATGTCAATACAAATCTTGTACAATCATATTAGGTAATAAAAACTTGAGCTAAGCAAATAATATGCTATAAAGAGCGCACAGAAAGTACATATAACACCTATGATACATCCAGTTTAAGCACGAAACCACCGGCTATTTAAATTAAGATTATTAATATACTCACCTTAAAAATCTGCTTTCTGGTAGGTATGTCCAAAATCTGTAAAATGAAAGTAAACAACAATTAATATATTGACACAAAGTTTATTAAAATATGAAACTTTTGGCCTGGCCAAAAACACAAAACAATCACAAACATAATAGAAGTATTTTTAAAAACTACCATAATCATATTCCTAAAATTAAACTCACAACACAGACAAAAACCTTAGTTTAAGTTTCAAATGGTGGGAACTATCCAGTATGGGCATGCAATGCAACTAAAGCTAGAATCACACTATGCCAACTCAACGTGACGCGTAGCGTTACGTTGAGCAACAAAATGTATGGTGCCAATTAGGCTTCTGACACCACGCGTCACGTTGAGCTGGCGTAGTGTAATTTCAGCTTCATACATGAAAACAATTTAATGTGAGCTTTAGATAAATCGACTTCGTCTAGTGATAATATCATTTAATTACAAAAAAAAAAAAAAATTTGAATATAATTTTGAGTAAGTTGTGAGTAAGTGATTAGGCGCCGGCCGGTGTGGCAGGTCAACCTACAACTAATACCTTTTACCAATAACATCTTAAATCTACATACATACTTTGCTTCATTTACAATTTGTTAAATTATCAAAACTTGGCCTTGGCAAGGTACACGACAACCACAAAAACAATATAAGCAAGTTTAATGTTTCTAAAATTATAACATAATTTATCAAGTTAATAAAACTTACAGTCTTGCCAACGTACACAACAAACACAAAAATAATAGAAGTATTATTGAAAAGTACCTTAAACATGTTCCTAAAACTAAACTCACAACACAGACAAAAACATCAGTTTAAGTATAAAGTGGTGGAAAAATAGACTGCCCAGTATGGACATGCAACTAAAGCTAGAATCACACTATGCCGATTACATCAGAGCAACGCGCGCTAGGTTGCCCTAATGTTATCAGCTCCATACAAAATGTATAGTACCGATTAGGTTTCTGACGCCACGCGTCACGTTGAGCTAGCGTAGTGTGATTTCATCTTCATACATGAAAACAATTTAATGTGAGCTTTAGACAAATCGACTTCGTCTATTGATATTATCATTTAATTACAAAAAAAATAGTTTATCTACAAAATTTTAGATAAACTATTTTTTTAATAAGAGTAAGTTAACAATAGGTGGCGTGCGGTGTGGCAGGCAACCAATAAATAATAAAATTTTCATCATTAACATTTTAAATCAACATACATACTTTGCTTCACTGTGTGAATTATATTTGGCGTCAAACTGCAACAATCATGTAAGTGAACGACTTTTGAAACATTTGTTTCACAAACAAGATAAGCCATAAAATGTGAAGAGTAATCTAGTGTTTCTAAAACTGTACAAACGAAGTTAACCTTTTTATTACATTTATTAATTAAAACATGTTTAATTTTGTAAAACACGGGGATATCTTCCTCAAACTTATGCAAAACCACATTCATTTTGGAATAGTTATAACCATTGATCTCAACGAAATCAAAACAATCAAAAACATCTTTGTCGTAAAAGTTTGACGTGTCATCATATTTAATTTTTTTACCATAACTTATGTGATCTGTAAGTCCAGTGCGCAGTCTTTGAAAAATTGTCAATTGATGTTTGGTTGCCAGTGTCAATGGCAGGTTTTTGCGATTAGCCATAGATTGTGCAATTTTTTTGAGTTCCCTGTGTTTTGTTTCGAACTTAAACGCACTTGCAAGAATAGGAGGGCCAAGCTTTGCTATAATTCTTGAGTAGTGAAGAAGGAAGTGATGCTTTGGTTTTAATGAGCAACTGAATATTTCAATTAAATTTTCCATGTAACTTTCAAGTAAGTTATTTAGGTAGTCTAGTAATTCTGACGTAAACGTTTGAGAAGTTAATGTATCTGTTATTTCTAATAATTGTAAGTAGAGGCACCATACTGGATCACTATTCGGAATAAATTCTCCTACTATGTATCTAAGATTTCTAACCAAACACAGCATTTCAGATGCTGAGAAAATAATCTGACCGTTTAGCAAGTGTCTCTTTAAAACCGGTGGAGGCTTATTTTTTTCATTTTTTAAATAGGTAAAATATTGTATTCTAGAATTCAAATTATCTAGTTCAAAAAATTCCAAATCTATTAAGTGTGTGATTATCAAACACATATCATAACGAAGTATACCTTCGCACAAGTCATGCATGACATCACATGTCAAGTTGTTATAAACATGAAAATAACTTAATGCATGCCAAATACATTCTTGCTTAATACCAACATTATTAATGCAATGTGCCTCATAATCATGTTGTTTCCTTATATTTTCGGGTCTTTCTTTAGTATCAACTTTTGTTTGTGCTTTAGGGGTTGTACATATACGACAAAAGTTGTTTGAGGAAAAACTTTCATGGAACCCTAAAATTGAGTTGAGACCTAAATTATCACCAGCCAGTATCCCTAATGCGAACTTTACAGTAACTGAAGTTGAATGATCAAATTTTACACTGATTCCTTCTTTGTATAAAAAATTTAATTCTTCAAGCAAAGGTCTAAATGTAGATTCATTACCAAAAGCAACTCTATCTTGCGCGTAAAACAATAACACCGGCCAAATATATTCCAAGCGACTACTATAATTTGGAGGAATCGAGGATATGGTAACGTACACTGCCCCAATTTTTTGGCTGCCAGAATGGCTGCCCAAGGGATTACCAGATTCGAAGTCGTCATAATAAACCGTTAAAGGAATTATGTTTTCATTGTCACAATTACGTTTTGTTTCTTGCCAAGAAGTGCTGTTTACAATGTTTCTTAGTACATTAGAATCGTTAGCAACATTTTTTTGATAATTTAATATGGTTGTCAGTACATCTGGAACTTCAAGAAAAAGTTTTAGATATTCCCGCAACGGAATAAAATATGAAAGTCTGTTCTTTAAGACCATCGCAACATTTCCATGTTCCTGTCTACTATCTTGAGATACGCCAATTGTTTTTGGAACAGGTTTTACATATGTGTCCAGTTTTTTTAAGTACGTCGTTCTTTTATAATCAGTATTAAAATGACTGAAAGCATCCTGAAGTGCTGTTATCATCAAAAAATGTTCTTTTGAATCTTTTAACGAATTTTTCAATATATAAAACGGTTCTGATATGATCAAATTTGAGACTAATTCAACAACAGATTGTATTATGTTTCTGGGTAAACTAGAAATATTATGTAATTCAGTCATAAAGGTTGTAACTGCGTCATTAACTTTTGATACATATTCATATAAATTTGTAACTACTTTATCACAATTATCATCAGATTTTTGTTGTTTTAGATCTTCACAAAAAGTCGTTGTATCTGTTTCGTAATTTCTTACAGTATTTGCATCAGAGCATTCAGGTAACACATTATTACTACTAGCAGCATTTTGCTCGTCAATGATATTATGGTAAGATATAAAATGCTTTTTTAATCCACTTTTAGAATGATACAGTCTTTTACAGTTCTCTTCAGGGCACGGGAAATAATTAGTAATATTATGAGCGTATCGCAAATGGTAGAAATAAGGTTGAAAACTTTCATAAACATTATGACACTTGAGACAATTCAACATGTTGAGAGTATTTCGCTTAACATTAAGATTAAAATAACACATTAAAATAAGGTCAGTTATAGATTTATGCGCTATGCCTCATATTAAATGCCCTACCTAATGTTCACAACCCTAAGCTATATACTTTGAGCTATGGACAATACATCTGATATGTACGGCACTATCTTGTCATACTTTGTTACGAATCCGTAAACGCATCTTTGTATTAATAAATACAAATGCGCAGCAGCGGCAGGGTAGCTGGCGTGGAGAGCATGATAGCTCTTGAACAACGTGTCGAAAGCCTTCGTTGCAGATTCAAACCTGTATTTCACCTTGTCGATGACCAGATAATATTTACAGCTGTTATCTCCAGCAGACCCACATTTAATGAGAAACGGTTGCAAGGTTTGCTTTTGTTTGTGTGCTGCTGTTGCAAGGTCTTCAATTTTTTTTGTAATGTCTCCAAAATTCTGAAACAAGTAACATTATTATTAACTTAAGTCTATAAAAAACCATGTGCTACCGTTTTGGTATGGTATGGTGCAAAACTATTAACACACAGAAAAATTAATTCTGCTTTTAATGTACAAATACATAGGTTTTGGGTTACAAATTTCATCATCTTCATCATCATCATCATATCAGCCTGCAGAAGTCCAATGCTGGACATAGGCCTCCCCCATAGATTTCCTGAAAGAACGATTTTGAGCCTACTCCATCCACCGGCTTCCCGCAATCTTCACAATGTCGTCGGTCTATCAGGTGGGAAAGGTCGTCCTACATCCTACTTCGACTTCCGGGTCGTGATCGCCATTCGAGAACCTTTATTCCCCGGCTGTCCGTTCTGCGAACTATATGGCAATTAATTATTTATCCAGTCAAGGGAATCGAACCCGCATCCTTATGAGCCGAAACAGACAAAAAAAATATGAGCCGACCTAGTTAACTACAACTCCACACAGGCAGTATAGACAGAAACAGAAACACACAGAGTTCAAACCCATAATACCCCTTTTTTGTTGGGCGGTAAAATTAAACTTACTTCAATTTCAACGATGAAATTTTGTACGCATTCCAATGTAGTAAATTTTGTTTTTTTATTTAATCTCCCTCTTGGAGGGATCAGGTAGCACAGCAGTTTTATCTGATCAGCAACTTTTAGATCTGAAACAATATTAGACAATGACAATAAGTAATTAAAAAACTAACATTCTGTTTACATTCTGTACTATAAGATAAAAATAAGTCACTTACCATCATCCGGTTTATGGCATATACTTTCGTATAAAAATCCTAAATTTTCATCCCTGGTACTATCAAATTTCATACTGATTACTTTGTTAATGAATGGGTGCCACTTTGTGTAAAAGTTCATAGATTTGTCCTGGTGTTTCTGCTCAAAATCCAAGTTGATCTGAAAAAAAAAAAACAGTAAAACTTTAAAAAAGTATCGGTAGTCCATGGGAAAATTACAAATAAAGCTGAATTTAACATTTTATAGTTTTCATTTTAAAGTATTTTTGTGATTTAATAGTTAATGTGACAGTTCCCAAATATTAGAAGGAACTAAAGCTACTAACCAACACCTCGCTCCTTGGATCATTTAAGATATTCCATTCTTCGATAAATTCCGTAACATTTTTTTGGTTAGCGAATTCCCTTTGAGGATAGGTTGAAATCCAATACTCAATAACTTGAGCCCAAGGTTCAGAATTGTTTCTTAGGAATGCTATTTTATCTTCTTGCTTATCTGCCAAAGACATGAAAAAACAATTACAGGATATTCAAGAACGTAGACGACATAGACGACGATGAAAGGAAAGTAATAATGATTCCGGTCGATGATTATGATGATGAAAACTCGACAAAGTGATGATAATAATAAGGGTGACTATGCAAACGACGGTAATGAATGATGGATGGGATGATGACTACGACTACTACGACAAACTATTTGCAATCAAGACAACTAAAAAAATTAAAACTACATAAAATAAAACTAGGAAGTAACTACTTCTGATAGTTACAAAAAAAAAATTTCAAAAAAACATTGCTAGACCAAAGTTTACTAAGAAACAGAACAAAAACATTTAAGTACATATATTATAATTAGGTATGTATGGTCCGATAATTTAATAATATTATAAATAACTGATATTTAGTATCTATACCTACTGACTCAATAGTATTTTGTGTCTGAATTGTCCAAGTCTACTATATATCTACAAGATAAAAGAATTGTATGCATGTCGTGTTTAAAAAAAAACCTTTCAGTTCTTCAATATGTTTGTTTTTTTTCGCATTTTCTCTCTCATCTGATTCTGCTTTACTTTTTCTTTTCTCGCCAGATTTGTGTAGAGTATTTCTTATTTTATCTACTAACTTGCCCTTCGCAAACAATGGTTTTCCAGAAATGGATTCATTTTTCTTAACTGGAGGAACAAAGTACGTTCCGCTACTCTCCTTAGGGAACAGGACAATTATTTTTCCTGTTATTATGTTGTATTCTTCATATGTAATTTTACTGAAAGTAGTTCAAACCTTAATATTCATTCTGTAGGATGCGCATAAGTAGTCTTTCTAAATGCTTGTGGAAAATACTCTAACAAGGTATCTCTATATTATTTTAGTCCACCCAAACAAATTCGCGGAAAACAGGTAGTACTTCCTACAGAAATCACTAAACTGGCGAGTAAAATTTTTTTGTTGATAAACAGGTATTTTTGAAACCAAGCTAGTATAGAATGAATACTCGGCACTGCGTAAGAAAAGACGTGACAAGACAAATCCAACAAGCCCAAACACGACCAGGTTATCATGTGTAGTTTAGAAGTTCCTATGAGCACCTTCCGTTTCCAGCATCAGACCAGCTCGATGGTGCCATAAGATAATATTACCCGACAAAACAAATCAAATGAGCCCAAACACGACAACGCTATCATGTGTAGTTGAGAAGTTCCTATGACGACCTTCCGTTTCCAGCATCAGACCAGCTCGATGGTACCATAAGATAATATTACCCGACAAAACAAATCAAATGAGCCCAAACACGACAGGCTTATCATGTGTTGTTTAGGAGTTCCTATGACAAGAAAGTCTCACCATAATAAAATAATCCTATCGGATGGTACGGGACTGGCAATATAAAAAGTAAAGTAAAACTCATTGGTTGAGCTCTACCTTCTGCGCTGTAAGCTGTGGGTTCGATCCCCCATGCAAAACAAATATCTGTGTGCTGAACATAGATGTTTTTTCTGTTTCTGTGTGTTAATAAGACTTACCTAAGATAGTATATTATAGTAATTATGTATTTACAAAAAAAGTGTATAGGAATTCTATCATTTTCTCTGGTTCCCATAATACAAGCTTTGCTTAGTTTAGGGCTAAATGACGCTGTGTGAAATGGCACCAATATTATTTAAAGTAGGTACTTACTGGTTAACAACCCTGGTAAATATATGTCTGACGATAATATCCACCAACTGATTCCTGTGCTTATTAGTTAGTGTATTATGTAAATTGTAGTAGGTAATTATACTGTTCCCACATGGTGATGTACTGAGAAGTGTTTTTAGATCAAAGTCCGGGAAAGGTGGCCTTACAGTTGAAAATAGATTTTCAATTGATATATTATCCAAATCGCCTAGTTCATCGTTAGTATCACTCGTTACAGACTTTGTTGTGAGAGTGGTTTCAGTATCCGTCTGAAAAAAATGAATTCCATTAAGTTTATAGTTTCATTTGCTGAATAAAACAAATTCCAACAACCCACATCTTGTGGTGCTGCCACACTGGCTGTTATAAAATGTTTACAAACCTTTTATCACACTATTTTACTTTAAATAAAGACTAAAATTAATTATAAACATTATAGAACAGGCAGTGTGGCAGGAGTAAATTTCAAGAAAAACCCAACATCTGAACCCTGGGTAACAAATACTAGTACCTAGTATTCAATTTTAAATAGGATCCGACAAGTATGCAATATCATACAATCTAGCAAAACATTTCCTCTTCCACAAATATCCCAAAGCCTAAGTATTCTATACCTACTAATAATATTATAAAGAGGAAAGATATATATGTAAGTATGTTTGTAACGATTTAGCTCAAAAAGTACTGGACCGATTTTAAAAATTCTTTCACCATTTGAATGCTACATTATCACTGATTAATATAGGCTATTTTAACTTCATGTTTAAAAATAAATGTACGCCCGTGCGAAGCCGGGACAGGCCGCTAGTAGTATATAAACTAATATTAGACTTGCCTCTGTGCCTGTTAACCGTTTAGTTTAGTTTGAAAAACAGATGACAACATTGCAAGGAATAAAAGACCGGTATAAAGAGAGTCAAACTCGTGCTTACAGAGTTCTGTATGGGGTGGTAATGCATGCATTGACATCCTGCTAGGAGTGTTAATACATATTTTAATAGTACTTACATGTCCAGTGAAATATTCATCTAATTTCGATTTTATTAGAATTCGGTGGCCAATCAGTGGGCAAAGCTCTTTGAGAAAGTCTTCGCTTAGGTGCCGTAATTGGTTTATTTTGATTTCATTTTCTGGAAAAGAGAGTGTATGTAATATTGTGCAATAATATAGGTATCTCTAGTCGTTGTTTAATAGCGCTCTGCGGGTACTGCGCAGGTGTAAAACGGTGTAAAAATCTAAAAGATTTCTGTTCTGTGCATCAAGGTCAGCGCTATTAAATCGAGACACGACCTGTAGGTACCGTCAAATTAGACTATGGGGCGCGCACATGGCTTCCTGTAAGTAGGTAACATTGAAAGTTTGACCATCATGTTTTCTTTCAGTATAATATAATCGCGCTTGTGCGAAACAGCGGGTGGGGGCTATCTACTATAACTATATAGTAGGTAAGGGCGAAGCGAAGGGGCTCCACAAAACAACATAAACGCATTTCCTGGTAGGATAATACTACGCTCCACGTAGGTGAGGTACATAGATAAGCTAGTAGCAATTATTGGAACTGACCTTGGAACCGATAAATCACTTGTTCTGGGACTCCCCACTTCCTCAGCAACGAACCAATATTGTCCTGGTCCGGGTCTGCCAGATCAGCTTGCACGTGTTCTCCTCTGTTGTCGTCTTCGTCTGCTCCACCGACTGCGAGGGAGAGTTCATCGTTCATCTGATAACAATATACTACGATGAAATGAGCTAATCTAATACAATGGGGTTGTTTCTTCAATATTTTACTCACCCTTGAAGTCCAGAACACTATAACATCAAACAAAATAAAATTTTGAACACTCACTTTCAACAACTAGCCGCTAACCGACCGAACCAAACCAAATGAAAAACCGCGCGAGTGCGTCCTACGACTAGTCTACTCCTGCTAATCCAGTGTTAGTGTTGCCAGCTGCGCGTAATAACGCAAACCGAAAACTTCATTAAAAATGTTTTGCTTCCCGTTCGATTATGGCATTAGATGGTTAACTAGCTATCGCCCACGACTTCGTCCGCGGGGAATTTGATGAGATTGGCACAGCTGATAATCTTGAAGTGAAAACTGCTTAAAGCGCGTTGGGCATTTTTTAAGGTCGGATAAAACCAGTGAACTCGCGACACCGTGACCGTTACCACGTTGTTATAAAATAGTTTGTGTTTGTTATAAAATGCAGAACTGACGCGTACTCTTTAGCTATTCTATGGCACATTGTTGAATATAAGTTACAGTAGAAAGCGAGAAAGGTGGGATAACTATGAATACGTGTGCATGAAATAAGTATCAAGGTAAAAAACCAAACGATAGACTATGTAGATGAATATATCTATCTGGGACAAATAATCTCACCCACACTGCAAATGGCATCCTTTGAAGTAGCTGGACAAAAACTGGTCACTGAAGGAGATAATGAAAAACAAATCTATACCTATTTCAGAAAAGTATTTAGCGCATGCATGTTACCAGTCTTGACTTACGGATGTCAATCTTGGGCCCTGACCCAAGCGTATATTCAGTCACGGTTTAATAGCGCTGACCTTGATTTGACCTTGATGCGCAGAAGGCGATTTTTAGATTTTTACACCATTTTACACCTGCGCAGAACTCCCTTCCACTTTCATCGAGCGCTATTAATCCGTGACGAGACGTGTACCCACGCGAGGGAAACCGCAGCAGAGGCAGATCCATCAAGCGCTGGGAAGATGACTTGCCAAAGGGATGGCGTAGGGCATGCCTAAAACAACGTGCAATGGTATATCATAGAGGAGTCCTATGTCAAAGGACAACCTGAATTACCTACAACCGGTGTCAAAAATTTGTATAAACTTAGGAATATTTAAACATAATTTTAAAAACGTTATATTAGTCAGAGAATAAAGGCTATTTTTATTTTTTATTTATTTTAATGTTAATTTAGTATCAGTCAGAGAATAAAGTCTATTTTACTTTTTTAATTTTTATTAGTATAGTCGTTGTTAAAAACATCCTCAAAATTGACGAGTACCCATTGCGAGATGGTAACACTTAATACTTTTTCGTTCTTTCGTAAGCTTCCGTTTTCCTTTGCCCGGCTTGGCGGCGGCGTAAGACGTGACCGACCAATGACGATCAAGCATCGTCGGTTAAGAAAGATCATTTTCATCTAAAACTAAAATTCTTCATCCAAGTAAATTCGTTCTTAGATTAAAACTGTGTCCAAGAATTATTCTTGGACTAGCAGTCCAAGAATTTTCACTATCTTCAAATAAAAACGTGTTTCTTGACTTTTGGTCAAAACAAAATTCTTGTTCATTTAGGTTTTTATTTTAATATAAATACCTATTTAGTTAGAAACAGTGTTAGAAAGCTAAATAAACTATTCTTTGGATTTTTGGGTTATATTAGAACCTCAAAAACCTTTGAAGTAAACCAAAATGAAAAGATCTAGGAGCCTGACTTGATAGGTATCCCAAATATGAAATATTATTTATTTTATTCTTTGCCTAGCTATACACTCAAAGTACAGTTTCTGTATTCTGAGGCTATACAATACTGAATGTGCAGCCGGTAATGTTGTCTATGACGAGAGCAAGTAAGAGGGGAACTAACCCAAGTTCTGAGATTTTTGATAAGCGTGAGAACTGAGAATGTTGAAAATCTTCCTTCCGAGGTAAATGATCAACCGCTAGGTAGATGATCTGAGTTTCGTATCAGAACGTGAGGAAGGTTCTGCACTCGTGTGCTGTGTTTGTTCCGAGGAGACAACAGCTGCTCATTACCTACCTATGTACCGACAATAGACCTGTTAATGATATTTGTGCTGCTCCGGAAAAAAATATGGCAGTAGGTTTTGGTTCTAAACTTGTTTGCCCTTTAACCTTGCCCGTACAAAAAACGCCTTGCTTATAGAAAAACGCATCAGTTCCAAAGATAATTTGATAGAGCGAGCTCAGAAAATGCTTAAAACTTCTGAAAAATATTGAATTTAACTATTGATAAATATAGACATAATATCTTTATTTTACACATTGCCGGTGTAACAGCAGGTATTTATTATATACAATCCAGTACCTACCTAGGCAAAGTATGTAATGGACATTAATATTCATAATATTTCATACATTGCCTGGACGCCCCAGGTATTCTATGCATTGCCTAGGTATTGTATAGAAGAATACCTGAATTATACACATAGCCGGTAACAAATATACATTTTTACTAGCTGTGCCCGCGACTTTGTTCGCGTGGAATAGTGACAGTTTTCATCCCCTATTCCCTTTGATATTACCCCCTTGATAGGGGTAGGTACCTAAAATTTGTAGAAACTTTAAATGACATTTTTATTATATCTAATCAAGAGCCAAAAAAATTAATTCCAAGCTTTTACCTTTAAAAATTACGATACTTCTATACCTTTCAACCCCTTGCAACCCTTTTTTCGCATTAAAAAGTATCATATGTCCTTTCTCAGGCTCTAGAAGTATCTGTATACCAAATTTTATTTAAATCGGTTCATTAGTTTTGGCGTGAAAACGTGACAGACAGACAGACAGAAAGTTAGTTCGCCTTGAACCAATCTCATGGTGATCTGTATTGATTGCAGTAGCTAGTTAAGTACCTACCTAACTAACCTACTTAGCTTATTTATAATCTGTAGTAGGAAGGTAGGTAACGGAATGTGTGAAAGGAATGGGAGAAGGCCTTTGCCCAGCAGTGGGGCATTTTAGGCTAATAATACAAAGTAAGTAGGTAGGTATTTAGGTACTCAAATATCTTGCATACTTTTTAAGGAGGTATGTAACTCTCTTTTAAAAGAGAGCTACATACCTCAAGTGGGTTCTCATCATCATCAACCTATATTAGTCCACTGCTGGACGTAGGTCTCTCCCAAGACGCGCCACTGAGCCCGATTTTCTGCTCTTTTCATCCAGTATTTATTAATAGGTATTAATTTGCTCTAACGCTTGTCGGTTCAACGGCAAAAATGGTCGGTCCACTGCTATTTCAGCTTGCTAACTCTCTGAGCTACATATCCTCACTAATTTTATAAATGCGGAAGTAATTTGTAGATCTTTTCTAGTGGGTATTAGGTAATAAGGCTACCTACTTACTTATACCTATGCTGAGCTAAAATTGCTAGGTAACTTACCTATTTAGGTAAGTAAAGATTCTGCCTATTACGTTACGATTAGGTACGACTATGTGAAGCTTTGGTCTCGCGATCGGTACGCAGTACACATCGTATTGCGTACCTACTAACTCTGCGTACCACACAAAAGCTGAACATTTTTAGGGTTCCTTATCTGGGGTAACTCACTAAATACCGATTAGGAACAAAATGTTTGGGATTCACTTTAATCAATAGATACCTATGGAATATTCACGTAGATAGGTACCCTACCTTGTAGGTTTGGCGATAACTAGGTACATATTTCAAGCAAACTGACCTACTGACGAGTGGGTAAGTAGGGGCTCCGGGGTGTATGTGTCAAAGCAGCGGGTTAGATCGTCTAAGGTCAAAGCGCACTCTAATCCTTTCACCACTCACTGGTTCAAAAAAGCTACAGACACGCACGCACGACGACGTATTAGTAGTGTTAGTAGATGTATGGTGAATGAAGAAGTAGCTATGTTAATTTAGTATGAATAAGTAAGTAGTAAAATTAGGTAAGTGTTATAGTTCCTACTAGAACAACAGTGCTCTCTCGTAAAGATTTTAGTTTAAATATTTTTTATTTTTTACGCCAATGAATCCATCCGTATGTACAGTACAAGGACAGCTACCTACTTACCCTAAAATGTATCGTGATCATGATCCAAACATTAAAACATCTTAAAAAGTAGGTAACATTAAGATTCAGACATTTCACTACATAAAAAATTATACTATTACTCTGTTTCTCATTTCCATGATCACGGGCCATATAGGCCATATAATACCCGGTCCTTTAGGAGGCATGTGTGGGGGCGAAGCCAACAGCACAGAGGCCCTTTATGAGAATTAATGTAGAGGCGAGAGCTACACATAGCGGACATCATCCTTGGTTGCATAATATGATACACCCGAAGATGATATCCATCAGGTGTAGAGACCAATGCAAAGAAAAATAAAATTAACAAAAAAAAAACATGTTATTGTGATGAATGGATGGACTGGGTAAGTGGGCTATGGCACTACGTAATAATAAGTAAGTCCATAGTTTCCCCTATGGACTTACTTATTATTACGTAGTGTAGGTATCATTATATACATATATATGTCTAGTCCATCCCAAATATACCTGGCCGCCCTGTTGTACTTCATTGTTTGTCAGCATTTCCTTCTGTATCATATTATGTCTTTGTGTGTTACAATAAAGAGTTATCTATCTATACTTACAACTAAAAAAAGTTACTTAGGTTAATAATTTGGATTCTTACGCCAACGCTACTACCAACTTACTTAACAACTGTATTTTCTTATCTAAAATCATTAAGCTTCTGCCATTAAATACATTTTTACAATGTACCTAAGTTAAAATTATTACTAGTATTTACAAAATGTAAGTACAAAATATACACGAAGCAGTTGCTATCTGCAGACCGTTGCGTACGATCTAGAGACAGCTCAACTGATCCAAATCAGTGCCAGTCGGAAGCGTCCCCAAGACACTGGCTGCCCCGCGCTGGCTGTATGGCAGCGCTGCTGATGCACTGCGCCGGATACTCACCAGCCCTTGGGTCACGCGCCGCTTCGTTATGAATTTTGAAAACCCGCAAGGCTTCGGTCGGTACCCAACGGACGGATTATATTTTTTAAAAAGTTTTGTGTACATTGAACTTTTTCAGTTCTAATAATTTGGATTCTTACGCTAACCTTACTTACCCTATAATATTTTTTCTTGATCCAAACATTAAAACAACTTATGAAGAAACATTATTCTTTCTTATGTAGAAATATTAATATTATTAGTTGAATACTATATTTTTTTCTTACAAAATGAAAAAGTTTTGTGTAAAATTATTGAACTATTTCAGTTCAAATAATTTGGATTCTCAAGCCAATGCTAACGGTGCTTAACTTAATATATTTTTAACTTTATCCAAACATAAAAACAACTTAAGAAGAAATATTATTCTTTCTTATTTAGAAATATTAATAATATTATTTGAATACTATATTTTTTTCTCACAAAACGAAAAAGTCTTGTGTGAAAACATTGAACTATTTCAGTTCAAATAATTTGAATTCTTACGCTAATGCTAACCTTACTTGCCCCAAAAAGTTTTTTCTAGATCCAAACAATAAGACAACTTAAGAAGAAACATTATTCTTTCTTATTTAGAAATATTAATATTATTTGTTGAACAATATTTTTTTTTCTCACAAAACGAAACAGTCTTATCTGAAAACATTGAACAATCTCAGTTCAAATAATTTGAATTCTTACGCTAATGCTAACCTTACTTGCACCAAAAAGTTTTTTTTCTAGATCAAAACATAAAAACAACTTAAGAAGAAACATTATTCTTTCTTATTTAGAAATATTAATATTATTTGTTGAACAATATTTTTTTTCTCACAAAACGAAACAGTCTTATGTGAAAACATTGAACAATCTCAGTTCAAATAATTTGAATTCTTACGCTAATGCTAACCTTACTTGCCCCAAAAAGTTTTTTCTAGATCCAAACAATAAGACAACTTAAGAAGAAACATTATTCTTTCTTATTTAGAAATATTAATGTTATTTGTTGAACAATATTTTTTTTTCTCACAAAATTAAACAGTCTTATGTGAAAACATTGAACAATCTCAGTTCAAATAATTTGAATTCTTACGCTAATGCTAACCTTACTTGCACCAAAAAGTTTTTTTTTCTAGATCAAAACATAAAAACAACTTAAGAAGAAACATTATTCTTTCTTATTTAGAAATATTAATATTATTTGTTGAACAATATTTTTTTTTCTCACAAAACGAAAAAGTCTTGTGTGAAAACATTGAACTATTTCAGTTCAAATAATTTAAATTCTTACGCCAAGACTTTTACTTACTTACTGTTTTAAAAAATGTCTTAAACAAAACATGTATATTCTTAATGGAAAATAACGAAAGGCTCATTTTGAAGCATTTAAAATTCTTAATTCAATTCCATTGTATACTCCTACAAAAACTAATTTTCTTGAACAAAAAAATGTAAAACTTTCCTAATTCTTGAAGTTGAGAAACGTAAATTTATCAAATCGGAGAACATATTGATTTTATTTTAAGAATATATTCTCCAGTTAACAGATTTTGATATTTCAGTTTAAGTCTATTTGTGCAACTTTTGGTTCAAAACTATAAGGCTCTTGAACTCGAACAACTTATTCTCATATTAAAACACATGAAAATCTTCATTTAAGATATTACTTTTCATTCAGCTAACACTCCAAAACACTTGAATTAAGAAATATTGTTTTATTTGTAGTAAATATATTAAGAATAATACTGTTCTTCGTAGAGAATATCACTTTTGTTGAGTTGAGTAATTATTGTTAATTCAAGTAAATATTTATTTGACATAAAACAATATTCCTAAGAATAATAATATTCTTGATGGAAAACTAATTCCGCAAGCTTTTTTTTCCGTGTACGCTGTATTCTCGTTTCTAATTAATTACTAATTTCTAATTAATTATGTACTAATGAATTACTAATTTCTAATTAATTACTAATTAATTAATAATTTCTAATTAATTACTAATTAGAAACGAGAATACAGCGTAAATTAATATTTTGTAGGTCTATTCCTTATGGCGTCGACCTTGCATCGAACCTGCTTAACCCTGATAAAATTTCACGAATTTAGATTGCCAATTAGTTAACCCCTTGTTTGCTTAAAGTATTTCAGCTCAACTAAAGAGAATGAGATTTTAACCTTGTACTTACGGTAATAATTTTAATTACTTGCTGGGTTATTTTTACTTCATTTTGACGGTTTCAAGAATTAATTAAGACGGTTCTGCACGCGGCACTGTACGTTTTTTTTCTTTAAAAATGTACCCTACGTCCTCCCCACGTTACTATCTATCGTTGCCTATCCCTAAGTTCTGTTCAGCCTTTTAGTTATGATAAAAGACAATTTCATCTACTGTTAGTATGGTAATGGATGAAGAAAGACACTATACTGTCCGTATTTGCAATGCATTTGTTTATACCTACAGTTGAATAATGATTCGTTACTAAGATTTTACAAAAATGTTTTGTTTTATTCGAATAACTACTGGTTATTCAAATTCGACGACCTCTGTGGCGCGGTGGTCGAAGGTCCGCCTGTGACGCAGGAGGTTGCTGGTTCGATTCACGCCTCGGGACAAATGTTTTTACGATCTGCAGATATTTGTTCAGAGTGATCTGGATGTTTTCTATGTATAATAAAAAATATCTATCTATGAAGTGTATTATATTAAGTATATCAGTTATCTAGTACCCATAACACAAGCTCTGCTTAGCTTGGGGCTAGATAATGCTGTGTGAATTGTCCAGCATTATTTATTTATTTATTTAAATAGTAGAAGTCTGGTAGAAATGAACAAATACAGTACCTAATTAGCGGTAAATGTGCGGCCTGTGGCATGCCTGGCGGAATTGATATCGTTTCTGTATAATTAAATTGTAGTCTGCTATTATGCAGTCTATATTATATATCCAGAGTTCAATGCACTAGGGCCTTGCGTGGAATGTTCTGGAAGCACCACCGGAACCCGATCAATCTATTACATATTATATTTGGATCAAGATTCGTTATGAACAGTTTCAGGCATAAGGTTTTGAATAAACAATCTTGTTGTCTTATGGGTTCTGTCTTAGATATTAAATGCAAATTTAATTGCAGTAGGGCCTTGTAAGGAATGCTCGTCTAGAAGAAACACTGAAGAAGTTCCACCACAACCCATTGTTTATGGTTTTATTTCATTTATGTCGACCGTAGGTATTGCATATACACTTGATGTCGTTAAATTATGACTGTTACATTAATATGCAAGTTATAATTACAACAGGAAAAGGAAGGGAGGTCAGGAAAGGGGGACCACAAGGGAGTATGTAAAATTATAAATAGTAGGCCTGTTAAAGGGCCTACTATTTATAAAATTACAATAATTGATAAAATCATGTCAGAAATTTAATAAATTAAATATATATTACATGATCTTGTGATTACATGTCAAGAAATGTCTTGAAAGCTGTTTATTTTATCTTAGACTTGTCTATAAGTGTTGTATGTGTTTAATAGTATCGTGTAAGAATCAGAATCAATAACTTTATTTCTTTAGGCTTACAAAATAAGCACTTAGACAAGTCAAATTTTATACTATAAACATAGTTATTATTATCAAATAAGTAATAAGGTGTTATTGATATTCTCTTCACTTCAATTTTTTGTCCACTAGTGGAAGAAGTGAAAATGTAAAGTTAAAGTAAAAGTAAGGTTTTGGGTGATCACATGACGCTAGCATGAAACGTCAAACATCTGTCTCATTAGCTCATTACTCGTTGCGAGCGCCTTCTTTCCCCGTACGGACTGCATGAACGCTCGCAGTGTGACAACGTTACATTACGCACCGTAACACGTGGTACGTCAGTCAGTACCCGGCTTTAGATCAATGTATTGTTGACCGTAGTTATTTTATTTTTATTTATATTAAGGGATGTTTCAGCACAAGCTACATAGGTAATAACGATATGTGAAGAGATAGGTAGCTCTTAACAAGTTCCCACTTATATGAACTATACAAAACAGACTACACAAAAAACAACACTTATGTATATATGTAGTTACTTTGTTCCATAACTCTATCGAACTGTTAGTTGAAAAAAAGCTTGCCAGCTAAAACATGAAAGATCAATTCTGATTTCTCTCTATCAAATAAAAGTGCGAGAAGGCACACAATCAAATCCAATTTATCGTCTACCACTGCTTACACCTGCACAATATTTTTTTAATTCTAATTTATTTGATTCAAGATTCTTTATTGAAATGAAATGAAATATATTTATTTGGCCACATAACCTTAACATAACACGACACATTACAGTTATAGGAAAGTACAGGAAACATAAACATACATAAAGAAAATAGCGAGACATGCTGTACATAGATCTTATAGTAACATAGTATCAAGCATGCATCCTGCCAGGGCATTGTAACATTTGTGCTAGGTGGCAACACTAATTATTAGAAATATTATGCACTTAGATTATTTACATATTGTATGAAATTTAAAAAAATAATAATTTACAAGTTAAACAATTAAATAACAGAATATGTTTTATTATGTATACACTAAGTACATAAACCTGTCTTATGTGTTTATATAGAGATCATAATTTCTTTAAGCTTAGAATAACATATTATTATTACACTTTTAAAAAAACTTATTTTTAGTTTAATTTTAATTTTAAGAAAATCTCATTAGAACACATCTGCCACTGAACTGTGATGCCCAACACATGCCTAGCGTGGGGTTTATGGCATTACATTGATAAGAGCCATTAGGGCGCTTATCAGGGGAGGCTTATGTCCGACAGTGGTCTGGTAATCGCTGTGGATGTTTGTGAGGTGGACCTTCGGCGCTTCGGACATCTTAAAGTGTACTCTAGAAATTGTTAATTGTTCTTCTTCATATTGTTTTTCTTTGCATGACCGTCTAGACAATACTAACCCCCCCCCCTTCCCCCATAAATATGAAACGCGAGTTTTCTCGATGATTCCGTTTTGTTTTAAAAGTACGTTGAAATCCACAATCGTATCAGAAGAAAAACACAATTGTTCTCGGTTTTATTCTCAGTCGCACTTTTTACCTTGAGATCTCAAAACAAGGTAATCCAGATCAAGAGATGTTGTTGTTTAAGAAAAGATCTGGGTTCGGGATAACTGGGTAAGGTAAATGTAATGTAAGTTGCGACCAAAATTGGGTAAAAATAATATCTGCGCCGATGTTGAATGAATGGAAATATAATTCAGGAGTAAGGTTTTAAAGAAGTAATAGTTTTACCGTCCCCAAGAATCCTGTAAGGTCTCAAGAAAATAAAGCACTGAGTTTTTATAACGTAATAATATACTTAAGCAAGGTCTTGGTACGTTGTAGACTTAACAGTATTTACCTTTGCATGCATTCTAAACTCCAACCAAAATAAAACAGCTTCTTTTGTATTGCATAACCAACACACAATCAGGATGAGTCACGTTCCCATTTTACTGAAAGCAAAACAAGAATCAAGGTCTATTATGAACTGTGCATTTAATCATCTTTATTCTGATAACATGCACTTGCTTCTTTAAATTTTTAAATGATGAAACATAGCAGATGGCCCATCTCTTAATTGGTAGTATATCCATCGCTTAGAAAAGAGCAATGCTTCACAGCCTCGCAGGGCACACGCGTTAGGAATGCGCTTCACATAGTTTTTTAAACGTCGGGAAAAATAGGTAAATAAACGCGATAAATACCCGTGAATATTTATGATAATGCGCTTTACATAGCTTAGTGTTAACGCTTTCACTGTCCAGCCTCTGCTAGTCCCCACGTATGTCGTGAGCAATGTAAGTGTTAGAACATCAATCGCTTATTTCCGCCAAATTGACGCATGGCGGTGCGACCCGCAGGAGCGCGCCGCGCCTATAAGCAGTATTAGAGCCACACGTGCGTCGTGGGCAATGAAAGTGTTAATCTCTATCTGCAGAGTTCACAATGTTCACATTTACCCTCTTTAGAATCGTAGGTATATCTGGTTCGAGTCGTAGACCTACACTACGACACATTAAGCCAACTGCCGCATGCCGGTCGCAGTGTGTCGTTGGATGGAGGTGGCTCAGGACCGCTATTCGTGGATTCGTTCGGGGGAAGCCTATGATCAGTCGTAGACGTATACGGGCGGATGATGATGATGATGAAGCCTACTGCCCATTTTAACAAATTCCTATTTCGCAACCCTCATAAAATAACTAATGAAATAATCACGCCATTCTTCATGTTGTGAGTAACCACGTTCTGCATTTACAATATTACACAGTTTAAGGTTCCTTTCACCGCTTTCACTCTTGTATTCGATTGGAAAGTTTTATCCTGCGACGCAGGAGTTTGCGGTTTCGATTCCCGCCCAGGGGCAAATATTTTTATGATCTGAAATATTTTTCTGGGTGTTTGCTATCATGCTAATATTATAAATGTCAAAGTTTGTGAGAATGGATTTATGGATGTTTGTTCCTCTTTCACCCAAAAACTACTGAACTGATTGGGTTGAAATTTGGTATGGGTATAGTTTGGGACCTGAAATAACATATGGTTACTTTTCATCCCGATAAAACGCGGGCGAAAGTGCGGGCAGCAGCTAGTGTATAATAAATAAAACATAATTATCTATGCAATGTATTGTATTCAGTTTATCAGTCATCTAGTATCATCGAGTTACTATCCTATGACCTATAACACAAGTTCTGCTTAGCTTGGGGCTAGATGACGCTGTGTGGATTGTCCGGCATAATTCTTTTTTATTATTCTTTAGAAATCTTCCTCAAAACATGACAGGAAAATTGAAGCCAAGGGTTTTATTTACGATGCAGTTTTGGACCCTCTATCATGTCGAAAATGATGGACGAATTGAAGCGGATTGAATGGTTCGCGGTACAAGTTCTTTCGTATCTGAACTGTCTGAAGTGTCGGATCCAATCCATCTGTTCCACATTGGAGTAATCAAATAAAAAAATGGATGTACAAAATATTGAACGTATAAATTCGCATTGCGTCAATTGTTCATCTTCACTTTCTGATTCGGACAACCGTTATTACACCATCCATCATGTCAGATGCATGTTACTTGTTACTTGTTACTTGCTGGACTGGTATCCGCAACTAGGCCACAGGTGGGCCCTTTTTGCGTGTCGGGTGGGGGGCTGCTAGTCTAACCACCCGATGTCTTCCAGGAAAGCTAGCAGCTCGCTGACGCTGTTGCATGCCTCCCTGGGCGTTCTTGGTGTCCCGAGGTACTGTAGTCGTTGAGTAGCTACACTATTGCACTCTACAAGCACATGCGCGGCCGTCTCCTCTGCGTTCATGCACCCTCTGCATAGGGGGCTGTCCGTAATACCCAAATTAAAAAGGTGTTTGTTAAGCATGCAGTGTCCTGTGACTATACCGACGATTAGGCGGAGTTTGTCACGTTTTAGATTGCTGAGTTTTCGGGAGAATCTCGGATTTAGGTCCGGGAAAGCCTCCTTCGACTGCCTACAATCCTGAATACTTGCCCAGTAGTCTTGGTGTTGCTTCACTGTACGTTGGCGGATCCACGAGCGGACTTGGCTGAAAGGTAGCGGAATTATTGGTTCAGGCCCTGCTGGTTGCCACTCTGAACCTTTCCTTGCCAGTGCATCAGCTTCGTCATTCCCTCTGGATCCGCTGTGTCCTTTTATCCACTGTAGAGTAACTCTGTTGGACTTACTTACTTGTTCTAGCAGGTGGTGACATTGTATAGTGAGTCCCGAGTTGTGTTCTTTCCTGTTCAGGGCCTGTAGTACTGCCGCGCTGTCCGAGAGGATCCTGATGTTTTGGTCAGTTACCTTTCTTCGTAGCACTGCGGTAGCGGCCTGGATTATACCTACACATTCTGCCTGGAAGATGGAGTTGTGGGCACCCAGTGCTGTTGTTTTGTGTATGTTAACATCTTCCGAAAACGTTCCCGCCCCGGTACCTGTTTTCATTTTTGAGCCATCTGTGTATATTCTAACTTCGTGTACATTTGAGCTATCACTTGGCTCTTCGTGCATTTGTATAGCGAAGCTTTTTGTGTATAGGTGTTTTTTGGTTACCCTATCGTAAATCGAGAGTAGCATAGGGTTGCTGCTAGCGTACTCGTCTATAATAGAAGTGTGCTGTGCTCTATTGTCGTGATCCAGTAAACGTAAAGCCCAGAGTCTGTAAGCAGCTGCGCCTGCCTCTTGTTGCACGTGTAAGTGCAGTGGTGTTAGGCCTATCAGGGCTTCGAGTGCTGCCGTGGGGGCAGTTCTCATACACCCTGTCGTCGCTACACAGGCCAGTCTCTGGAATTTTTGTAGTTTGTTTTTGGTAGTGCTTTGGTTCGTTCTCGGCCACCAAACTAGGGCACCGTATGTTAGTGATGGTCTGATTACAGTGTTGTAGAGCCATAGGGTAATTTTTGGGCTGAGACCCCAAGTTCTGCCTAGCATTCGCCGACACTGCCAGAATGAGATGGTAGCTTTCTTTATTTTGTTTTCTAAATGTGTTGCCCAGTTCAGTTTATTGTCGAGAGTTATACCTAAGTATTTAACTGCATCGGATAATGATAGTTGTGTGTCGAGTAGGAACGGGAGTTGGTAGGTTCCTAGTTTGCGTTTGTTAGTGAACATTACTAATTCAGTTTTCGTTGGATTCACGGTTAATCCATAGTCTTTGCACCATGCTTCGACGACTTTTAGTGCGTTATTCATAATGTTGCACGCCACGCTGGCAAAGTGTCCCGATATGAGTATCGCAAGATCGTCCGCGTAACCCACCGTGTAGAAGCGCTGATCATTGAGCTTGGTGATTAAATCGTTTGCTACAAGGTTCCACAGTAGTGGTGACAAGACGCCGCCCTGTGGACATCCTCTTGACACCACTCCCCTGGTCGCCCCGTCTACGTCGATCCGTACTGCTCTCAACCTGAGCATGCTAATGATCCAATCTACCAGCGTTGGTTCTACTCTGTGCTTCTGTAGGGCTACCGTTATGCTGTTAAAGTTAGTCTTGTCAAAAGCCCCTTCAATGTCTATGAAGGCTGCAAGACAGAGTGTTTTGTTTGAGATGTCTTGTTCTAATCTGCTTACTACTGTGTGAAGCGCAGACTCTGTTGATTTGCCTGAGCTATAGGCGTGTTGTTGAGGGTGTAGTGGATTTATTGTCAGTATGTTATCCCTTATATGTCGATCACATAGCCTCTCCAGGGTCTTTAGTAGGAATGAAGTGAGACTGATCGGCCTATAGGACTTTGCTTCAGTGTAGTCGCTTTTTCCCGGTTTGGGTATGAATATTACTCTAACCTCTCTCCACATAAGAGGTACGTAGCGGAAGGCCAGACAGGCTCTGAAAATCTCCGTCAACGCCGTACGTATGTGTGCTTCACCCCAACGCAGGAGGCCGGGAAATATTCCATCCATGCCTGGCGACTTGTATGGTTTGAATGTGTTAACGGCCCAGTTTACCTTATCTTCGGTTACGACTGAGCGTGCTACCGCCCAGTCAGTCGCCGATGGTGTGACTAGAATGGCATTGTGCCATTCTGTTTCACCGTCTATAAGGCACCCCGGGAAGTGTGTTTGTAATAGAAGTTCATGTGTTTCTGCTGTCGTTTTAGTGTAGGTGTTATCTGACTTTTTCAGCGAACCGATCTCGCGGTTCGGTTCTGCCGCTAAGATTTTCCTGATTCTGTTCGCTTCAGAGTTTGATTCTATGTTAGTGCAAAAGTTTTTCCATTTGAGACGACTCCTACGGCGTAGCTGTTTTTTGTAATCGGCCTGAGCCTTCTTGTATACGTTCCAGTCGGAGTCGTCGTAAGTGTTCATGGCTCTGTTGAAGGACTTACGTACCCTACACTTGAGCTCCTCCAGTCGCCGGGACCAGCCCTTCTTACCTGCGTCAGTTTCTCTGATGTCGGTGAGAGGGCAGGCTACCTCGAAGCTCCTGGTGAGACTTTGCGTGATGTGTTGTACCGTTGCTTCTATCTCTGCAGTGTTGCTTATGGATAATTCCGGCCAGCCCTCACCTAGGTGCTGCTGCAGAGAGCTTGTGAACAGTACCTTGTTTGTCTTGCGTGGGTTGCGCATGGGTGCTGGAATCGTTTTGTTAAGCGTCAGTTCGTATCTGATCCATCTGTGGTCGGAAGAGGAGGTCTCATGTGAAACCCTCCATTCCCGCACATAATCAGAACAGTTTTCCGATACCAGGGTTAGATCAATTATGGTGCGGCATCGCTTCGTCACAAAGGTTGGTTCCGCACCCTTGTTCGCTATGGAGAGGTTAGTGGTGAAAAGAAAATTTACCAAATCGTCTCCTCTGCTGTTTGCTGCGGGCATGCCCCATATGGGGTGGTGTGCGTTTGTGTCTGCTGAAATTATTAGTTTCGAATTGTTTAGTTCGCATTGTCTTACCAGATCCGTAGTGTCTTTCGTGGGCACGTCCTCGTCGCCGGGCATGTAGGCTGACGCGAGCACTACGTCTTTGGTCTCCCCTCCGAAAATGCCCTGGAGCCTGACGGTCGTCAGATCTCTGGAACAGAACTCCGTTATGGGGGTAGTAGTTACGTTGCGTGGTACAAAGATGCACGTACGCGGATTGTTGCAAGTGTTGTCGTAAATGAGCTTACCGTTAAGGTTGTTGAGACCACACACACGCCCTGCCCTAATCCACGGCTCCTGGATCAGGGCGATGGTCTCGTTGTTTGGGTCCCCCAGCACTCTGCGCAGGTTAGCCGTAGCAGTGAGGCTGTGCTGGAGGTTTGCTTGGACGACGTTATAAACGGAGGGGCTCTGGGTCACCATCATCTTGGTTTCCCTTCTCCGCCTCCTCCTCTGTGTCGTCCTCGTCCGAGGCCAGCGCCAGGTCTTCGTCCATCTTCTCACGCATCGCCTCCATCGTTTCTGAGCTCGACGGTTTGGGCGATGAGTGCGGAGGTGGGGGGAGCACCGGTGAGTCGGGGCCTTCGGGTGGTGCTGTCTCACTAGAACCAGGCTTGGTTTCTGGTCCTTCCAGTGGTGTTTTTGTTTGCTTGCCGGGGGGGTCATCTTGCAGCTTCCCGTCTGCGCCGTAGAAGCGTATGTATACGCTTCCCAGACCGTACGCCAACCTGCGGCCTTTCTCCATGATGGTAGGGATAAGGGTTTCCGGGATCCCTATCGTCACGAAGAGCATGTCGTCTGCCTGCCTTTGGTGGGTATAGACGATCCACTGGTGAACCTGCGCCCATTTGTTTTGCTTCGCCAGTATGAGACTCGTGTCCTCTAGGGTGCACGTGCATTCGGGGAAGAAGATAGCTGCACGTACCTTCCTTGTCAACTCGCTCTGCTTGACGACTGCGAGGTTTGGACACGCTGTGCTTGGTAGCTGCTCAATGGCGTCGGTCAGCCACTCGGAAGAAGGTACATCCTCACACCACAGTTTCAGGGCCCCGTCGGTGAAGATAGGTTTACCCAGGAAGCGGGGGGTGAAGCTGATGTCGTCGTTTCTCACCTCGTCCAGAAGCCGACTGTTCAGGTACTTCTTCAGTGTGATGGCCTGTTCCTCCGTCAGTTCTTGGTTGTCGGTCTTGACCACCGCTACACCGAGGTTGCTTTTCGCAATTTCAGCATAACTGACGGCTGGGACGCGACGTGTGCTGTCTAGCTTAAGCTTCTTGTGATCCCCTCTCGGGGATACAGTATCGTCCAGTCGCGTCCTCTTGCCTGGCTCCACTTGGATCGAGGCCGGAGCCGGGATCGGAGCCGCGGCAGGGGCCTGTGCTGATCGGGTGATCGCTATGGCTGCGCGCTTCTGGCGATTGAAGCGTTTGCTGTCCCTTGTCTTCTTCTCCTTACCTTTGCCAACATCAGACCCGGCAGCCTCCACGAGCAAGCTCGTAGGTTTCGCCAGCGGGGCTTTTGGTTTGGAGTCGGACGCATTCTTCGCATTCTGTCGCTGTTTGTAGAAGAAGCTGGGACCATCAGCGTTCGGAACAGTGGCTCCGATACTCGGAGCCGCCTGTTGTTCACGCTTCTGTCTCAGCCTCCGCAGTTTTCGACGGGCATTCTTGCCTAGTGGGGCGTTAGCCGCCTCTGAGGTTCGAACTCCGGTAGTCGAGGGTCCAGTCATTGGTTTTGCCTCTTTCCCTGTCTCCTTGCTCTGTTTCTTGGCTTTTGATCTGACGATCTTCCAGCCAGCAGTAGAGCTCTCAGCGACCTTGATGGCCGCGTAGGCTTCTACCGCCTCCCCTGCTGAGGGCGCAAAGTGGTCACTGGATTGGTTGGTGTTCATGGTAAAGTTTTGTTTTAATTCATCTTTCCGGGCCCCACCCACCACGGAGTCCAACCAGGGGGATGTATTATACACCAGGGTTGCCGGTCCGATATAGAACGGGAGCTCGCGTTGCCTACGAGCCTCAACGGCACCACTATACTCGGTGTTGACCACCACCACCGAGCTAAAGCGTGCACCGCCGGCTGCAGACCCCATCGACCCCCCCCCTCTCACCGGCGATGGCTGAAGGCCGACCGCCATGCTGATTAGCCACAGTTGGTTAGACCGTGACCTCCCGTTTTCGGAGGAAATTCACGCCAAAGAGGAGTGTTGCGGAAGAGACATCTGTCCGCTCAGCCACCAGGACAGTTGCATCCCCCCTTGCGGGCCCCCTACGCACAGCATCAAAGCGTAGGTGGTCCTCCCACCACCTGCCATCACTCTTTTTGGGGATGGCAGGCCCACAAAACTGGACCACCTTGTTTTGTGGTGGATGTTGGGTTTAGGATGGGACAGGAAAATTTGGTGAAAGGTGTGGGTTGGGTTTCTGTTATTACTATCCAACATCTTCTCATCGCCCGATGGTGGACCCGCCGGGACATAACAGCTTATCCCAGGCAGTGTTCGTCTGGTGGTTTTAGTTACGTCTATTTCTGAGGGAATTAGACCAATAACAGGGGGCAACCACGTGAAGGATGTCCCACCAGGCTTGCCTTAGGGATCGGCGACTGTTGCGCTACTCTCCCCTAAGGCCATTCGCGCCTTACAGTGCTTGAGGAGTCATGTAAGGCAGGTCTGTATCTATACTAGGCAAGCAGCTAAGCTAGGTTACTAGGGAAGCAGAGCAAGCTAGGCGGTGCAACTATTAAAGCATGGACACAGCCCCCCCCCATGTCAGATGCATATTATCATTTCTCTCACAGTGAAAATAAATAATTTCGACGAATATTTATGCATTTATTGAATACTGGGTCACTACTGCAACTCCTTTGTTTGAATTTCGTTGTTGAAGTGACCTTGTCTTACGACTTCATTGTGTGTTTTGCTTTCAGCTCTTGACAGGATATTTATTTTCATTGAAATTTTTTATTCAAAGTTGTCGTATCGTATAATTTACTGCTGGGTTTTTTCTTTTAGGGGAAATACCGACTTCATTGTACTAGTAGGTATTTTACAAAGAAAATTAATGACTCAACGTAGCCCAAAAAGGTTGTCTACTGTTAAAATTTTTATCCTTGTCATTATGTCAGCCTGTTGACATGATACCACTTTTGTGATGGCTTGTAAAAAACTTATATTTGTTTGTACAAACTTTGCTTATAACTTTGTGACAAAAATTCTTACTTTACTTTAAAAGCAGAGGCCTATCTATACCTCCTTGTTTACAAGCCAGCTCAATTGGAAGGCAACCATGTCTAGAGGAGCTATAGCGTTGAGTAGCACCTAAAAATAAGTATATTACGGCCCTTTGGCATATTAGGATGCGAAGGTTGTACATTTGGTTGCTAAATAACTAAACTACTATTTCTTTATTACAGGACTTAGAAAATGCTCGACAGTCCTCGCTCTAACGGACAGGGAGAAAGTCTCGGAGCCTATCAGGCCTCACAACAGGCTGCGGGCGCCGTCCGTCTGCTCGAGATGCTCCTCGCTATTGTCGCTGGCCGGTGCTGGCGGCTCCAGGTACGTTAACCATCATTTGTTTTAATACGCGTGGCTAGAGGGCACTGCGCCTGACCTCTCCCCGGGCGTGTCGGTCAGCTGCCCATCTGACTATGAGAGTTAAGAAAAGAGACTGCACCTGTTCACTGGAATCACTGCTCGCACGTGATTGGCAGATCGCCTGTGTGCGGCTGCCGAGCCATGCAGTGGACGGGACTGCCTACCGCAATACATTCCGATGCATACTTACAAACTATTGCATAAATATGTAGTATTAAGAGAACCCTAGTGTCTAGATAAATGTAACTTAGGATTTAAGACGCTATTAACAGTTTTTTTTAATTAAATAAATATATCTATCTATCTGTGTTTGCGCACATAGTTGTGCAATACAATATGACCTGCGCTGATAGTCATCTAGAGGACACCACATGTTACCTTCTTTCTCCCACTCTCCGTTATCAGGTATCTGTAATTTCTTTTTAAATATGTGTTTTGGTGGAAAATGAGACTAGGAGCTGATTTTTGACAGTTTCAAGTGACGAATCCAAGAGTCCTGTAAGGTCTAAAGGAAATAAGGCACTATGAGTTTTTAGTTTTTTTTTGAGTTTTTTAGATCGATCATTTTCCCACTGTTCCTTTAAAAGCTGTAAAAAATCCGCTCCCGGGTCCGCTTTAACTCGTCCTTGCTGTCCACCAAAAACTAATCCTTCTTTCTAGGCGTTTTTTTCACAATGGATATTTTTATCAACACTTTCATGGCTAGCTACGGACATGCACATCTTCAGCTCCATGCACCGCCCCGCCCGGCGCGTCCCTGGAGGTGGCACTGCCGAGGCTTGACAGTGAACGCGATATCATCATCATCATCAGCCTATATTAGTTCACTGCTGGACATAGGCCTCCTTAATAAGCATAGCAGAGCCCTGTCTTCAGCTCGCCGCATACAGCATCTGCCCTCAGTCTTTCGCAGATCGTCATCCCAACTAGGAGAATGTATGAATGCGATATACCAATGAGATTTATTCTCGTACTAGCTGTTCCCCGCGGCTTCACCCGCGTTAAATTCGAATTTCACATATTTAGGGGCTAAATAGGTATTTTTTTCCCATGGGAATTTGATGTTTTACCCGGACAAAAAGTCTATGTTACTCTCCATCGTTTCAACTAACTCTATGCCAAAATCTATTCGATTAGTTACTTAGTTAGGGCGTGCAGGAAGGACAAAAAACAAACTAACACACTTTCGCATTTATAACATTAGTTGGAAATACAGATTGTGGCACCCTGCATTCTCATTCACACAATCCAATCATAATAAATAACCTTATTGAATCAAAGTTTAACGGTCGTATCTTAAAATCATTGCAGGTATTCCCTAGATGGCGCTGCCGGTGGCTTCGTGCCCGCCGCTCCGGTCCACTGCAAGCTGTGCCTGGAGGAGCATACAGTGGAGAAGGTCACGGTCCTCGCTGGCTGCGGCTGCATGTTCTGTACGAGGGTGAGTGTTACAACTTATTAAGGTGGTTGGTCATGCGTGAAAAAATATTTGAAATTCATTCCTTCTACTTCAATAATGTACGCAATGTATGGCGGGCGATGCTATGTCATTATTATCTATTCTACCCTAGAGAACAATTCTCGTGCCAGGGGGCTGATATGCTCTGTAAAAAAAGTAACAATATAACCTTGGAAGTAGCTAGCCATAGCCTTGTTTGGTTTGCAAACACCAATATCAAACTCACGTTCCATCAACTGACAACATTAGCAACAAATTAACACGGTTTCCTATCAGATGTTTACTGTTTTGGTTGATCGCATGCTAGCGTCAGTCTCATTAGCGTAATTGGCTGGTGGCAGGCTATGTGGGCCCGGCCAATTAGTTTGTCGAATTACTGCGACGTATGCCTACATTACGATAAATGTGGGCGCTAAACCTTTGATATGCGCAAAAAACTAAGGACTGACATGTCGTGGTTAATTTGCAAATGAAAGTGGCGATGTTGCACGGAAAATGACTGGTCCAATTATATTGATCATACATCAGTAAATGTGTTCGTGGAGGTAGACACTACACTGCCTTTACTGGTCAACATTTCAACGTCCATTTATGATATGGGCTCTTCATGACGGATAAGGTCTCTTGATGAAGATTATTCACTGCCACTATCTATCTATAGTCGAATGGTGATTTCTGTTATGTAGTGGTAATAGATCCCTGGGACGCAGAAGATTGATTTAAAACGGGACACATATTATAAAATGCGCAATGTAGTAATTTGTTTCTTCACAGCAACTGTCAGCAACAGTTTCGTTTTATCTTTTGAAATTGGGTCCGATTCGTTATTGGAGATATTATTAAAATTTGTTGATTAACATTTTTTTCTTCTCTGGCACAAAGTCTGATTAGTTGGGGATGACTACAGCGGACCAATCTTCATCAATGCTATGGATAAAAACGGACTCATGATTGGCAAGCATATTGACCTACGTGTCATCAGTCTACCTTGAATAGAAAGATTACTATGTCGTGTTACCATGTCATCATGATGTCGTCTAAAGGTCTGACCACATTTATCGACGCGGAATTTGTTTAAGTCGATCAGTTGGCCAAGGCTAGCGATTTTTCAGAGGGTAAAAATTACATCGCATTGTCATACATTGCTTAAATCTTAATATTATAAATGTCAAAGTTTGTATGGATGGATGTATGGATATTTGTTACTATTTCACGCAAAAAAATACTGAACCGATTAGGCTGAAATTTGGTATGGGTATAATTTGGTACCTGGAATAACATATAGGCTATTTTTTATCCCGATAAAACGCGGGCGAAGTAGTTATTAAATACAGGAATTAATTTCAAATATTTTATGTGTGCTGTAATAGTAAATGGGCCTAGGCTCAGCATAATGCAAACTATTATGAACAGAAGGCGCTGTTATTCTACCTAGACCGAAAATAGAACAATATTGAGACCCTGCGGGTACTGTTTTGACTCTGAGCAAAAGTTTGACGACGTGGGGAGGAGAAGTGTAAAAAAGTAACCAATAGAATTTTGAACCCATGCTCTATCGTGATGGTCATTATGGCCTGTGACATGTGATCCTCTCTCCTCCCCGCTTTGGTTATACCTGGGCGTACGCGGATCGATGACTATGGCTTACCCTTCAGTCGTCTAATCATAGGATGTAGCGAGTAGCGACCCGTGGTAATTACTCGCCATGAATCACTGACTCTAATTAATCTACGTCTGCAGTTGCCTCAATTTAGGACTGACACGTGCATGGGGTTGCTATTATACTTCAGAATAGTCGTAGATTCACCTAGTGCAATTTCCATTGGAAAACATTAGAGATATGTAGTCTGATGATCTTAATGGTTGGTAACGATACGCATAGATCTCGTGGATGATATAAGTAAAGATTCTGTATTGGAGATGAGGTGTCGATGGAGATAGATTAGAACGCTATCACGCTGGCGATTTGCAAGCAAGTCCAAAGCCAGGCGAGTGCGCGGCGAACTTGTCACGAAGAAACCACGAACGCGCGGTGACAAACCTCTTCCCATGGTTGCTTCCTAATGGCGGCGAGCTCGCTGAGCGCCCAGAGCGTCTTCGCGGCGGCGTGTTCGTCGCGCGCTCACTTTGGTTTCAACTCGGTCGGAAATCGCCGGTGTAATAAGGCTTTCTTAGCTTCTATACCAGCTCGGTCTTTTAGGTCTTTAGTTTTTCAGCAAAGTGGAGTGACAATGTATAAAATCTACAAATAAAGTCTGAATTATTTAAGTTCATGTCATGATGGTCATGATAATCTATATTGACACTATATTTTATTGGCTTTTTTATGGAAAACGGTATTTCTACTCTACTAGTAGGTACCTTCACTAATTTTGTGACTATCCGAGCCTTAACGTGCAACAAAACATAACAAAGGAGTTCCTTGATCCCCTCGAATGCATTCTTTGGCTTGAATCCGCTTGACTCATTTCTCATTTCACTTGTATAAGTTCAACAACCAAAACCGCTAGCACCCGTAAGTCGTCCCGTAACCGTCATCATCATCATCGCATAAAATTTTTGTTATGACTTACGGGTGCTAGTGGCTTTGGTTGTAGAACCTATGAACGTATGCCAAAAACGCACCATTATTTAATAATGGTGCAATTTTGGCACCGATAACTGTGTTAGTAAACTTGAAAAGCATTGTGGGTCGAACAATGGTAGTTTAACTGTAAGTGATTTATTTAACGCTGTTTTGGTATCGAGGTCGACAGAGGCTGTTCTGTTAGGTTTCGAGAAAATTCTAAATATGTTTGCTCTCACCGAAGTAGAACGTGTTTGTTGATTCACAAAAAAACCTGTCTTGTAGAGTATCTCTTCATCGCTGCTCTATATGGCTTTGCAAATGAAGCACTCACTATCGTCCACACTCAGACAAAATAAAAGATTCGTCCACAGCACTCATTTGCTGCATGGCCAGTTTTTCCTTTTTTTTGGATTGTAATTAATTTACTGTTGTGGCCCAGTGACCCGAAGTGGATCTTGAATTCCGCAAGACTTCCCCACGCACCTCGTTCTAAGCTGTCTAGCTAGCTAGAAGCCTCGATTCGCTGACATCTACTCAGTAGGTAAATTTAGCATAAATCTTTCAAATGATTAGATTTGAGCCCCGAGTTCAGTTACTCGATAATATCTTCTCGACGGCGAGATATTGGTTTTGTGTGGGATTTGATATCGCCTCTAGCGTGCGAACACGGAAATGAGCAATCCCTCCTCAGTAGTTACATACATACATTATATGTATGTAATGTACGTACACGCTGGACGTGCCAAACGAAAAGGGGGTTTTGCCATAACCACCAAACTTGCCAGACGATTGATGATCGCAGTAGAGTTCTTAAAATACACCTTTGTGAATCTGATTGTGAGTCACAAACAAAAGAAGCTCTAAAGTTCCTAATTTAAGGCCCATAAGAACTTTGTTTACAAACACTGTTATCTGTGTCAAGAACTTGTATGACTCATGGTGCTAAATACGTCCGTTCCAAAGTGATTCCTTATCACTCTTTAATCGACTGGAATATTACTTCAATGTCGAGAATGCTCGTCTCAAAATCTGACTATGTATCAGTTTTGTTATTGACCTTTGAGAGGCTTCTCATAAAATCTCTGCTTCTGATATTTTATTAATGTCATATTAACGTCTCATTCATCATTGTTAGTTCCCTACTGCCCACATTTATAATGGAGTATCACATATTCGCATAAATTCTCGCAGACTCCATGTACTTTGTTTCGAACACTATTTTACAGATTTACTTTCAATAACCGTATTACATTACTCGACTAGTAAAACCATCACTACATAATTGTTATCAATTGATTTCTTTGCCTTATCAGGCGACCGGACGTCCTAGAGGATCGATAAGATTCCACTACGTCACGATTACAGGTTGTTGACCTTCGGACATGGAATGCCAACCAGAATGTTAACCTAGAACTTGATGGTTATGACATCTCTTATGGATGCTGTTTGGACGTGTTTGATCATCAAGGTTACTTGGCTAGTTGTCAAATGTATAAATATGAAGTAATTTGTCACTTATATCAGCATTTTGCGTGGGATGTATCTTTCTGCCTACGGTTTATTCTCAAACATGGCGCATGAAAGCCAGGCTAATGACTTCCAGTTGCCTGACGCAAAAGTAGTGAATTGAATTTATTACAAGAGATCAGAGACCAAATATCTAATATAAAAAAATATAGTTTAAAACTAAAACCCGACTACATCAAGTCAGTCACAGTCTTAAACAAGCGTTCACCTATTGTCCTTATCCATTTCTTTTGATACTTAGGTAGTCGGAGGCCTTTGTTACTAATTGTACCGTAGGTATATGGGGTGGGTGCCTCGGACTACCTAAGTATCAAAAGAAAATGATAAGGACAATAGGTGAACGCATGTTTAAGACTTTTATGTAGTCGGGTTTTAGTTTTAAACTATATTTTTTTTATACCTTTTTGCTAATAGCTTGAGAATCGTTAACCTCAAAAAAGTTTGAGAAACGGTTTTGGAAAGTACAAACAAAGACCTTTGCAACGATAGCACACACGAGCATATTTACTAACATTGAAATTTATGACCCTTTCTTCGACCCCCGCTATCTCGTTAGACCCCCATTTTTATCTGACGTCACATAGCCGTTAACCATCGGGCTATTAAGACGAATCATATGACATCTCATTTGTTGAAATCGGACCGTAGTTTCAGCGCTACGTGGGAACATAAAAATCGGCTACATACATACATAGGGTGTCAAAATCATAACCCTCTCGTAGTCGGGTAAAAACAGTAATGTTTGTAAACCTTGCATTAGTTAGCTACTACCTATTATATTCGATCAGGCGCCAGGCAACTATGAATGGCCTAACTTCTCAAGAATAATACTTTTATACATGGTGTCTATTTCGGAAACAGCCAATTTCTGAAACCCTCTAAAATCCTTCGCAGAGTGCCAACTTATAAACAAACAACTCGAGACAAAAGGAATTTTAATTCAAGATTCCTTTTGATAAAAATTTGCTATAACGCGAATAAAACGCGCTTAAAACGAACATTAAAAAAACTTTACTTTGAAGTCGACTTCAAAGTAAAAGAATTAGGGACGCGGCAGAATTTTTAATTGTTTTTTAATTATGATTCCTCGAAGAGAAAGTATCTCAGTTTATCATTTGAGGTTTCTTTGCAGTTAATTGAAGATGTGGAATCCTTAGTTTAGTGAATATTCACATCATTGCGTCTGTTTGTGTATGTGCCGTATATTATAGAGGGTTTGAAAATTATTAGAAAACTAGTTTCTGCCCTGCGACCGCTACGATGTCGTTCGTCGGTCCATCGAGTGAATGGTCTCCCAGTGGATGGCTCGTTCAGCTGTGGACGTAAAATAGCTGATGCGGTACCTATCTTTAAGCTTGTACATTATTTTTTAATTTTAATCTCTCGGAAGTAATAATGTGTCAGTATTGACAAAAGACGTGTTTACATATTGCTCAAGTCCGGTTTCGTTACCTACGACCGGTCAGTGACCCTTACCCAACCCTTTTTAGCAACACTAAAAATAACTTGAATAAAAGGATAAGAAGGCTAAATAAAAATGTTATATACATATATCGTTTCAAAGTTACCAAGTCTTTGAACTCTTTTGGCATTCGAGAAATATCGTGGGAAGGTTGATTTATAGCCGGGTTTAAAAAACATAATATACTGAAACTATTATTTATATGACAAAACCGCAATTGTTATTGTACGTATTTCTAGTCGAACGTCCCATTGTTTGTGGTTTGGCTTGGCCCACATGATATATAGCAACATTCGCAATGTATTCGTTTTAAGTCCATCACAGACGTAGCTATAATAGGTATCATCATCATCATCATCAGCCCATACACGTCCACTGCTGGACATAGGCCTCCCCCGTACGACGCCACAAATAGCGGTCCTGAGCCGCCTCCATCCAGCGACCGCTACGATGTCGTCGGTCCATCGAGTGGATGGTCTCCCATGTAGGGGGGGGATTTGCCATAATCACCACGCTTGGCAGGCGGATTGGTGATCGCAGTGTTGGTGTTTAAAAATACTCAGACGGACGCTGCTGCCCTTCCTCTGGTAGGTTGCCTTAGTCGGCTTTTACGACATCCACGGGTTGAGTTGGAGGGGTCGATATTTGTACGCCGCGACCCCACGGCTATAATAGGTATATAGTAATATAAATCATAGCAGGGCATAGCGCGATATATTTTCTATACAAATTTTCGAGTGACCGCACACGGAGCTATACTTTATTTTCTATGACGTCACCAAGCTATACTGTCATTGCTTGTATTGCTTACTTTATAGCACGGTATATTACTATACATATGTCTATTATAGCTACGCCTGTGATGGGCACGTCCAATGTTAAAAATTATAGGAATGAATATAAAATAGATAATATTTATTTGTGTAACAAAATTTAACATGACATACATTGCTTAGAACCAATAGAGTACGCGCAAATATTTATGAGCTCTGTGAAGTTTGCTTCAACGGCTGCGCACTGAACCGTAAATAAGGCGTTGAGGGGAAAAAGCGGGTTGAGAGGGGATCTGACGGTCAAACCAGGGTTACCAGCAAGAATTTTGGCGTATTTTTATTGTGTCTAGAACATTTTGTCAAATCATCATAAACTCAATGCCGAATTATTTAAAACCTACAATGTTAGAAGAAATTTAACTATTTATATAAAGCAATTAATCCAAGTTTGAAAAATTTATTAAAATCTTGTTGGCAATACTGTCGAATGAATGCTTTTGAGTACAATGACGCAGTAAAGTCTTTGACGGTTGTTCGGTGTTCGGTTCGTTGACTTGATAGTTTATTCTTGCGATTTTGTGGAGTATTCCCTGATATTCGCTGTTTCTCTTAAATGTTAAATATGCCTCGCGGGCGGAATAACGTACTGCGTCGTCAAACATGAAAAATGGTGTTCGATGTGATAAGTTTTATGAGAAAAGAAGCCGATGAATTCAACCTCAAAATGGTACTTCAGTGGACTGCAGCTGCAACAGGTGTGTCTATTAGCACCATAAAAAGGATTTCTAGCCGAAACCCGGGTGGGTCGCTAGTTGGTAAATATCACTTCCTTTTGATTGTACTTGCGCAGTATTGCTTCCGTGCCTATGTTCACAGAGCTCATTAAGTTTTGCGATCACTCTACTAGTAGTTAGCCTCTAATCCTAACCGTCGTCGTGACCGTTTTAGTTTCATTCTTCCGATTTCTTAGAGACCCAAAAACGGGGTCTGTCTCGACTTCTCGAGTAGTTCCGCAGTCATGAAGGTTTGAAATTCCTAAAGTAACACAAAAGCTTCACAGGCTCAGGCAGGGTATGGCACTTGTGCCGTAACAGCACTGGTTTTCACCAGTGCCAGGGTGCTAAGTGCAGCGCTACTCGCAACACCAATCATAAAGCTAGGTAGCTTATACAAAATAATAAACAAAACCTGTACTATACTTATGTATATATACATAATATAGTCTCTTTAGTTAGAACAATGCTGTTTATCATCAGATGACTTTCCTTGCTAGCCTCTGCCCGTGTCTTCGCTCACTTGGTACCTTATTTTATGTGATGTGATGAAAAATATTACAAAAATATACCTTTCCCCGCAGTAAAAAACGACAAGAAGAGATTAAGATTTAAGATTTGTCATATAATAATATATCTTTGCCTTTTTTTATGTATTTTTCTACCATTTGTTCAGCATTATTTATTTATTGAGACAGCTGTTGAGTCAGGAAAAGGTGACTATCAGACGCATAAAGTTACTTTCTCATTATTACAAAAAACCAACATACTGGACCGTTTAGCGACTCAAGCATGTTTCTTTTAGTTGACAAATCAATCTCCGATAATTAAACGATAGAATTCTATTCCATCGGTTAATCTTATTCCAAATATATCTTCAAATGGAGCTGCCAAACTAACAGTAAAGTACTAATAAAGTAACTAAAGAAAAGTACCTACCTCTAGTACATTTACCTATCTGAAATTACCTTCCCATCTCGTTCGATACAAACGATTCCATCTCCAGTGAGCTGCCTAGCACCGTCGATTTCTCTAGCTAATGCAATATTCATTCAGCTCGGAATACTGAATTATTCAAGGATGTCGCTCGTGTCAGCTGTTACTGATAGATATTGACTGCGGTTAGCGCATATAGTGTAGAGGTCCACTGTCATCATTGTCGTGTAAGCCAATAGATATGAAATTACTAGACACTCATAGACGCGTTTACGTTGGGCAATCGGAACGGTAGCGGCTATGACAGTTCTTAATAGATTTATCACGTGTGTTGTTTTCTTTACAAGTTGTCAATAATTCACTCCAGCTCCTCTAGCACGGGGATTGTTTTCTAGGATAGAATAGAGAAAAATTACGTCACTTTGTCATCGAATTCGTAAATTATTTGAAATTCATTCCTTCAACTTCAATAATGTATGGCGATGCGATGTCATTATTGTCTATTCCATAGAGAACAATCCCCATGCTAGGGGGGCTATTTTCGTAACTTAGGCCCTCGAAATTACACCATTTACGGGTTTTGCAAATTTGCAAAACCCGTAGAGTTGATAAAATGACACAAATAAAAACTGTTGATATACCGACCTGCGGCGATACAAGAGTTTAATCTCGATAGACTATTGGATGAAAAAGGGTAGGTTACTTGCATCTTTGTTGAATATAATTGGATGGTTTTTTAAAATCTTAAAACCTATATCAAATTCTAGTATTTACACTGTTCTTTTTAAGTTTTTTGAGACAAATACATCTTTATTCTTCAGGAATATTGTTTTTATCGGACCATATCGGGATCGTACTCCATATAATATCGAAATAATTTTCCAAAAAGGTCCATAATTGACAGCCGAAAATAGAACCCTGCTACTTTTTGTTTTTCGTCGTACCTATAACAAAAAAAGTTGAGCTAAGAATATGAATGAGCAATAACCCACTTCTGATTCTGAAATGAAATAAGTAATTCCCATAAAAGGAAAACTCTGTCGTGTTGTTTATTAAATCGACTGCAATAAGCAAAATTATTTTTAACCGTCGTCGCGACAGGAAGGAAGGAACATTGAAGAGTTCAATCGGTTCTCCCGGAATTCGATTTCGACTTAGACGGGATTAAAAAAAATTATGGTTTTAAAAATTTATGATTTTAAAAATTTATACTCAAAATTATATACTGCTGCTCACTTAATTTTACAAGTAGGTGCTGAAATTTAGGGTAGGCTGAATGAATAGTAATTTCTATTTAATGGTTTGGAATGTCAAATGTCTATAAAAACTTTAAGGACCGTTTCCGTACTTGGGCTTGGCCTTTAGACTCACAGTAATCTGTAGCCATTCACAGATTTACATAATATGGATGTCAATGCTCCTGGCCCGGTGAGGCTGGATTGGAAAATATATACATATTTTACATCAAACAAAAAAGAAATACACAAACTAGATTTTTTAACTTTTCAATCTAAACACATCCTAAAAGAGTATTTTAAAATTTTCAGCGGTACTCACTCTTCTTTGTGTAGGAATGACTGATACAAACACTTTCTACCTTGGAGATAGGTCACGGAGGTTCAGCGCCCTGTCGATCTAGGTCAGGTTCCATTTATCGAAATAGCACTGTTGCTTTCATAACAGGGCTTTTGCACTGGCCTAGTTTCGGCGGGGTCATCCGTCATCATCAAGTCAGTTTTGTTATTTGTGCCATGAGAGATGATGGCCGGGGCCACTTTCTTGTTAATCTGGCTAAAGACCTATAGAAGATCGCACCCTGGTCCTGTCTGCTGTCTCAGTCATCGATCTTAACTTAACCTTAGCTTATAACATAGCTGAGAACGTGGTTTATCCCACCATTATTAGGTCCTTAGTCACATAGTCACCTTCGTCGTCAATCTTCAATTGAGCTGATTTTTAGGAGCCTATACTTTCCCTCCGACAACGCTCTACCTAGTCTACCTCCTTTCTTTCCGCTCTACCTAGTCTACGACCTCTGTGGCGCGGTGGGCGAAGGTTCGCATGCGATGCAGTAGGTTGTGGGTTCGATTCCCGCCTAATATCTGCAGATTGTATAAATATTTGTCCCGATATTTGTACAATCTGCAGATATTTTTTCAGGATGTTCTGGTCGTTTTCTATGTATAATAAAAAATATCTATATATGTAATATATTGTATTATGTATATCAGTTATCTAGTACCCATAACACAAGCTCTGCTTAGCTTGGGGCTACATAATGCGGTGTGAATTGTCCAGCATTATTTATTAATTTCTCATCAATTCTCTCTGTCCGGTGATATCTGTCAGCCGTTTATTATTTTTAGTATATTGTTACGATCCTAGTCATCGTGCTTAGTTTCTTGGTGTCATATTTATTCCAAGAAATAGAAATAACAGAAGAAAGTTTCAAAGCGTGTACCTTCTAGCATTCAGAACTTACAACGCAAAGATTTCTTGTCCAATTCGATTCGCTTTTCTCCGACCATTTACATTTAAATCAGGGAATTCATTATCACGAGAAACCATGTCCTCCTTACCGTTCTCCAAACTGCTAATGAAACAATATCTTTTTCCTCGCAAATTATATTAAATTACACGCCATGTTGCTTTCCATTTGTGGGAGAAATTTGATTAGTACTTCATTTTATTGCATTTGTCGAGACATTTGTTCGGCTTCATTTCCGAGTTCCTTGGAACTTCCAAATTAATGTACGGTCTTTTGCCATTATAATCCTTAATGTATCTCTTTTTCCAATTGAGAGGTAAAAATATATAATTTCTCCATAATTATTGAGAAAGAAAACCAATAGTTTGTTCGGAAGACTGTCATGATCACCAGTCTTCGTGAGACTTCTTGATTATAATACTGATGCTGTAAGTGGCTGGGCTTTCTGCAGATATATCTTTTATCCATCTTAGCTCTTATCCATCTTAGCTCTTATCCCAAACCACCAGTATAGGCAATATGATTTTTAATCGTACTTTACCTTATCGAAAGAGACCAGGCCAGCCAGGCAATCTTAAAATCTAGGCTACCTACGCTCCACATTCGTGGCACACTTTACCAGCTCATACATCGACTCATACACCTGAATGAATGGACTATGAAAACTAAAATGGGTCCAAGCTAAGCCTCTTTAGAGCGTGAACGTGAACTCTTCTTTGTCTTACGGACTAAATGATTGATTCGCCGAACTAAAAAAAGTAAAATTAATAAGCCCCTATTCTATCGGCCTGCTCCAAAAAAATAGGCGATTTTTATTTAATTTTTATCAGGAGTTACTGGTCTGATTCTGCAAAATCTTTTCATTGATTGAGATTAACATACATACTATGTATGTTAATTCCGCTATGCCTACTTTGGGCCAAGTTACGTTATATCTAAGTATCACATTAACAATGTGTGTGGAAAATCTATTTTTACAAAGCTATTATCCAATAAAGGTTCTTAAATAATAGTTTCCCTTTGTTACAACGTGCTCGATTTCTTCCGGAAATGGAATACGTATACCTGCTATATTATCTGATCATCAAATTCGTCATCCTGACAAATGCCGTCATATTGTCCAGTAGAAGTAAATAATTACATCATTTTCTATTTGAAAGTCTGATATAAATAACAAAGAGAGAAAGCATACCTAATGGCTTTGTAGTGTTCGAGCCTTGTTTGTATTGGTTTGCGATTTATATTGCTTTGTTATTTTGTGTTTACTGATGCTTTTACTCTGTTCTGAAATTAGTTTTATGGTTTTGGTATTTTTTAAACGTTTAATGTTAACAATTACAAATTTCTTCTTCAATTAAATTCGTGTACTATGCGTTAAATCTAATATCGTGTCTAAGAGTGTTATCACGACCTTAGACACGATTCTAGATGTAATCGATCGATCGATGGTGGAATGGATTAGTCGATGTCGATCGATAGTTTCTACCACACCTATGGCATCCATCGATGATTGATCGATTGGTTAGTCGACCGATCTCCGCCGATCAATGGCAGAATCAACGCTCGATTGATTGGTGTGGTAACACCCTAAGACACTTGCTAGGTTATGTACTAATGCAGATAAAAAATACTTAACGAATATAAACTATGAAAACGATGTACTTACTTGCTTCTAACTTGTAGAGCTTGTATGTTGTTGTAGTCTTTGAAATTAATATACAGGATTTTGATCATGATTTACAATCAATTGCACATCTTTAGTGCCGTAAAAGCTCTGAACTAGAATTAATGTCTCTGGTGATTTTAAATGGCTACTACTTTTATGGTCACGGATTGCTTTGCATTGTTTTATAGTGCTTATGTAGGTACGATTTACTCTAGAGATAAACAAATAAAGGCATCCTCCAGTAGAATTCCAATAGCAAGTTCCAACGTCACCTTCAAACAGCACGATTCTCAATATAATTGCATTATGTACCAATGGAATCTTATTGGCACCTACAAACACACCTCGATATAACTGGATTCTTATAGAATCGATGGAGTTCAAGAATAATTTGCTTAAACCTTTATTTTTCCCAATGTACTTATACTACTATATTTATTATATGTATGGATTGGAATAAATGAATTAAATCTTGAATCTAATTCCAGTTTTAAGACAAAACTCCATAACCTTCCGCATATATTTTGTTCAATGATTAATTGTTAATACAAAGTCCTCCGCCGCGTCAGTCTGTCTGTCTGTTCGCGATAAGCTTAAAAACTACTGAACGGATTCATGCACCATACTTTTCACCAAGCGATAGAGTGATTCACGAGGAAGGTTTAGGTATATAATTTGTCAAGGCTTTGTGTAAATTGGTTGAAATATAACAATAATTGTTGGAAGTGTCGGAAATAGTCAAGCCGATTTCATCAGGATTTTTTCACTACGGTCAATTACATAAGTCCGCTATGGTTTGTCGGAGGTTTTATTAATCCTTATAAAGTTATAGCTGATTCAGGGTACCTAACTGATAATTGTTGGAAGTGTCTGAAAAGGCTGCCCGCGCCCGGTGCTTTCATCGAAACGCTACCTAATCCCTTTGAGATAGAATATAATATAACAATGCATGGTGGAATATTCTTCTTAGACCACGCGGGCGTAGCCGCGGGCGGGTCAGCTAGTATCTAATATTTATATAGGTTTTTTAAAGGAATTTCACCTCGCATTAAATACGAAATTTAAATATTTTAAGCATAAACAACGCTTCATGCTCTGTTTAGGTTTCCTGTTTTAATTTATTTATGACGGAATAAATACTTGCCTCTTTTAATAAGTTATTTTTAACATTATTGGTACCGTGCTTAACATTATCCTAGCGACTTCTTTGGCGCATTGGTCGAAGGCCCGTCTGAGACGTGGAGAGTTTTGGGTTCGATTTATACCGCAGCAGCAGCAGGTCAAAAGTTTTTACTATCCGCATATGTGTTCCGTTTGTTCAGAATGTATTCTGTTCAATCTGTGCATTTGAAAATCAACTGTTGTTCATGAGTCTCGCTAAAACTTAAAACGGCTTGACCGATTTCTATATATTTTAAAAGGAAAAAAGAGTAAAACTTATTGTAGGTGATAAGAAGTTCACGAGGTCATCTAGAATGATGTAACTGCTTCTACAAAAACAAAAGTAGGTACAGTGGGCCTCTCCCATAAGTACCCCTCCCTATCTCAATGTTTTGTAAACAAGGGAGACACAAAACATCTAATAAGTAGTTTGGGAGTTATCTAATACACATGTAAAGCTCTGATGAAATAATGATACTGTTTGGAAATATTCAGCATATTTTTCTTTTGATTACCTTGAAAAGTTTATTCAGCCTTAGCCGCACTTGAACCATGTCTATTCTATAGTACCTATATTCTATAGCTTATAGCTAATCTACTTAAGCGTCGATGTTAATCCGCTTTATCTATACATACATATAAGGTGTGTCGCGTCGTGATAAGCTTCAATTAGGATGTCAGCACACGTGAGTCAAGAATTTGCACCTCGATACATATGAACTAGATTACTAGATGATGCTTTTGTAAATAAAGTGAGTAGGTAAGATATAAGGCGTGAATAGAGTACATAAAGATTCGTATAAAGATGTATGTACATGCAGGGACCCATTTTACCCATAATAACTATCTTAAATTTTTGTGTTTTTTTTTATACATAAGTACCTAACTAGTAAATAAGAAGTTTATATGTTTTTTGGGTAAATAAATTATCTTTCTCTCTGTCGACTCTCCCCTAACCGCTACACAGTTTATAACTTTTGCGATAGCCAGCTTGTATCCTATATATACATTATGTACTGTTCCTAATAAAGATTTTTGTAATGTATTTTTTTTAATTTAAGATTGTGATTGAGAATTTCATGTCCCAGATCATATTTGACAAATGTGATATGAGCAGGACTTACATTTTCAATCCCAATCTTTATCTGCACGACGACTTACAAAAACAAACAGATTTTCCTTAAGTATAGTCACAGGGCTATACAGCTATGGAGCTGTAGGGCAAGCACGGGGATTGTTGTCTAGGGTAGAATAGAAAAATGACGTCAATTTGTCATCGAATGCGTAAGTTATTTATCATTTATTTATTGTGATTTCATGCATACAGGTATTGTTCTTAGGTGCATGTAGTCTTAGTGGGTACACAATGCATAAAAACCCTGTCAGGACGCAACAATTATTTTACAATTATTTTTTATTAAAATAAGCAAAAGTAAGTATTTGAAACTAGCTGTTCCCCGCGGTTTCACCTGCGTTAAATTTGACATTCACATTTCTAAGGTCATAAATGTCATAATAAAGGTCTTTTTCCCGTAAATCTCCCATGGGAATTTGATGTTTATCAGGACAAAAAGTAGTCTATGTTACTCCATCCTTTCAACTAACTCCATGCCAAAAATCATTTTGGTTGCTTAGCTATGGCATGAAGGAAGGACAAACAAAATACAAATAAACAAACACACTTTCGCATTTATAATATTAGTTAGGATTAATTCCTTCAACTTCAATAATGTATGACGATGCGATGTCATTATTGTCTATATATAGAGAACAATCCCCGTGCTTGCTACTGTAAGCAACTAACTACCAAACATCCTCTCGATTTAGTCTAGAATTTCATAGAAGGTCCCGTTTTTTAGTGTTTTAGTGTACATAGAATGTAGTTTAGACCATGGTCTACTAAATTTGTTTATCAGCAGACCGTTTCAATTGACGTTAAGTTTGATTATGGATTTTTCCGTTCATCCAACTGCCCTTGAATTACATGCATGAAAAGATCTTGTAATGTTACCTACAATGTAAATAAACGGATAGGTAATTGTTTTTAATCGTGACTTTAAGCGAAATAATTACGTACTTACTTAGTTTTACATAGGAACTGTGTGGTATGAGTCAGATGCCTCTTAAAATACAATTATTTTTTATATGAATCATACATAATGGAAATGGGTTTAATAGGTGCATTAAATACCACGTGTACCACCAACCTAAAACTATTTTAATCTTCGAAACTGTCAGTTTAATTTAATATGAGATTAAGAAATATGAAAAAAATCAAAATTACAATTAAAGAATAGAAACTATGTGATAATTCGATTATATCTGATATAAATCAACAAAAATATAATTTTTATTTGTATTTTTTTATATATAGTCTCATAGGAATTTCTATAAAATAAACTGTAAAGTATTTAGAACTAGTATTTACATTTACAGTCGAAACGATTGAGCTATCTGCAGATTGTTGCAAAAATTTCGAGATAACTAATCTGATCCATATTGAATGCCAACCAGAATTAGTTACAAGGCAATGTGAAAATTATATAAAAATAATAAAGAATTCAAATACAAAAATAAAATAAACATCCTTATACTGATTTATTCATTCTTTTGACATTCATTTTGATTGTAGAAAGTGTATAAAAAACTCAGTCTTAAAAATATAATGTAAAATTACTGACCTTCCTGCAAAAGTTGCAGGTACGGTATCTGACCTACCTTTAGCACCATATTCGCCTATGCTTTGCCTACAAGGAAAAGGGACGATATAGGTAGGTACCACGAATTTCCCTCGCCTAACAAGCACGTGTAGGTATAAGGAAATCCTCAAACGCCACTTCTTTGCCATAATCTAGGCAACACTACCAGACTTTAATTGTCGGATCAAGTTTTTAATGGGTTTCTGCAACTTGTTTATTAATACTTGGAAATACACACGCGTTTTGTAGAAGTTATCTGTCGCCTGGATCGGTGAATCATTTTTATACCTCATAGTCAGAACTTGAAGCGAAGCGGTATATGAAATTTTCATATTTCTTAACTACCATCTTCATTATGGCTTCTTGAATCTTGGCTATGGCAGAGATGGCCGGGGGTCTTATGCTAGATCTCTATCATAAATGCTTTAAATTCACATATAGCTCAAGGTACTCTGTTATATACTTAATTGTGAAAGGCCTGAGAATATTAACAGGTATTTGAAAACTTTCAATTTGACGTCATCAATCTTCTTACGGGCTTGAATCTAGTGCATAGATATGGGGAATCTTTCTTTGTCATGCATATCAACCTCCAAATTACAATTTGTGTTGATATTCTTTGCCTGTGTTTCTACTCTTGCTGCTTGCGCTTGCTTGATACCTCCTGGGAAATCAATTATACAAATTATTTGATTGTTTTGAAAAAACTAAAAACCGACTTCAAATTCCTTAGTATTTATACAGTTTTTTAAGTTATTCGGGACAAATACGTATCTCTTGCGAATACAATTTTTATGGGACCATCTTGGGATCATTCTCCATACAATAGCGGATTTTTTAAAATATTCCAAATCGACCATAACTGAGGGAAAAATCGACGAACATACATAAAAAACATACAGCCGAACATACGACGTCCTCCTCTTTTGTTTTCCGTATATTAAAAATCCACCCCAACGCAATATTTTGGTAATGAATTTGTTTATACACATTCCACATATGGGTAGTAATTTTGAAGAGGTGACCTATATCTATCTTAATAGTATCTGCTTCTTTCGTAACCGCAGTTGTAAAGCAGCTGTCCCTGACAGTTGGTCACAGTTGAGCGCCCGCGACAGTATATAATATACTATGTCTGATATGCTGGGTAAACAGGTAATACGATCCAAACTTGTATTTATGTACTATCTATGTTGTGTGCTGTGCTGTGGCGGCGGATTGCAGTGACGTGATGCCTGAAATCACTGGCATCACAAGATTCTGTTAAATTACAGTATTTCTGCCCAAGCAACATGGTTACATTAAATCTAGCGAAAACGAAGCATATTGCTTCTTTGTCGCCTTCGTACTTTGGATCTGTCATTTTTGATCGAACTGGCTGTAGTTGTCTCTGATCAAGATCTTTGCATATGTTCTTTATCGATCTGTAGATTTCATCATTTATGTACTATACTCATCTACATCTAATTGTCAAATCTGATCCACTTTATTCTGCATTTCGTATTCATCGGCTAACGCACAAGGATTGCCTGACGTGACGCGTTCTGGTTACAAATCATCGTTTAGCCCTAAATTGGGTTTGACGTCTTATTTTTACGATTCTCTGTGCCTGAGATTGCTATAGAATTTTGTATTCCATTGGCGGTCTTTGTTCTGCTTCGGCGGATGAAAAATATAGTTAATGTCGTTTAGTCATTTTCTTTCGATGATCAATTTGAATTTTTTCATTGAATCTTATTTGGTTTGTGATAAATTTTCATGTTTTATAAAGGTATAGTGCTTTTCAATTGGTTTTGTTTCATGAACAAAGAAAGATGCAACATTCTGTTTATGTTCCATAATCATATTAATTTTTACAATAAAATGCTTTTAACGTCATTTACCACATCATCACAGGTTCATCTGTTATTAAACTCTACAATTCTATTCTTACTATTATCGTTCTGACAATCTACCATTCTATTCGCGTAACGATTAGGTTTAGGTACTTAATCAACACAATCAGTGTCCGTTTACTTGACATGCAAATTGACGTCACTGTATAAATACCACTTAGTTTGCCTGTAATCATCTTTATAATGCTAGTTTATGATCTGTGTGCTTTATCCAATTTGTTTTATTCTGTTTATTTAGTGAAATCATCTTGTTGACTTCTTCTAATATATTGGTTGTTGCCTAGGATTGTCGATACGTCGGAGATATTCGCTTGTATGACATGTTTATATTATACCCAATTTATTTATAAGAGCTTCTTATCGTATTGCTTCTTAATTTTTTACGATAAAGGAACTTTTTAACCTTTTTTTAGTTACGTTCAATAGCCGGGTTTATATATAAAAGTCAAATATCGTTCTATAGTACAAATTAACATGTTTTCGCTCCAAGCATACCATTAGATATTGAGTATTGATATCAAACTAGTTGGATATCAATATCAATTGCAAAAATAATTACAGTATGTTTATGTTAGCAAGTTGTCAATTGCATTGTTATCAATTGTACGTAACTTCTCCTACTTGGAACTCCATTGGGTTCCAAGTAGGTACCTTATCTGATTGTATTTTTGTACCCTATAAAATATTTCGTTTTCCTTGACACATACATTTTTATCCTCACCAAAATCATCTTTAATATAAATTATCAAAAACTAACGTATAAAATGAAACTAAGTTTCATCATTTAGGTTTCACAGTTTATCTAACAATAAGTTGCGCTTTTAAAAATATCTTTTACATTAATTACAGGGTTTGTTAGTTTTATGTCTGATGTTAATCGAAAATTCAAAATGTTTACGAATTGGAATTATTCTACGTTGATGAAATCTAAAAGTATATAGAAAATATTATTCAAGTTACGAAAGTAGGTGTAGGATAATGATAAAATTCCAATGTGGACATTACGTTCAACTCCAGAGCCATTTCGCTCTGCAAAAATTGGCTAGGAATATAGGGAACATTAATGTAAAGACCCCTACTAATAATTTCTTAACTACTCTACGCCTCGGTTTGTTCTCAGCTACCAGGAGCACATAAACTTGAGTGGGTTTCATTCTGCAATCGCGTAAGTACGTACTTGCACAACCGGTCACGTCCGCGTGCCGCACTCAGCATTGAAAATTACGTCATGCAGTTTGTTTAGCCGTATATAGAGCTGCAAGTACTTACGCACCGAATCACAAACGGTAAAGCACCTCCTACATTCATATGCGGTCCTGGTAGTTTGAAACTTTGAAAGGATTTTAAAGGACTTATTGGGGCCTTAAAAGTCTAGAATTCTTTTCCTCAAGAGTTTTCTGGAATATACTAAAATGCACTATGCATTTCAAATTGATCATGAATCTTTCTCATATCCTTTGCCATTAAAAAGCTGTATTCCTTCACCTGTTCATTGACTGAAACGTCATTTATTTATTATGAAAATGAGATTCCTTAACCATACATAATTAAGGTCATCTTTTTTCACCAGTGCATTGACTGAAATGTTTTTTTCAATGCTTACGATATTTTGTTCAAATAAGTTGTCACATCGCATCGCTCCATCTTAGTTTGCATGTAATGTCAAGGTCGACTGTTTTTATTATTTTTGTTACCTTTACATTTCTGAATTTTCGGTCTTGGGTGTTTAATCACATTTTGGGCCCGGTTATGCTAACATATCACGTTGCATAAAATCTTTGCTCTTATTTTTTGCTGTTTATGGACAGTAGAAACTTGTCGGATATTTAATCCTAAGGTCAATTTAAATTATCGATGAATTTTTAATAAACCTAACTTATGTCTGTTTAAATAAGGATTTACCACACACTAAAAGTTAAAGAAGCAAGGAGGAAGCAAATCCGATTTTAATTTATTTATTTAAAAAATCCGTACTTAAGAACAGCCTACCGAACAGCTTAATAGGTTACCTAGATATTTACGATATATTACCACAATCTTTACTTAGGTATTGACTTAATATTGTTATATCTATTCCTTGCTACTTACAAATTGGGCTTTTGTATAGCATCATTATCAACCGGGTTATTGGTGTGTATTTCTACAAATAAATAAAATATATTAAGCCTTTGTTGGCGCTGCGGACTTAAAAACCTGTTATTTTTATTCGGTTAGTTATCTAGAATCTGTTTCCCGGTGACTTTAATTAGTTACGTGGTGACAACGTTTTTTTTTGCGAAACATCTAATGTTACTTTCCCTAATCGTAACATGATTGATTTGAAAACCGATATTGTGTCACAACTTTCTAGCTATTCATTGACATCACAACTTTATCAATTTACCATTCTTCTTACTCAACCTGATTCTGTTGAAATAAGCTAGTTAGCCTGCTTCTGTCCGCGGCTTCGTACGCGTAGGAAATCAAAACAACACTGGTAGCATATACGAACAGTATAGGCCCTAGAGAAGGTCTTGTTTTGGCAAGTCTTGAAATTTCTGCAATGGGTAAATTATTGAAGTTGCTTCAAATATTTTATGCATTCAATTGCGATGCTGTCTGTTTTGTCTATTCTATCCTGACTAGACAAATCGGGTGTTTGTTTTCTGTCTAGTCTAGAGTTAATAATATATAATAAAAAAAATATTAAAGCTTTATTGCAGGAAAAATTAAAGTATAGTATAGTAGGTACAGGAGGTTATTAAAATCTAATTACCGTATCCTGCAATTGGCGGTCTTATCCGTTGCAGAGATTTCTACCAGACAACCATAATTCAAGGCACCTTATTATTTAAGGCTAAATCTATGAGCTACCTAGTTGTAGCTAGCTGTGTGTAGAAGTTAGGCTAGGCCACTGTCTGTCAGTCGGACGGCAGTGGTTGTTCATCATCCCCGAACTATGTAGTTGGTACTGTATATCGGGGGCAGTAAACGTTCCGTTAGCTTCATAAGCTTCAGGCTAATATTTTTTATACGATACTGTAGGTACATCTTTATAATAATTTGTATTGATTTTTAATCTTGCACTGGAACATGAAATGAGAGTATGTACAAACATACTACAATTTTATAAACCGGACAGGTTGTATAGCAACTTTTCTCTATTTACAAAGCGGTGAAACGGCTCTTATCTTGAACCGGTTACGTTAATGGCGGTCGGTTGTTTATTCAATTTCATCTATTGAAACTTCTATTTAAAACATGATTTATGAGAAAAATCATGAATTTTTGTAATAAATAATAAGTTTCCGGGCACGTGGCCTGTTAGAACGTTAGATCGCGAAGAGAAAAGGGAACAGCCCTGCAGTAGGTCACGCAATGGCCAAATACAGTAATAGTACGCACAAATGCCTACGACATCCATTAAATTAGATAGATAACTCTTTATTCTACCACACAAACACAAAATACAATACAGAAGGAAATGCTAACAAAGAAATAAGTACAAAGGGCCTTATCGCTTTAAGCGATATCTTTCAGGCAACCTTGGGATGGACCGGACATACTCTTCTTCCTGCCCTTATCCCACACTAGGTGGGGTCCGGACATACTATAAGATCAATATAGACGGTGGCGTTAATTAATCAATAACTTACATTCTGAGAACTCAAATTGATTAATTTACCACACGCATTACTCTTTATGAGCATAACGCACAACCTTTCGAAATTACAATTCATTATCATCTTATATTATCATTACGGAATTATATTTACAAATTTATTCATTCGCGGAAACTATCACATCACTTATATTTCATTTCATTGTCCGCTCATATTATTATACAATACAATATAGTAAGGAGCTATGGTCATCAAAGAATGATGGGTTATTTAACATGTTTCTTTCCTTTTGCTAGTCTATTTAAATTATTATGCAGTGTTCTATTCGTAGCGGATTAAATTAGAGATTAAACTAACCTTTGGTGTAGTTCTATCCAAATTGTATGAGTTCATTCGTAAAACGTAAGTACTTTCTAACATCTGGATAATAGAAATCAGAAAATAAATAACTCACTTATATGCGTTTTTTAAAACCCAGTCAGACCAATTGTGAAGCAATTTTTGATTTATTTTAATATTGTTCTCGGGACGCTGATTTTAAAAAATTTGGTTGGAATCTGTTTTACCATAAGGTTTTTTGTTTCTTAGTAAGAAAATAACTAATAAGGATGACGAATAACTGTTCCTGACAGGGTTCGTAATGAGAAATGGTTCCGCTCTCAAGAAGACTAGCAACGGTCTCATAGTTTTAAATAATATCTGGTTAATTATTGGACTATTTGGTTCATAATTTTGGAAACAGTGTTCGTGAAGACCAACTCTTGACCACGATAATATCAGAGGATCATTCATTTCATTAGTAATGAATTTCCATTCATCGTAAAAATTGGACAGATGTCCAGCGGAGCTTAGTGGGTCTAGCGACCGACGCGACGCAAGGCCAGGGGCGGCTGCTAGCGCGGGGCGGCTGCCAGTGCCAGCGCGGGTGGTAGTAGCCGTCTGGGCGGCTGCTGATGCAGCTGTTGAGGTACGTGGCGGCTGGTATCACCTCTGCTCCGGCGTGCCTGGCTGCAGGGAGCGGGGGCCTCTGGTTTAAAGACTTGGCTAGCTTGTCTCTGTAATCTCATAATTTATTTATTTATTTTATTTAGATACAACATCAATACAGGTGTCCTTTTTTTTGAGCCCCATAGCGATGCTAATTTAGGTTACATTGTAATTAATCTACAGCTACTATAGGAAATATACATTTAAACATTATACATATACATGGCTAATAATGGATTCTATAAGTTGAGAAACACATTAGACGGCCACTTGATCCTTGTGTTCTATTGTGAACAATCTAATAATAACTTCACTTAAGCAAGTAATACGCCTCATCCTTTTGAGAAGCGAATCGAATAAAGCTCCATTTATCCCAGGGTATACCTAGCTACGGCGCGTGCAGTTTCTCGGAACTCAATGTATGTATGTCCAGTAGTTTTCATTATTATTACACTAGCAATTTGTGTCCAGCGCACAGCTCGATTAACATAGGTATCCATCTTTTTATTCTTTTATGGTGTTTCAATAATAGATTTAAAATATTTTAGTATTTTCTGCAATATGGGCACCTGCTTACTGTAATAGGTATGCCACAATAATCATATACTTAGTATATAATTATAAAAGCACAAAAGAAAGCATCCTAAACAGATGGCCATTATATTGTGCAACGCATAAACCTTATCAGGTTTAAGTGGAATGTAAGTAGGTAAGTACATATTTTTCAACGAAGAGAAAATCCCTATTAGATGGCCACGACATTTTTTCCAAAATTTTATGTTAACCTTTGAGGTTTCGTAGTGTTATGGGTAATTTTCCCATAGGTACAAATATTTCTCAGGCAGAAGTTTATACAACTATGTACATAAATTATTCATATAAAGTGACTTACTTACCTAATTTTGTCATAAAAACGAAGGTAACATTCCTTTCAAATGTACACAGTCGTCATAATGTGAAGGAAGCATCCCCGATTGATGAACACATCACGGTCCTTAAGAATTTTGGTACTAGGTAGGTGTATGAAACATAATCTAATGTTGTCATAAAAAAATACGAAGGTAACATTCCTTTCAAATGTACACAGTCGTAATCATGTGAAGGAAACATCCCCTTGAGATGAACACATCACGCTTCCAAAGCATTTTCGTACCAGGTAGATGTATGTACCATAATCTAATTTTGTCATAAAAACGAAGGTAACATTCCTTTCAAATGTACTACGTACCATGATCTAATTTTCTCATAAAAGAATAACGAAGGTACCATTCCTTTCAAATGTACTCAGTTATATGAAGGAAACATCTCCAAGAGATGCTGACGCTTCTGCGATGATCACGCTTCTTAAACATTGTTGTGAAATGTAGAAAAGAGGTTCTGATGAAGTGTACTTAGGTGTCATCCTACCTTCATGTTCAGATGGCAGAGAGGTGAAGTAATCACCGGTGAGCTGCTACTTTGTGAACAAATACTGTGACGTCTTTTTTCGAGTATTTCCTCCTATTTTTTCATTTTCCAGTGTAAAATAGTCACTGTTCTCATCGTTCTCATCACTGCGATGACGTTTTAGCCTTGCTACGCACTTATTTTGAAGTTTTTAAGAATAAACGTGGCGATCGGCGACGCACTAAAACGCGAATGACAATCAATGCAAGCAGCCGGACGGAGGAGTACCCGCACATAAAAATTATTGCAGATATTCTGCTTTCAACTTTAGTGGTAGATTGGCGATACCTAACACGTATACTACATATGTTTTCAAATATAGAAGGACGAATGAACGAAATACAATTAAGGGTTTCACCCTACATCGTATGAACCCCTACGTATTGGTGTTTGTTGGTTCAGAAATTAACAAGGTTTTCTTAACTTAGATCGTTTTTAGAGTCCATGTTTCTCTTAGTTTAAGTGTATTATGTATTTTATGTAAGTTTTGTAAGAAATAAATATATCTTCTATTCTATTCTAAATTAGAGCTGACTTCCAATACATCATCAATCATGTATGAAAACTTTTGAATGGATGGATGGATTGTGTGTAAGGTGAGATGGAAAAGAAGGGTGTTAAATAGAGGTAGAAGACTTGTTCTGCCGGGTTGGTATCCTTTGGAATACAAAATACTTATTTATATATATATTTGGAATACATAATACTTAATTATATATATATTTGGAATACATAATACTTAATTACATATAAGTATATACAGGTGTGCCATAATGAGTGGATAACCTTGAAGGTGCTTGTGCGCGGGGGCAAAGCCAAAAACAAAAATCTAAAAATCCAATCGTTGTAATTTTTTGTTAGAGTTTAGAAATGTTTAGAAATTTTTGTACTCCTGTTCAAATTTTTGTGCACCGTACCCCATAATTTCAGCTTATTGCTTAAGGTTTTTTATGAAATGTAGTATATATAGGTATGTATGGTGGATGTCGTAAGAGCCGACTGAGGGAACCTACCAGAGGAAGGGCAGCAGCTTCCTTCTGAGTATTTTTCAACATCAACACTGCGATCACCAATACGCCTGCCAAGCGTGGTGATTATGGCAAATCCCCCCCTACATGGGAGACCATCCACTCGATGGAACGACGACATCGTAGCGGTCGCAAGGAGTCGATGGATGGAGGCGGCTCAGGACCGCTATTTGTGGCGTCGTACGGGGGAGGCATATGTCCAGCAGTGGACGTGTATGGGCTGATGATGATTGGTATATATATAAAAAAAAAAAACCAGAGGCACTAAACACACAGTTCATCTTTGAAGATACAATAGCAAATTTTGCAGGACGAAGTTATCAAAGGGGGCTACAAAATTATGAAATAAAAAAAAATTTCATAACCCAATTTTAAGAGAAACAGCGTATTGATAACATCACCCAGTAGCAAGCAAAGAACATTCATTACCGTACTTACTGACGGTTACCGGGTGATTCTAAGAATGGCTGGCGAGGGGCACGCGACTCGGAAGCCACCGACAAACAGGCTCGCGGAACCTTCGCCATTTGCATAATGCTACAGGCGGAGTGCGAATACCGGACATGCTTCTTACGTCTGTATTTGCAAGTATAAAATACCTAGTTATGGGGGTAGGAAGTTGATGGTTCATGTTGTTTATTCATCGCATCGTTCGCTTTTCCTTTGAAACTTAGGTAATCACTAATCAGTTATTAAATCGAAATAGTATGTGCGCTTAATATGTACTTGGCAAACGTAGTGTAGGAAGCCCTCCGGCCAGATGGGATGACGACCTGCGAAAGACTGGAGTCAGATGCTGCATGCGTCAAGCTGTGGACAGAGCGCTATGGTCCTATTGGGGCGGCATATGTTACTTGTGACAACACTTATTTTTCTTTACTTAAATCAAGAATCTAAGATATTTTCGTCAACAAAGACCTCAGTTTATGAAAACTTACAAAATCAGATTTTACAATATTTTTTGTATAAAGTCCAATTTCTCGATTAAGCTTTATGCCGTGATAAAAAAATATGGGACCACCTCGAGACCATTTTCTGTACAATAGCGAAATAATTATCGAAATCGGTCCACAATTGACGAAGAAGGGAACATGGAACTAAGTACTCCTCTTTTCGACTAAAACTCTAGATCCGAGTACAGCTAGAAGATGGAACTACCTTCCGATTAAGCTGAGGGTATAGTGGTTATAATAATTATGTACTATATAAGAGAAGGGCTAATCTTTGGAGCGTCCCATAGACTGCCCGTATATCAATGACTAGCTGACCCGTGCCCACTTTGTTGGGCGGTAAACATATTTACTTGTTAATATATAGCCTATGACACGCGGAAATAATAGCTTCCTATTGGTAAAAGAATTTTCAAAATAAGTAGGTCCAGAGATTACCCCCTACAACTTCACAAACTTTACCTCTTTATAATTATTACCCCTGCTTTTCTTAAATTCGTATAATTCTTTCAATCCTAAGGTTGTCTGGAAGAGATCGCTTCTAAGGAATAAGGCCGCCCATTGTGCATGTTTTATGTAATGTCTATTTTTAATGTTTTTTTCGTGGTGTACAGTAAAGAATTTTGTAATTGTAATATTGGTAGGTAGGTATAGGTACTCATAGCGGTCGCAGGGATGATGGAGGGAGGCGGCTCAGGACCGCTATTTGTGGCGTCGTATGGGGGAGGCCTATGTCCAGCCGTGGACGTGTATGGGCTGATATGATGATGAATATTAGTATAGAGACATAAAGTCTTTATTGACAAAGAAAATAACAATCAAATAATATAAAGAATAGTATAGATCATTTCACCTCAAGAAATCAACAAAGAATCAAAAAGTGGCTCAGATATCAGAACTCGACTCGTAAACACGCAGCTCCCTTGACATTAAACATAACGTGTTCAACTCCTCTTTGTTCATATGAGCAAGTGCTCGTGCTGGTTCTGTTATTTAGTGTATCAAGTTTCTGAATTTGGTTTAGTTCGAGGGGCGCTAAGCGTGTACGGTTAGGGAACTTGATACAGAAGGCACAGAAGGCTTTCACTTCCTCGGCTCGCTCGACAAAGGGGCTCGAGATAGACATGTGCGTTTGGGCACCCATAGGGTTTTTACTAAACTATCGCTATTAGTTAACATATTAAAGACTAGCTGCTGCCCGCGCCTTCTCCCGCGTTTTATCGGGATATAAAATCACCTATATGTTATTCCAGGTCCCAAACTATACCCATACCCAGCTTAATCGGTACAGTAGTTTTTGCGTGAAAGAGTAACAAATCCATCCATACAAACTTTGAAACTTATAATATTAATAGGATTATTTAATTGGTATTTATCGCGTCCCTTTTATCCGTGAAGTTGGAAATTCTTGATTCTGAAGACTAATTGAGGGTAGTCGTGGATACTGCCATCAAATTCTCGGCGATAACTCCGAGTATATCCAGTCTCCCCATGACCACGATCGCTGTAACGTGATGGAAACGTAGAGGAACATATAATAAAAGGTAGGCGATAAATACCTACCCTATAAATACCACACCAATCGATCAACCATCGATCGACGTCGATCCATTCGTTTGGTACTTGGGTAGCTTTACTTGATCGACAGATACCGGTCGACTAATCAATCGAGGCATCGATCGACGTCGATCCATTTGTTTGGTACTTTGGTAGCTTTGCTTGATCGACAGACACCGGTCGACTAACCAATCGAGGCATCTCGATCGACGTCGATCGATAGGTGGTAATTTTGGTTGATCGACGGACACAGGTCGACTAACCAATCGATTGATCGATTGGTGTGGTAGAAACTATCGATCGACGTCGACTTATCCATTCGACCATAGATGATAGAGTTGTACCATATTCTACCGTCGATCTATAAGTGTTATATAATTAACTCAGGATCGTCATTGATACGAGCAATATTGATTATGAATTTGGTGTGTAACTTGTAACTACTAACTTTCTGCGTCGCCGGCGGACCTTCGCTAATAACTATGATAGTTTGAAAAGTTTGATAGCAGTAAAGTTGAACATTGCAACAGCTGATGCCAACTCCATTTTGATTCGCGTCGTTCTAGAACTCGATTCACATAGATTACATTAGTGACTTTTATAACAGGAAATTAACAGTAAAACATGTTGTTATAACCGTGGGAATGTTTGTTTGTATGTACTTGATTACATTCTCTGTCAATCACCTTATGTTATGATATAGACAGAGGAAACGAGAATTAGAGAATTTGCCATAATCTTATAAGGTGAGATGGTGGCGATACGAAGGTCTATTGACTATAAAAAATATTGATAAACAACGTATATTACTAGCTCCTGCCCGCAGCTTTGCAAGCGTTTTTCCAGAATAAAAAGCCTGTACGTTAGTGCAGGTCAAGAATACATCTATGCAAAGTTTCAGCCTAATCCGTTCAGTAGTTTTGACGTGAAGAGGTGACAAACGCCTTTAGGACAGTTTTTTTAGATATTCGATTTTAAGTTCATTTAATTACAATAAGTTTTAATTCATAAAATAATTCAACTATTCGCATTTATAATATAACCGTGATGATTCTCCACCTTACTGCTATACCTTGCATAATCTGCGCGCACGCAACTGCGTTGAACCATCAGGGACGCGCGCGGCTGGTACCGCTCGCACCCTGAAGAAGTCCCTGGTTAAGGGATGAAACAGTGTTGTTAATAAAATATCAAATAGGTTCGTAGTTAACCCTCTTACATCCTTTAGTAATATTATAAATGCGAAAGTGTGTTTGTTTGTCTCCTTCCTTCACGCCCTAACTAAGCAAAGCAACCAATCGACTTGATTTTTGGCTTAAGAGTTAGTTGATAGGATGGGAGTAACATAGGCTTTTTTGTTCTGGTAAAACATCAAATCCCCATGGGAGATTGACGGAAAAAAAACCTTTTTATCCCCTTAGAAATGTGAAATTCGAATTTAACGCGGGTGAGACCGCGTGGAATAACTAGTTGTTAATAAACCAGGTAACTGAACTGCTCTTAAGCTTCCAAACAAAGTTTTTTAAATAAGTTTGTTTAAATGAAATAAATAAATAGTGTTCAAACAGTTTCCGTGCACCCGTACCGAGCAGCAGGTCCCTTGAAATAGTGATGTACTGTAGCTACGCGACATAAGTCGTGTAAATAACGTTATCGCATGACCCGAGATTGTACATCACAATGGCATGGCGTGTCTCAAGAGTGTAAAATTAAACTTGCTGGTTTATCAGACGAGTCCTGTCACTTGGGGATCACAGATGCTCAGGGGGCTAATTCTGCATATCGCGTGATACTTTATTGAATGATAGTCATTATCACGGGATAAAAATATCATGTAATAAATATCGAGTACCGCCAAAAACGGCATTCAACTCGATAAATATTGAATTGCAGATTTTGTGAATATCACTCGATATTTTGACCTCCAGGGGGCTAATTCTGCCTATCACGTAATATTTCTTTTATTTATACTAGGGAATCTTACAGCACAAGATACATAATAGCGATGTGTGAAGAGATAGGTGGCTATTAACAGTTCCCACTTATCAAGTGATACTCATTATCACGAGATAAAAATATCATTGTGATAAATATCGAATACCGCCCAAAACTGCATTCTCGTGCGATTTATCGAGCAACGCATTAAAAAAACCTTCGATAATAATATCGAATTGCAGATTTAGCTTGTTTGCTACGAATCAATCTCTCGAAATTTTGATAGTTCTTGCCAAATTTTATCGAGTAGATATTTTGATAATTGACTTGACTTTGACATTGACGACCGATATGGCGCGGCGGGTGAAAGTCCACTTGCGACGCAGGAGGTTGCGGGTTCGAGTCTCGCCTTGGGACAAATGTTTGTACGATCTGCAAGTATTTGTCTCGGGTGTTCTGGGTATTTTCTATGTATAATAAAAAATATCAATGTATGTAATAAATTGTATTAGAAAGGCTACGAACCCCTCCCAAACGGAAACGGATCGGCCCACGCGGATTTGATTTTGTTTCACGTCGAATGAAATGGGGCGTGCTATGAGTGATTGGATATCAGTCTTCTAATACCGTGTAAATAGCGCCACACGGACTATCTACAGTTTTTATCATCTCAGGATTCTAGGTGACGATTCTATGACGATGCCATTGTCATAGTAAAACGATTGGTTCGAAGAATTTGACCCCAGGATTGTTTTCAAACTCTTATATACTGTGATGTGAATGTGACGGAACTGCCTGATAATATAGTGCAGACAAAAGTTAATACGCTCGTTATTTATGTTTAACAACCTTCAAATGTAACAAATATATAAAATTAAAGTGTCTGTTTATAATTTCAAAATAACAGCTTTTTACGCATATGAATGCGAACATGGTAAACATTTCTCTATCTAGGTATCTTGACTGTTTCTTTGTGCGTATCTCCGAAAACGCTCGACCGAATTTGACGCGATTTTTGTTGGTAGATAGTTGATGTTATAATGGGGTCACTTAAGCTAATTTTATTTTGGAAGAATAATAAGAGTAATGTTTCATAATCATCATCATATCAGCCCATACATTTCCACTGTTGGACATAGGCTTCCATACGACGCCACTAACAGCGGTCCCAAGCCGCCTCCATCCATCGACTTAGATCTTCGAACGTAAGAGTAACGTTTCGTAATATCTAAAATATGGCATCATCACCACGCTTTTCAGGCGGATTGGTGATCGCAGTAGAGATGTTGTGCGATATTTCATATTCACTGCACTCTATTTATTGCCTCCGAAACCCCCTGTACCTATACTAAATTTCATGAAAATCGTTGGAGCCGTTTCCGATATTATATATATATATATATATATATATATACACAAGAATTGCTCGTTTAAAGATATAAGATACAAAAACACTAACACACATTTTATTACCTAGCCATGACATCGTTATGGTAATGGATATTTTATAACATTCCTAATGATTATAATTTATCTCTAATTCTGTGACAAAAAACAAGTATGTACTTTGTGATAAACTTATTATTAACTCGTCCACTAGCTAATGTCCTCTTTATACATACTTTGTTCTAGAAACTAAGATATTTGTTTATTGTCAACAAAATAAATAAAAAACAAAGAAATATTTTACAATATGGATATCATCGGAGCAAATCGCAGAGGTTGGAATAAATTTTTGGTTTTAAAAACTTTCATTTGTTTCTCGTCCATTTACGAACTCGAATTTGAACATTGTGCGCAGCGCGTGTGCAAATGTGTGTTGCTAAAGTTTTTGTTTTGATTTTAATTACTTTCTTATGTTATTTACCTTAGTGTTATTTATCAGTTTTTGTAATGTTTTCATGAATGTATGTATTTGTTTACAAAATAAACCACGGATTCTTGAACCGAGCGAGTATAGTTGACTTTCTGATTCGTATTTCGTGTGGCCACATAAAAAAATTTGATTGGTGGTGCTCAAACTTTAAAGGTGTGTACTGACCGGGGCGGCGTTACGGGGCGTACTGTAACGTATTACACTGCGAGCGTTCGTGCAGTCAGTACGGGGAAAGAAGGCGCTCGCAACGAGACGGATTTTAGCCCATGGCGTAACGATTCATGCTCGCTGTGAATGGTACATTACACTCCGTAACATCAGTCAGTACCCGGCTTAATAGGTTTTGCTTACTCTTTTTTACCTTCATTCAGCATATTATCTTAAGACGATCTCTGAAGGATAGCATGCCTCTTGTGATTAAGTACCCTTACAAAAAGGTAATTGTTAATAGCTTTATTATGATCGTTTTGTTTAATAATAGTCAGCATGGCGCTCTGTTCACGGCCATAATACAGGGGGTCTACTCGGAAAACGGATTATTTTCTATTTCTATTCTATATTTAGGATTTTTGAACACGACGCCAAAAATTGCAAGCACACGCTTAACTTTTCCATAGCGAAAATGTATCAGGAAAATGAGAATCAGAAACTTCTATTCTCGCCAAAAATCTTAAAAATAGAATAGAAATAGAAAATCATTTATTTCAAAATTAAATATACAAAACAAGTTGCAGGTGTCCCTGGTCTTCTGTTTTAGTTTAATTAAAACTGTATTACAGAGAACCAGTCTTCATAATAGAAAAGTAGATCACATCTGTCACTTCTCAAACAGCTCAACTTAAAAGCTGCGCAATCGTATTTCGAGGAATGTAGGTACCTCTTACATACCCCTTGTTTAACGTATTCACAAAAATCTCCGCAATCCTGACGGTTTTTACGTTGCCAGCGACGCAACGTCGCGCGTCGCCGTGGCGTCCTAGTGAGGTAGGGCCCTAATACTTAACAACATACGACCACAGAAATCTAAATAAACATTTAAATAATAATAAGGTACCTTACCTTATTATTTAGATTTATGTGTTATTTATAAACGACAGAATTTTTGAAAATGAAAAAAAGTATCACGATCTTCTGGAACCTAACATTGCTGCTTAAGATAATCGGATCTTGACGTTCCGATCTACGACCACCTAGATATTATATTTATTAACCTCTATTTCTATCTTAATTAAGTTGAAAGTGTATTGACACATGGCACTTGTGTGATAGATGAGCTCGAATCGATTTAGCTTCTCATTTGATCGATTGCTATCACAATTACCTATCCGGCTATCGGACAAATCTTAGACGATATATCAAGAATTGACGTTGAATCCGTGCCTGATCAAACATGTCCCTGATCAAACATAACTGAAACTATCGTACACATACGATAGTTTCAGTTATGATAATGTTATGAAATCGAAAGGACAATTTTTTGCTATCATAACTTGTAAATGAACTTAGAAACACAGCGGCAGACATTAGATATTAACAATAATTTATTTATTACTGGTTTATTCAAATTAAAAAAAAAACCGTGATTGATAAAAATCTCGCGCCAGGGGTAAACCGAAAGATTTGTAAAGTAGGCAGTTGGTATGATTGATTATAGATACGAAGGAGGAAGTAATCGATGAGTAAAAATAGTAAGCATTATCTTTCTTTCTATTAAAACCAACATGATTACTAATCATCTTAAGAAAAGACTTAAATACTTATGACACTTTTTATTAATCAATTATAATAATAAATTATAACGTAGGATAAGCTAACTTTACGAAAATTAGTTCGAACCCGCTGGCGAAGACTAGGAATTAATAATACTGGTCCTCTGTTCCTCGAAATTTACTTAGCTACGATCCAAAGCGGATCTTACTCTGTTTACATAATTCTGATTGTAATGGGGCACTGTGGCGGAAGCAAAATCATTTACCCAGGGGGTATTAGAACGCGTACCGTATTTACGTAATTATGGGAGCAACCAAGACATAGACCGGCACTGATTGAGAAATATTTATTGATAAAACCATGATACAGCACAGAACAAAAATGACAGCAATAGTATGAGGAACTTCGCTCATGGGAATACCACATCTTTTCCCGGATGTAAATATGGTCAAAGGCTTTTTATACAACTAAAGGTGGTTCAAGGAAAACGACGGTAACTTTCATTGACGGAACTTTCGTGTAGTGGCATGAAAATGTAAAATGACTGCTAGCTCGGTTTTGACCATGTTTTGGCTCTAGTGTTGTGTTACAAAGCCTACTATTTTCTATTTTTAGATTCTGATGAGGACACGCATTTTTTGTTTCTTCTTTATCATATCGACAGAGTTTGAAGATATTCTACGATGCATATATTTCCTAGCATTAAATGCAACAGTAGTATTTGCGTGCTGGCTATCGTTCAAATCAAGATTGAGAATCGTAAATTCGTAATGGCTACAATTTGTGCTAATACCATGATAAAGTCCTTCGTATACGCTATTGTACTGCCACTGTTAGTTATTTTCAATCTTTTACATCAAGGTACAGAGCATATTTCACTGTGTTAACTTCTAGGTAGGTTTTTCTCAAGTGATTACAGATTATCTTTATTCGATAGCATTGTATCGTAATCAGTCATAGGTACATCGTAAACCATATTTTCTCATTCAATAAAATTGTACTGATTATTATTATTGTGTGAAGGTCCACTGCTATGATATTTGCTAATCAGTTTTACTAGTGAGGTGTTACATATCACTGCAATGTACTAAATAAGTGGCTGTTTTAAGTACTAGGTAGGTATTATATAATGACTTCATCTGTTTATTACTTTTGTGCAGTGTTCTTAGAAAACATTTTAAAATCAATATTCAAAGTATCCTCGAAAATATCATTGCCTTCTATAAAATCTTTGTGTTTTAATTTATTTTCTCTATGTATCTAATTTCGTTTGCGTTTTATTTCTTTGTTTCTTTCTTACTGTTGTGCTACTACCTGTTTCGTGCCTTTTGGTTGAGTCGATCTAATAGTAGTTACTTATTCATAATCACTATCACTGATCTTAAAACACACTTGCCAACCTCCCCTGACCTATAACAACGCTAAAAGGAGCTCAGTCTACATAAGTCTAAACTTCGCTGACAAGCCGACAACGTAAGTAAGATGATAAAATTATACTTTCCTCGAGAACAGCAATCTTGCCATCTAAACTTGGAAACCTCATTGCAGAAGTTGAACCACCGTCGCGGCAATTTACCTCACAATGGAAGCACTAGAATTACCAGCAAGACCGTTCCCTAGGTCAATTTACTTTCACTATATGGTTTTACTGTGAACGCTGGATATGAGCATTATCTATCGGCCTAGTGGGTCGCTGATTTCTTTTAAATGTACGGATTAAAAAAAAAAACGCTTTTTTTAAACCACTTCATGTCTTAAAATCTCTCAATTCAAACCTCTCCATCTCTCTTTTGGAGATTTGTCATCTTCAATGTATATTTATCAACTCTACCTTTACAAGTTTAATTTTCATTTTAATGTTCAAACGATTTCACATTGAAATAATCTTGCTCAATCCAACGGAAATAGAACCTAGCTCGTTACTACTCAGAAGTATAGCAATAGCCCGAGGGTTATTTGTGGTTATTTCCAATGTTTATGTTATTATCCGCGGTTCCCTATTTATACGGGCCGTATGTTCGGGCAAGGAAGAGAAAAAAAAATGTTGACTTTCGAACTATCCTGTTATTTTTCTTTTGGATAATGATGATAGTCAACTACAGAAATTCCTTAATAGGCTCAATCTTCCAAAATGCTTTTAAGGTGTAGGTACTAGTGTATAAATGAGTAGTGTATAGGCGTTTATGAAAAACTTGATAATGTTCAGCAGTTTTTTTCGTTAATTGTTGTATTTATACAAATTACTTTAAACTTTTTATTGTGTCCTGTTGAAATAGGTACCTATGGAATTGCCGTTTTTTTATGAAATATGTTTATTTTTTCTATATTTTTTATTTCTATTAATCAAAGAAATCACCCATGAAATCTATGTATCTGCCAAAGCAGTGGTAGTCTATTGATGCCCTTCTTTAAAAAAAATCAGCTGGACGGGAGGCGACATATTCCTCATAGGCATTTTCTACTGCCTCTCGAGTATTGAATTTTTTCCTGCCAAAAGCTTAATATCCAAATTCTGGAAAAAGTAGAGTTCTGTAGGCGCAAGATCTGGTGAGTACGGCGGATGATGGAGAGCTCCCAACCCCAGCTCTTGTAACTTGGAGACCGTCTGTTGTGCCTAATATATGTACATACATATCTTTCGAAAATAAACAACTTTGAATTTTAGCTTTTTTTGCTATTTTCACTCTCATATGACCCGTAAAAGACACGGTTCATGGTCACCATACGTTGTTAAAATCGATCGTTCTCTAGACGTGAACATTCGCTACGCGCTGGCTACCTCCACTCCATCTTGTGCACTATGTAATCCTTTTGATTTCACAAGGCAATGAACTTTCGGGTACCCAGGCGTTAGGAGGACCTCAATAATCTAGTTAGCTGAGAGAAGGCTGAGAGCAATAGCGGTTCAACCAGTTCACCTTGACTTTTTTGATGATCTTTAACCGCAGGTACCGCAGTAACATCTGACCTTGTGAAGGTTAATATAAAGTTTATTTTCGTGTTGTTTACATGACAGATGGTTAGGGCAGAAAACCTTGGAATGATTCTCTGGTCATAAAACGTCAAGATGATGTCAAGATGACTGACCGTTGGAATTGATAATACGAGTATTATAATACCTATAAACTCGGTTTTGATTACTAAACCTGTTCTTTTGTGGAAAGGCTAGTATTTTGGTGAGGATGACGAATAATAAAATCTATATTATTCAAAATTCTTTGTTCACTCTAAATACCTGAAGTTGATTTAGTATTAGAGTCAAAGCATTAATGATGAGATCATCGCTCGAGCGTTTGGTTCTCATAACATCAAGGTAGAACCTAGATTCTTTCTGCTTATTCGTATGCGTTTTGCTCGGATCAGGTATACCTTAACCGGGAAAAACGTAACCGTGAAGTCTATTGTCATTATCATTCAAGAACGATACCCAAGCCCATACTCAAGAAAAATTGATTGTAAGCAACTCTCATAATTCAAAAATTCTAAACAGGGTTTATGGCGTCCCGCTTGAAAAAAACTGAGCATTACCTATGCATTGGAAATAGCTCAAATTGAAAAGTACTGCAAAACCTGCAAAAAATTTACAACAAGCAATAAAGGTTTTTTTTAATATTTATAGTGGTATGGGGTCGTGTTAACGTACATCGTATGTTGAGTTTGGCCGGGGGTATAAGTTCATCTATCGATACAGAGTTTTAGTGTAAAGAAGTAACATCTATCCTTTTATTAAAATGTTCACTAAACATTAATACACGTCAACCAATATTTAGAATTCATATTCTGTGTAGCGCCACTCGCCACTGGTACCTGAGTAAATGTATGAGCCAACATTGGCGCCAAGTTTGCCCGAGTTAGACAGAATTTGCGCAGTCGTTGTCAACAAGACCTTTTTATCGAGAGTGGACGAAGCTGTTTCAACAACACGTAAAGCTGCAGGGATTGCAGTGACAAAATTCCCGGGAATCTGTATTGGAATTGTTTTTGAAGAAAGTAGAAGAAGTATTTTTTCAATCAATCAGTCATTTATTCATAAAAGACATGGTACAATAATATATAGGTGATAAATACAAGTAGATCCTCATGACTCGCCACATACCTGGCATGTGAATATTAAACTTATACTTAGTGTCTAATTTATTCATAATTAAAATATCTATGAAAGCAAACCTCATCTCAAAATGATTAGGTATGTCAAATTATAATAGTTTATATATTAATTATTCTGTTGTGTATAAACAAAATCAAAACAAAAATGAATTTAAAATTTACTTGACAAAAACTCTTGTATTGTATAAAAACTATGTTCTATGAGCCATTCCATTAAAGTTTTAACAAACATACTACCTTTGCAGTCTAAAATAGATTTCGGTAAATGATTATATATTTTGCATGACATGTAGGCGCAGTTTCGCATAGAAAGGTCTAATTTGGCCTTGGCATCACTAGTGGCTTAATGAGTTACTAATCGCCTGTTCGTTCGTTTAAAAAAGTTTCAGTAACAGTTTCAATCCTAATAATCTCCATTTTATAGAATTAATGACTCCTGAATGCTAAGTTGGGTAGGACTATGTTATGGGTGGAATTGTTTGTATGGCTCCAATAAAATCGATTTTGTGCAAATTTTGAACCCGATCTATAGAATCCCGGTGCTATAGAAAAAAATTACTCTTTTGGTTGTAACTGTAGGTCCATTTGTAAAATAAATAAAATGAAAATGAAATATAAAAAGAACTACCAACTGCTATTGAGATTGTAGCTGTTTTCTTAAGTAACCATGACTAATCAATTGCCACAAATACACGCCTAAGATGTTTTAATTATAATAACGTTAAACAAAGATGTAAATCGTTAGATAGGCCCTTACCGTAGTAAGACCGCGCCGTTTTGTGTGCCACGCGAAATGAGATCGCTCACTCATTTGGAATCAGTGTACATCTAAACACGGTGCTAGCTGGACCTGTTTAACTTCGGCATTTTTTGTTGAAAAGTGTCTCAAAATGCCATCGCATGCATTTCGCAAATGCAACAATAAATTCTTAAAATACAAATAAATCCAAAGGCGGAACATTTCACTCTTAGGATTGCGATATAATTAAATAACTATTATTTTTCCTTCCGCTGCTGTAGCGTTGCGACAGGACTATAAACAATGTAAAACTACCAGCTAATCTGTGGTCACAGACTTAGACGTGCGACCCGACCTTAAATTTGCCGGCGGCGGCGCGCCGACCTCCACGGTCAGCGTGGCGGCGCCGCCGCGCCGGCGTGGTTTGATTTTTTGTCTCTTATGTAGGTATTTAAAATTAAATAGTAGTTAGCCCCTAACCGTAACGTCGTGACTGTTTTTGTTTCAATAGTCTGTCTCCTCGAACTGATTTCGATGAAACTTTCATGAATGCATTTTTTTGATAAATATTTTGTTTCTTAATTGGTGTGGTGAAAAATAAAGAGCAGGAGAAGAATAGCGGCTATTAGCAAATGTACTGCCCGACGCGGATTTGTATGGCTAGGAATTAAAAAAAATGATATTGTGGTGTTTAATATAAATGTACATATTATATTACATAATATTTACACTTGGTTTTTAAAATGGGCTATATTATTGTAAATGTGCCGTACACATTTCTTTGGACCTGTTTTTTTCATAAGAAAAGAGATTCTAGTATCTGTAGTATACCTTTGCATAACCAATCTTCCTAATTCCATATTGTGATTGACGAAATCATTATCATAGATATGTAGATCAATATTTGGAAATAAGTCCTTTCCTTGGAAATAGTTCAATGATTTTGAAACTATATACGTTGTAGTAATTTACTTAAGCATAAGGAGCATCTTTGTATTATAAATTTTATATAATATTCAATCATTATCTACTTGTACTGTATTGATATTTCAATCCACAGTCTATTTATAAAGAACTAGCTATCACCGCAGTTTCATCCAAGTTGCGATGAAAAAAAGTAGCCCATGTCACTGGATGGGCTACTTTTTTTCATCTTACATACTACACCAGCTGTACAAAAAATCACGTTTATATGTTTCTGCGTTCAAAAAGTACAAAGCAAATAGCAATAAACAAACGACACAGCACCACCAAAATTTTAAGGGAGCTCCATAAATCGACATGTTGAAGGCAGAATGACAGAGACAATCGCAGCAAACTAATTTTTATAAACAGACACAAATGACTGTTCATGTACCTCGGACTGCGTACGCTCGGCTACTCCCGTTCTGAATGCTCCAAGTAATGTATTCCCGATAGAGATCCTTTCCCCGTGTTTCGTTAGCTAATTTGAAATGATGTTGTATACATACATTACGAGTCCAATACAGAACCTCCTTTTTTTAAATCGGTTAAATATGGGTACAAAAAAACACATGGCATTTTATTCATTCCATCATTCACTCAATCAATTTCAATCAACTAGTCCCCACACTACGCCTTCTACCAAGGAATTTATACTCACATTACTCACCTTACCCCTCTACCAAGACGTTAGCGTCGTATTAAAACTGTCGCAACTGCTATTCCATTTGAATCTAAATTAAACAATATTACAAAAAACAATTGACAAAAATATCACTTACTTGTGATAGGAAATACCGTGGTACCTTAAGTTTGATGTCTCTCATCGTCTTTTACACCGTAATACCGCACAATTCACCATTTTCACTGAGCACTACTTCGCGACACGAAACGACAGCTAATGGTCGCGGTTACGAGTGAAGTAGTTTTATATAACGTGTATGGCCATATGGCCGGCAAAAGGGTACACCTTGCGTTGACATCTCCGTTCTAGATACTCCAAGGGGCATATCTAACGATTTACATCTTTGACGTTAAATCACAAAACCTAAGAGCTAAAAGCCCTATCTCTCTTGTTACAGTGTATGCGAGAATACGTAGATTTCGAAGTGGTGAACGGCGCGTACGAAGTGTCCTGTCCAGACATGAGATGCAGCAAGGGTGCCGCGCTCGGCCTCGACGAGATCTCAGCGCTGGTGGTACCGACGGTCCTGGAGAAGCATCTCAAGTTCCGGCTGAACCATGGTTAGTAATGGACCTAATTCAAAGTTTGGAGTCTTATTCAAATTCCGAGTGAATAAAGTTCCTTCTGCTGAGAGAAAAAACATGAATAAAGTAGTAAGTAAAATGTATATGTGACTTCTCTTTATTGGAGATCTAGAAGTACTTGGTATCGTTGAGCCATAAAATCAATAATTAAAAATATTACATACTGAGAATAAATAAGGAATTCAATTAATTAATAACATTAACACCAGTAATAGCATGAGTATACGAGAGAATTGTTTAATGATATCTAAATTTATAAATCAATAAATTCTTGTATCCTGATCATTGTCTGAGCACGTGAGGACGTTCTCATAAGGATATTGTCATAAAGTCTGACATTCAAAACCAAAACACGCGTCACGCAACGAATAAGCACGAATATGAAACCCGAGCCATTAATCTACCGGTGTATGTACAGATGTAACTACATACATATCACGCTCCGATTCGCCTCTTCATTGGCTCCGAACACCCTGAATCACCGAGCGAAATTACACCTTACATAACAGCTTTAAGCTCTGAAATTGCTACAGTCCAGGTATACCCTTCGTCATCAGGGGAAATTACACCGTAACAGGACGTTATAAAGCCTGAATACCTATAAGTGATTATGGTGATGTCGGACACGAAGAACGGTGTCGATACGGTTTGATCCACTTCGTTTCAATGGGGTTATTTGATTCTGACTAATGTCTGAAGTGTTGTTAGGGTCAAGCCAATGATGAAGTGGTCAAGGGATTGGCCTTGAATTTGCCACGTTGTTTTGGAATGCTTGCTTTATGTATATAAATGGTCATATCTTGTGGGTAATATCAGCTGTAACAATCATGATGTCTATTTAAACCTTCCTTTAAAATCAGAATACCTCTGTGTAAGGAGATTTTTCTTTCCCGGATAAATTGTCATTGTATTCATCGATGGATAAAAGGATAGGACCTATTTTATGCTGTTTCATTCTAATTAGCTTCCAGCCACACTTAAATAGATTTTTAGAAGTACTTTCTGCCCGCGGCTTTGTTCGCGCTTTTCAGGGTTAAAAGTTAACTGTCCGGAATATCGTCAAACTACCTGCTAAATTTCATTAAGATCCTTCCAGCCGTTTAGACGTGAAAAGGTACAGACTTAGTATGGACTAGCTGTTCAAAACTGAAAACTTTAACAAACAAAATATAAATGTCCCAAAACGGATTATCCCTTCAATAGCTCCGAAGTTCCTTATCCTGATCCTCAACTAATTGTTTACAAACGGCGTATCTCCCTCATTTCTTAGCCGCAGCACCCCAGATGTTCCTATCCAGTTTTACCAGGTTTTATCCAGTTTTGTTCTCAAATTGCTGTGAGATAGTACGGGTTCCAACTTTCCTTTGGCGCGGGAAAGTTCAGCCAATTTCCTCCCCTTGTTATTCCTTTGTGAAATCTCTGCGCTGGATTTCCATTTCCATATTCATTCGGCCGTTGCGTTGGGTCTTTCTCACTGATGTTTTGTTTGTTATATATATATATAAGGATATTGAAACACGATCTCTGCTAACAAATCGCTTTACATAATTATTTATGACAGTGGTATTGTCACAGAATCGTCCATAGATCAAAGAAACTCTGTATTGTGCGTGCGGTTATATTTGCAAAGAGAGATTGATAGATTCGTTGCAACCTCGACAATCGTTAGTTTCGTTAAGGGATGAAACGTTGGTGTTCTTCCAACACAAACTAGGTTCGTAGTTAACCCCCGTACATTCATAATGAAATCTTTAGTTTCTTTCAGCAAAGTAAAAATGCTTAATGTGTCATTCTTAAGACTATACCATAGTTATGGTGAAGCGATTAATTTACTGGGATTCGATCCCTGGTCAATCGTAATGCACACTAACACTCACAGAAAATGTGTGAGGAACACATTTTCTTTGAATCTAGGTAATAATTAACTTACTTCTGTCAAACTTCTACAGGAATAAACATATCATTTGGAAATTTTCGTCCTGTTTACTTCCTGCCTACAAGTTTCGCAATTCTCTTCAAGTCTGCAACTGCATCTTGAGCTCGCACATCTGTTTGTTCGATCGCTCCTTGATTATTACTTCGCATTACATATTACGTACGTCGTAATATGAAGATTGTGTGTGTTCATCTCAATATGAAGACTTTTTGTTTCCGAATAACTACAAACCTACTGATGGGATTGTAATTTTGCATGAATTCCTGAAGTGACATAAAACATCACACCTGATGGAAAGTGACGATGTGGCCGACGGTGTATGACGAAGGTATAGAGATACCTATTCACTCTTGTCTTGAAGAGACCCAGATTGGCAGGAAAAACAGAAGCAGGCAAAAAACACGTGAAAACGCGGTCAGAAGTTAGATGATGTACGCTTTGTAATCATCTTCGCTCACATAAATCTCCCGACATGATGTAAATTGATTGATACGACAGCTCACGTTCATACACGACTATTAATAGCCCAATCCAGCGCACTGGTTTATTGATTCGTCTGAGTGAATAATCCCAGCCTACTGTTACCTCATCTTTGACAACGTGCTCGAGTTTCTAGTCGACCCGTTTGACCGTACACTTCGTTTTCTCGGGAAAACTTGTAATTGTACAGTTAGGATGCCTTTTTTGGACTGCGGGACACGATACGTTTTTAACTTAAAGGAAGTTAGGTTGTACCTGTATTACAGTACTTTATACTTACCTTCAAATTCATACCGTACACTGTACTTGTTATTTAAGGTAGAGTTTAAATTATCTCTGAAAACCTTTGTATTGAAGTGGTTTGCCTATGTCTATCAATAAATTAAATTTCTTTCTTTCTTCTTTCTTACACTAACACTCCTCCATAGACTCCGTGTTTATGGATAGAAGGGAAACCGTGGTCCAGTGAGTTGTTTCGTTTTAATTGGTTATAAACCTCGATAGGTAATCAATTGTCCATTTGACGACCCACGACAAAAAATAGATGCAGGTCCGCCAGAGATGCGGAAGACTTCGATTCTGTCATAACTTCTTATATAAAATGCAGGTGTTTTTTGTATTCTTATAAAAATATGTTCAAGTCTCATATCATCTGACTGATACCCATTGGTTACATTTCAATGTTACTGCTCTACAAATCACCCACTAGGCTGGATCTAAGCCAGAAGTCAGTAATTACCTTATTTATTACATAAATCAGACGCCACCGGCCTTAACAGAATGTCAAATAGTTACTGCAGGCTACTATTTATTCGTTGACTGCAGGCCATAAACTACTAAGAACGTATGGCAATATAGTTTCTGGCCGCAACTTCGGTCATGTTCTCCCTACCGATAAAGCGTGATGTATGAGGGATAATATAAGTTTTTTAACCGACTTCGAAAAAGGGAGAGGTTCTATGTTCGACTGTATGTATTTTTTTTTGTGTATATTCGTCGATATCACCGTCATTTATGGACCGACATAGATGATTCTGATGATTCTAGTTGTATAGAGAATGACACCGAGGTGGCCGCATAAAAATAATATAACCGAGAGATTAGGTATGTATTAGTATTTATCCTGAAATTAATAGGTACTAGCTGACCCAAAAGACGTTGTCCTGTACTGACAGAACGTGATAAGCAAAGAGTACCTATGTATATAAAGTTGGGGCTAAGGTTTATATAAAAAAAAATGTATAATAAAGGCAGTCATAAAATTTTCAAAAAACCTGCGCAATTTTCTTAATTTTTTTAACGTAAGAACCTTCTACGAAGTAGAAGAAAAAATTAATAAAAAAGATAAATGAAATCGGTAAAGCCGTTCTCAAGTTATAGCCGAACCAGGAAAAATAGGGATTTTTCCTGAAAAACAGTTTAAAATTAAGAGATTCGTAGTCGGTTTTTAGTTTTCAAAACAATGAAATTATAATATTGTACTAGCCATATTGGTCGTCAAACAACTACGGAACCGCTCGAGCAGTTGCATAGTTCACTAATACAGTCGCAGTTGGAATGGAACCAGTCGATCCTGACTGCTACAAGCTGTCCTTGTATATTGTGGGCCCTTCGAATATAATTAATGAGATTTATTTTAAACAAAATGCTCAGCGATATGGTGATGTATTTTAATTTAATTTTATATGCCTTAGTCAAATATACATAAAATAAACTTATTTACTACCACGTATTGTCGGCGACGTGTGACACGCAAATTCACGCAATCCTATATGCTGCGACCGGTAATCGTCCGCGAAAACGCCGGCACAGCAGATTTTTCGGCCTCAGTTGGAATACCGCACCACAAATGATTTTAAATCACTATGGCGCGACTCCAACCGCTCGACCCTCACTAAGGTGTTCGTCTTCCTCTTCACATACTGTAGGTATTCTAGTTTTATAAAAAAACATGCTTGGGTAACAAAACGGTTTCTGTCAGCATGAGATAACATGGATGACCTCTACGGTTCAATGATTTTATCTTTCCTTACGATATCATAAAGTATCGGAGGAAACGGAAGTAATATTGTCAAGGTGACCTATGGTTGGCCCTTTACATTTCGGTTCGCTTCCTTGCTCTTTTCCGAAAGTAAGGTAGGTTGAATAGGTTTATCGATATCTAAATTCTAAATTCAAATCTTACTCTAATTTTCATTAGGACAGTTGAAAATATCATTTTTCTATTTATTTTGTAATTCTTTTTTATCATTCTTTTATTTTGCTGTTATAGAGTTCAACCATAATATTTTAAATTGTTACTCTAGTTCTAAGTCTATAAGTTGAGTAATAAGATGCGTAGAATTAAGTGGTATGTCCTGTAAAGTTGCTTGAATAAATAAATCTATCGATGGAAGATACTAATAATCCAAAATAACTTACTTTCTATTTTCTACTAACTAAAAGTACACTGTTGTTTTTACTAGAAATGCGACCTTACGAAAATATCGTTCCGCAATCTTTCAAGCCCGTATGGCGAAGTAAATTAATTTTATTTTGCGTTTGCGATAAAAATTAATATTTATATTTACTTGAATTTAAACCAGAGCCTTGTAATTACAGAGTTACAAATTGATAAATGCTAGTAAGCTTAGCAAATAATAATTCTATTAATATAAAAGTCACAAACTATGAAAATATCCAATGTGTTCCCATGATCATGTCAATTGCAACTCTTGCTAGAAGGTTATTGGAACCTAGACATAACCTATGGCTGAAGTATGCATTGTATTTTAACCTGAACCTGAAAAACGCATTGAATTGAATTACCATAATATTCTTCCTTCAAAAATAATACTGACAGTACTGGTCACTGGGTACTCTGTTTTAACTTCTCCGCCACAGTGTCTCGTCAATTGCATACAATAGCGAGCCCGCGCGGGTCGCACCTACATAATTATAAATCCAAATTAATCTTAAATTTTAAAGATCGTCACTGATACTTTATCTCATGTATATTTTATTTATTTTAGTATATTTTAACACCGTTGACATGACAAAGTATTTATATCTTGGACTAGCTGCTGCCCGCGCCTTCCCCGCGTTTTATCGGGATAAAAAATAGCGTATATGTTATTCCAGGTCCCAAACTATACCCATACCAAATTTCAGCCTAATCGGTTCAGTAGTTTTTGCGTGAAAGAGTAACAAATATCCATACATCCATTCCATACAAACTTTCACATTTATAATATTATAGTAGGTTTAGTAGGATATTTCGAAAAATAACTCAGTCTGTCGGTATTTCGAGTTTTAAACAGCCTGTTTTAAATAACAACCTGATTCTGTTCGGCTCCTTTCATATTCATACAAGGAAATCATTATTTCTTGTACTATCAAGGTTATCATTCCCTTTACATTTTAGTTGGGAACTTCCTTCTGAATAGAACATTGAATTGTAATGGACCTATTCAAGGCAACCAGATAATACTAAGTTCGTTCAAACTCTTGCATATTGTATGCAAAGTGTTATGTTACAAAACAATAACTATTTAGCACACCAAGAACAGACCACCGAACTGCGATACCCAACCCGCATAGGGATTATGACATTCATCATCAGCCTATATTAGGCCACGGCTGGACTTAAGCCTCCTCTAATGAGTGCCATTGTGTCCTTTCTTCAGCTTGCCGATTTATGGCATTAGGTATATATATCATCATCAGCCCATATACATCCACTGCTGAACATAGGCCTCTCCTAAATGACGACGCCACGAATAGCGGTCCTGAGCCGCCTCCATCCATCGACTCCCTGCGTCCGCTACAATGTCGTCGGTCCATCGAGTGGGAGGTCTTCCGGATTCTGGCATTTTCTCCAAATAATAAATAAATAAATAAAATAAATAAATAATTCTGGACAATTCACACAGCATCATCTAGCCCCAAGCTAAGCAGAGCTTGTGTTATGGGTACTAGATAACTGATATACATAATACAATATATATTACATAGATAGATATTTTTTTTTATACATAGAAAAACGACCAGAACACCCTGAACAAATATTTGCAGATCGTACAAATATTTGTCCCGAGGCGGGAATCGAACCCGCAACCTCCTGCGTCGCAGGCGGACCTTGGCCCACCGCGCCACATCAGTCGTCTAACTATTGCAAATGATCCAACTAGGTACATCAAACTTTGTTAAAGAGGTCAGCTGACGAATTCAACTCGGATGGGCACCGTTCGGGAAGCTTTGCAATATCTATTCATCACAGATATCGCCGAGCCTCAAGACGAAAGTCTTCAATCAATGTGTTGCCAGTGATGACCTACGGATCTGAAACGTGGTCGCCTCGTTCATAAGCTCAGAGTCGCTCAGCGGGCTATGGAGACAGCTATGCTTGGAGTTTCTCTACGTGATAGAATCCGGAATACGGAAATCCGTAAAAGAACCAAAGCCACCGACATAGCTCTCAGAATTGGTAATCTGAAGTGGCAGTGGACAGGTCATATAGCTCGCAAAACTGATAAGCGCTCGAGTAAGTTCTCGAGTGGCGGCCACGATGCATCGCGAAACTAAGCGTGGGAGTGTGGGACAGTGGGAGACCATCAACTCGATCGACTGACGACATCGTAACGGTCGCAGGGAGTCGATGGATGGAGGCGGCTCAACACCGCTATTTGTGGCGTCAGTCGCATGGGGGATGCGCCTGTGTTCAGCAGTGGACTTGTATGGGCTGATATAATGATGATGATGGAGAACAGCCAACAAGGCTTCTTTTCTGTTTACGGGGTCGGCTTAGTCCAGCAGTAACTGGAAGCTGGAAATGATGTGACCAAGAAATGAAAATACTAAACTACTACTACTTAACAGTTAGGTTCAAATTCACTCGTGCAAGTCAACAGCAGCAATAACTCGTTGTATACTCGTCAAGGTAAACTAAACCTTGCAATGTTAAGTATAATTGAATCGATATGCTTCAATTCAACTGAAGTTATTATGTTCAATCTTCAGCACGCAACATTCATCAAAATGCATTCAGATCGATCTAGTAATCGATTACTAGGATCCGGTATAAATCAATCCTTCAAGACTATGCGCGCTCTTGATTCTGTCCAGTGGTGGTAGGCGGAAAAGAATGCTCTTACGCATCATTGAGAAAATACATCTTTATAGCCACATCTAGCCCCAAAGTAAACTGACCTTGTGTTATGGTAACTACATGTAACTATACTCAAGCCATTTTGAAGAAAAAAGGTTTTTAACGACTTACAATAGAAAAATCCGAAATTCTCGTTATGACGGCGTAGCACTAAGTTTTGTAGGAAAGAATACAAATCGACAAGTAGTGCAAATTCTGTCAAAAAATCAACAACAAAACAGTGATGTATCCTCCGATATCTGATATCGGGACGGACAATGTGAAAAGCATGTACATTTTTCATACATTTTACTTGCCCCGATATCGTATCGGTCGTCCGATACCGATATCGGATCGGATAATATGGAAACGCTCTTGGGGTTATGTTTATCTTGAGTTTGGCAGGAGTATAGATAGAGCTATCATTAAAAAAAAGTAAAAGTTGTATACCAAGGGGTCTTAGCAAGAAAGTGGCCTGTGACTTGCTAAGGACAGACTACGGAACCCTAAAACGTGTTGCATTGTCGTGTTTTTAAGTGTACGATGTGGTCCTTTGCGAAAGTGATACCACGATATAAGGCCTTAAGTTATTGCTGGAGAAAAATGTTTCCACAAGAAAGTGATATATCAAGCTCCATATAAACGTAGTTTGGGTGACAAATACAGCTATAGTAAGATAAATAGTTTTTCAACAGAATCCTGCAAACCAATCACTTTAATATGACAGTGGTGTTGTCACAGAATTATGCATATATGAAAGATACTCAAAGAACTTGTAGGTACGGCCTCTCCGGCCGTAAGTACTTCTTATGTCCATGAAGAAACTTGACTTCAATGTCAACAGACCTCTTATGAGTTTTCCAAATTCTTTCAGGTATAAGCGTTTCTACGCACCCACTTGCAATTTTCTCTTGCAAAGTTTATAAATAATTTGCATGTCTACTAAAAATCGATTATAACTCGTCCCTCCATTAATTTTGAGATTATATACCATTGCTATGGTAAAGGATCCATTTCGATCACCAATCCGCTTGCCAAGCGTAATGATTATGGCAAACTTCTACGTTTGGGGGACATTTTTAACAGTACCTAGTCATATGTGTTCTAAAGAGGAAGGAAGATAGAATGCCCTCAATAATATGACTTTGACTATTGACAATTCTACCGCTGAAGAGTGCGTTCTGTACCAGACTATTAGACCAGTACCTCAGCTATTAAACCAGATCGATCCATCTCAGGCCACATCTTCGCGTTCTCAAGTATGATAATGGTTAAACGCTTTACCGTTACCGGTAAAAAACAATAAGTGTTAGACTAGGTAAGTCTAAATAAATTTACATAGGTCTTAATTCGATAAATAAATACAATAGATGAAGCAAATAATACGTTCCTACGTACAAGCTACTAAAAATGCATTGGTTTGTACAATACAGCTCTGATCATTTTATTCGTAAATTAGATTAGAGAAATATTTCTGTGAGGATATTGAGAGAGATTCCAGAGTATTATGTACACTTGTAGTACAAGCTCAAAATAAATACCAAACTACGTTTGTATCACGACGCTCCAAGTGAATCCACTCGAACTTATCTGGTGTGACCTCTAGGTCAGTGTTGTTCTGTCATGACCTCATGTCAAGTCAAGGTATTTATTGTGTTGTCATTAGGCCATCCGAAAGTTTCACAATTTCTTTTAGAGTGGACTATTGTTATTAATTTGATTTCAATGCCAATCGACCTCTTGTGAGTTTTCCAAATTCTTTTAGGTATATGAGCGTTTCTATGTACGCACTTGCAATTTTTCTCTTGTAACTTTTGTAAATTATTTGCATGTCTACTAAAAATCGATTATAATAATAACAATCAGACTTCCTATGTCAGAAAACTTACGAGACTGAAGATAGTTTGAGAATTTCACAGTTGTGTAACTTATGAAAGAGTTAACAATTATAATTTGGCTTGTAAATGGGATATCTCCTTAATTACTTACGAGTAGGTACAGATCGGATTCTGATAATTTTACTTTGAAACTTGAACACATTGCATTATCACCAATGGGTGCATTTTATCTAGGCAATAGCGGACCGCAGGCAGCAAGTGATTAGGTGCTAATCTATTAGATCTTACGTTCTCCTATGGCTCAGTGAATTGAATGTGAAATGATGTGTGATGCATGACACACTTCCATTGCAAACCGATCTTCGTCTTGAATAAACCACGTGTAAACCACATTTCCCTAACCAACCACATCGACACCCACAGAGAAGCTGAAACGAAGCTGTCAAACACCAAAAGTCCTGCTCCTGTACTTCAAGGAGCTGGGCTGGTTAGAGCCTGTTTAGGCAGTGGGACAATACACTCCCATGCGAGATGTCAGTACAGATCTCAGTTCCCCCACTTAGAATTAGAATAAGACCACATTTGTCATTTCTTTTTCCTTTGTCAACAGAAGTGGCGATGGATGCAGGACGAGCGTTCTGCCCGCGTGTCGGCTGCGAGACCGTGGTGGCGGTGCGGGCCGCGTCGCCCGCGCACTGCCCTACCTGCCGGCACGAGTTCTGCTCACAGTGCAACCAGGAGGTGAGCGACAAAAAGAAACTTGGCTTAGTTAAAAAAAAATTGAATTGAATGCGCTTTTAAAACGATACTGGTCTTGTTGTGTTTATTAAGTTTAAAATTATTTGACACTACACTAGGCTCATGGACCGTGACGTGAGCACCTGGGCATCCAGGGCATGCTCGTCAGACGATTAATTATTTTCGAGGGTATCGGAAGTATTCAGTAACATGCAAAATTATAAATTTAAGTTATAGAATAATATGGCGTGTTTTAAAAAACGATAAACCGACTTAAAATTACCTTACTTTTACACTTATTTTAAGTTTTGCGGGATAAATACTAATCCCCTGGGGATAAAAAATATTTTAAGGGATCCCTTCGGGATCGTTTTCTACAATAGTGATAGAATTTTCAAAATCGGTCCATAATTGGCGGAGATATCGCGTAACATACATACAAAAAAACATACACACGAATTTATAACGTCTTCTTTTGAAGTCGGTTAATGAGGCAGACATTTTGTTTTTATAGTACTTTTAAAGTTAGGAAAACTTCGAGAATTTATATAATATCGCAAAAATTCCCGTACTGAGTGGAAGGAATCTTTATATTTTAAAAAGTATTAAAAATTTTCCACATATACTCCTGAAGGTCCTATCATCAGATGATGTTTTGAAACAAAACTAAACAAAAGAACATCCAATACACATAATATTCTGTCCTCGGCTTAGTACTAAAGCTACACTACATTTTCACCAAAAACCAACGCCTTCCCTTTTCCTTTTGTCCCTTTCAACTTTTCAAAAACAATTACCAAGCATCGTTCAACTTACACCGTAACAAAACAATTTGAAAGTTCAGTTAAGTTTCACAAAACAATTAACCTATTACAAAGAACGCATGAAAGTTAATGCTACCTATCGTTCCTCGAAACGTCGTAAAATTATTGTGAACTGCCGAATAATATTAACGGACAATTTCAAAGGAGGTAATGTTACACGAACCAAGAATTTTGCTATTTCGTAAAATAATTACATTTTACGAAATAGCAAAATTCTCAGTTCAAATCAGGAAGAGGTTTCTTGCTAGCATTGCTAGTAACATACACAAGAGATAGATGAATAATATTTTTATTTCATCGAGTTTTAAAACAGATCGTACTTAATTTAACTTAATTCTAAAGAACTGCATTGGAATTGGCGGCCTCATCGCTTAAAAGTACAAAGAATCAGAATCAATAACTTTATTTCTTTAGGCTTACAAAATAAGCACTTAGACAAGTCTTTTATACTATCATCATCATCATCATCATCATCAGCCCATACACGTCCACTGCTGGACATAGGCCTCCCCCGTACGACGCCACAAATAGCCGTCCTGAGCCGCCTCCATCCATCGACTCCCTGCGACCGCTACCATGTCGTCGGTCCATCGAGTGGATGGTCTCCCATGTAGGGGGGGATTTGCCATAATCACAATCTTTTATACTATAAACAGCTATAAACCTAGTTATTATTATCAAATAAGAAACAAGGTGTTATTGATTTTCTCTTCACTTCAATAAAAAAGTAACGAGTTTCTCATGCTCCAAGAACTGGTTCGTGACAAACTAAGAAGTTCTTCAAATTGTTGAATAGCAATGATCTGTTCTTGACAGTTGGATAGGATTATATCTGACTATTTATTTATTAATTTATTTACAAAATCTGTTTGTCTGGGTGCTTAATTTTGAAAACACTAAACAACATCGTAAGACGTTGGGACTATTCATGCGTTTGATGTTAGGAATACATACGTTTCACACGAGACGTTGCGAATAAACCCCTATTCAGCTACTCTGAAAAAAGCACAAGGTACAGGTCTCTAACAATACTGCGCTGTGAAGTTTACAAGCACGGGGTACAATGCATTGCCTATTCTCCAATCCCCTGAGTGCTACCGCAGCGCTTTCCGTATTCTAACTGGGGCCTACGCGTGAAAACTAAACTCGAAGTTAACGATTCGTTTTTGCGCAAACGCTATCGTATGTATCTCTAAACAAGTGACCTGTCACTTGTTTAGAGATACCTATATCCCTAGTTTCTGTTTTAGTTTAATTTAAACTGAGTCTACAAAATAGATGTCGTCATAGTCATATGACGCTATATAAACACTGTGCTGGTAACGCTTACATCTCTCAGCTCTCATCATCATCATCAGCCAATCTGGTCGTGGCGTCGTGACGTAGGAATAGATCCCTCTAATCACCCCGTAGATGTCGTAAGAACAGTATTAAGGAGCTCGAAAGGAAGGGCAGCTTCCGTCTGCGTATCTTTACATCTTTACAATTATTGCAATCACCAAACTGCCCACCTGCATGGTGGCAAAACTCCCTGTTTGACCATCAGTGGGTGTATGGAAGCAGACATGGGCGAACTAAATACGATAAGATGTGGTCTCGCCGGTCCGTTTTGGTAGAATCTTCGACCGCCTAAGTCGTTAAGCTAACATTGCATTTTACTACCTTTGCACCTTTTTTAGAACTAAATAGTGACCAATCGCTGTACCTTTTCCTTTATTGGCGTCCCAAAAACCTTTGTCCGTACTTTATTACCCCCCGAGGCGTGAAAGGGTATCTCACATGAAAGAACATTTTATCTAACTGCAACAGCTTTCCAGGCATGTATCGTGGTAGCAGGTCACCTAGATCTATTCATGCAAGTGAGTACTGGCACGCTCTCTTACGGTATGGTTGGTTTGATTTTATGCTAGACTGCTTTTTTGGTTTACAGAGGCAACTATTTGTTGTGTTACAAAGAAATACTGTGCAAATTTTGACTCGTATTCGATGCTATTTTCGTGCATAAGGATTCCTTACATTCGTGTCGAATATCCTACAAAAAATAATATGTAAATACGAGAGTAAAATATTGTTCCCTTTGTCGCATCCTAAAATGTTGAACCTGGGCCCGTACTTGTAAAAACGAAATCGAAGTTTCTGTTTCGTTTTCGTCCAAAAGCTAATCATAAAAGGAAGCGACATAAGAATTGGTTTTACTCGAAAACAAATCAGAAACTTAGATTTGTCTTTTGTGAGTAGGTACCCTTGCTTAATTTTCGTCTGTTGTGAGCCAGCATGTGGCTTGTAAAGTTAGGTTTTCAATGTCCTTTAAACATCCTACAAAAATTATAAAGGCGAAAGTAAAGATGCTAGTTTGTGTACGAACAACGAATCGGACATTAGCAATATGGTCTGAAATAAATGAATAATAACAGTGAAATTTTGTATAGATGTACATATAGATCTAGAATAAACAGATGGTCTTCTTTTTATTGAAGCGACTCGTAGTTGGACATAAAACAACCCATTACTCCCGCTTATTCTTAAATCGTAAACTAAACCACGTCCAAGAAAAAGTGATCGTAAGTTTTATTCGTTTTCGACGAACGGAAAACTCGAGTCAAAGATAAATTTATGAATGTTATGAAACTTCCGGTCTTATCGTATCAAATGACTCGAATTTCCCAATACATTCTTTTTCTCATCACATTATTTTTCCCATCACATCCGGTTCTTATGGCTCGTTTCATTCAATGCCAATTTCCCACTATTGTAGAACATAAACCATTCAGTTCACACAAGCACAAAGGCTGTTAGGTACCATATTTCACCAAGTGGAAGAAATATTGCCGTGTGAGTTAAGACCTCTGGCGAGGCTCTTGCACATGAAGTGTTTCGTACAATCGGCTCTCGCGCTACCGTACTGTAATAAACTAGCGGCCCGCCCCCGCCTCGCACGTCTATTTAACAAAAATTACAAGATCCCTAATTTTTGGAAATATAATATAGCCTATGTCACCCGGGGATAGTGTAAACAACCCAACAGTGAAAGAAATTTTCAAATCGGTTCAGTAGTTTCGGAGCCTATTCAATGCAAACAAACAGACAATCAAATCTTTCCTCTTTCTAATATTAGTATAGATAATATCAAACCAAGAATTAAACAATATAATTAGCTGCTGCCCGTGGCTTCGCATGCGCTTTTCTAGTAGCCGTTGTCCGTTCCCGGGATACCGTTCACCTCCCTGCCAAATTTCATGAAGATCCGTTCGGCCATTTAGGCGTGAAAAGGTAACAGACGGACAGACAGAGTTACTTTCCTCTCCTCCGTAGACCGAGACACGTTCTCGGTGACCCCGTTGACCCAATCACCGCCGCTAACCCGGAGGTGACGGCAACCAATTCGCTTCCGCACACTACACAACCGACCAAAAACCGACCCCGCCGGATGCGGGGTCGAAGAATTCCCCGCTTCCGCCCTTAGGTGCATTCGTGCACCTAGGCGAAACCTCCATTACCCTCTTGTGTAGCATCTGGCGACAGCCCAAGCCGAGGCTCGCACCTAAGTGGTGGCCCTTGTGCGTGTCGCCCCAACCTAATTTTACCGGCGAGGCGCCCTCTGCGCCCGCCAACAGCCCGGTAACGCTGTCATGGCCATCTGCGGTCAACAGCATTATAATCCTTTCGAAAAAAAAAACAGAGTTACTTTCGAATTTATAATATTATAGTATGGATCGCTACGGACTCTGCCTAGCACCAAGCCTTCCCCTGGCGGCAGGCCGCCGGGACGAAACCTACCACCATAGTGCTGTCCTTGTATCATTTTCGGCTACAAGATTTACATAGGTACTAGCGTAGCATAAATGTGAAGGAAGTAGACATTTGATTTTACCCACCACTAAATCTCCAATCATCTTTCTGTATCTCCAAACAGCTTCTGCTCTCCTGGTAGTTTGAATTCTAAAAGTCCGTTCAGAATACATAAAATATACTCAGGATTCAAGAATGTCTTGGTTCACGTACCTATGCAAATTGAGTTGAGAGGACTTAAAATTAAAAAAAAAAATTGATTAAAAGGTTAGCAAAAAAATTCTGCGAAGCATCTTTTTACGTAACGTACGTCTAATATTACTAGTATTGGAGCGTTCATGTGTATGTCAGTTTTATGCAGGTATGTCCTCTCCATCCAATAAAAAGAAGTCAAGTATCCTATATGGTACATTACGTTTCGTTTTACGCGTTTTTAAAATTCGCGTGAAAAACTGTAGCACTAGACCACCGGCTGCTACTACCAAGTCTGCTGTACACAGACATGTTTTCACATGTACACGAAACTGGGTCGTGTCGAGACCCCCTGAACAATGCACTACATCGGTGTACTCTGGCGTTTCACAACGCCCTCTTATCTTAGATCCCGCTTTGTTCGTGATATACGGTTTTTCTTCACACTAGCGACTGTTAAAAATACATCAGAGTTGTTCATAATGTTTATGCTAGGTGGTCTAGTAGTCTACAAATCCTTTCATTCTCGAAATAGTCAGATTTGAATAACTTTATTTCTATATGCTTACAAAATAAGCAATTAGTCAAATTTTATACTACATTTAAAGAGCTTTAAATAGAAGCAGAAGCTAAATCTAAAAATAAAACGTCTTTGATCTAAAAAGATTTAACAAAAATAATAAAATCCAGAATCTAGCCAGAATAAATCAGTTCGTTTCTGAACTGATTTATTTCACGCTCAAAATAACCATTTTTTGCGTCAACGAAAACTGAGAACTTCTAAAAATACGAGGAAATTTTGCGGGAATTCCAATCAACATATTTCTGAATTAGGTACGTATTACGTATACTCGGACTTGCATTATCTATGTAGGTAAATGGGTAATACAGGTGTAACAATGAATAATAAATACAAATTTGGGATACTGCCAATAGCAAAGTACGTAAGCAGATTGAATTCCTCGAATTGCTCTTGCAAAATATGTTTTGAAGGGAAATTACAATTTGATCTGAGGTTAATGTATTTCTGAACGTGTAGGAAATCTCAGATGTTTTCATTCAATTAACTAATCTAAATACTCTGCATAGTGAATTTTTAGAGACAAGTTTCGTTGAGTTGTTCCCAAAACGTCTCACGAGAGACGTGCTCATTCTCAAAGTCTCTCGAAAACGATATGGCCACCTATGGCCATAGCGTCTCACGAGTATTCCCAACGTCTCACGAAAGTCAGACCGTCGTGAATTTTACAATCTACATCATCTATTATTAATCTTTTTTTTTTTCAATCACTATTGAATAGATGATGGGATAGTCACTACTATACTTCAAAAGATTAAATAAGATTATTATTTTAATTATATAGAAGCTAGCTGTCAAAATATCAGTTACTGTCATTAGTGACAGTAATAGTCACAAATCCTTGTAACATATGAAAAAAAAGAGCCTATACAGACCGTTCACCATAAGATGTCCCCTGACATGATGTCCCCTGACGTGACGTATGTCTATGGCAGGCAGGGGACATCTTATAGTGAACGGTCTGAAGTCATAAGTAATAAATTACAGTAAATGTCAAAATTACACATGTCTAAAATTAAAATGTTTGATGATTTAAATTAATGTTCAATCCATATATAAAGCTTGCGATGCTATCATGAGACGTACACTGGCAGAATTGCGTCAATCCAGACGCAGAGCCATTAACCAAGAAGTTGAAGTTGATTTGGTCGATACTTTTCGCTTTAAGGAATTTCTGTGATATTATGGTGTTTGTTTTCGAGGAAAATATATACAAAGGAGTTTGTTAAAAACATTAAATTATTGCCTGTAAAATATTTTATTGACCTTCTGAAGAGCAACGCTCGAATGTCTTTACAGGTCATTGCGTACCTGGAGTTCCTTAACCTTACCCTTTGGAATATTCATGTGTACTTTACTTATTGGAACTATTCCGGTATGCCAGCGTACGTGGTCTGAAATATGTTGCAGAATTTAACGTTGCGGCATACTTGGAAATATACCTACCTTACGCTGTTTTCATAAGCAGCGTAAGGTAGGTTTATATTTCAGTAAATTAGAGTTAAGAAAATTGCTTGTGAGAAAATCATATTGTGATATTGAGAAGAGATATTGTGGGTAGGTGTCCCATCTAAACGCTTCTGAACATGTCAGTTTTAACTATGCACTAGCCAACCTCGATGTTGAATGTTTGTAAACAAACCACAAACACTGAATAAAAGTCATTATTTTTCAGATAGCAATATTTATTGAAGGAAGTATCACAAATCGAAAAATATAGTTATGTAAATTTCGTATCATTATATTCATCTGCGCTGGCAGATGCTGAATGCGGCAAGCTGAACACAAGGCACTATGACTCTCTTTAGGGTTGGTAGTTTAGGTGCAGCACGTGTACTGAACCCCTACAAACCCTAACAATTACGTCGTGACCGTTTAGTTTCATCGTCTGTCTCGACTGGTTCCAGAGTTATGGCGGTTTGAAATTCCGAGACGTAATGGCGCAAAAATTATTTATAAGAATTCTCAATAAATAGTTTAAAAAAGGAATTCGTATACTTTTTTGTTTTCTTCATAATTTGGAGCAGTCAAAGCGGTTTGCTTAGTTTGTTGAATTCGTAGTTTAAAATAAAACAAATGACAGCTCGATCTTGTGCCTACAAGAGCTCTCATTTGGTAGAGATTCGTAGATAGGATATATGAATTCGGAGGTCTTCTAAAATTAATGTACCGAGTATGCACAGAAATATTCGACGTGGGTGCATAGTACAAATCGGTTATTTAAAAAACTATACACGCTAAAAATAGTGCTATAGATTGATTTAATTGATTTTACCTTCTTTTGGACGGAACCCTTGTCTCAAAAACCCCATGAGGGATTTGGCCTCACTAAGTTACAAGCATACATTATTTCCACGACGGACTCGTGGTCACATCGTTTCAGATGTCTCAACTGTACACCTATCAAATTTCACGCAAATCAGATCAACACTGTTGGACAGTTATGGTTGACTCGAAGAAGAAGAAGTAATTTGGCTGTATTTCACGATACAGCCAAATGACTCAAGCTGCCACTGAGAAATTAACTAAAATGTCGTGTGATTATTTACATAAACAACTCCTGGCTAACTACGCTAATAAGTGACATAATTCTAACATACTTTTAGAATGTTTTGCGACAACATGCTAAGCACTTTTGAGCATTGTCTATGTAGATTCAGTGTTAAACATTATTAGTTGTGTTTTTTTGCAACATTGCTGTAGCTCTACCATAAGGCAAAAAATATTTTGAACACTTCACACCTTTACGACAGAATTTTCGCACAAAGTGATGTATTTGAACCTTTTTACTAAGCCCCTAAGCTAACAATTAGCAAAAAAGTTCAAATGAAAGAAACGAACTTTATCCTACCTACTAATATTATAAATGTCAGTTTGTGAGTATGGATGTTTGGTCCTCTTTCACGCAAAAACTACTGGACCGATTGGGCTGAAATTTGGTATAGTATGCGTATAGTTTGGGGCCTGGAATAACATATATTTTTATCCCGATAAAGGCGGGGAACGCGCAAGCAGCAACTACTATTCCATAAACCAGGTACCATAGCATAGAAATAACTTTTAAACGTTTCTATTGGAACAAAGCGTGCGAAGCCACAGGCAGAAGCAAGCTTTCTATATTTCTTACATCATTCATCACTCATTCTAATTCTTCCACTATGATGAGTTTGATGCGGCAAGTTGAGGCGTGAAGGCGTAATATTCACTTTCGCATTTGAAACATGAATATTATGAACGATATATGAATACTGACAAAAAGTGATCATTAAAATAACTCAAATATTATTATATCTAATAAGAGTTGATTTTATCTTTGGAATAAAATTAGAAATCGCTACATATTGAAAGGCTGAGATCACGCAAGGCGTATCAATTTCTGGTACGCAGTTGGGTAACGCTCGCGAAATGTCCACCCTGACATTAGATTAGCCACACACGGTAAGGCTACGTCCACATGTGTATGTATTATCCTACTAATATTATAAATGTTTTGCCGAAGACGGCGCCAAAACGAATAAATGAATCGGGTTAAAATTTTGCATATATAAAGATCGGGAATAACATATAAGCTACCTACTTTTTATTCCAAAAAAAACGAGCGTAAAAGCTAATATGAAAATACGTTTAAAAAAATCGTAGGTTTTAAGTAACGGTACAGTATATAAATACATGAATGTTACATGTAGGTACGTATGCTGAGGGCCATTTATAAAGTTTCCAATGGTAGCAAAATACGTTAAAATTAAAATGTTTCAGTGGTAATAGACGACTAAATAAATAAAAAACCGAAAATATATCTCTAAATCTGATAATCTAATCTCTAAATAATCTGTAAATCAAAATGAAATTATTATTTGAAAGAAGTACGAGTATAGCAAACACAAAGACAACCAGAGGGAAAGTAATTGCATAAAAACTTTTACAACAAACAAATACAATATACAATATAAAAAATCGAGTTTCTTCAGTTTCATGACAAAAGAATCTTTAACAGGAACTCTTTTTGATCTTGTATGTACGCAAGAATTTCCCGTGACGTTTTAGCTTCTCCAAAACACCTGAACTATTTTTAGTAGGTTTTACTTTCCTACCTTTCTCATTCTTTTTTCGTTTTAATCCGAGTTCCTTTGACTTTATTAGATCTGGGAGGCAAGTAGGCAAGTAAACCTATATGAATTTTCATGAGACAATCTGGGAAGAAAATCGTAAACGTAGGCATCACTGCAAAGAAATTCAGTAATTTGGTACAAATTTTATGATTTTCGTCGTGATATACACACACCTTTATAATTAAAAGTAAACTGATTAACGCTAATGAATGTTAATTGTACTGTACATATAATACTGGTTTCGTAAGTTATTTGTGAGTACGTAACCAGTATTTGGATATATTTTTACAAACTTTATTTTACTGGCTACCTATGTAATAATATAATATATGTATAATATATATACAATGTATAATAATATATGTAATGGCCACCTTTAGGCATAAATTTGCTGTCACCAAGGTCTGGGTTACAAAATTATTGAGCAATATCAGTCAAACGTTTGTTTACTGTCTTAAATTACTCGCAATATTCGAAAAAAACCATAAAAATTTACGTGGAAACTGTCTTTACTTTCATTTGTTCTAATTTATCTATTGTCACACAAATATCTAATCACAAGCTTTTTCTTTCCCAAATAAATAAAAAATCTAATAATATGTTGAATTTTCGTAAAATATTTAAAATGAGATGTAAAATTTCCTGCAGATTGTAATTAACCGGTCAATTTATCGTTCTTGCTCTCCATTGTATTCAAATATTAACCCTTGTCACTTCACATTCGGATTTCCCAAGCTTATGAATATTTGTTAAAATAGATGGTTACTAGAAGTAAAACAATGGCATTATATTACCATACCTACGCGCGTAAACGTCGAACATCATCTTTTGCTTCAGTGATCTTTACATAAAAATCTTGACAACCATTTATAGGTACTAAACCTTTTTTTGGTTTGTAAGCATATCAAATTCCATAGAGTGAATCTAGAGCCGCTTGGTGTCTCTAGTAATTGTTCTATATTCCACACTTCCACAATATCCGATTCGGGAGGTCTACTTCGAAAAACGAACGAAGTCGATAAGTCACGCCGGATCACACAAACCGAAGGACAGATCCGCTCTTTCGATGACCTTACTATGAAAATGATTGTGACATTTATTTCTTAGAGATCCGAAACGGAAGGTTTTAGTTTGTGATGCGCTCGAAGCAACTTGATGGTATGGTTGTTTGTTTCGTGCGATCTACGTCATCCATCAACTTCTTTCGTTTTTCAAACATGACCACCAGGCTGTGCAATGTAATATGTTGCGAATTGTCACCCATCATAATATTTAGGTATAATCTACAACCCGTTTGCATCCACTGGCAAGTATCGGCCTTCAAACCCTACAGTTCTGCGTTAGTCTCATCCTAATTCGTCCTCTAACGCTGACGATATCGTCCGACCATCTCATAGTCCCCGCAAAACGCCTTGAGAAATTTATATTTCCAGGAGGCGAAAATAGGGACATTGTTCCATGTGTATTTTCTCTAAGCAGAAGTTGAAGGGTATCTTATCTATACATATAATAAATCGTAAAAAAAAGATATGTGCCGAGTGCCGTGATTACTGACAGCTTTCCACGTTTACGAAAAATTAATGCTCACCTGGATTTAGTTTTTCGTAAACTATAAATAAATAAATCATTTATTTTTCTTCACAAAGGTTTACTTAGAGTAGTTAAAAATATAGATATTTTATATATAGATCTAACCTGTATTGTGAAGACTGTTGCCTGATGTAGGTTTGGTAAAACCTGCATTACAAGTCACCAGGGCTTCACCCTACGGACTCTACCTCTCTACACTTCAACTAAATATCTTTAACTATCAACTCTTGTTTTCACTCTCTTCCTGTCGCTGCTCGCATACCACAAGCGGCAATGAGCTCGAGCGATAGTTTTGGACTTAAAAACGAAAGCCTTGCATTAATTTTTCTCTCTTCTTCCTCAGTGGCACGATGGCATGACCTGCGAAGCAGCTGCAGCCTCCGCATCCAACTCGGGCGCCGGAGCTCCTCTCCTCGCCGACTCGGAACTGATTAAACTATGTCCGATGTGCCGAGTACCCATTGAGAAGGACGAGGGATGCGCGCAGATGATGTGCAAGAGATGCAAGCATGTGTTCTGCTGGTACTGCCTCGCTTCGCTTGACGTGAGTATCTTTCTCAAGGACGCAAAAAAAACTCAGCCAACATTATTTATTCAGTAAATAAATAAATAATTCACACAGCATCATTTAGCTCCAAGCTATGCTAAACAGAACTTGGGTCTTATATATGTACTTAATACAATAGTTTACTTCCATAGATAGTTTTTTCATTATGCTTAGAAAAACACCCAGAACAGCCGGAACAAATATCTGCAGATCGTTCAAATATTTGTCCCGAGGCGGGAATGGAACCCGCTGCGCCACAAAGATTGACAATCTTTGTGGCGCAGCGGGTTTAAAAAGTTTAAAGTGTTCTGTGTCCTCATCTGTGTGGGTCGTGTGCTGTGCAATCTTTAGAATATACCTAAATCGGTAGACTTAGGTTGTTAACACTATGAGTGCCACCAAGGCACATGGTATTCTTGGAGGGCCAGATGAGCAATAACGCGCCGCCCAACTCGCAAAGCTGAGTCTTGGTAGTGAACGCATTAAATAACGTTAAACTTAACACTCCGTTTGCGTCCGCGGTTACTGCAGGCTTGCCATTGCATCTCTCTAATTACTAGCTTCCACCTTAGCTCACGTGGTGCCTGTGTGAAACGGAGCACATTATTGCATGCAAATTGACAGAGAAGCTTAGTGAAAGAATTTTTGAAATCGGGTGAATCGTTTCGTAAATTGAATACGACATTACAGCTTACAAACTTACCTCTCAATTCTGTAATTGCAAAGGACATCGAATTTTCCTGAATCGACCCCTCAAACTCAACCCGTGGATGTCGTAAAAGTCGAGTAATGGCCCATACACACTGCATACGTTTTACTGGATCCGTTTATTTTCCCATGATGGTGTATGTACTTGTCGGAGCGATTTCACACACATTAAAGTATTCCAGATCCAGTAAACGATTGTTACCGGACCGTTTTGAAGGATTTTTAGCTACTGGAAAATCGTTTACTGGATCCGGAATACTGTCAGGTGTATGAACTCGCTCCTACAAATACATACGCCATCACGGGAAAATAAACGGATCCTGTAAAACAGACGCTGTATGTATGAGCCCTAAGGGAACCTACCAGACCTACAAGCTGGGGCATTACCGAGCTTCCGTAATATGGTATCGCGTCAGGTAAAACATCTTTTGTTATTGCCATACTACGTAAAAAACGATCCCACCAGCCCAACTCTACCCGTGTCGTAAGAAGAATAGTCTAATAGTAGGGAATCTAATCTACCAAAGGCAGGGCAGCAGCTTCCTCCGTGTATCTTAAGGAAGTAAGCTCATCAAGAAATCTAGGACAGTCAATCTCTCACGGTACTCCATCTAGTCCATGCTCATGCATATTACCATTCTAAATCTAGTAATTGCAGAAATCTAGCACGTCTCTAATTATTCCATTTACTATTCGTAAGAGTTGAATTCGTTAGCGAATTTAGAAAATGGCGATGTTTACCTATCTAGGTAAACTCTTACGAATGTAAATGGAATAATTAGAGACGTGAGTATTTCTACTCGCGTTACCAGATTCTCTAATTCAGATTTACATTAAAATTATAGATGGTTCTGGCCATGGCTTCAGTCGCGTTCATGCAAGAAGACATGTTAAATCAATTGGAGTTGATTTAAAAAAAAATATATTTTCACACGTTTTCATATTTGTTTACTTTTAAATTTTGAAAATAGTAAGTGAAAATTTTATGATTTAGTAGATATGTGCTCTGATGAAAAGCTGAGACCGGACTGGTTGGGGCTGTGACTGTGAGTACTGTAACTTCAAATGGACCATTGTTTATATAAATTAGGGCTTACGGCTTTAGCTTAGGGTGTAAAAGAACGAAGACACAGAACTTTAAGTACACATAAGCACTTACTAGTATCATCTATTAATCTATTAATAACTCTAGAGCCCGTACACAGCCCCTTCTGGAATATAGGGCCTTCTCTATTCTGCGCCATTTTTCTGGTCCTGTGTCTTACATCCATATCTCCTCGGCTTTATTAACGATGATGTCGTCTGACCATCGTAGTACGTCTAGAGAAAATTCGCTGAAGACACCTATAAATTTTCAAAAACTCCTCTTGTCAACCTACTCGTAAAATCGATTTAAGGTCTGCTCAGTTATTTTTTATCGTCGCCTGACTGTAGATAGGTCTGTCGCAGCCGAACGGTAGAATCAGCCCGTTTGTAAAATGGCTAGACCGTTTAAAACGGCGGCGGCTTCAAGGCTACCCGTTTCATTCAGGCTAGCTATAAGCCAACTCGTAGATGTATAAAATAAATAATGTTTGAAAATCCACACAGCATCATCTAGCCCCAAGCAGAGCCTAAGCAGAGCTTGTGTTATGGGTACTAAATAACTGATATACATAATACAATACATACATTAATAGATATTTTTTATTATACATAAATAAATAAATAATGTTGGACACAACATCATCTATCCCTAATCTAAGCAGAGCTTGTGTTATGGGAACTATATACATAAACTATATTTATAAAAGAGTAAACTAGGTGACTCATCAAGAGATCTCTGAAACTACAAGAGCTGCGAAGCTGAAATTTTGCATGGAGGATCCTGCTAGGAAGTCGGCACCCGCTAAGAACGGATTTTTGGAAATTCGTTAAGCCACTCACTGACTTAGGTATCAAGAAATCTCAGAAACTACTAGAAAAGCTACGAGAGAATTTTGTTTTTAGTTTTCATGGAAACCAACTTTACTTGGGATATTACTAAGTCCACGCGAATAAAATCGCGCGCGGGTCAACTGGTATAATATATTACATAGATGGATATTTTTATTATACATAGAAAATACCCAGAACAGTCGAGACAAATACATATTTGCAGATAGTTCAAACATTAGTCCCAATGCGGGAATCATCATCATCATCAAGATCACGAATGGCATCGTTTTGTAGCTCTCTTTGTAAACTCTCTAGCCGTTTTACAAAATGGCTGATTCAATGACCTGACGGCAACAGATACACCTATGACATAGGTCATATGTAATTAGAATTGGGTCAGTGGTTCCAAATGTTTTGTTTGTTATTGTTAGTAGAGACGAGGGGTCCCGTGTGATATATGAATACCAACTGTACCTCTATACAATTTTGTGGTATATCTATTACCATAGTAGATGTAGATAATGTTACCAGTGCGCATTTACGATTTGTGATGCAAATCGTATCCAGTGTCGCTAATGTCGTCACGCTTTCTGGAGCTCAGCTTCAACAATGGCAAGAGGTCGTTGCTTTATGTTCTACTACGCATTTTGCAGGAGTTCTATCTCGTTAAACTGAACGGAATAGTTGGTAAAAGTTAAAATATAAAAAATGCTTTTAGTGTTAATTATTATGCTAGTTTCAAGTTATGTTTTCACACAGGATTGTTGTAATATTTCTTCTCTAGTTACTACTACGTACTAGTTACTATGGTAAGGAGACGTTATTTCTATCTCCATTCGAAGGATATATTAAATCTTAGGAGCGGATAAAAAAAAGAAAGATAAATATACATTTACATATGGCATCAATATCAACCGCTATTTTACATCACTCACTTTCGGTTTGCTAATGATATTTAGTATTAATTTTCAAACTTAAACTATCAGTATAGAAATATCCTGATGCAATAGCTAAGTTTAATTTAGAATTAACTAGCTGATGCCCGCGCCTTCGCCAACGTGTCAGAGATAAAAAAATCCCAGTCCCAAACTATACCCATACCAAATTTCAGCCTAATCGGTTCAGTAGGTTTTGCGTGAAAGAGTAACAAATATCCATACATCCATCCATACAAACTTTGACATTTATAATATTAGTAGGATAGGAAGTAGGATTATAAGTAAACCTTACAAATATTTATCACTAGGGACACTATAGGTACCTCATACACACCACGGACATATGTACATACATTAGGTACAAATAACACAAAACAAACAATGTAGCCTTGTGTAGTTCGTACATTATAGTCATTATGGTAGAATCGCTGGAAGACCTTAGCAAGATGCTCAGAGACCTTAACTCCCTTTACAGGCACGTGGGACCAAAGTAAACATGGGTAAAACGAAACGTGCTTGAACGGAGTTTTACGGTTCTACTTACGCCAGGCTATAGAAATAGGACTAAGATACTTCAAACAGCCCGTGCAAGTAAATGGCAATCCTTGAGATCAGCCTAGACCAGTCTAGGACGCTTTCTCTAACCCCTCGACTATGGCCCTCATCTAGTCACGAAGCCACTTCTAGTCTGTAGAGAAAGGCGTTTTGTGCCTCGCCTACACGGAATCTCTGTCGTAAACTTTATTATAGCAATCTTAGGTAATTTAGTAGATTATTTGTGCCTCGACAAAAAAAGAGAGGAAAACTAAGTCCAAGGTCGTTTGACAAATTAGATTGTGATTATTAAATTAGCTGCCACCTGCTACTTCGCACACGTGTAAACTATACTATATTCTGGCCAAAACAATGTTTATAAACATGGCCGCCATACTTAACCTGATGTCGGTTTTAGCTCTTTCCTACAAAGCTTAGTGCTGACAATGATATTTCAATCTCTATGTACACCAAAGAATTATGGATTTTTGTGTTGTGAGATGTTTACAGATTATTTCTTGAGAACTCAAGTATAGATGAAAAGTAACTTCTTACACCCAAGGATGATGTACCTCTTAATTTTTTATTTTGACGAGAAGTACATATATGTAGATAGTATGTACTATAAGAATAGGTAATTGCCGATTACAAACTTTCTCAAACTTACCCCTTATAGTTTTTAGAGCCAGCAGTTTTATCCAAAGGACCGTATGTGTGCAACTGTGTATCCTTGCAGACAATCTCAACTGGGTCTGTCTGTTCTGTTCTAGCTCGTCAACTAACCTCCGATGCAAAAAGAAGGGTGTTTTAATTTGGAAACGCGCGCTGCCTGGAACCTATTTTATATATTTTTTTGTTTGAATCGTGGTTAATCTCTAGACTGTTCTTAGCTAAGTTCAATATCGGTACAGCAATTCTAACGTTATGATAACTCAAAGAAGAACTCAAAATTTTGAGTTTTATTTTATCGAAAATTAGCTTTTTAATCTACCGATCTACTGCTCAACCAGGTCGTTGGCACGACAGGTTATACAAAACGTCTTAGAGGTTAGAGAGAGAGGAAACTGCAGGTAGCTCTTATCTGCTGCGACCTCTCGAAGGCGTTCGATGTGGCCTATCATGCGGTGCTCGCGGCCAAGCTGGAACACTATGGAGTACGAGGTACCGCGCTCTAGAGATGAGTCCGGTATTCAATAACTAACTCAGTACCTGTTAGCATGGTCCTAAAATATCTAACGCTATTGTAAAATCCGCATACTGCTAGGGAATAACTGTGCAAAGCGAGCATCACGCCTAACCAACCGTGAGCCATAACTACCCAACGCTTCAATATCTATACTTACCTAACTATCATCTACGCATAGGTACTAGCGGACCGTTCACCCGTAAAGTTATGTAGCTGCAACAATTATTTGGTATTTCTAACCAAATCGGTTAGAAATATATTGGGTAGAAATCAGGACGGTATAGAGTATTGTAACGTTATTGGGTACCAGTTGGTACTAGCGGTATTGAAACAAAATACCCAACTAATAACGGTAGCCAAAATATCCAATAACTCCCATCCTTACCGCGCTCACACTACTATCCAGCAAGCTCAAATCTAGGTCGCAGGTAGTTGTTAGAGAGATCCTGTCCTCTAACAACGACCATGGAGGTAGCTCAGGGGTCTGCGGTCTCGAATATCTTGTTTTCCATGCTACTTAATGAACTTCCGGAGGCTGTGAGCACTGCGGAAGTCTTCATGTATGCCGATAACGTGGTCACCGTAGTCGCTGTTCGATGCCTTGGAGCATAATTTAAACCTCACCGCGTCCACACTTGCCGAATGGTTCAAATCAAACGGGCTTGAACATCTCAAAGACGCACTCCATGCACGTCTGCCTGTCCGGACGCCTCCCTAGAGCCCTATCGGTTGTTGCTGGTAGGATGATTATTGAACAGGTAGCTCAGACCACGTTTTTGGGTTTTTAGCTTGACAGGAGTCTCATATGGGAGTCCCACATTGATAAAGTGTGCGGAAAGCTTGGTGGTGCGTGCTACGCTCTTAGCCGCCGAGATTCCTGCCAAGGCACGTGGTACGCTCCTGTACGCGATATGCGATTGTTCACTCACTATTGCAGTAGGTATGGAGCTGAATTGTGGGAGCGTGCGGCCGACTGGTAGCGCGCCTTCCGCATGCAGAATCGTGCCATACGTGCAATGGTTAAGATACCTCAGGACGTCTCGACTTAGTTTAAAGAGCTGGAAATACTTACCCTTCCATGCATTGTGATATTCCAGGTATCGGTGTTTGTGAGAAACAACTTGGAATTGTTTACTAGGTATAGCGACGTTCACAGGTACTAATACTCGGCGAGTGGATAAACTCATCACCCTACCGCGTACTCTCGCGAAGTCTGGGAAGTTAACGCGCATAATGGGACTGACTGTGTACAACGGTCTTCCTGAAATTATTACAAAGGCAACTAGACTGACATGCTTTAACAAGCTAAAGCACTGGCTCACTGACAACAGCTTTTACAGCTATGAGGAATTCTTAGCCTGTAAAAGTGACTGAATGTATCTAGCTGTAGATACTCTTTTTTTCTTTTCTTTTATATTTTTATTGATTTTTAATTTCATTTAATTATTGAATAGTGCGGTTTTTTTTATTGAATTATGTGCCTGTGCCTTTACGTAATTAAACGACAATTGACGTGTTATTCACGAAAGAAATGATTATTTTATTACCAGCTAAATGTATTCTCAATAATCAAATATCTCAAGGAGTGCCAATTCAAAGTGATTGAATAACAGATATTCTCACATAAAGGAAACGTATTTTACGTCGGTAGGTACTGTACTATTTGATCTCTATTATTACTGGCCATAAACGTCAGACATATTTATGCGCACGAGTTGATTCGCAAGCATTCGAGTTCTTGTCTAACTTTTTTGCAAATTTTTACGAATTAATTATTATAAAGATATGTAACTGTGTCATTACGAGAGTTAGGTTATGTAACTGTTCTGAATGTGAATGCGAAATCTTGTCTTGGGTCAAACAAAATAATCCGGAATATCCCGTCATTAATTATGAAAAATACGCTTTCTGATTATTTTGAGGTTACATTAAAAATTCAATCAAAAAATTGTAACTATAAAGATCATACATATTTAAAATTACTAGCACTATTAGATAATAACGATCTTAGGTAGGGTAGTTAGTTATTGATTGAAAGAAACGCTTGATGTGCCAGGTGAAAAGCCATATTAGCTGAAAATAAATAGTACCACACTAAGGTCCGCCTGCACAAGGATATTTAACTGCTTTTATGACATGCAGGAATATTTTGACTATAAAACTTTTTTTTGACCTATTCGAAGTACAAACATGATTTCTTGACGCACATTTTAAATTGTATAATAATATTTTGAACATATATAAATAGTATTATCAAATTTTGACATACCTATTATTGTATAAAATCTAACATTTCATTTTGCACGACGTCTCGACGAGGCAGAATGTATTGGAATTACTACTATTATTAAGAGCTTTTGTACCTACATTCCTGCAAATAAATTATTTGATTAACTGGCTAAAAATTATAAATTGTTAAACCATATCCATACCTTAAACTTAGGTAGGATTCGAGGAATACATTTTGCAAACGGGGGCTAAGAAACTGACAATTGGATGGTACGGCATTTCGACTCCTCCGTAGAATAAAATCCGATCTGTAGAGTATCAACTAAACGGATCGTATTTTATTCCACGGAGTAATCGATTTGCCCCCAAAATATATATACATATGTAGGTTATTATTCACAGACACAAACTAATTTTTTGATACTTAGAGACTTAGACGATGCTTACTTAGACTAATAATAAGAAAATAAGTATAAATTGACTCGACTGACGATGATGTTGTTTTGTTTCAGGACGACTTCCTCCTCCGGCACTACGACAAGGGCCCATGCAAGAACAAGCTGGGGCATTCCCGAGCTTCCGTATTGTGGCATCGCGCTCAGGTAAAAACATCCTTTGTTATTGCAGTTTTCTACGTAAGAAACGACCCCTCCAGCCCAACAAGTGACCGTGGATGTCATAGGAAGAAAAAAAAATATTAGGGAATCTAATCTACCAAAGGCAGGGCAGCAGCTTCCTCCGGGAGTTGCGATTTTCAGACTAGCTCTCCCAGTTAGCCGTATCAATATATACATATATGTATATCATAGTTTACCGTGGCTGACTCCCAGGCGTACTGACGACACTTAGATCATTTTACGTAGATGCAAAGAGGCCAATGATTAGGGAATCTACCGAAGGAAGGGCAGCAACAGTGGACGTATGCTGATCACGGTGGTCATGGTCACGTCCTCAGAACAGGGACACTCACCCAACCCATTATCATATGATCAATGTGAAATTATGGATTTTATGGATCGAATTTCGTTAGGGAATGGAAGGTCTCCAAAGTACTTCAAATCTATAAATCAATTCGATAAATACTTTTGTTTGTGACTACGAATCGTATGTAATGAAATTAGATAGATCTATTTTTATTTTAAAAAAAATATTTTTACACCTATATTTCGACTAGTTCCAAAGTAACCATAATTATTTAATTACAAATTACGCAATTAGAATATTATTTATTCTTGCGTGATCGGAAGCTTTCTAATCCCTTGTCTATGATTGAATGGACGACAATCCCAAACGAGCTACAGTACAAAACTTTCCGAAGTTGACATTTGTTTTTTGTTTTCCAGGTGGTCGGCATATTCGCTGGATTCGGCTTGCTGTTGCTAGTGGCTAGTCCATTGCTGCTTCTAGCGGCTCCCTGCATCGTTTGTTGCAAATGCAGGTGGGTATTTAGTTTTGTACAAACTGAGTGTTGAACCGATTTTTTTTTATGGACAATAGATCTTCGTTTTATAAAAAGACCTTCGTTTGGTAAAACTGAGCTAGTGTCCAGTATGTATTGACTTAAATCGGGGTGAAAGTATGATAATAGCGCGGAATCTCATTAATATTATAAATGCGAAAGTGTGTTTGTTTGTCCTTCCTTCATGCCCTAACTACTACCCGGGCGAATTAACATGACACCTGGTTTGGACTAAAACCTAACGCCAGCAGGTGTCATTTTAATTCGCCCGGGATATAAGAAACCAATCCACTTGATTTTTCACATAGAGTTCAAAAGGAACTTAAGCTACCTTTTTGTCCGGGTAAAACATCGAATTGCCATAGGAGATTTACGAGAAAAATACCATTTTATTTCCCAGAAATGTGAAATTGGAATTTTACGCGAGTGAAACCGCAGGAAACAGCTAGTAAAATAATAAATAATGCTGGATAACCACACAGCATCATATAGCGTTAATAAGGGTACTAGATATTTTTTATACTGAATGAATCGGGCTGAAATTTTGCGTAGAAGTCTCTAGACTCGGTTAAACTTATAAGGTATTTCTAGAAAAAACGCGAGCGACTTTGATAACTTTGATTTGAAATATGCATGAAAACTTCTGTCTAGCTAGTTCGTCAATTAAAAAGTAACCCACAAAAAAAACGGGGAATGGTCATGAATAGACTATACTGCGAACCATTATTACCTATGACTCTCTCCTCACACTCACTCCTCTGATTCCTTACCATATCAAAAACCTGTCAAAACTCGAAGGTGTTTAACAATTTACTTATTCTTTCCAGGCTCTGCAATCCTAACACAAAGAATCTCGAGGAAGTGGAGGAAGTAGAGAGCATCGGTCCCGTCGACGACGACATAGCGCGTGAGCGGCGCCTCTCCGACTGACAGCGGCGTTGGACATATTGAACGTATTGTCAGTATGTGGGATCGTTTTATGTGAGGTTGTTGGACCGTTATGCCTGATTGTTGGAAGATGATTGTTGTACTGCTGTATGCCGGAATATTGGATCATGAAAATATGATCCAACACATTACTGACAAATTATTGGATCGTTATGTGTCAGAATTTTGGACCGTTATAATATGCCGGAATATTGGATCGTTATAATATTATGCACTGGACCGTTAGTCAGAATGTTGGACTTGTGTGTCAGATTGTTGGATCGCTATGATAGACCGTTATCATGCCAGAATGGACCGCTAAATACCAGAAAATATTTATAAATACAGTAAATTGTAATACTATTATTGTATGCGCTAGGCCAGATTGCTGGACCGGTAATATGTATGGATTTTGAAATGTTGGGCCTCTATAATAAACATAGGAAGGGATGTTGGTCCGCTTCATGTCAAAATGTTTGACCGTTACACTACAGAATTGCCATGTTATTCAACAAAGCAGAAGCAAGCAAGCCCGTTCCTACAGAAATATGACGTTATACAACATCTGTGTGAGTTGGTTATTTGGCAAGATGACATGAGATGGGAATCGACAAGAGAATAAGAGAACCTAAGATGATCACAATCAAAGAGATATCTATTGTTACATCAGCATGTTTTCAGTTAAAATAACAATGACAAAGTTTCTCTAAAATGCTATGACAAAATTATAGTTGACGGATAGCCATTAGAACACAATGTACATAGGTTCTTAATACAATTTCATACTAGACTAGACAAATTAAACACATGCGTTATAACACAATTGCAAGTTCAAAAGGTTTGAGGATATGGCTTTGGGATTTCCACATGGTTATGTAGTGTAACCACGTTGCATTGGGCGGTAGACAAAATTATGGACCGTCAACGTCAATCGACGAGACCAATACTTACATTGATTGAAAGTTACTCAACAAATGTTACTTTGTGTCTCATAATTCCTTATTTTGCGTGCAAATAAGAAACAAATGCACGACTAAATTTCGTCGTGAGGCACTTCATAGAAAGAAATGATCCCATTTTTAACATAACTGATAATATTGAATTCTGGGAACACTGGGTTGGCATTGTGGATGTATCTGTACCCACTTGAATATTGCTGAACCAGCATATTAACGGCTGGATCAGCAATATTCAAGCGGTTACAGGATGGAGTAGGTAAATACTATTGTGCTTAAAACATTGAAGAAATAACATTCGCGTTATATTTAGATTCAGAATATAGTTTTGTAAAATATTGATGTGTCGAACTCATGATATTTTTGGAATGTTTAGATGACGTCTTATAAAAGAAACAAGGGTGAAAGTAGATCTTGTCAGTTCAAATTCGATATTTATAGATAAAAAGAAATAGTTTTGAGGTAAATTAACTTACTAGTTTAAATGATTAAAATCGATATTAGTAAATGTCACTTTCCAAATATATTCGCTAAATAATTATCATATAAAATACATTTGTTGTGACTAAAATAATTATATTCTAAAAAATCCTTATTATTCCTTGACATATAAATAAATATGTATTTTCATTAAAAACAGCAGAAAATATGTTTGATTGTCATTGTAGTGATTGTAAAAATGTAAATATTTGAAAAGTATTCTCTAGTAGCTTTGATCAGTAGGTGTTTAATTTTTATTTTTGTTAATTTTGGCAGACTGAAAAATATATGAATAGACTGATGGATGGTATCAAAAGCGTATGAATGGTACTTACAAAATAGACTTTGTTTATCCTCTTTATAACGTGCAAAATTTTATCATATTTTATTCAAGGACTATGTAAAAGGTGTTGTAAAAAACATAGAAACAGTGTGTTTTCTCTGAATTGATAAACATAGTATGACATAACAACAAACTACATAACATGTTATGTAGTTTTATATAAAATTGTCAACAATAACATTAAAGTTCAAAATGCATTTGAAATGTACTTATTACTTTAAGAGGTATAGTGTGATAACGAAATTAACTCGGACTTTGTAAAAATGTTGAATTACAAAGTTAAACTTAAAGTACCTACATTTAGTTTCTTTTTTTAATAACATGACGTACTTCATAACGAGTTTTACAAATATTTATCAAAATGAAACCCAATATCTGTTTCACAAACTTAAATTAACCAAAACAATATTTTGTGATGAAAGTTATATGAAAACATGAAAAAAAATTGTGTGTGAATGTACAATGGATGAAAGTGTAACTGCAATGCAGTGTGAAACAATGCATGTTATTTAATTATATTCTTATTCTCCTGTGATGGCTTGATGTAATTAATTATTCAAAATAATAATAAATAAACATAAGCACAGCTTCTTGTGTCTACACAGAGCCTTAACACATAACTTATTGTAGTAAGTACATACATATTTATGATTTTCAAATAAGAATTTATCGTTACGTACTTAATTTTCTTTGTTATCGACAACTTAGGATGATAATTTGTGTAATGAGTTGCACAAGTGTGCGGCAAGCCTTATGTTCTTTAGCAAATAAGACGTACTTGTTACAAAAATAGGTATTATATGTACAGTTAACATCAGAAGTTCAGTCATGTTTGAAGGATTTTCGAGAAATTCAAGTTTATAGTAATACTGCCAGGTTTTGTTTTTGTCTTCTTGTCCAAGACTAAGACTCATTTGTCGATGTTCAGTAGCTTGTATATGCAAGCCAGTTAAAGCATTTGTAGAATTAGAAATATTAGGTGGTTAGTTTTAAGTGACGGTGACTATTCATTGGCAAGACATTGAAGCTTAAACATATGAATGTGAATTGTACCCTTAAGCTCATTTGCACCTTGCCAGTAAATAGTTGCTTCTAATTTAATGTTTCTCATTATTTTTAGTTTAGTGTCTTTGTTTTTGTGGAAAGACTTTTATTTTGATTATGTTATTGGTTTATCAGATGCAAATCATAATGAAAATATGTTTGTTTTGTTAATTATTTGTATCTGTAATAAACTAGAAATCAGGATTGTAAATAGAAAATAAAAACTATTCTTTGTTATTTGATTTTACTTTATTTCTTTTCAAGAGACTAAACTTTCCGTTAATCTAGTTAAATAATAAAGATTTTTTCTGATAAATTAAATTTCCTTGTTTTATTAAAATTCCTTACTGGTACACTTATGTAGGCACATGTATGTACATACATATGTAAGTACATAGATACGATAGGATCCCAAAAATTCTGATGTGATGATTAAATGAAATCTTAAGGTGAATTTATTATTAGGACAAGCTTACTCCAAAATCCAATCTCAATACAGAAGTAGAACAAAAAAAAGTAGTTTTGGTACAGTAATAATAAGTCTGCCAATGTTAGATGTCAAAACTTTTTTGCAGTCTAAACTTGCCCATTTAACACTCATCATATTATCATATCAGCCCATACATGTCCGCAGCTGGACATACAAAGGCCTTCCCATACTTAGCCACGAATAGCTCCCTGGTGGAAAGTAAAAGTAAAAAAGTAAAGTAAAAAGATTTTTATTTGTCAGAACAGATGAGTACAGTCTCCCCCCAACACTCCGTTTTGTGTTGCATCAAGTGCTTTTAACATTACATCTAAGGTGGACCGAGGCAACTGTGACAGTGGGGTTAGTGTAACAATTCCAAATAACGCGGCTTAAAGACGCTTTACGTATAAGTGCCATCTATGAAACAATAGATAATTTTTTAAGCTATCAATTGTTGCAACGACAGGTAGCATAACCTCAGCTGTTCGACAGACGCCATTTTGAAGAACTAGTTGATTTTTGCCAGACGCTAAAATTTTCTGGAGAAATGTTTTTTTTTTTTGTGGAGGCATTTTTTACGGTTTTAACGGTGAGTGATAACAACGAATATCGGTACTTGGAATGTAATGCGTTTCTATGACCTAAAGATCAATATTCTGTGAAATACGAACGCTGTTACACTTACCTCTCCTAAAACCTAACATGTTGAAGTGTGACAGTGTAACGCTTACCCCGATCCGTATAGTCCTCTTGGGAATACCATAACTAGTGATGGGACAACGTATTTTTGTGAATGCTAAATTAGAGGAAAATAAGATTATTGTGAGACTTACATATTTATTGATTATTATTTTAAAATTTAGGCAACTTCGTTTTTGAAATGTAAGCCAAAATTTCGAATTTAGTGAAAATTTCGAGTTGTCAAAAGAGTTGTTGTTGAAAATTTGAGTTTCTTTTCCAACTAGCATTAGGTACATGATTTAATTACTTATGCGTAAAAATACCTGAGGCAAGTGTAACATAATTTTTCATCATGTCACATCACTATTTCTCTAAAATTCTGTTGCACTTGCCCCATGAGGATATAAATCTTTAGCTATGCAAAAAAGAACGTTCACTACATAAAAATAGATCATAACATATGCTAATATTTGTAACGGCTCGTCGAATTGAATTGAGACCATAGACAATACTTTAAGACACAAAAAATAAATACTTACTGTTACACTTACCCCAGTGGCGAGGGAAGTGTGACAGTCTCCAACTTTGCTTCATTTTAAATGCAAAAAGTCAACCAAAACTACTAGGAGATATTTAAATACTTAATCAAACATACAATGAAACACTAATTGATGTACTGGAATATAATTTCTTGTGTTAAACCATTACAGTATAAAAATATTTAATTACAAACTTTTTAACCGATCAATTTATGTCACACTTGCCTCGGTTGACATTACATAAATTACAAAGAGATGCTCAAATTGGTACCGGAATGTCTTGGTGTATGCATAAGCTGTTTTATTCATACTTGCATTATTTAATTTCCAGTTTTCAATTTGTAAATTTGTCATAACTGGAGCAAAGACCATGTGCAAGTTTAGGCTGCAATATCTATAATCTAAACATAATGTACACATTCACTAAAAACTAATATTTACATACCACATATATGCCTAAAATTATTACAATTTCCGAGATAGCCCAGCAGTACAATCAAATAAAATTGGATTCTTGAACTCTCCTCTCATATCTAGCATGTAATGCATCATATTGTTCTTTACTTTCAATGGCAACTGAACCTTAGCAATGTTTCTAGACTCCTTACAACAGATGTTCTCTATAGGTACGGTTGTTATGCGGTTCTGCCCAAGAGGTGTGTAAGTTACGAAGCTGATCTTCTTCCCCCCTTTGTTGAGGATAAGGAAGCGAACTGAGCGGAGTGTGTACATCCAAATCATTGCCAGGGATCCTGTGCCTGTAAGGAATTAATAATTTACTACAGTAGAATAAAGCAATAAAATGAGTATTCGCAACTAAATAATGAATTTTTATACACGCCTGCTCTAGAGTGTCGCAGTTGATTCGTAGTTAAGTAATTTCTTTTATGATCTCAGAGCGAAAATTGTAGAAAGTGTGGGTACAACATACCTATAACGACAGACAGAGCGCCCAGAGTGTTCCTGTATTTATTTTCACCGAGATTTATCCTCCTAAACCATGGAGTATTCTCGTCAATAGTGGATTTATCTACGGGTGCATCTTTGAGCGAGGTGAACGCAAATACGCCCAAGTACGTCCAAAACATATACTGAACTATGGCAAATGCATTCATGTACTTGAAAAATCTTGGATTCTCGTATTTGAACAGGATAACATCTTTTAGAACATTTGTGTTTACATCGTGAACTGTTCTTGTTGAGACCGAACTGAAAGAGACACTTTTGATGGTATTTACACAGTTTTTACATTGGAATGGGTAACGGAGCGCAGCAGTTCTTCGTAGAATTGCTGACGCACATACGAGGATCGACATTTTAAACAAGTTTTTACTGTTTTTAGCAAATGCAGCAGTATTTGTCTTCCAGTTTCTTTTTTGAGGTTATATGTAACGTAAACAATATGATTGACAGTGACACCACTCAGCTGATTATCAAATTTGAATTATACCGTAGACAAAAGTAGTTTGTAAGCTGTTTTCAGACGGTTTACTTTATTCGTCGTCAGTACTTGCGAAGGTCGATCAGTGTGTTAAGTCGAACCGATTTTCGTTTCAAAATGGTTTCATTTCAAACATCACTTTGCGCATTGTTTTCAAATTAGGGGTTATCTTAATAATTAAATTTTTGTACGTATTCTTCTTTTCTCTTTTAACAATCACGAAAATAGTTTATAATATATTTTTGTTATTTTATTCAAATTTTCAAGTTGTAGGTTAATAATTATATAATAATGTATTATTCGCATACAACAATTAACAACCAGCTAGCCCAGTGAACGCCTCCTATACGCAATTAATTTGTTTTTATAGGTACTCGATAATCAAAAACTCCTCATTTATTAATTTTAATCAATAAATACAGTCAACCTGGAAAGTCGTATACGCCTTCATTTAGGCGTTATAAACGATTTATCCAAACACAAATTTGAGATGATGTTAAAAAAAATCTTGTTTCTTTTTAGGCGCTATTTAAACTTGACTAAAACGTTTTATTTTTATTTATTCACGACAACAAACAATTATACTCCAGTGTTACTATAAACAAAATTAAACCTATGTAGTCTTACTCTAAGTATAATCAGCCCCGTTGTCCACGAATTATAATAATTACATAGTAGGGCAAAAACGGGCACATATAGTTAAATTGCTAGTTATGCAGGATCCTACATTACATTATTTATGAATTTACGCACTGTATTAAATACCTACAAATTACAATACTTATCTAATACAGAAATAAATCGCAGATTGGAAATAAATAACATTTATGGTGCTTATAAACATAAATTGGAAAACGAAGCCGCAATACAATCAGTACGGATGGGTACAGTCGGCAACGAATGTAACTTAACACAAGCCTATTATAAAACAACATAAACAGCAATTTATGTTCTAATGTTTTTCTAAAAACAAAGTGATTTTAAAAAAAATATACCACCTTTGGTTAGTGTGCCCATACAGTCAGTTAAAAAACTGCGTAGGTGCGCTGCGCGCTCTCTGCCTTCTTAATTTCTAAAACAGTTGATTGACACCTGAGCACATGAAAAAAATGTTACAAAGAAAATAAGATAGAAGCAAATTTTATTCTCAAACAAATTTAAACCAGGTGTTAACATCGTTGGAGTGTTAGACACCGTGATAATTGCGAAAATAATTTTTTTGTAACAATTTGACCTAGAATATCTTACGAATCTTACACGATATTCTGATTGACTTTTGAGACTACATTATAAAAAGTCAAAATCACATATGGTGGTTGTCTCGGAGTTCCCAGGTGAAACCCTAATATATGACTGTAGTAATTGGATTAGTGGGTGAGTCTGTTGTGTGAGTTGTGTCAGAGTTATCATGGTTTTTTAACCATGGTCGGTTCGGATTGTTTTTGGTTCAGTTGATAGTTAATGATGTGGTTGATCGCACGGCGCAGCTATGGTATCATGTCTGTGGTTGATCGTTACTTTTAGATGACGGTCTGTATAAAGCCTTAAATATTCAAAATCTGTTATTGTCTATGGTTATTCTTGGCGTCTCGTCATTTCTCGTGGTTTTGCTATTTACGATTATTAATAAAATAATGCCATTTTACGCGAATCGGCACGATTAATTACTGTACTGTATTGTGGATTAGACAAACGGTGCATTGCGTTGGCCGCAAACTTTTGTATAGCACCACCAAGATGGCAGATATAAAGGTAAGAATCACTTGCGTTTGGCGGCTTTTTGGCCGCTTGTATGTAACGGTTTGGGCAACAATCATCGTAAACATTTGCCATGACTCCTTGATTTGAGATGATAATTTAACTGCACAGTTGCTTGGTATGTATATATTTATTTATATTTTAATAAACTCCCTGTTTGACCTTGCAAGGTATTGCGAAGTTAGTATTGTTGCAAAAGAAAGCGTCTTCGATAGTCCATGTCTCTTGTGTTTTTGGGGTAATTTGATTCAAGAAACGTTAATAACATGGTAATAAAATCGGACAAGTGTGAGTTACTCGCACACAGAGGGTTCCGTACCATCGTACATAAGTATTTCGCAAGAGGAACAATAAAAAATCTAAGGAAGCAATAAGCCAACAGGACCTGATCACCCTTCCAAGTAATAACCGCGTTCACTTCAGTGAATGGTATTCTACTTGGTAACCATGTTGGACTCCTTAACTTTTTTAATTTATTTTAGTTTTGTTATACACAATTATATTGTTAAGTACCTATGGGCAATAGTTAAACACACCTTGTCAAAATGTCAACTGTCATCCTATTATGATTAAAGAAATAGTTACAGTCTCAACAAAAAGTAGAGCAAAAATATCAAAAAAAGAACAACTTATATTTTGTAATTTTAATATTTATTTTATTTTTATTGTTTCTTGTTGTAGCAGCAAGAAAATATATATTCTGGAAATTTCAATTGTCTACATTTTATGGTTCATGAGATAGCTTGCTGAAGGACAGACAGTGTAGGCTTAGTAGTAGGGTCTCATTTTTCCCCTTTGGGTACAGAACCCTATAAATGCTCCTCTAAAATGTTGATCACCTAACAACCAATTCAAATATCAACCAAAATAAGTAACCAACTTTTTGAAAAATAAGAAAACAACATTCCTCTTCCAAAACTTTGATAATAGATTAGCTTTCCTCTAAAATCTAAATTCTAATCATTCTGCATTACCACTGAAAATAATATATTCATTTACTACAGGCTATGTTTAATAAAATGAGTAGCGGGGCTACCCAGAATGGTGATGCTGCACCTGCATCCAAGAAAGGGTCCATCGAGAAGATTTACCAGAAGAAATCACAATTAGAGCACATCCTCCTTAGACCTGACACCTACATTGGGTCTGTTGAGAGAGCTACTGAGACCATGTGGGTCTTCGACAAATCTAAGGAGTGCATGACGCAGCGAGAATTGACTTTTGTACCAGGTAAAGCAAATAACCTCATTGTAACATAAAAAACGGTGGACAATCAGTACACAGCACAAAAAAAGGTTGTATCAGTTCTATGAGGCTAGATGTTGATCTAGCCTTATAGAACTGATACAACCTTTTTTTTACCAATTTGATAATGGTGATTTCATATAAAAATAACATCAGTTGGCAAACCATTTATTTCTTTAGGCTTACAAAATAAGCACTTGAACAAGTCAAATTTTATACTATAAACAGTTATAAATCTGTGGTGTTTGGTATAAACATAATGTCCAAAAACTGTTATTTACAGGGCTCGCATTGGCATTTAAAAATTTCGTCACTGAAAGGAAAAACAGTGTTTTTTTTACTGTAATGATATATTATATCATGTGTATATTTTGATTGTGTCTTTCCTTTCAGTAAAGAAATTTTTAAACTTCAAATGCGCGCCCTGTAATTAACAGTTTTCGTATTTATCATGTTTATACCAAACTCCGCAGAAATATAAATAGAAACAAGGTGTTATTGATTTTCTCTTCACTTAAGGCGCAGAGTAATGCGACACTAGGGCCGTTTTTATTTTTTTCTTGTATTATCGTTATGGAAAAGAATTACCAAAAGTTAAATATACTGGGTATTATCAATTGGCGGCGAGAACTTTTGGTAATTCTTTTCAATAACGATAATACAAGATAAAATAAAAACGGCGTTAGTGTCGCATTACTCTGCGCCTTAAATTTTTTGTCTACTTGTGGAAGAAGGATAAACGACTATACTTGTAATTGTAGTTAAATTTAGAGACATTGACAATTTGGATGACTTTTCAGGTTTGTACAAAATATATGATGAAATATTAGTGAACGCAGCAGACAACAAGCAAAGAGACGCTAAGATGGATGTCATCAGAATTGACATCAACCAAGAAACAAACACCATTTCCGTTTACAACAATGGATGCGGTATCCCTGTCGTAATGCACAAGGATGAGAAAATGTATGTGCCAACGATGATCTTTGGACACCTATTGACATCATCCAATTATAATGACGAGGAAGAGAAAGTGACAGGAGGAAGAAATGGTTATGGAGCCAAACTATGCAACATCTTTTCAACAAAGTTCACTGTTGAGACTGCATCCAAACAGTACAAGAAACATTTCAAACAGACTTGGGGCTCCAACATGACAAAGGCTTCAGAACCTAAGGTTAAGGAATCTGGCAAAGATGATGATTTTACAAAAGTGACTTTCAGCCCTGATTTAGCTAAGTTTAAGATGGAGAAATTGGAAGATGACATCGTGTGTCTCATGGCCCGCAGAGCGTATGATGTTGCAGCATCCTCTCCAGGTGTGAAGGTTTATTTAAACGGTGAAAGACTTAGGATAAATAAGTTTAAGGATTATGTAGATTTATACATAAAAGGCAAAGAGGATGAGAACGGACAACCTTTGAAGGTTGTCTATGAGAAAGTAAGTGACAGATGGGAGGTAGCTCTTACTCTATCCGACAGAGGCTTCCAGCAGGTTTCATTTGTGAACTCTATTGCTACCACAAAAGGTGGTAAACATGTTGACTCAGTTTCTGATAGTGTTGTTAAAAGCATCATTGAAGTATTGAAGAAGAAGAACAAGGGTGGGGTGAATATAAAACCTTTCCAAGTTAAGAATCACATGTGGGTGTTTATTAACTGTCTGATTGTAAATCCGACCTTTGACTCTCAGACTAAAGAAAACATGACACTTCAAGCCAAGAGCTTTGGATCTAAATGCAATCTCTCTGAGAAATTCATAACTGCTGTCAGCAAATCTGGATTAGTTGAGTCTGTACTCACATGGGCTAAGTTCAAGGCTCAAACTGAGTTGGTGAAAGCGTCAGGGAAGAAACAGAGTAAGTTGAAGGGTATACCGAAATTAGAAGATGCAAACGACGCTGGTACCAAGAATGCTCATCTTTGTACCCTCATCTTGACTGAGGGAGACTCAGCCAAGACCTTGGCTGTGTCCGGCTTGAGTGTGGTGGGCAGAGACCACTATGGCGTCTTCCCCCTCAAGGGTAAACCTCTAAATGTCAGAGACGCCTCACACAAACAGGTGTTAGAGAACGTCGAAATCAATAATCTCATTAAGATTCTCGGCCTACAATACAAAAAGAAATACCTATGCATTGATGACTTAAAATCTCTCCGATATGGAAAAGTGATGATAATGGCTGATCAGGATCAAGACGGTTCTCACATCAAAGGCCTTATTATCAACTTTATTCATCATAACTGGCCAGAACTCCTAAAGCTACCATTCTTGGAGGAGTTCATCACGCCCATTGTCAAAGCAACTAAAAAGGACAAGGAAATTTCTTTCTACTCCCTACCTGAATTTGAAGAATGGAAGAAGGATACGGAAAACCATCACACATACAACATCAAATACTACAAAGGTTTGGGTACCTCCACATCTAAGGAGGCTAAAGAATATTTCCAGAATATGGAGAGGCATAGAATAAAGTTCAAATATGGAGGGCCAACTGACGACCATCATATTGAACTGGCGTTTTCGAAAAAAGGGGCTGATCAGCGTAAGGAATGGCTGACAAGTCACATGGATGAAGTTAAGAGACGGAAGGAAATAGGTCTGCCGGAGAGATATTTGTACACGAAGGAAACCAAAGCAGTCACATATTCGGATTTCGTAAATTTAGAGCTGGTTCTCTTCTCCAATGGTGACAATGTGCGGTAAGAAGAAACTTATAAATATTGCTACTAGTTTAAATGGCTATTATGTCTTTTTGAATCTATGGGTGACCTAAGTCTGTTTTAGAATAAATAATATAAACCAATAATATTGAAAGTTTCATCAATATTTTTTTTCCATGAAATCTTAAATTTTCTAGAATAAAAAGGATTTTCTTGTTTTAGGTCAATTCCGTCCATGATAGACGGTCTGAAACCCGGCCAACGTAAGGTGATCTTTACGTGCATCAAGCGTAACGACAAACGGGAGGTCAAAGTAGCGCAGTTGGCTGGTTCGGTGGCGGAACATTCTGCTTACCATCACGGTATGTTATTATTTCTATAAAAATGGTTTCCAAAGTTCGTCACAGAAAATCCACCAAAGTAGTCAGAAATATATCTAAAATCTGTTATCTACCTCAGAGATTGGAAATATTCCTGAATAAAACAGTAAATGCACATTGACAAATTTACTTTGAAAACACAAGGCTAATTGAATTTAATTGAAACGCCATCTAGTTACCCAAATCAGTACTAACACTTATTTTTCACAGAATTATAGTCTGTATTTCCTATTCCAACCACTTCAAAGTACATTTTGCCTTGCAGGTGAGCAGTCTCTAGCCATGACGATAGTAAACTTGGCCCAAAACTACGTGGGTTCAAACAACATAAACCTCCTTGAACCACGTGGTCAATTTGGTACGAGATTGAGTGGAGGCAAGGATTCTGCGTCCCCTCGTTACATTTTCACTCTTATGTCGCCGCTGACACGGTTGATATTCCATCCTCATGATGACCCATTGCTTGTGGTAAGTTCAAATATTTTTTACATATTTTATTTACTTTATTACTATGGAAAGTAGAAAAATAATTGAGATAAAATTATTTACATGATCTTTGTGGTATGTTGAACCTTAGCGGATTGTTGATCATTTTCAAAGGAAATGCGGAGCGGATGCTTATGCGGAGGGAACTTTCCATTGAAAATTGACAAAAATCAGCACCACCGAAAACGCAGCCTTGTGTCTTATTACGCCCATTTTTCTTGCTTTCCTGTTTCTTGGCTTTTGCTCTGTTGATCCATTAGAACATTTGTTTCGGTCCAGAGTTTGATTTGACGAAAGTATCAAGACGTCATATTGCGACGTTACATTTTTCTATGGGATTAGGTACAGTGCCTCTATTGTGCGGACATGAAACTACGCTAACTCCATAAAAACGAGACGTCACAATAAAGTCTCAATCGTCAAACTGATTCAGGGATCTGATCATGAACTACTTTTGACCATAATTATCAATTCCTTGTCCTCAGCACGAATTCGAAGACAACCAAAAGATCGAGCCCATCTACTACCTGCCCATCATTCCCATGGTGCTGGTCAATGGAGCTGAGGGTATCGGAACTGGCTGGTCCACCAAGATACCGCAGTACAATCCTAGGGATATTGTGCAGAACTTACGGTGAGTTTAGTGTAGGGTTCGAACATCCTTGAATACAAACTTGGTCACAACTTGGTCTTCAAGTCGCGAATGAACCAAAAGCGGAAAGTGGCAGAATGCTATTTTCCGTAAAATTTTAGATTTTAGGCACAACAGGGGGCAGTTAGGACTGCAAAACTTTAGTAAAACCCGTCCCAATAAAGACATTAGGGTGGGGTAAAAAGCTGATAATTTTATCGATATATAATATCCAGTATTTCTGTTCTGAAAAGTAACATTTCATAAAAATTGAAACTATCATACAAACTTCAACCTCCATTTCATCTCCAAGAACTTATACGAAATACCTAGACGCCTCTATAAATTTAAAAAATACGCAATTGCGTGTTTCGTTTTTTTTTTTGTTCGAATTGGAACTATAATTCGGTGTATTAGAAGAGTACCAATTGGTATAATGAAAAACGCAATTGCGTATTTGGAGAGTTAAATAAGTTCCCCCGTGAACAAAGTAGGTAACTGGCATGGTAGACTAAAGTCAACTTTTTATCTCAGAATTTCGTGTATAATGCTGCTTTAACGTTGTTAGAAACTCAAAGCTGGAAATGAAAACCTAACACCCATTTTTGTTTCCTAGCCGCCTCCTAGATGGCGAAGAGCCGAAAATGATGCATCCCTGGTACAAAAACTTCCGTGGAACAGTCGAAGGATTCGGTGATAAGTACGTCATTTCCGGTGAAGCGGCCATCTTGCCTGGAGATAAGATCGAGATCACGGAGCTTCCGGTCGGCGCATGGACGCAGAATTATAAGGAGAATGTACTGGAGCCGCTTTTGGGGACTGATAAAGTGAAGCCGGTTATATCTGAATACAGGGTAAGTGAAGTTTCTTCATAACACTATTGGCGGTAGTTCACATTCGCGAGATAACCCGAGACAGGCCGAGTGTGGTGTGTTCGTCTCGCTTCTGGGCGAGCCGAGGTTCAAATCCTGTTTAAACTGACTAATAGAGCCTAATTCATTGTCTCGACAGCTTGCCGGTATTTCGGCCAGGGTTAACGGTCCTCGCTGGCCCGAACGAGGCAAACGTGACATCGAGTATGAACATAGATAGATTGATAGATATTAATTGTCAAAAAAACTACACAGTTTCTGGAAAGTAGTCTTAATACCTGAATAAGTTTTATTAAGACACTAGATTGAATGATTGAACATTTTATTCTGCTAAAAATTAACACAAATAATTAATTAAATAAATTAATAAAAACCCCTTTCTGAAATAAAAAAATACAGAAAGTATAATAGGCGGCCTTATCGCTAAGATCGACTTCTCCCAGGCAATCTTGACTAGAATTCTGAAAGATAATTTTATAAGCACAATGGTAGGCAATTACTCACATAAACTCTTGTTGAGAGAACGAGCGCACGACATTATTATAAATACAAAAGTGTGTTTGTTTGTTTATCCTTCTTGCACGCCCTAACTAAGCAACCAATCAAATTGATTTTTGGCATAGAGTTAGTTGAAAGGATGGCGAGTAACATACTTTTTGTCCTGGTCAAACATTAAATTCCCATGGGAGATTTACGGGAATAAATACCTTTTTATCCCCATTGGCGACACCTGTCAGAAATTTGCCGCAACCGCCGCATAGCAACTGTTACTGACTACACGATCGACGGCCCGCTACTAGGTAATAGATATGCCAAGTGATCTGAGGAGACTGCTTGCAGTCTTAGTTCAGAAGTAGGGCAGAGATGGCACCACTTAGTTCCACGTACAAGTCACAGATGGCAGTTGTGATATGATCACAACTGCCTCATCATCATCAGCCCATACACGTCCACTGCTGGGCATAGGCCTCTTCCGTACGATGCCACAAATAGCGGTCCTGAGCCGACTCCATCCATTCTGATCATATCATCATCATCATCATCATCAGCCCATACACGTCCACTGCTGGACATAGGCCTCCCCCGTACGACGCCACAAATAGCGGTCCTGAGCCGCCTCCATCCATCGACTCCCTGCGACCGCTACGATGTCGTCGGTCCATCGAGTGGATGGTCTCCCATGTAGGGGGGATTTGCCATAATCACCACGCTTGGCAGGCGGATTGGTGATCGCAGTGTTGGTGTTTAAAAATACTCAGAAGGAAGCTGCTGCCCTTCCTCTGGGTAATTTACGAGAAAAAATAACTTTTTATCCCCATAAAAATGTGAAATTCGAATTTAACACGGATGAAACCGCGGGGAACAGATAGTATAAAATATCTATCTTTGTATGTATTGTATTATGTATATCAGTCATCTACATAACACAAGCTCTGCTTAGCTTGGGGCTAGATGATGGATAATGTGTGGATTGTCCAGCATTGTTTATTTATAATTACTAGCGTTCGGTTTGCAAAAGTCGGCCTATACCAGTTATTGATTGAATATTGATATTTCTCGTTCTAGGAGTACAACACAGACACGACAGTTCGTTTCGTGGTATCTCTGCTCCCGGGCAAGTTAGCAGAGGTTGAAGCGGAAGGAATTCACAAGGTCTTCAAGCTACAGACCACGATATCACTCACTTGCATGAACGCGTTCGACTATAACTGCTGTTTGCACAAGTTAGTAGAAATAGAAACTAGTTGGTTGTAGTACTTCAATTACATAGTATAAAACAAAGTCGCTTCCCGCTGTCTGTCTGTCCCTACGTATGCTTAGATCTTTAAAACTAATGGATTTATGATGTGGTTTTTATAGATAGAGTGATTCAAGAGGAAGTCTTATATGTATAATTTTGTATCAGTATTGCAACCGTGCGAAGCCGGGGCGGGTCGCTAGTTATCAATAATTTGCAAAATATTTTTTTTGTTTGGTCAAATCAAACGAATTAACATTTGGAAATGCTGGGGCCATGCAACTTATCATGGCCTCCTATATGTAATACGTATGTCCACTGCTGGACATGCATCCCCAGACATTTTATCACGATCACCACGCTTTACAGGCGGTTTAGTGATCAGATCACAGTAGAGATGTTAAAATATGCCCTATACTCATTCAATCACCTCAAAACAATGCCTAACGAGGTCAAGGAATGTGCTAGCATAGGCAAATTCAAAACAAAATTTAAAAAATACGTTTATAGAATACAATTAATTACAAAACTTTTTATTGTACACCACAAAGTTGTATAAAAAAACACAGACATTGATGCCTAGCACAGATGCCTAGGGAGGCATGCACCGGCGTCAGCAAGCTGCTTGCTTTCTTGGAAGACATCGGGTGGTTAGACTACCAGCCCCCCACCCAACACGCAAAAAGAGCCCACCTGTGGCCTAGTTGCGTTAACCAGCTCAGAAACAAGTAACCTAAAATCTCAACTGGTGATTTCAGATACGACAAAGTAGAAGAGATCCTCCGTGAATTCTATGACCTCCGTATAAAGTACTACAACCGCCGCAAAGACTACCTCGAGGGACAACTGCAAGCGGAGGCAGATCAGCTGTCGAACAAGGCGCGGTTCATATTGGAGAAGTGCGACAAGGGACTCGTGGTTGAGAATAAGAAGAGAAAGGCTATGGTGGAAGAGCTCATTAAGAGAGGTAGGTTTGATTGCATTATGACGTCTTCACCGCATTTAACTGCACAGAATTAGCGTAAAGACCGGTTTTCACCGTGAGCGGAGCGGATCCATTTAGGACTCCGATCAACTCGCAAGAGCATACTTGTATTTCCAACAACAAACAGGTGAGCGGAAACGACTGAGCGAGAAGAATGTGTTGAAATGACGCTCCGCTCGCTCAATCTCTCTAATTTTATTTTTGCGGTGGAAATGATCAGACGAAACTCTTTGTAAGTCTGTCTCGTACTGTCAGTCTACTCTATTTCAGAAGTCCAGCCTACTATTTCCCGCATTTACATTAGTCTTTCGCGGTGGAAAACCGGTTTAACTTACAAGTAGACATAATGGTATGAATCTTTTCGGCTAGCTTTGGCTGAGCTTGGATGACGCCTATCAATGCTTTATGCATTTGGACATTGTCTACGAATTTTTCTGATCGTTTCTGATTTCGTTCTAAATCGATAAATTTGATAGACCGGTATCCTCTCCTTCTCCAACAGAAATATGTAGTTATAAACACGTGACGAATCCTACCATTAGGGTTGCTTAGTGGTAATACTATAATAAATGGGCAAACATACACGGATCAGATAATTCTTGCGAGGACATCTCTGGTACGAATTCGAGTGGGAATTGTTACGACTCACTACGCCTTTAAATTTTAGTATTTGAACTCTTATTACCAATTACTTGTTCAAAATGAATTAACCAATAATTTTTTACGTTTGTAAAGAGTATGGGTCTAACAGTTGATAGGATGATGGGCACATTGTAATTGTTATTTTGTTTTCCAGGCTACGCGCCGGACCCTATCTCGGAGTGGAAGAAGAAAGCCAGCAAGATTCAAGGACTGACCGCTGTGGAGGAGGAGGAAGTAGACTCTGAGGAAGAACCGGAACCTGAGCCTGAGAAGGGGAAACCAGTTGATCCAGGTTAGTTTCTCTTAAATATTCAGGTGTGTATAAACCTGTATGTCCTAAGTATGCGTTACGCAGTTGTGCATAGTATACATAAACTACTTTCGTTTTTCTTTCCTTCCTACATATAGCGCGTTGCAGCGCCCCTACCGGATAAAATGGACATTTATTTTTTACTGCGACTGATCCAATAGTTTATATGAACTCTTTTTCTACTTTTCTTCGTTACCTTTTCGACTATTTGCCACTGCATCCATTCATTGATAGCTCAAACTAACATTTTGTTAGATTAAAAGTAGTAGAGAGATGATTTACAATTGATCTCAAACTAATAAATCTCTCTCTCTCTCTCTCTTCCAGACAAAGCATTCCAGAACCTAAAAGAAGTGAAGAAGTTCAACTACCTGCTCGGCATGTCTATGTGGATGTTGACTAAAGAGAAGAAAGACGAGTTGCTGAAACAGAGGGACCAAAAACTAGCTGAGCTGAGCGCTTTGAAGTAAGTGACAAACATTTCTAGATCCAACAGACAAAGAGTTCCAGAACTGCTGAAACATAGAGACCACAAACTAGCTGAGCTGAGCACTTGAAGTAAGTGACAAACATTTCTAGATCCTACCAGACAAAGAGTTCCAGAACTGGTGAAACATAGAGACCACAAACTAGCTGAGCTGAGCGCTTGAAGTAAGTGACAAACATTTCTAGATCCTTCCAGACAAAGTGCAGAACTGCTGAAATAGAGGAACCAGAAACTAGGTGAGTACTTTGAAGTAAGTGACTAACCTTTTTAGTTCCTTCTAAGCTACTTAACAAAGCGTGCCAGAGGGTCTACTTTGAAAAATTAAACACCAAGTTTCGAATGCCGGATCACACGAGACGAACAATGAATTTGTCTATACTCATAGTTGCTTCAGTGTAGCTCAAAGATTCCCGGCTACGCCAGTTTGTAAGACGTAAACCACTCTCCTAACTACGATAGGCTATGTATAATGTTGATTATGAAGATGTTTACTATTTTATATATTCACACAATAATAATGTATTCACAGTCTGTAATCAATGTTATTGTTATCTTCAGAGAGAAAACATCGTCGATGCTGTGGCGCGAGGACCTGGACGCCCTTCTGATCAAACTAGAAGAGGTCGAGAAGAAGGAACGGGATGAGGAAAACGCTGTCAACAAGAAGAGCTCTAAGTTTATGGTTAGTTCTAGATTGCTTTTGATACAGGCCGACTTTTCATTCGTCAAACACTATTGAGATTCTACACTATTTATGCTTTTAAGATTAGTTTTTTATTCGATAGACGATTAAAAGATCGTACAACGTTAGTAAAAAACATTTTTTTTTTTAAATATGGGCTAGTAATTAATATCTCACGCGAGCTCGCAGCGTGCTGTGAACTTGCGGGGAGCTCTCTACGCAGTCGTCTCGCTTTGAACTCGTTTGCAAATCGCCAGTGTGCAGTGTGATAGCGCTCTAATATCCCGGCCACAAGCTCCATCTTACTTGCATGCATGATTGAACAAACCAGTTTGCAACGTGAAGCGTGGCTTGAGCGTCCGTTGTCACAACGATTGCTCGAGCCACACGTCCGAGGTTGCACGACATACCGTCTTGCTGTCCACACGCTCCATCTTACCTGCTCAAACTAGTTTGTGCAATCATGCATGCAAGTAAGTTGGAGCGTGTGGCCGGGCTATAACAGGAGATCCACTTACCTGCCGTCTAAATATGGCGCTCAATGTGTTTAATAAAAACCTAGTTTCATTGGAGACCAGTACTTTTGTTTGCTGTGGTTTATAAAACAATTATAGAATAGAAAGGTGTAAAGATCTACAAATATTTACACTCAAATAATTATTCATAATCAATTTTATTTACATGCAAACTTAGATGGAAAATATGAAGAAAAAGGTAAGGTTTATTGATTATTATGATTTTAGATTAATTGCGCTGTATAATAATTTGATTGTTTTGAAATTGTGAAAAAACACTAAAAACCGTCTCAAACTTTTGCGAAAATAATACTAATCGCTCGGGAATATTTTTTATGGGACCATCATGGCGTCATTCTCTATACAACAAAAGAATTTTCAAAATCGGACTTTCATTAAAAACAGGTACTTACATACAGCCGAACATAGAACTGCTTCCTCTTTTTGATGTTGGTTAAAATGACAGCTGCACTTCAAGTCATACTGCAAGTCTTCTTACATCTTTACTTCCAGAATACAAACAAGAACAAGAACCGCAAGTCATTATTCGAGATCATTCCTTCGAGCAACGGCCGCCGAGTGGAGCCGAAGATATCCGAAGATCTTATCAAGAGGATACAGGCCGCTGAGAAGGCTAAGACGAGGAAAGATTTGAAGAAGGAGTATGATCCTGTAAGTATTTATACATTTTGTTCGAGATAGTTTCATCGGGTCATGTTCGCGGATTGGATTTGAAAATATCTGATGACCTCATGAGTATTAATCATTCGTATGGCATCGAACCAAACTGAAAGCGTAAGATCTTTTATTTCAAAAGAGCCGCAAGTTTCGTTATAGATAGGTGTCATGGGTAACATATTTCTTCTTCTACATTTATTGGTTACATATTTCAAAAAGCTGTTTGCGTTTTTATTTTCAAAGCAAGAACTTTAAGCTGGCTTCATCTATACACATACTCATGAAATGAAATCTATATTTGACTGAGTGAAATACACCATAAGCCGCCAATTTTGTTCCTTGCATTACAAATGTTAAGCCTGGGACAAGATGCAGCTTTTTAATATATCAATCAAAACGAAAATAAACCTTATTTTGACCTTTTTTAATTCCATTTTCAGGATGACCCCACCGGCCTGAGTCCTGGAAGCCAAGAGAAGAAACCGAAGGGCCGCGTCAAGAAGGAAAAGGCTGATAAACCAGTCAAAGAGGAAAAAGAGAAGGATGGACTGAAACAGACGAAACTTGCCTTCAAGAAGGAACTTAAGAAGGTAACACTTTGTTTATTGTTATCTTTACTCTGGTTCTCGTACGGTGTGTTCAGAAATACGATTACATCGCTGATATGAATCACAAAATATTTTGCGTTTCAAATTCGATATCACGATATTGACCGTTGAGTGCTATCATTAATTCGAAACGGTGATGAGCGCGCTAACGAGCTGCGGGGTGAATGCCATTACAATAATACGAGTATATTCATGGTACGCTAAAATCGATATCATCGCGCTCACACGCGTTCATAGTAAGAACGCGACAACGGACGTACCATTTGACGTCTATCAGTCACCAATAAAGCCGAATGCATAAGTGTAGACAAAAACATACTAGAGCCTTCACGTTAAACAAAATACTCAGTCTATCTCAGTCGGGGAGATTATTTCGGCGCAACCATATCTTAGTAAGTCTAATACAAATTGTTGTGTTCACAGAAGAAGATGAACTTCAGCGGCAGTGAATCTGGAGACGTGTCGGGTTCTGACGTTGAACTAGTGGATGCGCCCGCGCCGAGGGAGCGGTCAGGGTCAAGGCGAGCAGCTACCAAAGTAAATATTATTAATAACTAGCTACAGCGCGGTTTGGATCTCGTTTTTCCGTGATAAAGTAGTATGTTATTCCAGGTCTGGAACTACATTTATGCATTATTTCAGCCTGGTCCGTTCAGTAGTTATGTCGTGAAGAGGTAACAAACATATAAACTTTCGCATTTATAATATAAATGTGATTTATCTGGAAACCCACAACCACGTCTCTAAGGGTGCATTTTCCGTAATCAGCGAAGCAAGAGTAATTTTTTGAGAGCTGTCAAAAGAGAAACCGGCGTTGACTATAATAAAAAAATACACCTGAATCCTAGGACTCGCATTTCAAGTCCTTTTCTGAGTCACATAGGATGGCGGGTTCGATTCCTCCGATAAGTAGTAAAAGTCGCGTAGATAACGATAGGTATTGAAAATGCTTCTCTCATGCTGTCCCGCTTAGTTCATATTTGATAAAGTTTGATCTAAGCGGGACAGCATGAGACCCGCGGTCATTTTCAATCCTAATTATTATCTACGTGACTTATAAAAATAATTGCATGTCTCCTCAACTATGTACATATACCATCCTTAAAATAAAGTTCTGCCATCCAGGTACAGAAATACAAAGATGGCGAGTCAGAATCGGACTCCGGCTCAGAGGTAGAACTACACGACAATAAGGTGGACAGTGACGTGGAGAAGCCTCGCACTCTGTCGCTCAGTGATGATGAAGAGGATTTCAAGGTTAAGAAGAAGACACAGAACAAAAAACCCGCGGAGATGGATTCAGGTATGGAATTATTTGTGCAGACTTTAGACCTTTTTGTATATTAGATAAAGGAAAATTACAGCAACGTTGGAAAACCACGCGTGTTGTCCGAAGACGTCGAACAAAAAACCCGCGGAGATGGATTTAAGCAATAATTATTTGGTATGCATTGTACAACGTGCATTGTTATCTGTTATTATTGGCCCATTGACCTATAATGAAGGATCATCGATGGCATCACTTTTGTTGAGTACTTTCATACACTTATTGTGAATTTGTGACGCACGAAAGCTGACTCACAACATATTTTGTTTCTTTGTAATAGTAAATCACTAAAATTTATTGAAATCGAAAATATATCACAACTTAGCATCATAAGTCCCGAGTTTCGTGGACTATGCTTTATACTGGAGCCACGCCAGCTAATGCCGCGAGCAAAGTTTGAACTAAAGTGCTCACCAATACTTACGCTTTTTCAAACCGTTGTAAACAATTTTAATTATTTATTATTGTTACTTCAATGCTTACAATAATTCTCTTTCCAGACTGCCTCTTCGACTCCCTAATAGAAGAATCCAAAAAAGAAAAGCCGATCACAAACCACCATGACTCCGTAGTCCTCTCCTCGGACGACGAGCCAGCAGCGCCTTCCCCGGTCAAAACTCCACCGAAGAAGAAAGCAGCTCCGAAGCGAAAGCTCATGAACGTTGAGAAGGAGGAGGCCAAGCCGAAGAAACGGCCGATCAAGGCGGTATTGAGCCTGGATAGCGACGACGATAGCATATTTGATAGTAAAAAGGTAAGTACTATTTATCTTTTTTTATATATATAAAATTGTCACTTAGCCTTTTTTGTTGCTAGATTCTTGTAATTTACTTTGTAATAGTATAAGCTGTAGGCCTTCCTTAAAAATAACTAAACATCTCGTGTCACAGTGTTTGTAACCAAACTCCTCCGAAACAGCTTACCGATTTTTACGAAATTTTGTGTGTATATTCGGTAAGTCTGAGAATAGGTTGTTAACTATTTTTATACCCCTAAGTGATAAGGGTGCCCCACCCCAAATTTTTTTGGACATTTTTTTTTCTTTATTTGTTATTAAATAATACATACATTATAACCCTCAATTTTCACCTTTCTAACACCAACCCCCATATTATATGTGTAGTAAGAATATCTTATTCCGGGTGTAGCCCATCTACATCCTTCCTACAAAGATTTAGGTCAGTACAGTAGACCTAAATCTTTGCACAATTAGAACTCTATTCGTGCAGTATTTTGAAGAAGTAACAAACATCATTACTTTTACATTTATAATATTCAACTCCAAACGCAATTTGTAGCTTCACATGTTGTAGATAAGGGCAAAACATTGGCTTCGAATTCAATTTCAAAGAGGTAGATAAATTTAAAAACCGACCTGACTACATTGGGGTACTTAGCCTCCATTTATTAGATGTATTGATGTAATTTATAGATCTTAACTAAACTTTAGCAAGAGAACGGTGGCAAGTCTGTTCAAGGACCAGCTTTGCCAGAGGATGCTGTAAATAGCGCCCAATCATAATATGTAAAAATATCAAAACATTTATATAGTATCTCATCATGTCATCTCTATTTTCTATTCCCCAGGATAAGAAGAACAAAGTCAACCCCAAAAAGAAGGCTAAGAAGAAGAACTCTGACTCAGAATCCGATGACGAAATCGACGCTCAAAAAGTCAACCCCAAAAAGAAAGCCAAAAAGAAGAACTCTGACTCAGAATCCGACGACGAAATAGACGCCAGTCCCGTGGTCGCGCGGCCGAACGCGCGCGCCCGACAACAGAAGAAGTACAACTTTAGCGACGGTTCTGATAGCGATTAGGACTTGAAGGGGGAGTGCGTGGAAAATAATCTCAGGTAAGGAAGGAGAATGCCGTAAACTCACTTCGCGGAAGGAAAGTTTAAGGACCTTTACTAGAGTTCCGATCAAGCATTATTAGCATATTGCATTCTCTCATTCAGTCATAGAAAATAAATATGTGTATGCAGTATAGCAGCGGGTCATATGTTTTCTCTCATACTCCATTCTCTCTACGGTTATTCAGCTATCAGTGTGTTTATTTTATTTACATGTATTGCCAACAAAACCTGGATGCGATTATCCTCAAACCAAAAGGGGCACAAATTGGAGGAAGCATATAGTCAGCAGTAGCAGTAGTATAGAGACCGGCTGATAATACAGATGATGTAGAATAGTTAAATAAATAATGCTGGATCATTCACACATCAACTCGCCCCGAAGCTAAGCGGAGCTTGTGTTATAGGTACTAGATGACTGTTCCTTCCAGGCTATTATGTATTGTAATATGTATTATTACAATATATAATAGCCTGACCACATGCTCCATCTTACTTGCATGCATGATCGCACCAACCAGTTTGCGCAAGCAAGATGGAGCGTGTGGCCGGGCTAGAGCATACCTAGAATCCAAGGAACAATTCTGTGGTATTTGATAAGTTCTTAAGAATTCCTATGACATATGAAATATTTGCAGATCGTACTAACATTTGTCCCAAGGCGGGAATCGAACCCGCTACCTTCTGCGTCGCAGGCGGACCTTCGCCCGCCGTGCCACATCGGTCGTCAAGATTTAGCATGTAGTAAATAAAAATTATTATTTTCAGAACCAATAATGGCGAACGACGTCTTCAAGAATGCTCGAGTCCTATCCGAAATTAAAAGATTAAAAAGCCTCGAGTTCTATCTGAAAATCAGAATTTTAACAAAATGGTGAAAGTATTTTTATACACGAAATTTTAACAAGATTTAAATTACATGACTCGTGTAATCTCTTCAGATTACGTTGTAATTTATTTAGTATTTACTGCTAATGATGTATAGTTGGTTAACTATAGAATAATGTCCTAAGCGCAAATTTTCTCCATTCGCGTAAGATTTTTGGACTTGAATTGTAAATAGTTAGGTAATTAATTTAGTATTCTATCTTTCTATTTCTATGATTTGTTTCCGACATTTTAATTATTATTGTCAATTATTTAGGGACCAGTTTGCGAGTGTTATATTTTCCTTTACTTTTCCATTACCTTGTTTAAGACATGTCGAAGGTATCGCGGCGATAATTTCTTGTCGACTGTCGCGAGACACTCGTAGAGGTAGTCCTTTGACTATTTTATTTATTGATATTTCGCACACTGTGCTGTTTTGTTATACTGTCTCCTTTATTTATCTTGTGTATATTCATATATTTCAGTATTTTTGTGCTTATTCAGGATACCTTTTCATCCAAGGACTTTCTCAATGATTATTAGAAAAATATTTTTCTATATTTTTGATGTCATCATTCCTTTTTGTATTACAGAATGTAGATTAATTTATTATGAATACAAGTCATACATTTTTGGTGACTGTGTAGAGTTCCGTACCCAAAGGGTGAAAACGAGAACCTAATACTAAGCATCTGCTGTCTGTCTGTCCGCCCTTCGGCGGACTGTACCTATGTAATAGACTGTTGGAATTTTCAGATCTCAGTATATCTATGTATTGCCGCTACAACAACAACTAATAAAAATAAAATAAATATCAAAATTATTCGGGACTCCCATACAAAATACTTGATTTTTTGTGTGGCAGCCCTGGGAGATTTATGTACTGAACCCTACGTGTGCGAGTCAACTCGCACTTGGCCTGTTTGTTTAGGTTCATTTTGTTATAATTAATGGTAACTAAACTTTATATAATTATTTTTAATTAAATAAATGATGTATAAAATGAAATACTATTTCTTGCTTTCACTCTCTCCACCCTGTCTGCACTCTAGGATCATACACGACTATTATTAATGCATTCACTGTCCAGCCACGGCGTTGCGATTGCGACCAGCAGGGAAGCGCCGCCGCCACTAGGTGCTCCTGACATGTGCGTCAAGGCCCTTGACGCCCATGTCCGGATGCACCTCAAACCACGAAAGTCCCTCCGCCTTTATCGCGTTTAGACCGATAGAGGCCTGTCTATCTAAATGCGATAAACTCGCGATAAACTAAAGTACAGAACGTATTTTCACGCGATTCTCACCAATAAACGTGGACGCGCGGATGGAAGAAGGTTTAAGTGAATTAATTAAGGATATGTGAAATAGGCCGTGGGGCCGCGGCTTACGAATACTGACCCCTCCAACTCAACCCGTGGATGTATAAGAGCCAACTAAGGGAACCTACCAGAGGAAGGGCAGCAGCTTCTTTCTGAGTATTTTTCAACAACACTGCGATCACCAATCCGCCTGCCAAGCGTGGTGATTATGGCAAAAGGCCCCTTACATGGGAGACCATCCACTCGATGGACCGACGACATCGTAACGGTCGCAGGGAGTCGATGGATGGAGGCGGCTCAGGACCGCTATTTGTGGCGTCGTATGGGGGAGGCCTGTGTCCAGGTGTGGACGTGTATGGGCTGATACGATGATGATAATCTATCTATACTTATAATAAAACTGTAACAGGTCCAATTCTGTACATTGAAATATTTTGAAAAAAAAAAATTGATGGCACTCTATTATCGGTACTGATGCCAAAAATGTAATTTTTTTCCATCATGTCTGTCTGTCTGTCTGTATCTTGGCCGCGCATAGCTCCGAAACTACTGAACGTATTGAAATTAAACTTGGCAGGATTTGAGCTCATACTGCGAGGAAGGACATGGGATACTTTTTATCCCGGAGTTCAATAGGGTTCCCTTGCGAGAGGGGATGAAAGCAAAATTTGTTGGCTGCGCATAGCGCCGGAACTACTGAATGTATTCAAATGAAACTTGGCAGGATTTGAGACCATACTATGATGTAGGATATAGGATACTTTTTATCCCAGATTTCAATAGGGTTCCCTTGGGAGAGGGGATGAAAGTAAAATTTGTTGGCTGCGCATAGCGCCGGAACTACTAAATGTATTCAAATGAAACATGGCAGAATTTGAGATCATACTATGATGTAGGACATAGGATACTTTTTATCCCAGATTTCAATAGGGTTCCCTTAGGAGAGGGGATGAAAGTAAAATTTTTTGGCTGCGCGTATCGCCGAAACTACTAAATGTATTCAAATGAAACTTGGCAGGTTTTGAGTTCATACTATGAGGAAGGACATAAAATACGTTTTACCGCAGATTTCAATAGGGTTCCCTTGGGAGAAGGGATGAAAGTAAAATTTTTTGGCTGCGCGTAGCGCCGAAACTACTAAATGTATTCAAATGAAACTTGGCAGGTTTTGAGATCATACTATGATGTAGGACATATAATACTTTTCATCCCGGATTTTAATAGGGTTCCCTTGGGAGAGGGGATGAAATTAAATTTTTTTGACTGCGCTTAGCGCCGAAACTACTATATATATTCAAATGAAACTTAGCATGATTTGAGTTCATACTATGAGGAAGGACATAGGATACTTTTTATCCCGGATTTCAATAGGGTTCCTTTGGGAGAGGGTATGAAAGTAAAATTTGTTATCTGTGCATAGCGCCGAAACTACTGAAGGTATTCAAATGAAATTTAGCATCATTTAAGTTCATATTACAAGAAAGGGCATAAAATACTTTTTATCCCGGAATTCAGAAGGATTCCCTTATGAGAGAGGAAGTGATTTTTTGCGCGTTGCAGGATGGCGCGCGGGGCAAGGGCGGTAGAGAGCGATAGCCACGTATTGTGGGGGGCACAGAACTGAGGACCCGAGCAGTAGGACCCCTCACGCAACCGGACCTTCCCAGTAGCCCCCACAGTGGGGGGCACCGGCAGTGGGGGCCGCCGGCAGATGGCCCCCCAAAGTGGGCCCCCCACATTGCCCCGCAGTGGTAACCCCTCATTAGCCCCCCACAGTGGGGGCAGCGGCAGTGGGGCGCCGGCAGTGGGGTTCTCGGCAGTGGGCCCCCACATTTCCTCGCAGTGGGACCCTCAATAGCCCCCTGCAGTGGGACCCACTCAGTAGGCCCCCACAGTGGAGGGCACCGGCAGTGGGGGCCCCCGGTAGTTTGCCCCCGCAGTGGGCCCCCCACATTGCCCAGCAGTGGGACCCCCAGTAGCCCCCCGTAGTGGCCCTCCCGCAGTAGGGTAAAATTTCTTGGCTGCGCATAGCGCTGAAACTACTGAATGAATTCAAATGAAACTTGGCATGATTTAAGTTCATACTACGAGGAAGGTCGTATAATACTTTTTATCTGAATGGAAGTGACATTTCTCGGCCTAAAATTGCGCAAAAACTACTGAATGGATTCGAATGATACTTAGCATGATTTGAGTTCATACTACGAGGAAGGACATAAAATACGAGTCCATACCCCAAAAGCCAACAAAATGATTTCAAAATTGTTATTAATGCCGATAAACGACCTACTGGACAGCATCCGGTTGGTACAAAGCTCTCGCTACCAATGATGTTGCCGTCGTCCTGGTAGATCAGCACTGTGACAGGCCGTACATTGTGCTGCGTACCCGGGATGACCGTTTGCAATGCATTGGCGAAACGCACCAGGGCTTTTAATCCTCTTCAGTCTCTACTCGCTTATATACCTACTGTCGTGGCGAAGACGGATACAACTTTGATCTTCGACATGTTAATCCGAAAACTGACGAGACTGGACACTTAAAAGTTTCTGCAATGCAATTCTACGCCTAGATACATTTTACCAATAAGAAAAGGTTGCATTGCTCACCTGCAAAGGATTCGAGGTTTGTTTAACCGTTTTCTGGTGGACACTTACGCCAAAATTACAACGAAGCGTTTGGTATACATCAGAACAGAACTAATGAGAGAAGACTGCGCGCTGAGAATTATGTAGATCTGTGAGACGCCATGAATCAAGATAGAAATTGTGAAGATTTAGGACGACTGGTGATTCTTCCTTCTAGTTTTAGAACTGGACAATAGATGTGTAGTGCCCTATTCTCCAGTAGGTACTATCAAAAGCTTTTGAAGCACATACTATACCTAGGTAAATGTATAGTATGTGCTTCAGCATCCTCCCTCGCTACGCTCGGGAGTATAACAACCTCGTATATAATGGGATGGTTTAGTCCCTTGTAAAACAATCTACTATTGTATAACTATGTACGTACTTTTCTTGTATTATTGTCATGACGAATGTGAGTACCAAGACAAACCTCTCTAGGTTTTAAGGTACGAAACTTTATTGAATGTATATTAATATGTTTGTAATAAATAAATAAAAAAATAAAAAAAAATAAGTAAGTTTTGTGTGGTTGTAGGGGGTAATCTCTGAATCTACTGAGCCAATTCTGAAAATTCTTTTACCTATTGAATTTGTTTAAACACGCATCGTTACCGCCCAACGAAGTGGGCCCGGGTCAGCTAGTATAATATGAAATATTAAAACAATTCTTGAAGTTGTCGGAAAAGTGAGAGCTTTGACGGGTGTTGCGTAAACCAATTATAAATATTTAGGTACTTAAATTAAAAATTATGTTAGTAGGTAGTACCTATTACGGAATACATTCCTGATAACAAGATGTTACTGCTCTGCTACCCGAGGGAAGCCGGGGCCGGGTTCCTCGTTATGTATACTTAAACACAAAAATATTTCGATATACCTAGGTCTGAAAGAAAGGCAAAACGAAACAAAAGAATAGTATTGATATTTTTATTAGAAATAATTATCACTCAGTAACATAAGTTATGGAATTAAAACTACTTGAATTGACTTTCTAACAAATGTTATCTCTAATTATGTTTTGTTTTAAATGTATGTTTTGCGGCTACGATAACCTTGTTAAAACGACATTAAAATTCAAATAAAAGGTAACAGAAACTGTAACTATCAAATTACAACTTATAATATATTATCTATTTATTTTAACATTAAAAGACACTCCATAACTATAAAAGACACTCCATAACTATAAAAGACACTCCATAACTATAAAATAATATGGCATTTATATCGGAGTGTTGTTATTTACAATATTTATTTACATTTGTTAATTAATTGTTATAATAACTATTGTTAACTTATTTAAGTGTCTACGTTCTCTATTAACTTCGAAGTTAGATCGTTAAGTTTTCATTATAAGCTTGATATTAAATCATACGAGTTTTTAAATTATGTTTTATCTTTGTATATATGTTTCGTATAATTTCACCCTGATAGGGGTCGAGTTGTGATCGAGTTACTGCAAACATTATCTGTCCTCAATAGATAAATAATAGGGTTTCGCAAAATTTCGCCAAAGCCTTATATAGTGGTCTCAGGCCTATTTTTCATTATAAGTCGGCTTATCGTGTCTGGGCAATAATGTGTTTCCTCTTGAAAATAGATTCCATATGAATTAAAATTCTTACCTCGATTTTGTAGCATTTTGCAGTCTTGAATTCGCTAGTAATTAGGTATTAAATGAATTAGAATTATGGTAGAATTTAATGACTACAAATGCAACTGCACTTTACGTGATTTCGTTCGTTGCAAACGGACCTTCAATTTGGTTCAAATACTCGAGATTTACCAGAATCAAACCAGATCAGGTAAGTAGGTACCTACAGAAAAGCAACAAGTGAGTTTGAAATTGGGATTGAGATTAGATTTAGGTATTTCCAAGAGTGGGCAAGCATTCTGAACATTATTGTTTATGAATTAGGCATTCAGGAGGGCAATTCTGGCAATATTAGTTAAATTGCCAGAATTGCCCTCCTGAATGTCTCGATAAAACTGGTAAGAACTGTCAAAATATCGAGTGATAAACAAGCGTATTCTCAAAATCTGCAATTCGATATTTAACGAGGGTTTTTCTTTGATGAGCTGCTCGATAAGTCGCACGAGAATGCAGTTTTTGGCGGTACTCGATATTTATCAATTCATATTTTTAACCCGTGATAATGAGTATCACTCGATAAAGTATCACGTGATACGCAGAACTACCTCGCTGGACGTTAACTGAATCTGAACAAATCATTAAAAAGATGCAAAACCAATTTAATCCTACTTTACAATCACGCAACACCTCAATACCGACTTAGCTTACTCTCTCTATCAGAATAACCCTTAACACTTTCCCTGTCCGAGTACTTTCCGTTATACTTATTATTATATCTATCGTGCCCATTCCTATAAGGTTTCTCACTGGCGCTGTAGTGAATCTCCGAGGGTCCTATTGTCTTGGACCAGTGGTGGGTCCAGTAGAAGTCGTCAGGGTAGCGAGGGTACGGATTCTCTCGGCAGAGAACCACGCAGTAGATCAGGCTGCCAACGAGGGTTATGAAGCCGAATATTAGGAACACTATGCCTAGTATCCTGAAAAGAAAAGATAACACGTTTTAGATTCAATGCACAATACACTCCTATGCGAGATGTCAGTGCAGATCCCAGTTCCCCCACTTAGAATTAGAATTAGGACGTATTAGATTCAATGCACAATACACTCCTATGCGAGATGTCAGTGCAGATCCCAGTTCCCCCACTTAGAATTAGAATTAGGACGTATTAGATTATGAAATAACTAGCTGCTCTACTGCCAGTGCCTTCGCCCGCGTTTTATCGGGATAACAAATAGCCTATATGTTATTCCAGGTCCCAAACTATACCCATACCAAATTGCAACCCAATCAGTTCAGTAGTTTTTGCGTAAAAGAGGAACAAATTATATCCATACATCCATCCTTACAAACTTTGACATTTATCCTACTCCTACTAATATTATAAATGTGAAAGTTTGTATGGATGGAAGTATAGATGTATGGATATTTGTTACTCTTTCACGCAAAAACTACTGAACCGATTAGGCTGAAATTTGGTATGGGTATAGTTTGGGAACTGGAATAACAAATAGGCTATTTTTATCCCGATAAAACGCCGACGAAGGCGCGGGCAACAGCTAGTAATATTATATTAGTAGAATAAGATAGTAAAAAAAATTGTACTAATCGTTTTTGATACGAAATAACTCATAAACAGTTTAAAATAAATTTGGCTGATTACACTTTAGAGTTATGAAAATCCCCATGGTGGTCCATATTTGACTCTTACTCTAGTTATTATACTTAAGTACAGTGCTTAGATTTGTGTGTGGTTGTGAATAGTGGACAATCTCTGGAAATACTAGTCCCATTTTGAAGTCTTTTCTATAATCAATAGACACTCGTTTGACCACAATTTAATATTAGTCTTTCACTAACAGTACCTATACTACGATTCAAAAACCTGGATATTTTTTGTATACCTACAAAGGGATTACAAAACCCAAGGAATATTGGAGGAAAATATTTAACGACATTGCTGTCATCGAAGCAAAGCACACGAGCTTAAAAAAAATTTTGGATTTTAAAGCTTTCGTTCATCATTTAATTGATTTCTCGTTCGTTTTTGAATTTATTTTTAGGTAAACATTTTCTGCTACACATGTGTGATTGATTACCTATGCACAGGGTTGGCATGATTAAAACAAATGGTTTTAAAACACATGTTTAAAACAATGTTTAAAACAGTTTGATTTTAAACCGTGTTTTTTATCACACGTTTAAAAACACAGATTAAAACAAGTTTTAAACATTGTATAAAACGATGAGAAAAAAACAAGCTTTAAAACTACTTTTCATTGCGAATGAATGATATAAAATGAAAGTAATATTTTTTTGATAAGTTATTTATTCAGTCAAACAAAGATCTAAGTACCTACCAAGTACCAGGATTTATATGGGTAATGGGATAAGATAACACGTATTTTTGAAACATGCATTAGTTAGTATAGAATATTAAAAATTTCAATTTAAAATCAATCAAAAACAAAATTATAACAAACAAAATTACCTATATTTAATAAACATTATAAAATCAAAATTGTTTGTCAGTCAGGAGAGTAAGACAATATGACAAGATCAAGATAACAATTATTTTTTCTTTTCCTTATTAAGGTATTTAAAAACTGTAACAAGTTTTGCAGCTTTCTCTGTACCCAGTTTATTTCGTACGTCAGAATGAATAAATCCAAATGTTGAAAACAGTCTTTCAATTCCAGCACTTGAAGCTACAGCAGTGTGAAGCTGAGCCACTAAGTTCATTGTTTGACCATTAATTTGTTTTTTTAATGACTGCCACCATTCGAGAGGTCCGACCTGATTTACTACATGATCTTCAAATAGAAAGTTATGAAAGGGATCTGTCATTGCCCTGTATTTAACAACATAGGGCATCGCCTCTTTGTGATAAGCTTCTATAAATAATAAAGCCTCAGAAATATCTTCACTCGTGAGTTTTTCACCCCTGTACTTAGGATGTAGTAAGTTTGCTGCAAAATGAGCTGGAGACATTGCCATTTCATAACGAGCTTTGAACTTCTTTAAATCATCCAATGAATACTCGGTCTCACGCAGTCGTACATTCTCTCCCTCAAACATATTTTTAAGCTCTATCCATGCTTCAGTCACTTCGCCAATACAGCAGGATGTCTTTTGGGAGATGTCAAGTGTAACTGCGATGTTTTCCAGTTTTTTGTAGAGAGCCTGGACTTGTTGCTTCAGCGCCATGTCATTTACTTTCAATGAAATTGACAGATCTATAGCAGTTGAATGATTTAAGCATATATCTGACATTATATGCCAATTTTCTAATAACACTTTTAAGCAGTCAGCCATTGTGTTCCACCGTACCTGTTGTGGTATAACAATTGCTTTTCCACCAGCTTCTTTATATTTGGCAGATGCAAAGTGAGTGTATTTGAAGTACCGCATTATCGACTTAACTTTATCAGTAATATCTTCTGCATTCAAATCCTTTGCTAGAAGGTTTAATATGTGTGATGAACAGCCGTATGTAAGTATATCCTCGTGAGAAGCTAGTTCTTCCTGTTGGGCTAAATCTCGTCTCATACGGCTCATATTTGCTGCGTTGTCTGTCACTACACTTCGCACCGTACATTTGTAAGTTTCACATTGTTTTATTGCCGCAGTAGTAACTTTAACCAAGTAGTCAGCTGTATGGCTTTCGGCTCCTGTGTCTATTGTATCAATTAAATGAGATGAGTCTGTCAACACATCGGTAACACAGACACAAACTATCGAGTCCTGCCTGACATTACTCCACCCATCAATTGCCAGATTAACAACTTTGTTTTTCAATTCATTTTTTACGGCTTCTTGAGTCGAGTTGTAGACTTCGTCGAGTAGCTTGCTAGCAATTTGTTTGCGGTTTGGAGGTTTATATCCTGGGCGTAAAATTTCCATTAATTTCAGTAACTCTGGGTGTTCTACGTGGTTAAAAGGCGTGTTAGTAGCAAACATATAACGAGATAATTGTAAATCAATTTTCTTCTTATCTTCTTGACTTGTAGCAATAATAAATCTTTTCATTGAAATGTTCACGCTCGCGCTGCTGCTGGTACTGGCATTTTTAGATTGAAGAGTAGTAACAGAAGATGTGGGTGTAGCAGAAGAATTATCTGAAGATCGGGAAGAACCAGCATCACTCAACAACTCCTCCTCCACGTCCCTGTCCGCGTCAAGATTTGCGTCAGTGTTAGAACCGGTGGTGGTGCTACATTGCTGGAAGTGTGCCTCCATTCTTTTCACAAGTCCAACTAGTTCTTTCTTACATTTTCTGCAACGCACCCTATTGGTCTTCAGTGTGGTATTTTCTTGGGGGATCGATGTGAATTGTTCCCAAATTGCATGCTTTTTGCGTGCTGGAGTTGACATTTTTATGAGGTGTTATCAGTCGCAGAATTAATAATGAAATGAAATGTGAGAAAGAAAGGCACTCGTATTTATAGAATTCATATTAAGTAATTCCCCGCCGGTAAAGTCCCGTTAGGAAAGTCCCTAATGGATGGCTGTCGAATGGAATAGTGGTTATTTTATTCCCCTCATTTAAATATAAATATTAGGGATGGGCCTAACTTCGGCATTCTTCCGAAATTCGGTTGAAATGCCGAACATTCGGTATAAGAAAAGAGTGAAATAGTTGCACAATTTTGATTTTAAGATTAATAAAACATAAAAAAAAATCAAATCTGTCATACTCACTCATACCTGATTAAATAAATAAGCCTTTTACATAATTTAAAATCATGGTAATTTATTTATTAATCAAGTAACTAACTGTCATTATCAGTTTCCTTTTTCGACATTTCAATCTTAAGTTTTAGAATTAAAAAATCAAATTCAATAAGTTCTTATTAAATTAGGAAGTCTTATGATTTGAATCAAATAAACTTTTTGAAAATTCAATATATTAATTACTTATGTTTGTTAGTTGTTACCATATAAGTGCAGAATAAAAACCGAACTTACCGAATGTTCGGCCGAAATTCGTATTCGGTTCAAACCACATTCGGCCCATCACTAATTAATAAATATTGGGGGTGCCCCTATTCATAGAATAGAATTTATAGTTTATAGGTATTTCCCCGCCGGTATAGTCCTGCTAGGAAACATTCAGGGTGAATGTAAATCGTTTAGTAGTGATTAGAGATACGCAACATAAAATAAATGTTTATCCATTGATCGTTTTTTGTCAATATTTATTTTACTATAGAAAATTTGAAAAGTCAAAAGATCTAGTCTGGAAATGAAACATTATAGGTCGAATTAATTTAAAATAATGCCCTAAACTAAAAAGGACAAAAAAAAACAAAAAAAACAAAACAAACACTTGTTTAAAACAATTTGAACTGTTTGTTTTATAAAATTAAAAAAAAACTGTTTTTTTTCCAACCCTGCCTATGCATTGTTGAAGTTTGTGTTTTGGTTTTTAGTGATAATTTTACTGTTACCTCGTTGTTTTCTGTTATTGTTATCAGTTTTTGTTAAGTTTTCATTCATAAATGACTTTGTTGACATAAAATATCTTGGATGTGAAATTCGAATTTAACGCGGGTGTCACTGCGGAGAACAGCTAGTTCAATAAAAACAACGCTGCTAATCCATTACACTTATATTTAAAAAAATCGAGATCTATACCCATTTTATACCTACTTTTAAAAATGAATCAAGTGAAATATGGAAAGTACATAAGTCACTTCCTCATTAGAATCAAAAGAGTAACATTTTGTTCCGTTAACTTCAATAATGTGTAAGGTAAGTGTTTTTTAATGTCCCTCAACAACAATGTGGGACTCGCAAGTTGCATGAATATGAATTTATCCATTGTGTCATACAAATGTATGTTCCGTTTTCACGCCTTGTGACAGTTGTGACTTGAGATCATTAAGATTGTAATGGTATAGTTCTTTTTTCCTGGTTATTTAGAAAGAAAACGAACACTACGCACCGCGTAGTCCCATTGGAATGATAGGTTTCGTTTGGTTCATACAGAACAACTGGGAGAACTTTTGTCCCAATAGTCTTCTGCACAGAACAACTGGTGGTTTCACAACAAGTTGTCCCAATTGTCCTGTACAGAACAACTGCACCAGACTGACAGGGAAAAACCGAACGAAACTTAACCTAAGGTGCAAGCTTCTTATAGCCGACACGTTTACTTAACCTTTTTTTGACTAAGCGTTAGCTGTGGCGTTAGTAAGTACATAGGTAAACGAGTAGAGAAATAATTTCAATTCTTAACGTTTTCTCTTAACATTTCTTTTATTATTACTTTTTTTGCTTTAGATCTGACTACAGCTTGAGCAGACGGTCCAAATAAGGTTTAATGTTATAATTGGGATCCGAGTTGAGAGCTTAAGACTCGAGAGACTTCATTCAGAACGAGTATTTCAGCCGTGGCGTAACTTTTGTCCCAGTAGTCTTGTGCACAGGAAAACTGCGACAAGAGTTGTCCCGGTTGTTCTGTCTGTACAGAACAACGGCACAAGACAACTGGGAATAAGTGTAGGTACTGACCAGTAGTATTCCAATATAGAGTAAAAATGCAAATACCGTCGTAGTTTCCGAATTGGGGTTATTGAAGTAGGACCCATTAGTGTTAGAGTTTTAGATTATGGTGATGCTTGTTTGTCATGAGACAAATTATTTATTTATTAATGGTGAAGCGATTAATTTAGTGGAATTCGGCCCTACGGCAAGCGCAGCACCAGGCATTTAGACTGTCTTTTGGGGAAACCTGTCGAGCTGTGGACGTCTTTCCAGAACTTACCAGACAAACAGCGGCTCGAAGAACTGCAGCACAATGACGAAGCCCAGGGTCACCAGGATTAGCCCCAGGTTCAGAAGCAGCATGAGACAGCACATGCCTTTCACGTTCGGACAGAAAGGATTCGGGGCTGCCATCGCGTCTACTTTTACACCAGCCTGGAATGAGGCAGACTTATTTCATAAGAAAACGGGGTTATTTTTAACCACCTTTGAAAAAAGTTTGAGGTTCGACTGTATATACTTATGTTTTTATGAATCGTCGTCAATTTCTCCGTCAATAATGAACCGATTTTGAAAATTCGTTATCGGTAAAATTAAATTGATTTTAGCCAAAAGGATGAACTCACCTTCCTTGAGACTTTAGATCTGTGCGTAGAGGCGACAGAGGGCGCTACTGCACTTCTGTATGAGTAAACACTTCGAGGTGCTCGGGACTGCCGACTAGAACAAATACACGTTTTTATTAGGTAAGTACTTAATAGATTTTTTTTTAAGTTCATCATTAACGACAGGCGTTGCTCTCATCATCATAAAGAACGGAAAATCCCTGTTAAGACCTTCTTGGTCCAAAGCTAACGGAACCTCCATAGAGTTAGATACGGAACCTCCTTGGAAATCAAATTCAGAATGAAGGTTTGTTGAATTATGTCGTTAACTAGGTGACCCGGCAAACGTTGTTTTGCTTTCGACCACTGAGGGTTGAAGATTATTACAGTACCTTCTAATTACATATAGCTATTATAAAATGGGGGTTGGCGTTAGAATTTAGAGTACTACATACATACATATGTACTTTTTACGCCAGATCATTAAAAATAAAAAAATTGTCCGAAAAATAAAATGAAATATTTTGAGTTATCATTTAGGGGTAAAAAAAAGTTAACAACCTTATTCTAAGAGCTACCGAATAAACACAAAATACACAAAAAAAAAAAAAAAAAAATCGGTTTAGCCGTTTTGGAGTTTGTTTACAAACACTGTGATGTGTGACTGTGTGACACGAGATTTTTATAAATATAATAAAGATAATATAAACATACATACATATTTTATTTGTATATAATAATTTTAAAATAGAAAAATTAATAAAACGTCATTACGACCAAAGCTCCTTAATAAACGTTCCATAAACATTCTATATAATAAATCATTCTACAAAATCACCAATCCGCCTGCCAAGCGTGGTGATTATGGCAAATCCCCCATTACATGGGAGACCATCCACTCGATGGACCGACGACATCGTAGCGGTCGCAGGGAGTCGATGGATGGAGGCGGCTCAGGACCGCTATTTGTGGCGTCGTACGGGGGAGGCCTGTGTCCAGCAGTGGACGTGTGTAGGCTGATGATGATGAAGATGATCCTTACAAACATTTACTTAAGATCTCCAGTCCTAGATATAAAATAAAACATAACCATAAAAAATCTCTCGTAATATCTACCATGGGAATTAGTCACGGAATATGAAATGAGTTCGAGTCGAATCAAGATTGTCTTTTTTTTACGAAAACCCTGAAAATGCTTGACCTAGCCATTAGAATTGTGGAAAACAGTTCTAGTTTTCGATTTCGTTTGGCACACAACGCCACAAATAGCGGTCCTGAGCTGCCTCCATTCATCGACTCCCTGTGGCCGCTACGATGTCGTCGGTCCATCAAGTGGATGGTCTCCCATGTAGGGGGGATTTTGCCATAATCACCACGCTTGGCGGGCGAATTGGTGATCGTTTGTAAGGATACCTAGATATGTAGTCTTTATTAACAAAGATAATTATAATCAATGAATTATGACAACATTTTGAGGAACCCATCCAGCATTCGGCAAGCCACAGTCTGCCGCTTGTAACAGTATTGAGAGTATGTTTATGGCCAAGCGGCAGAAGCGGAACACCCTGAGGGTTTTAGTGGGTTAAAGTCCCACATAATCGTACTGTCTCCCCGTGACAGTACGATATGCGTGAACATTTCCCTCAGGATAATAATAAAAAAAGTCGTCCATAGTCTCCCATATAGCCCAATTACCCAGTCCATCCATTCATTTTCTTTTTTTTGTTATTTTCATTTTCCTTTGCAATAGTCTCTACACCTGGCGGATATCATCTTCGGGTATATCATATTGTGCCATCAAGGATGATGCTCGCTCTGTGTAGCTCTCGCCTTTAGATTAATTGTGAAGGCGATGTATGGATGTATGGATATTAGTTACTCTTTCACGCAAAAACTACTGAACCGATTAGGCTGAAATTTGGCATGGGTATAGTTTGGGATCTGGAATTACATATAGGCTATTTTTTATCACGATAAAACGCGGGCGAAGGCGCGGGCAGCAGCTATCTTATACTTTTAAATTTTGAAATTTTTGTTAAATCACGGGTATTTAACATAACGCCCGAAGCCGGGGCGGGCCACTAGTTTTACTATAAAAACTATCGTAGTTTGACGAATTAATTACGCATATACCTTACTAGTTACTACTGGGAATTCTGTAAAAACACTTTCACGTAAAAAGCTTCACAATAAGTAGGCAAAGCATGAGAATCCCACAATTCCACGCACTTGACCCTGGAAACTGGTGCTCGTGACAGATCCGTCATGCTGTACAGGTTCCGAAACACACGATTCTATTATCAACACTATTCCATTGTCATAAGGAACTATTATAACGTTTACTGTATGGTAGCTGTCTTTTGAGGATAAAGCAAGGCTTATTTACGTAGTTTAACTAAGCGTCTGTCCTCAGTTTTCTACGCGCTTTTTCGTTTCCTTTTCTTAACCGACTTCAAAAGGAGGAGGTTCTCAATTCGTCTGTATGTTTTTTGTATGTATGTATGTTACGCGATATCTCCGCCGATTATGGACTGATTTTCAAAATTCTTTCACTATTGTATAAAAAATTATCCCGAGGGGGTCCCATATTTTTTTTATCTCAAGGAGATTAGAATTTATCCCGCAAAACTTAAAATAAGTGTAAAAGTAAAGGATTTTTTTTTAAACACGCCTTATTATTATTTTAATGTACTAGTTTCAAGTTCTTGTTTATCTGTGTTATTGAATAATACTTACATAAAAAAAACATTTTTCTTTCTTTTTATAGTTTCTTTTCTTTCCATTATGTAGATTAGATACAGTCTTAGAGGAGAGAAGGTATCATTTCATCATCATCAGCCCATACACGTCCACTGCTGGACATAGGCCTCCCCCGTACGACGCTACAAATAGCGGTCCTGAGCCGCCTCCATCCATCGACTCCCTGCAACCGCTACGACGTCGTCGGTCCATCGAGTGAATGGTATCATTTACTAACCTGTTTTATTTGGTAAGATTGGTTTATAGTTAAAAGGAAATTTATTTTCTGCTTTCGTTCTTTCCCTCCCTTTAGTGGTATATCTTCGATACAAGAATGAATAGGTCTTCTAGATCTTCGTGATACATCGTCGGCCACATCGTCCCTTACCATCGGGTGAAATTGTGGTCTAACGAAGGATTACATCTAGGACATCATACAAAAAGCCAAATTTAATCTATCAGATCCACAACAAAGTCGTCAAAAGTAACCAAACAGACAAACATACAGAGTTACTTTTGCATTTATAGGTACCTAATTTTGTATGGATAAGTTATGTCTCTATTAGATATGTTTTCTCAAAGTTCTAAATTTACAGAAACAACTTATTTTCAACCTTATTTTCTTTAAAAACAGTTCAAAACTCAACAGCAGCTTTAAGCCTTTTAACCTCACGACTTCACCTCCTCTTCAGTTTATTTGTAGTCATTTTGAACCCTATAGCACAAGGAATAGGGTTTGGAGGGGAGTCTAATCAGCTGTCACGATGAAGACGTTTTCACTTGTCACAGTTCACATGGTAAAATGTCATTTATAAATACTTATATAAAACTGGTGTTGACTATTCGTCTGTCTTTATATGAACTTGGCAGTCCCTTGAAATAAAGATTTGACAGCTGATATTCTCTCGATTGGTCTATGGGTCATATTTCATCATCATCATCATCATCAGCCCATACACTTCCATTGCTGGACATAGGCCCGTACGACGCCACAAAAAGCGGTCCTGAGCCGCCTCCATCCATCGACTCTCTGCGACCGCTACGATGCCGTCGGTCCATCGGTCGAGTGGATGGTCTCCCAACACTCCGTTTCGCATTGCATCGTAGCCGCCACTCGAGAATCTTTACTCCCCAACGGTTATCGGTTCTATTATAACGATGAAGATGGTAAGGTAAATGAAAAACTATCGTATGAAAAAGAACGCGACGGGCCACACTGCAAGCTTCTAGCTTACTTGTAGTCAAACTTTGTTGTGGCAGATTTAGCGAGACCTAAATAAAAAAAAGACACCCAACCGAAGTCACAGGCATTCCACTAGTTTCAAATATACGTTGACGATAAACACAGAATTACTGTCTCGTCCCGTACTGAACCATTCACAATAATTCTGTGGTTCTCTAATAGGTTAGGAGACCGGAGGGAAAGGGGACAATCTCGACTCATGATGACAATCGTTTTTGGTAGATGATGGGCACTTTGGATGGTGGGTGAGTATATACTTGGGAGATGTTACGGTAATTTGCTTGTCCTAGTTCCATAAATATTATGCTGAAGATTATGTTTGTCAGAAACCGCAAAGAGCCTATTCTGCTAGACTGACGATTCTGTGACGACCATTGTTATAATGACAATCACTTCATTATAACAATGGTCGTCACAGAATCGTCAGTTACAAGAATTGCACCCCTCTCGTCCTTACTATTTATACGAAGGCGCGTTACGTTTTTCCACCCAGTCTTTGTTGCAGTACCGTCACACCCAACAGGTACCAAATTACTTGAGTTCAATCCCTTCTGAATCAAAAACGAATTAATTTAATGAGCTTTAAGACTTTTGGATTTCACGCTTTATGGTACGGTATAACAAGCAAAGAAGCTTTCTGCCAAACTTCGATTAAATATTGTCCTGCAATCTCAAACATTTTAGAAATGGCGGATTTTTTTATAAACACACTTGGTTATTGCAGGCCCAGTCTGGGCCGTGGGTAGTGTAATAGGTTGCCTGGAAGTAATCGCTTTAAGCGATAAGGCCGCCAATTTCAATGTCTTATTATAGGATAAGTTCAACAATGTTCCTACTGAATGTTTTGTAAGGCTATGAAATAAAGTATTATCTATTTATCTAATAATCCCTTGGCATTTCTGGGCCGCCTAGAAATATCACAAATATCACACATTTATCCACACTACACACATTGTTATTTGCTAAAAATATGGACTGTATGTTTGTCACGACTCACGATTATATACTCCGATTCAAAAACCTGGATATTTTTGTACACAAAGGGCTTACAAAACCCAAAGAATATTGGTTGAAAATATTTAACAACATTGCATTGGTATGATCGAAGCAAAGTACAGAAGCTCGAAACAATATGTATTTGGTTTTGAAAACTTTCATTCATCATTCGTTCGTTCGTTTCCGAATTCAAATTTAAAAATTTTTTGCTACACATGTATTATTATGCGTTGTTGAAATTTGTGTTTTAGTTTTTCGTGATAACTTTGCTGCTACCTTGTTGTTTTCTGTTTATCGTCAGTTTTTGTTAAGTTTTTATTCATAATGTCTTTGTTGACATAAAATAACGTGGTCTTTACTCTCTCTTTTGGCGTGAAGAAGTAATTACTTCTTCACGCCAAAACTACTGAATGGAATGGACTGAAATTTTGCACAGGCGTTGATCTAGACTAGACCTAAAATAAGCATACGAAGCAACAAACGTACACAAATCCAAACTTTCAGATTTAAAATATTAGTGTGATTTTCGACGATGTTAAATAATGTAGAACAGTAATTGGAACAGTTGATATGGACCAGTTGAGCTACCTGTAGATTGTTTGTAACAGTCAGCAGTAAGTTCAATTGTTTCAATTGTTAATACTAGTCCAATTTTTTTCTATTATTATATTGTAATTTCCTTGTTAATATTACATACCTAAATAATTTTGTCATTAACACGATCATTGCCGCTTTAAAACGGCGTCTCCCAGAGTCGGGGCCCGAGTGCTCTAAGTAGAATAAACCAATTAACGACCGTCATAGATCATTATGCAACCTGACACGACCTTGGCTCTGAGTGATCTCGATCAATGGCTAGTCGTGATCTAACAAGATCATCACTCACTGTTTAAGCAAGAGTTATTTGTTGGGATAATTAGATTAGTTTTTAGTTACCTACATAATTGGGGTGATGGTAATTGAGTTTCATAATAATTTTTGTTTGATCACGCTTTCTTCCCTTTGTTCCTTCACATCTCTTTGTAACATAGAATAAATCTCAAAAAAAAAGGTAAATTATAAATATCATTTTAGGAGGATTCTGAGCTTATTCTTATTATAGTACTAGCTGCTGCCCGCGCTTTCGCCCGCGTTTTATCGGGATAAAAATTAGCCTATATATTATTCCAGGTCCCAAACTATACCCATACCAAATTTCAGCCTAATCGGTTCATTAGTTTTTGCGTGAAAGATTAACAAATATCCATACATCCATCCATACAAACTTTGACATTTAGAATATTAGTAGGATTTATGAATTTATCTTTAAGGCATCCACATAATTGGCCCTTCTTTTGTTTGTTAAAAGTCTCTACAGTGTAGGGCAAATTTTCGGTAATTCTGCATTAGGTACCTACCTACTCTAATAAGATAAAATAAAAAATAGATCACATCATGGATTTAGTAGAAAAAAATCGGTTTACTTCCGAAAAAGCCAAATAATCAAAGCACTTCGTCTGTGACAACTCGGCTCAAATTGTTTTTACCTGACTACTGAAGGACGAGGGTTATGAGTTTGACACCCTATGTATGTATGTAGCCGATTTTTATGTTCCCACGTAGCGCTGAAACTACTGGTCCGATTTGAACAAATGAGGTGTCGTATAATTCGTCTTTATAGCCAGATGGTTATAGGCTATGTGACGTGACATAAAAATGGGGGTCTAACGAGATAGCGGGGTAAGGGTCGAAAATCTCAATGTTAGTAAATATGATCGTGTGTGGTATCGTTGCAAAGGTCTTTGTTTGTACTTTCCGAAACCGTTTTTCAAAGTTTTGTGAGGTTAACGATTCTCAAACTGTTAGCAAAAAAGTATAAAAAAATAGGTAAAAACTAAATCCCGAATTACTAAAAGTATAATTCGAAGCGACGCGTTACCCGAGAGCTGGTGAGTATCAGACGCTGTATGTCAATGCAATGCAGCGCATTAGCATTGACATACAGCGGGGCAATGCAGCCAGCGTCTTGGGGACGCTTCCGACTGGTATTATATACCTGTACATTGTTTGCAACAATCTGCAGTTAGTAAAATTGTTTCAATTGTTTATATTATTATTTTATTTATATTATCTGATTTTTAATAAGAACTAGTATTATTTAAAAAAGAAAAAAATTAGTAAACTGCACACGGTTCCAAATGGTTGTATTTTTTTTTCTATTCAGCACAAAAATAGACTCAACATCATTCATAGACTCTGTTCCAGTTTTCTAACCACAATTTTATAGTAAATAAATCGAATGTTTTTGTAACCTAATAAAAACACCCATTACTCCGAAATAATTCTACTTTCTCCTCATCATAATTTGTTTCCCGTGACATTTTGATTCCTTGAAGCAACAAAAACTTAAATTAAAATCTTCACCGTAACGTACGGTTATTTAATACGGGATGATTACGTCACGTAAATGGGACAGAAGTGGATAAGAAATTGTAGAAAATTGAAGAGAATTAGGCGGGATAAAAAATAATGGGACAAATCAAACTGGAAAGGGACAAATAGAGAACAATGGCGGCAGGTGTCAAAGGAATTTGTCGTAGTCATGGTCAGAAATTGAGTTACCAGCTTTGGGAATTTTACGGGGAATTAGGAATGTCACGATATTTTTTCTTCTACGAGTACCTGATGAAAAAAAAAAACCTTTTGGGTGAGCGACCGCTGCAAATACAAATAGAAAATTCATTTATTTCCACCTAGGCCATGAACAACGGTCAAAATATTAAGTTGCAGCTTGTATCGTGGACCACTAAACTACCTTCCTTACGAGAAGTGCAATAACTAGCATTAGTTACCGCACTAGTTATTGCACTTTTCATAAGGAGGACTTTCCACTTTTCAGTAAATCATTAGCTACCATTAGCTACCATACATTAGCAGTCAGTTCGTGGACGACAAACCGTGCGCACGCTTACAAGCTCCCGCACCACGTACACACTAACCAGTGCTACCAAACCTTTGGTTCTAACCTCTTCATACTCCAATCGCGACTTTAGTAGATATACACGAACCTAGCTATGTTTCGTTGTGATCGCTGTGACGCTGAGTTTCGTGACGGAGCGGAGTGTTCTAGCTGCCAGGGTCAATTTGACTTCCCGTGCGCGGGCATCACCGAGCAAGGATATCGTCGACTAGGTGAAAGGAAGAGCACCTGGAAGTGTACCTCTTGTAAAAACCTGAAAACATCTGCACCTAAATCGCCTGCGCCAGGTGATATAGATTCTGTCTTGGCAGAGCTGAAGAGTCTATCACTAAAGGTGGCGATTTTACCTACGCTGGATGAGAGTATAAAAAGCATGAAAGCTGAACTGTCTGAGCTCGTACTCATGAAGCCTGAACTGGCGGAAATCAAAAGCTCCATAGACTTTGTTGATCGTAGATTGGTCGGCCTATCTGAGAAAATCGTAGAAATGGACAAAGAAATCCAGTCTCTCAAGAAAGCCAAGCAGGATATTGATCATCTGCAGCTAAGAGTTCATAACCTTGAGGCACAGATGAAGGAGAACGACCAGAGATCACGACTCAACAATGTGGAAATTAAAGGAGTACCCACTGTTAGTTCCGAGAACTTGTTTGACGTCGTTAATAAGATAGGGTCACACATAAACTGCACGATCCCCAAAGAGCAAATCAACTACATTGCTAGAGTACCTATGCGCAATGATAAAAATAATAAGAGCATAGTCCTAGCTATCCATAGTAGGTACATCAAGGATAATTTTGTAGCCGCTGCCAAAAAATGCACCACGCTTGCAGGTGACCTGGGACTGCTGGGCGACAGCCGTATCTACGTGAACGACCACCTTACCCTCGAAAACAAGATTCTTCTTAGCAAAACAAAGGCTCTCGCAAAGGAACGAGGCTATGCCTTTACATGGGTCAAGGGATGTAAGATTTTTGTGCGAAAAAACGCGGGATCTCCTGTGATCAATATAAGATCAGAACTAGATTTAAAAAAGCTATAAATCATTTTATAAAAATATTTATAATATTGCTATACAATAATTTAGTTATAATATTTATGTACAAATCAGTTAAAATATGTATGTATAACATCTCATATCATGAACGCAAAAACATCTGCTACCTTAGGTTGTTCACCCCTGCCTTGCAAACTTGTTTGCGCTCTGAATTTTACGCAGTTACCGTGGGTTGTTCAGTTGTGCACTTGTCTCTGCCACTACCCGCTAATGCCAATATGCAAATTATTCGCATCCAAATATTCTATTTCTGCATTATTTACTTTTTTATCTTAATAATTTCTTTGCCTAAATACCTAAATTCTGTGTCATTCTTACGCTATTATTATATATTCTTAGAAACATTTCAATGCCTAACAACAATTTTTGTTAATAATGATGCCGATTAGCTTTTACTATCAAAACGTCCGAGGGTTGCGCACGAAAACTTCTTTATTTTATAGGAACTTAAACCTTGCTTCGTATGATGTTGTCTGCCTGACAGAAACTTGGTTGAATGACAGTTTTTCCAACTGTGAACTATTTGATGATCGGTATGTAATTTGGAGGCGAGACCGTAAGTACAGTGAAACGAACCAGTCCCTTGGAGGTGGTGTTTTGATAGCCGTACGTCGTGATCTTATGGCTGAATGTCGTAACGAGTGGTCCTCTTCTGCAGAGGATATTTGGGTCACATTAACATTACGCAGTCACAAGCCTAGGTCAAGTTATAGAATGCATATTTGCACTGTTTACATTTGTAACCAAAATGCAGGTAATTCCATGTCCTTGCAGTTGTCAAATTTTATAGAAAATCTAACAAACATAGTTCTTGAAAATGTTTCTGATAAGTTTGTAGTTTTCGGTGACTTTAACCTTCCTAATATTTCATGGACAATGAGTAACGATGGTGTCTCGCTTACACCAGGAAACATTCAGGGTCCGCTCCAAATTGATCTCTTTGATAGTCTTAGTACATGTAATTTGCTTCAATATAATTCTTTTTTTAATTTTAATGAACGTTTACTTGATTTAATATTCTCGAACCACGACGTCACGGTTAAATGTTGCGACTCCTCCCTAGTTAGCGAAGATCCCCACCATAAATCATTAGTAGCCATAGTGGATTTCGTACAATTACACACTATTAAACCGGTCCCTTACACTAAGTTTTTCTACTATAAAGCTGACTTTCAGTCGATTCGCGCCGAGCTAGACAAATATGACTGGCTCACTGAACTTAGCGGCAGTAGTATTGAGGATGCGATTTCTTTATTTTACAATGTTCTTTACAACTTGCGTAACACTCTTGTACCATCTAAAATTATCACACCGTCTTGTAGGTACCCATTGTGGTATAAGCGTCCACTAATAAAATTACTTAAAGAAAAATACAAATTTCATTCTAAATACAAAAAGTATGGAAACGCTTACGACCGCGATTCGTTCTTATTACTAAAAGAGCGTGCACGTACAATGGAGAGTGAAATGTTCGATACGTACATAAATAACATTGAAAATTGTATAAAAGATAACCCACGCGCGTTTTGGTGTTATGTGAAGAGCAAAAACCAGTCTAACGCCTATCCGTCCGTTCTTCAGTACAATGGCCGATCATCTGATCAAGGAATCGAAATATCCAACATGTTTAGTGAATTTTTTCACTCTACTTTCCTCACTAATACTGCTAGTACATCATTGAATCCCGAAGCGGAATCTGTACCCCAACAGCCATGTACCTCTTCAGCCAACATCTGCGACATAGAAGTCCTGGAAGACGATGTGTTTAGGCTACTAAAATCTTTAGAACTCAGCAAGTCAGCAGGCCCCGACAACATCCCCGCTGTTTTTATTGTAAATTGTGCTACTAGTTTAACCACTCCCTTAGCTATTTTATACCGCAGGTCATTCATCGAAGGCATTGTCCCTACAGTCTGGAAATCTGCTTACATAACACCGATACACAAGAGAGGGCCCAGAAATATGGTTGAAAATTATAGGCCTATCTCAAAGTTATGCATATTTGCTAAAATCATGGAGAAAATAGTATACTCTCAGCTTTATCCAGCACTAAAACACAGTCTCGACTCGAACCAGCACGGCTTTCTCAGAGGGAGGTCTACCACCTCGAACCTATTGCTATGTAGTGACTTTCTTTCTCAACATATGTCTGAGCCCTCTCAGGTTGACATTATCTACACTGACTATAGTAAATGCTTCGACCGTATAGACCACTTGATTCTTATGCAAAAATTGCAAAGAATAGGTATCCGCGGCAACTTATTTCGGTGGTTCTCGTCGTACGTTCACAACCGCTGTCAGACTGTCGTACTCAGTGGGTACTCATCTTCGCCGATGAGCGTTCCTTCTGGTGTCCCACAAGGTTCCTTACTCGGTCCTTTGCTTTTTACAATAATGGTCAATGATATTTCATCATGTTTCAATCACTCAAAAATTCTGCTATATGCTGATGACATGAAAATCCTTTACCCTGTCAAAGACGCAGACGATGCGGCCCGCCTCCAAGATGACCTAGGCCGACTACAAAACTATTGTACACTCAACAAGCTCGACTTAAATGTTTCTAAATGCTACGTCTGTTCTTTTACTCGGAAACCTAATGTACTTAAATTTAATTATTCACTACAAAACCTACAATTAACAAGGGTAGCTAAGATAAAAGATCTGGGCGTTACGTTTGACAGCAAACTCTTATTTGACGAACACATTAATTCAATAGTCTGCAAGGCATCGAAAGCACTCGGTTTCATCCTTAGAATGTCCCGCGATTTCTCAAGTGTAAAAACTTTTAAGATACTCTACTGTTCTTATGTGCGCAGCCACTTGGAGTACGGTTCGCAGGTATGGAACCCTAGGTATGACATGTATATCTCTCGCTTGGAGGGCATACAGAAAAGATTCCTGCGTTATGTGCAATTTCGCGCAAAAATCTTCTTGCCCGATTATTATACGAGATGTCGCAAATTTCATTTCTTGCCTCTCCAGGAACGACGAGCCATAGCGGATCTAAGTTATCTATCTCGCATAGTTAATAGCAAAGTAGATTGCACAGAGCTGCTGACACAGATCGGCCTAAATACCAACTTTAGAACCCATAGATACCCTAAAACTTTTCATCTTCCTACATGTAAAACCAACTACAGGCAGAACACATTTTTGATAAGGTCATGCAGATGTTTTAACGTTCTTTCCAAAGAGATTGATATGGATATTTTCTTTAATACTCCCACTAAACTAAAAAGAATATTGAGTGATAGATTTTTTGGTACATTTGATTATATTCCTTCTTATGTCATTTAATAACCAAAACTTGGTAGAAATTTCTCACCTATCTGTAATCCAATTTTTAGATAAGTAGTAACAATTTATACATCAGTAGTCGTCCTGTAACTTTGTAGTTTATCATTATCAGTCGCTTTCTGTGGAAATTTTTAATTAGCCTTCTGTATTTTATTACGAACCTACTCAATAAGTTAGCTGTTAATTTCCCGAACATTGTTAAAATAAAAATAAAATAAAATAAAATAAAAATACCGCACTAGTTATTCATCATCATCAGCCTATACACGTCCACTGCTGGACATAGGCCTCCCCCATACGACGCCACAAATAGCGGTCTTGAGCCGCCTCCATCCATCGACTCCCTGCGAGCGCTACGATGTCGTCGGTCCATCGAGTGGATGGTCTCCCATGTAGGGGGGGTTTTGCCATAATCACCACGCTTGGCAGGCGGATTGGTGATCGCAGTGTTGGTGTTGAAAAATACTCAGAAGGAAGCTGCTGCCCTTCCTCTGGTAGGTTCCCTTAGTCGGCTATTACGACATCCACACGGGTTGAGTTGGAGGGGTCGATATTCATACGCCGCGGCCCCACGGCCTCAGTAAATTAGGCTTTCAGTAAATGTATGCTATAAAATAGATATTTTTATTAGGTTTCAGCAGATCGAATCAAATGTGTTTGTGAGTGTAGGTATACTTACGGCCTTATGCATAATAAATCGCTATCGTAGGTTTAGTATTGACTTACTTAAACTGTTCGCTAAGATAAGCCAATGATTGCTTACATCGCGAATCACTAAAGGCTCACTAGTGCTTTGCTAACAAAAAACATTATTCATAAGTTTGCAAACGTTTGCGGCTAGTTAGCAGCTCGCTAACTTTAGCAAACCCAGACCCCTACTTTACGTGTTCTAGAGTGTGAAAAAATGGCCTAAATCAATCAGCTGTTTGTTATTATTTCCATTCCACCTTTACCACCAAGTTATTCCACTCCAAATAGTAAACAATTAAACTTCTTTTTTAATGATGCCGCTTGCTTTTCTTTCGCTAGGACTCTGCCAGTGTCAGTATGAAGTGTCATAAACTTCAAAATAATATCATCGGTTCTGCCAAAGAGGTAGTATGTATAAGTAGGCTGCTTGATCTTAGGCGTGGATGGGGGATTTATGCTTACTACTATGCTCAGTCTACGATCTTAGGGCCCGTTTAGACACGTGGGAATCGCGCGAATTCAAATCGCGCGGTTTGTATCCCGGCTTGACTAACCGCGCGGTTACGTCTGAACGATTACAAAAATACTAGTATAGATAAGACCCGCGCGGTTTCCACGCGATTTCCACGCGGTTTCAACCGCGCGGTTCCCGCCGTATCTGAACAAGCTGTTACGGTTCTGCAGATTTGACGGATAGTTCGAGAACGATTCTTTTTGATTGACGTATTTTGCGCATAGTAGCGCGCCCATGCATATTTGTTGTCGATGAGATCCTAGTATCGCAGGATCGCATGTATTGAAATAGAAGAATAACATGATATATTCCTTCTATATTATATTATAGAAGGATAACGTGATATTATCATACGAGTAATACCAGGGTAGGTACTCACACACATAATATCATGTCATCCTCAGTTCGTCGTTAAAATAGAGTGTTACCGGCAATCAAAATGAAAAAGCTCCAAACAGTAGAGACGTAAGGGTAGGGGGCGGGGGGCGGTTCGCCTCGGGTACCAAGCTCCGAGGGGTGCCATGCTGGCACTTCTTGGGGTGCCCTGGCACCTCATACCCGAAGGGGTGACAACGGAAGCTCACAAGCACAGCCCGATCATAAAAAGTGGCTCCGAACCGAACCAGCACACCGTTCTAGAAATTACGTCATGGTAACTTGAAACGAATGCTTGTGGCATGATTAGATTCCATAGCTGAACCATACAAAATCATTTACAATAGGTAAAATACAGAGTTAATCAAACTATCTTTCTTTGAGGAACTAACTAAAATACGACGGCATATATCTCACTGTAGCTACTAAGTTAGTATTATTATAATATTCTCTGCTACTACAGTGCAAACTATGCAGATGCAAACTACAGTCGATAAGCGTTTTGGTCCGAAGAAATCCGCAGAGTTGCGGTCCGCATAGGTATAAAAAAGTCCAAAACAGACCAAAAAGATCCGCACCGGCAACGCTGCTAGTTAGTTTTGACAGACGAATATCGCGAGACGCTTACATTTTCAATATTATCGCTTATTATTCACATTTTCACACATTTTCACATCATATCGCGGATCGCAAGATAATATCACGATGCTGCGATACGGCTATCAATATTATCGTCACACGCCGATATTATTGAACGTGTATTTTACTAATGAGGTTTGCCAGTCTATGGTTTCCATTTGGAGCATAGACTTCCTATATTTCTGTGGTATATGCTTACCTATTTGAGTAAGCGACAGTTTAGCAGACTATTATGAATAGAAAAAGATAGCAATCGTTGGCTAACCCTAGCGAACATTTTAACTAACTCACTGCTAAACCTGTGATAGTGATTCAGACACAGTGATTCAGTCGGACAGACAGACAGCGGAGGCTTAGTAATAGAGTACCATTTCACCCGTCGAGTTAGAAACCCTAAAAATAAAAAAATAATACATAAAATATAAAAAATAAATTAATGGTCCTACTTATATTATGTAGGCGAAAGTTTGTGTCGTTGTGCCGTGTCTTTGTGAAAATGTTTGGTCGAAGACAACGCCAAAACTAGTGAGTAGATCGGGTGGAATTTCGCACATGTAAAGATCGTTAGGCGATCGCGAAGCCGCGGGCAGAAGTTACTAAAAATTTGTAAATGTTATAATATTTATTATTTTAGTAGGTAAATTTATATTCAGTAATACTCAAGGGTACAAAACAACATAACAAATCATACAAGTGTTTGAATTCGGCAATATTAACGGTCGCTAAGCTCGGTCTAGCTCACGTAAAGAAGGGATCTGGGTCTGCTAACTCGCCGCAAACAGAGCCGCAAACGATTGCATTATGAATAACGTTTTTTGATAACCATGGTCTAAGTAGCCTCTAGTGGGCCGCTAAATCATTATGCATAAGGCCGTTAGTATTTTGTGTATTATTAGTATTTTTGTCGCAAAATCAATGGGCGGTAAAAATAACATGAGTATAGAGGACATGAGTAAAAATAACACTTGCAAATATTTATAAACGACCCCTATAATGTCATGTCCGTCATCAAATAATGTTGTATCAGGTGTTGCCTTTAAAGATTATTTAAAAAAAAAAAGTTTTTCATACCGTATTCATGACAATGTGTTTTGTTGTAAGAGTTCTGAGAGTTAAACTATTGATGCGCATTATTAAACAATGGAGTCTTTTATAAATACATACATATAATCTACCTTTGTAAAAAAAATATTCTATTTGTATAATTCGCGTAGATAAAAATTGAGATTGAACATGACCGTCTTCGCCTCATATAGATCTTATTTGATAAAAAATGCTCTAAGCAAGACAGTATGTGAGAGGCGGTAGTTTTTGCACACACACACAATTTCAATCTTAATCGAGACACAATACTTCTAACATCAAAGCCATCCTAGATCATACAAATGCAGGAACATTACATTAAATGAGTCATGAGTCAAGCCCCGTTGCATCTCTATGGGAAATTTATTTATCAATTTGATGCTAAAGGATCAGTTGCAAACGGGCAATTTTAGTTAAAACTATCTGATCAGATCAGATAGACGTTGTTATAAGGTAATTTTAAGAATAAGAAGCTATAATAAGCTATATAAGAATATAAGCTATATAAGAAGCTATAATAAGCTATACATAATTATATTTTGTGTAGTTTAGGCAGAGAGAAGAGCCCAGAGCTTTGTGCAGATCGTACAAATATTTGTCCCGAGACGGTAATCGAACCCGCAACCTCCTGCGTCGCAGGCGGATTTTTCCTACTGCGGCAGTGACGTCGCAAATTATTCATGGTGGCCCGGTTTTCCAATTAAAACTAGGCAATCCTTATTGCTTGCTTCTGCTGTATCCAGGGAAAGACTTTTTGATAAATGTAATAAATATTTTTTTTTGAAAATATTTATGAAGAAAGATTTGGACTGCCATCGGGTCGCGGTGTAAGAATATGGACGCCTCCAACTCAGCCCGTGTCGTAAGAACCTACCAGAGGAAGAGCAGCAGCTTCCTTCTGAGTATTTCAACGATCACCGATCCGTCTACCAAGCGTGGTGATTATGGCAAACCCCCTCCCCCTAATATGATGGCACCAATAGAAAACGGCCCCCAGTCCCCGGCTCCGCTCCGCTATTCCTGGTCACGGTAACGGCGGGACAGGGGTGCTAAGAATACTACCTACCTAACCACTTTCTCTGTTTTCTACCTAATCGTTATCCTGAAGGTGTCAACTTAAGGTGTCAAAAGTTTTATGCTTCTCTTAAAAGTTGCCTAAAAACCGCCCGTCTGCTGAAATCCAGGCCAATCCGTATCCGCGCTCCGTACTCTCGAATTAGGGGATGGATTTAACGGATGCTCACTAAACAACCTAACCTTTGGGACTCGGCTAGATCGAACCATCTGGAGCGTAGGGCTGTCAAGTAAACAGGAAATTATAATATTTTTTTATTATGGTACTTACGGCCGAATACTCAAACGCAACTCAGATGTAAGCACGTCTTGTGTCTCGATATTTTTACGGTTTTCAATGAAAATCTGTAAAAAAATCGTCACTTGAGTCGTGCTTAAATCTGAGATTCGTTTGAGTATTCGGGGGTTAGTTACTTATAATACTCCATGCTTATACCATCTTTATTTTCTTATATTTATAACCCTTAGAACTTAGGCTCTCCGTTATAACTTCTATACCTACAGGGTGTCCCCAGCATACCTGCAATCTTCTTTCTTTTGGGGAAAATAGACAAAATAATCGACGAATATGTTTAAAAAAATTGCCAGAACAGAACCTAAAGTGAACTACGGCATCTCGATGCACGTTATCTCGATATTATAGCCCGGCTATAAGCTCAAACATTTGTGCATGCACGCAAATGTTTGAGCGTGTAGCCGCGCTATTAGGAATCTCGACATGTCCACAAACGTTATCGTAATGCACGGTCTTCCTCACCATTCGAAATTATGCTTTCTACGAGTACTCTGTATCATCATCATCATCATCATCAGCCCATACACGTCCACTGCTGGACATAAGCCTCCCACGTACGACGCCACAAATAGCGGTCCTGAGCCGCCTCCATCCATCGACTCCCTGCGACAGCTACGATGTCGTCGGTCCATCGAGTGGATGGTCTCCCATGTAGGGGGGGGGGGGATTTGCCATAATCACCACGCTTGGCAGTCGGATTGGTGATCGCAAGGTTGGTGTTGAAAATACTCAGAAGGAAGCTGCTGCCCTTCCTCTGGTAGATTCCCTTAGTCGGCTCTTACGACATCCACGGGATGATTTGGAGAGGTCGATATTCGTAAGCCGCGGCCCCACGGCCTACGTACCACGTACTTTATTCATTAACCATATTAACTGTTACTTAATTATATTAATGAAGATCATTTAATTGTAATTTATATAGGATCCTACTTTTAAGTAATTTTACATGTCAATGTGTTTTGGTGAAGTTTGTGACACTATTCTAATCTTTAAAGAACTTGTATTAAGACCCTTTTTCTTGCAATAAATGAAATTGAAAAATGACTTATTACTGTGTGTGTTATCTACACAACAAGCAATCAACTGTTTGTAACTTATTTAAATAATAAATAATACTGGACAATTCAGAATCAGAATCAGAATCAATAACTTTATTTCTTTAGGCTTACAAAATAAGCACTTAGACAAGTCAAATTTTATACTATAAACATAGTTATTATTATCAAATAAGAAATAAGGTGTTATTGATATTCTCTTCACTTCAATTTTTTGTCCACTAGTGGAAGAAGTGAAAAAGAAACCACTAGCACATTATAATATCACTTATGTGTCTAATACATGGTTATTTTGCCTATCTAAATCGAAATTTATTCACACAGCTAGCCCCAAGCTAAGCCTTTGGATCCGTGGATGTTGTGACCTGCGACATATTTTCACTTGATATCTGATTGCATTGCATTTTTGTTTGTTTGCATTCAGTTTCTTTTCATTTATTTTCTCTTGGTTACATTGTTATTTTTTCCAAAATAAAGAGTTCCTACTATACTTTTACTTTAATGTAAAAGAGGCAGCCCTATTGGTTCAATTAACGGGTTCAGCGAGAGTTTACCGTAGAATGAGATTTAGAGCTTCGTGTGAGGAGTTTGTATAACCTACCTAATGGGCAGTTAATGTATTATACGAGTATAGGTAGGTATATGTGTTTGTGTCTGGGCTGGAGAGACGGCAGGAAGGGTGTACCAAAAGCTTTGTTAATTTTTGTTTGTGTGAGGAGTTTGTATAACCTACCTAAGGAAGATCTAAAATACCTAGCAAAACATACCTAAGGGGTAGGCCCCTTAGGTATGTTTTGCTAGGTATTTTAGGTCTATGTATTTGTGTTTAGGCTAGATAGACGGCGGGACGGGTGCGCCAAAATCAGTGCTAATTTTAGTATTTTTTTTTTTGCATAAGCGAATACGGTAAGTACGTATTAAATTAACTGAAATAAACTTCTAAACTAATTGCTAGCAGAAGTTCACAGTTCGTTGATATAACGTCTATCTTGAAAATATAATATGGTATTAACCGTTATACGAATAACATAGAGAGAAACAACGTCTACACTCATTGGCGTGCAAAACGGTTGTGTTCTAGCTGTTTTTGTTTTTTAATTGCTATCGGGATCCTTCGACCGCTCCTTAATGACCAGTATATATGGATATGTACTTATAAAAGTGTACGTCTATATAGACGGCAGAAAATATGCACCAAACACGCTAAATTATAATCAAAAATGTTTTTTAAGAAACTTGTGACACTTGAACTTGAGCTATCTGTAGATTTTTTGCAACAGTCTGCAGTTAGCTCAATTGTAAATACTAGTTTCATTTGTTTATATTATTCGATTGTTATTTTCTTTGTCAATAAAGTCTATAAAAAAAAAAGAAACTTGTTGACCCGACAGATGTTAATAATAAAATAAGGCGGTTTTTTTGTTTATAAAATACCTTTGTTAAATTTTGTCACAGGAATAATTAACACAGCACATACATGTATTGAATATACAAAAAAAAAACATTAAATAACCTATCCCTGACCATTCCCGGTGCAAAGGTGCACATAATGTTTGCATATAAAAATGTTAAGCGCCGTGATAGTGAAACGCAATGTGAAATTCAAATGTGACGATGTGTGTTTTTTTTATGACAAATCAAAATCTTTAACGTTCTTTGTAGAGATGAGTCCGGTATTCAATAACTAACTCAGTACCTGTTAGCATCGTTCTAAAATATCTAACGCTATTGTAAAATCCGCATACCGCTAGGGAATAACTGTGAAAAGCGAGCATCGCGCCTAACCGACCGAAAGCCATAACTACCCAATGCTTCAATACCTATACTTACCTAACTACCTATCATCTACGCATAGGTACTAGCGGACCGTTCACCCGTAAAGTTATGTAGCTGCAACAAGTATTTGGTATTTATAACCAAATCGGTTAGAAATATATTGGGTAGAAATCAGGACAGGTATAGAGTATTGTAACGTTATTGGGTACCAGTTGGTACAAGCGGTATTGAAACAAAATACCCAACTAATAACCGGTAGCCAAAATATCCAATAACTCCCATCCTTAGTTCTTTGTAATAAGAACGTCAAGTCAGACAATGACTTGAAAAAATATTTATCATCAAGGAGAATGCTAGTTTTTGAGTGTTGTTTAGTTAGGTATGTACGGTTGAACTGAAACAAATCGTCGTAAATACTCTAGTTCACCCTATACTGTTTGCCTATCGAGATGGGACCGTGTGAATGGAAGACTACAAAATACAGGCCACTTTGCTTAGCTGCTCTAAAGCCTGTCCACACTCTTGCATGGATCGCGCGCGAAGCCGCGAACCACCCGCGAGCCATGTGTGTGGATTCCATTCGCATATTCGTCGCGTCTTCGAATCACGTTCGCGCTTGTTCCCGTTTAGTAGTTTGTCGGTTTTTTGTCCCATGACAAAGGATTCATAAGGCGCGCGTGATTCGCGTGCGAGTGTGGAGGCCTTGGCAATTTCGCGCCGCGATTTTAAACCGTGATTCACGCGCGAGTCTGTAGAGGCTTAAAAAATGAACTTCAATATTATCAATGGAAGTAACTTAGAAGGGTCTATAAGATTTTAGTGCCTATTTACGAAGTGCCTGGGTAGGTTCATTGAGGAGTTTACATTACTTTATTTTTATGGTATATATTAGCTTTATATTATTATCTTACTCTAGACATAATTAAAATAAATAATCTCTTTTATTTTAGACATAATTAAATAAATAAATTATGCTGGACAGCATCATCTAACCTCAATTTAAACTGAGATTCTGTTGTTGGTAGTATAGGTACATTACTTACCTAACCTGTGCCTTGATTATATACATACTTAATATAATACCTACGTACATAGATTATTTTTAATACACATCGAAAACACTCAGAACACCCGGAATATCTGCAGATTGTACAAACATTTGTCCCGAGGTGCGAATCGAACCCGCAACCTCCTGCGTCGCAGGCGAACTTTCGTCCGTTGCGCCAAAGAGGTCGTCAAGTCGAGTAATAGAGTCTAGACTCGCTATGACTCGGCCAAGATATGGATCCTAATCCTAACTTCCTAAATGCGAAAGGGTGTTGGTTTGTTTGTCCTTCCTTCACGCCCTAACTAAGCAACCAATCGATTATTAGCATAGAGTTAGTTGCAAGGATGGAGAGTAAGTTGTAGGTATTGAGTATATCAGAATTACTTTGAAACTAGATGGAATATTTACTAAGTAGTATTTGTGGTGTTTCGATTGTGTTACGAATCTGTTAGGCTTGTTTTCGTCCTGGTAAAACATCAAATTCCCATGGGGGATTTACGGGAATATTCATATTTTTATACGGAAAAATGTGAAATTCTAATTTAACGCGAGTGAAACCGTGGGGAACTGCTAGTGTTCTATAAAACAAAATAAGCTCCATGCCTACCTGATCTCCGAAGGAGGTCTGTAAGCAGCGCTGGTCACGTAGACCTCAGACCCGGAGTCGTTTCGTCCCGAGCCGTTCTGAGGTCGCCTTCCGTTCCGATGGTCACCATTCCTCTGGTCGCTCCTGTGGTCGCTGCGGTGGTCGCTTCTGTGGTCGCCGGATGGTGATCGCGTTCGCTCGTCCATAGTCTGAGGGAGAGAGAAGCTTGATTTATGTACCTAGGTTTATTTGACCAACGTAAAAGTAGGTATGGTCAAAACATGTAGGTAAGCTGCCCGCAGCTTCAAGGAATAATCGTTTGTGAAAGGTCTTTTAAAACTTAAGGATTGTAATTTTTTTATAAATCTTTGGCGAACTAGAAAAATATTCGGTTTTCCTCCACCTTCATCATTTTTTCTTCAGACTTCAGCTTCAGGCTTCAGTTTTTCCGGTGAATTACAATCTGGATATCTTCCAGACAAGAGTGAATAGGTGTCTTCTAGACCTTCGTGATACACCGTCGGCCACATCATCACTTTCCATAAGGTGAGATTGTGATCATAGGACTCGAATAGCCCGGCTACACGCTCAAACATTTGTGCATGCAGATTGCACAAAAACAGTTTGCGCAAGCAAGATAAGCCGGCCACACGCTCCATCTTGCTTGCGCAAGCCGGTGTGCTCAAGCAAGACAGAGCGGCTTTTTTTTTTTTTTTTTTTTTTTTTTATTCTTAATTTTTAAGGGACTTTGAGTCATTGGAATGACTAAGTCAGCCCCGTACTATCTTGCTGTTAAATAACATTTGTACAATCTGCATGCACAAATGTTTGAGCGTATAGCTGGGCTTTAAGCTAATTTCATCTTGGACCATAAACAACTGAAATCAAAGATTTACATCTTTGACTGAAATTCGCTATGTCGTATGCGGTGACATTACCAATAATACAATGTATCGATATTTTTACAATGTTGAACGTTTGATGTCAATTGTTTATTTACGATTCGTATGACGTCAGAGCAGCGATAATAAATAGACTAATAAGGCTGACAGCGCTTTCGCCTGTTTACGAAAAGTTAACTTTTAAAATCTAATTTTGCGGTATTCCAAAAGGATCTAAAAAAAATGTTTGATCTCTAATTGAAGTATAATTAATAATTATTTATTTAATATTTACTTTAAAAAAGATTCACCTAGCCTATGACATATGTACATTATTGTATGTATGTATGTATATTCGGAAAATACGCGGGCAATTTTATATGGATGAACTTTAGCATAGTATCGTAGTTTCAAACATTCAGGCAAAATGGTTCTATTCTATTCTAGAACCAAATAACCGATGTTGGTTTACATTTTCTTAGCGCTTTGTTTTCAAATTTGGAATAAGTGAGCGTAAATCAACCAGCCAAGCGAATTCAAAATACAACGACGATTTCAGAAATACTTCGTAAAAAAAAAACAAAAGGGAAAGCAGAGACGAGTTAAATATTCTTTTACCTACTCGTCCCTGTGGGAAAGCTACCGAAAGCAAACGGAAAGCGTAATGATTGGAGCAGTTAAGCAGTAAAAACTTTTTGGTAGTAATAGATAAATCCTCCTTGCTTGTTGGTTTCGTCAAAGAAGGCTTGAAATTAACTGATGAACGAAGAAAAGATGTGACACATGATAATTTTTTAAAATTTATTAATCTATATCCTGATATGTTGTATAAGTAGGTCATTTTTAAGTGACTTCAAAAGGAGGAGGTTTTCAATTCGTCTGTATGTTATTTTTTGTATGTATGTTACGCGATTTCTCCGCCAATTATAGACCGATTTTGTAAATTCTTTCACTATTGCATAGAAAATGATCACGAGGGGGTCCCAAAAAAATTGTATCCCCAGGAGATTAGTATTTATCCCGCAAAACTTAAAATAAGTGTAAAAGTAAGGGAATTTGTTTTTTAAAAACGCCATATTCTTTTATTATGTAAATAATACTTCAAGAAAAAGCTTCTGGTAATCTGGTTGTTGGAAGAGTAAACATAACGTATCTGTACCTCCTTATATATGGGGAAAACATATTATATTTATTCTATAGGCTATCTACGTACTACTTCCTACTCTGTAATGTAACATTCCAACTGCAGATATTAAACCGACTATTTATAAAATGTTTTGCTACAATTTTAATTGATACCGAGTCGTACCAAGGAAATATTTGATAAATGGCCAAAATAAATCATTCCATCTGTTTCTAGTACGCGTGGGCGAGAACTGTCTAAAATGACGGCCGCACTGCAGGATGGTTGGCTAGGTTTCGTTGCTTCGGTGCTAGCTAGGCGCGTGTGGTTTAGAGTCAAAATACTGATAACAGACATCGCCTCGCTACATCCACAGTCCTAAATCAATTGCGCGTGAAACAGAGAAAAAGCGACCTGTCAGGGAACGGTTTCTATGTGAAATGGACTATTTATGGCTGATAATAATAATAATAATCAAGTGCTCCTGAATTCGGCGCGTATCGTCAGGAAGTTCCTCACTCTGCAGCCCTAGTCACCGACCGCTTGAGCCTAGCTTCGCGGCCGGTGATCCACCGTTTTGATATATTTTTTACTGTAGATTAGTTTTAAATGTTATTGTATTTTCTATAGTAAAAAAATATTTTTGCGAGATTTAAAATAAATGAAGCAGAATTATAATCATGTGTAGCTCTCGCCTTTATTTCTCATAAAGGGCCTCTGTGCTGTTGGTTTCGGCCCCACGCATGCCTCCCAAAGGACCGGGTCACTATTTGGCCCGTGATCATGAAGATGATTTATTATCAATCATTTATTTCAGGCATCACAAGAAAATTACAAATAAACGTAACTAGGGCCCATATAGGGTCGTAAGAGCCGACTAAGGGAACCTACCAGAGGAAGGGCAGCAGCTTCCTTCGTTTATAGTATAAAATTTAACTTGTCTAAGTGTAAGTGTGTGTTTTGTAAGCCTAAAAAAATAATGTTATTGATTCTGATTCTTCTGAGTATTTTTCATCACCAACACTGCGATCACCAAGCCGCTTGCCACGCGTGGTGATTATGGCAAACCCCCCCTACTATTTGTTCATCTACCATCCAAGCTACGGCAAGCATACTGCAGTGCGGCCGTCTAAGGCGGGGAAGAGACGGGTAAATGCAAGCTGTTGACAGTGACAGGTAAGCACAGAAGATGTGTAAGGAAATGGTTTTACGTCAACAGGTAACTTGAGTGAGGTAGTTACGCTCGCAATTTTACGCCTGCGCATTGGGAGTTTGCGGACAGCTTAGGATTAATGATGATTTATCTGAAGCTGTAATGTTAAATTACGGTATTAAGTATTTACGGTTTGTGGAAGGATTATTGGAGAATAAACAAAACTGTTTGTTTCTTGGGGTAAATATGGAAAAAAATTAATGCGCAATTTGTTATATTTGAAAATCCCATTGCTTTTAGACAAAGACGGAATTTTAATTTGAAATTTTCCTTACCGTATATTCTGAAACCGTCCTCTCTGAGGGTGCTCGATGACTGTCATTTTCATCCCTAGACGATGCTCTATGCAAATAGGCACCCGACGAGGGAGAATCAATGCCAGACCGGTGCGTCGCGACGTAGTGGTTGTTCTTTACTTTGTGCGCCATTTTACTCTTTGGCAATGTTCATTTTCAAATTTCGAACGTTATAAGCGCGCGCGGGCTGATTTGGTTTCCATTTTCCTTTTGTTGCGTGCCAGTTTGTTACCGATGTCGTTTGCGAGACGTGATCTGTAAAAAAAAACAATCAGTTGGATATCATTTTAATAGGCTCATTTTATTACTGAGAACAATGGCTACTTGAATCGATATCATCTATCGAATACTTTCACTGCGAATTGAAATATCATTCGATCAGAAACCGATTTTATCAATCGATTTAACGTTCATTAATCTAGGTTAAAATTAGAACAAAAGCCTTTTTATGACAGACATTATCAAAGTGATCGTAATTATGAGAAAAATTTTAAACAATCGTTTTGAATTTTTTGTAGGTCGATTGTTAAGATACTAGTATCTAGTACCTACCTCCCACATGATTGTGAAAAGAACTTACCAATAGGTACAAACCAACCTCTATGCAGAAAATTCGGTTTACCTAACTAACCTTTTTTCAAGAACCTCCTTTGAAACTAGAATACGACACCTACATAGACAAAACAGGTAAAATGAAATCAAGTTGAAACGACCTTGTGGCACAACACGTAAATCAAGGTCTAATTGGTTTAGCAATAAAGTTTACATTGGATTGTAACAATAAATAGCTTTATGCACACTAAACAATGGTATGTCGATCGTTGCCATCGATAGTGACGTAATTTTCAGTGGTACTCGATCATTAGTGTGGGGAAATCTTTAAAATATAGGTCTCAGTCTTGTTGTCTTGTGAAGGAAACAAAAAAACACTGCTTCAAGAAGTGAAGCATTATAGGTAATGGTAAAAATGGTAAAACCCTACTACAAATCATTAAAATAGTTACAAAATTAATAGGTATCATCATCATCATCATCATCAGCCCATACACATTCACTGCTGGACATAGGCCTCCCCCGTACGACGCCACAAATAGCTGTCCTGAGCCGCCTCCATCCATCGACTCCCTGCGACCGATACGATGTCGTCGGTCCATCGAGTGGATGGTCCCATGTAGGGGGGCAATTTGCCATAATCACCACGCTTGACAGGCGGATTGGTGATCGCAGTGTTGGTGTTTAAAAATACTCAGAAGGAAGCTGCTGCCCTTCCTCTGGTAGGTTCCCTTAGTCGGCTTTTACGACATCCACGGGTTGAGTTGGAGGGGTCGATATTCGTACGCCGCGACCCCACGGCGGGTAGGTATATTGAAATTGAATTGGATGAGCAAAAAACCTGCCAGTGTTTTAGGATTACGAAATTTGGTAAGTTTTTTCAAAAACTTCATAATTAATAATAACAGAAGACTCTTTGCCTATTAGACTATACCTTATTCGCTACGTACCAGGAATCCTACACAATAATCTAAAACATAAAAATTTAAAATGCCAATTTTAAAACAATGAATCATAATAAATTAATAGTGACTCTTTATACAAAGATCGGTCTTTATTAAAATCCAATGATCGATACATTCCCATCCCTAGCATATTACGCCCTTCACTAGCTTATAGATCCTATCGAATCAACCTGCTAAATTGCATGTAATGTTTCGAATTTCGAATATTATCCATTCTACAATCAACATTTTTAAAACTACTATTCCAGTACAGTTCTGGATCCATGACATGGCATGCATGGTTAAAAAAATACGCTTATGACCGCAATATGTTCATACATAGCTTCTGTGACAAGAATAAAGCTATTTGCTATTTTCTTCTACCAGTATTTCATTAATGTCATCTTCTTCCCTCCTCGACATTGCTTGGTCTACATTGTAAAATAACCCTGGTAAAATAACAATTCATGTGTTTTGACCCTTGAAGGCTATCTTCAACAACTTGATTAAAACTGAGCAAATAAGCCTCTACAATTATTTTCGTTACATATCTGGAGCGTTAGGTAATTTACGAAAACCAACATGTGCCGAACCAATATCCGCTAACTGCGCAGTACAATCAAGATTTTACTACCGTGTACTCTCGATTTCGCTTGTTCTATGCGAGCCGGATATTTTGCGGCCATGAACTTTACGAAACTCGATTCAAACTCGATTGATAGAGAATGTGGTAAACAATCATAAAGCAACGGTTTTTGTTACGTAGAGTTTTCAACAAGGGAAGTGATCGACTTGGCTTTTAAAGGGCAGAATCTCAATACCAATCATAACTAAAATTAGGTATCCTGCCGAGGATATTATGTATGATAGATTAGTTAACTGAGAACGGTATAAGGGCGTCCATTAATTACGTGAAGATTTTAGGGGGGAAGGGGGGTCAACACAAATCTCGCCCAATCTTACGTGGGGGAGAGGGGCAAATATCACGGTTTTTTTTCACCAACCTATTTGAGCAGTTCCTACTTAAGATTCCATGTTGGCACGCTTGTCCCTGTAGGCAGGTTATTCTTTGTAATAGAAAATCGTTTATAATTTGCGGCAAATAACTTTTCTCTTGTTTTTTCCTCGTAGAACACAGAAAAACCATAAAAACCATAAACAAACTTGATTGTATTAAGTATATCAGCTACCTATCTAATACACAAAACACAAGCTCAGCTTGATGATGATGTGAGGACTGTCCAGCTCTATTTCATTACTTATATATAGGTATTTGATAATTTCTTAAATTTTTCTATAAAGTTTTTGTTCTACAAAAAAAAAAAACTCAATAATAATGGAACCTTGGGAATTCTAGAACCTTTTTATATCACAAACTGATCACAAATTTGTAAATTAATTCCTGTTAAACTGAACTCTACCACCCAAGCAGAATAGTAACTAAACATTGTTCTCGGTAAGCCATAGCCTTCAGCTATAGAAAATTATTTAGAACTGAATTAAACGAGCCCAGATTATATCCCGAGGGATTTCTGTATCATTATGGTTCTGGGAATCAATAAACCTTCTTATTAGGCCCTTTAAGTAGTTAGGGCACATTCCTAACTTGCGTGACTGGTAAGGTAGGTAAAATATTGCTGTTATTTGATTTCAGTTTTTTAAAAAAGGTTCATCTACCTCTTATATTTTCTTTTAAACATAAAATACAATTCAAAATCATAAATAGAACAGTTCATTCTTTATCGAGGTTAAAAAAAGTACAAAGTAGAACCACCAACTTGAATTTAAAATTATAAAAGGAACATCTGATTCTCCTATCACTTCTTCGTTTAAACATGGAATAACAGTCCGTGCCCAATCCGATAAGAGGCTAATTAACTAGAACAAGTGCTGCCAACATGAAACGCTAGCTTCCGCGACTAGGGTGGTGTTGCCAGCTGAAATAAGCCATTAGCGAGACAGGTGTCTCTCGATTTTAATTGGTAGGCATGTTCCTTTTATCGATATTGTAACGATTTATCGGAGACGCATGCATGGCTTTATACGTATTTTCTTCCAAAGATAACAAAATACCGTATGAAAGGCTTGTCATAGAAACAAGTAGCTGGTTAGTACAGTATCTAACCATACTTAGATAATATTCTCCGACCAATTTGTGGTCGATGATTATCCTGTCTTTCAATAAACATCACTAGATGCTCGGTTTACTTATTTTATGTGTTTTTGCCACAATTCTTGTACACTTTATGATGTCGAATTACCTTAGTCTATTTTACGCTGTTTGTTGTAGGTATAAAAACAAAATAACAGAGTTTTTTACTACACAAATTAGGTACCTATGATTATTTCGTTTATTTCATTAGGTTACCTAATTATTGTTACTTATACCTACTGCTACTAAAACGATCAACCTCAATTCTTCAAATCAAGTGATAGGCATTTTTTACATAGACATATTATGACGAGATAATCGACAAGATAATTTATCAAAACTTAATCAGAACTCGAAATCAAGCAACTAATTCCGAAAAGCATTAATTGCTGAGCTATGTTCGATGCGTTACAAAAACTGTGTATCAACAAAGTTTATTGAGACTAGATATGTACGAATTCGTTAGAGTTCATTTAGAGTGTGAAAACGCCTCCGCATTCCAATCGTGGGAACCAGGAGAGCGACTTTTGTGGCGAGCGAAGCGAGAAACGGAAATATAGAGTCACTATTTCAGTTTATATAGGATTTTAAAGCAACGTAGGTATAGGCACCCACAAGCAGATGTGTCATAATAAATTAATAGATAGCACTGGATTTTGTTAGTAAAACGCATTAACAATATTATTAGGTATATGAAAAAAAAAAAAAGATTTTGAGTAAGATTGAGATATTTACTTTTAATTCGATTTCGATCGCGTTATCAATGCCCTAGTCAGAATCAGTAACTTTATTTCTTTAGGCTTACAAAATAAGCACTTAGACAAGTCAAATTTTATAATATAAACATAGTTATTTAGTATATTGATATCTTCAATATGTACCTAGTTTATCGTGAAGAAACAACAAATATCCATCATTACAAACATTTGCTACTATAAATCAGCGTAATTTTATCACTAAAACTACAGCCTTACAAACCATTCTAAAGTCAGTGTACAATATAAATTATCGGAGCGAGCAATTAACGGGACTCGGTACAATTATTCATTGATTTAAAACGGTTACCTTCAATGAACGTTTGTAAATTATGTTATTTCTAAGAGAATTTAGTAACGTTATTCTAAGAGATTTCAGTAACGTTATTCTAAGAGCAGGAGTGTGGAAGGGATTCATCAGTGTCTCCGTGAAAGCTTTCCAGCACAGCTATTCTAACTCGATCGAAAAGTTTCCGTGACTCGAAATCTGGCACAAATCCGCGCGAAATTCAAATATTTTAGCGGTTTTTAATATGTTCTGCGTTCTACAAGGAATTAAACTACCGAAAATGTAGTTTTTCATAAATCGCTGACCTGTGACAATGTGGCCGGAGAAATATCACGGAGGCTTAGAAAACTCCTTTGACACACAAAGGCAAACACTAAAATACCTAGGTTTTTCAGAACGAACTATGTATGAAGATAGTAACATCCGGAATTAACACGTGCGATGCCGGTAGAATATAGTTAGTAATAGACTATTTTTAACAATAATTTTATTAATTAAAGGTAAACAGGTAATGGTTACGCTATTAGTCAATAAACTCAAAATTTTACTTTAAGTTTCTCTTGACGACCGATGTGGCGCGGCGGGTGAAGGTCCGTCTGCGACGCAGGAGGTTGGGTTCGATTCCCGCCTTGGGGCAAATGTTTGTACGATCTGCAAATATTTGTTTCGGGTGTTCTGGGTATTTTCTATGTATAATAAAAAATATCTATCTATGTAATATATTGTATTAAATATATCAGTCTTCTAGTACCCATAACACAAGCTTTGCTTAGCTTGGGGCTAGATGATGCTGTGTGCGTTGTCCAACATTATTTATCAATAATCCTCTACTTTTGCGTATATCATACGAGATTATCATCACGTTTAAAGTTCCATTAGAATCAACTTAATTCTAAGTTCCTGTATCGAACCTATTTTATTATCAGCCGAAATTATCCGATTTGTCTTTTTTCGTATATTGTTTTTTATATTTTCGATCAGATGTTGTTATGATTTGCACGACTAATGTCAGAAAAGAAAAAAGTCCAGAAGCTTTATATACCCAACAATGGAATACAACGTTAAGTTTATAATTCGTGTTTACATAAACGCGCTTTGTTTTTTTAAACAATTCTATGAATTTTTCTCAATTTGAAAAATGTAATCCCGAAAATTTAGGGTTAAGTTTAATCAGCCGTATTGGACGTGTTTTTAGGAAGCGTAAGATGGATCCCAAAAAGATAATTGAACCGATTTAAGCAAAATGATCCAACCCACACAAACCTCATTTCGAGATAATCGATATTTAAGTTTGTGGCGGTATTTCTTTAGCTTTGTAATACAAAATGTTGTTATTTAAAAAAAACCTTTTTTTAAGAAAGTTTTTAATCAAAACACTTACTGGCCGGCCTATTCATTATGTCTGTCATTATTGACAAATTCCAATTTTGACAAATTCAAATGTCCTACTCGTATTATTCGGAACTATTTATTCTCAAGAAAAAAGTAATATATAAATAATAATCTTCATCTATCACACATAATTTTCTTTGTTTGTGTGCCTAGTTTTAGTTATCCAAGTAGATATAGTTTTAGTTTATTTTATATTTTTTGTCGTTTCAAATAAATACTTAATTTTCATTTCTTTTTTTTTGGACTACGATCCAAAACAGTTTTGTTCGTAACTGTACACTTAGTCAAAATGCGAAAACTGACGAGATAAATATACTGATCACATAACCCAAGTGACGAATTCAGAATACTGACGAATCAGCGATTTTCAGGAAATTGACGAATTGCAAAAGTGACCAGTTGACGACAGAGACCTATTTTAGAAACTGTCGAGTAGTGATCTAATTCGTGGAGCGAGCCCCGAACATCACGTCGCTTGACAAAAATCAGTTTAATATACTGGTCCCTCAGTGAGGGAACTTTCAGATATTAAGCTGAAAAGAACAGATACTACACTTTGATCTTAGCCAAAAGGCCGAGAAGCGATACTGGACTAAATGTATAGGACGGTCGTCATTCAGAGCCGTGCGTTCTCGTCAGCGCGATCTAGCGCTCGTCCACTTTTACTAGCGACATCTAGTTATGCACAGGCCGAATTTGTTTCGATGAAGTCATGACATGACGTCATGTCAAACGTCACACGGTCATCGATCCGAATGGATCCGACATGTATCTACATAATTCATATAATTATGTCATTATATGAATTACGTAGATGAAGACAAGAATGACAGAAGTGTTTGAATTTCCACTGGTAAAAATTTAAATCCCTTGCCATGCCGTCCCGGTCCGCGTAGGTCGGCCATTATTCTCAACCGATTGAGCTAGAAGGGGTTTGAAGATTTAGGCCTTAAAATCATATATTTTTTTTTCAAAATAGTGGCGCAATATGAAAGTTATTTAATTGGATAGAGGACACTTATAGAAATAAAAAATGTCTCCTATAATAACATGATTTCCTAAAACTTCAGGTTTCTGAAATATTCAATTCACATTTTACGAAAAAAAATCATTAGAGTAAGCTACTTTTTTATATGTGCTTTTCTGAAAACTTGACGCTTTAAATAATAGATTCAGGCGTTACTTTGCGGAAATCCATTGCACAATATTAGAATGAAGAAATATTTAGTAACAATTCCGCGTATAACCTTCTCTGATAGTATTCATCAAAGTAAGTTGTCTACTAGTTTCGTCTCTCCACGAGACATCTTCAGGACACCACAATACTCGACCTTGACATTGAGATTGGTAAGCACAGCAACACCGACAGAGTCCCGCCAGTGATGTTGCCTCTCCGAGCTCCGCGCGCCAAGTGGCTTGACTTGGCGCGCGGAGCTCGGAGAGGCAACATCACTGGCGGGACTCTGTCGGTGTTGCTGTGCTTACCAATCTCAATGTCAAGGTCGAGTATTGTGGTGTCCTGAAGATGTCTCGTGGAGAGACGAAACTAGTAGACAACTTACTTTGATGAATACTATCAGAGAAGGTTATACGCGGAATTGTTACTAAATATTTCTTCATTCTAATATTGACGCTTTAGTTAGGCCATTATGTTAGAGAACAATGATACCGACTTCAAAAAAGGAGGAGGTTCTAAATTCAATTGTACGATTTTTCTATATGATATGAGGATGTCACGCAATCATTCAAATCGTTAAAATGTCGTTGTTGTTTTGCGGATTACAAACCACAGAGCAGCTAAATCGGTCCGTTACGATCCGGTCCGTTTGGTGCAAGCGGCCCTTTGGTTCGCTGACCGGGGTTAAAGTAATAAACAATTTTTTACTATAAGAACTATCTCGCACATTCGTTGGCGTAATAGGTATTAACAAAATACTTAGCATAATTTTTAAATGTCTTCTCAGATAGGTGAAAACACTACATAGTATAAAACAAAGTCGCTTCCCACTGTCTGTCCCTATGTATGCTTTGATCTTTTAAACTACGCAACGGATTTTGATTCGGTTTTTTTACATACATAGAATGGTTCAAGAAGGTTTATATGTCTAATTTAGTATCAACATTGCACACGTGCGAAGCCAGGGCGGGTCGCTAGTAGAACATACATAATGTTGAAACAAAGCCATAGGTTCAGAGTGGGATCAGAGTGTAATAATAAGGTGGAGTGCCTTGGAGTATTGGTGCTTTGACTCAGGAGTCAAAGCACCAAAATCAGAATATGCAAAACTATATACGTCCTATTCTGATGTACAGATGCGAAGCCTGGACACTAACGCTGAAAGAAGAAGACAAACTCCTCGTGGCTGAGCGTAAGGTGATGCGTAAGATCTTTGACCCGACCAGACGAGCAGATGGATCCTGACAAGTCCGGAAAAACCAGGAGTTAGAGGATCTGTATGCCCAATCAAACGTAATAGGTGAGTTCAAGAGCGCTCGTCTCCGCTGGCTAGGACACGTCGAGAGAATCGGGAGGATCAGGCTGTCAAGAAGGTATATGAGGGGAAACCATCGGGGCGTAGACCAGTCGGCCACCCTCGGTATCGATGAATCGACGAAGTTGAAGCCGATCTTCGCGAACTCAACACTTATAGCTGGCGAGAGACAGCTCAGAACCGAGATGCCTGGAGAAGCCTTGTGACGGAGGCCAAGATCCACTTTGCGTCGCTGAGCCACAAAAGTAAGTAAGTTAATCCAGGCGGTTCCCTAACCCAAAATAGCGCCGCCACCTACTTTATCGTATTACTACGTAAAACAAAGGAATTTTCAAAAATCCCTTGGCCCGTTTGTGATACTTATCAAAGCCTCTTCCGTAATAGTTTTATTTTGTATAGGAAGAGCTGCGAAGTTTTCACACCTCCTCAACTGCTGCCTCACAGAAACACTTAAAACACTACACAGACACACAGACACACTCCCACACTCTCATATACATACATGCATGCACACTAACACACATATCGCAAAGCCACTGAAATTAATTTCTCACTTTGCTGTTTATTTTGAAATAAATTTTCCCGTGTCCTATTTAATTTCATGATAATGTATTTTTCTTTTCGTTTATTAGCTTCACACACACCTTTCTGTTAAATAATTTTACTTTCTCTGTATCATACGTATCTTATATCTTTAAACGAGCAATTCTTGTATATCTCGGAAACGGCTCCAACGATTTTCATGAAATTTAGGTTTTCGGGGGCGATAAATCGATCTAGCTAGGATTCATTTTTATAAAATGTTGTTTTATTCGTATTTTCAATAATCAACTTCATCGATAGGGCACTCCTATAGACATGATTTCGACGATACAAAGTCTTTATCTCTTGCTTCATCTGTCATGTATGACAGCTTTTTTTTAATTTACTGCATATACTCGGATATGACGTTACAATGGGAGAGAAAAGTAGTCAGCTAACAGCTAAGATACATGAACCCATAGACAAGGCCATAGAGTCCCTCAAGCCGTGACATCTACTGAAAAATATGACTCTTCCTGACATCTATTGGCGAATAATAATACTATTTTTTTATTGTTAGCAACTAACCGCTCTAAAGACACAACAACACAAAAGCTACTCCAGCATATTAAAAAAAAACATCCATGTACAAATCCTTTTTTTGCAGCTCTACCATGTCTGTGATTTGGCCTTATTTTAGCATAACTTTTTTTGTTTTATACTATTATGCAAATCACTGTTGGATTACTTAATAAATTAACATAGATCTAAGTTATTTACTGACGTGTGAGACGTCCCATGACCTCACAGAAATAGAGAAATAATAGATCAATAAAAAAATAAAAAACAACAAAGACCACAACAAACGAAACCACCACGTCATTTTAATTACAAGGCAATACAATGAACCTTTTCTATACCAAGCTGATCATTCAATAAGCAACAAAAAACTGTATTACAATCTAATTGACACAACAAAATAAAAACTGGATAGTCGATACGCATTTCATCGATAATTGCCTAGCACAAAAGAAATGTAACAACACTATTCAGATGGAGGTGAAGCGAGCTTAGTGATGTGCCGACACAAAAGATTATGTATCGATGTGGTGATGGTCGATATATTTAATTTTAATAAAAAATATTTTTGATTGAGACGTCTTTTTAAGTACGGTTCTTTTACAAAAGCCTTATAGAACAATCAGAGCAAAGGAATTTCAAAGCTCATTTGGTCTTTACCTTACCTAAGTGAATGATTTCGTAGTATTATGATTATGTATGAGAATTTTGTTTATTTTTCTTAAATTACCTTAATTTCTTTGATTAGCTAAGTATTTATTTTCATGGAAACACTAATATAATAGGACGCTTTCGACTGTATGGATCAGTAGTGCCTGTATGTATATTGTTGTAACAGTCTGCAAGATAGCTCCATTGTTTCAATTGTAAATACAACTTTTTTTTTATAATTTTTTTTTATCTGTTTGTAATATTCTTTGTTAATAAAGCTACAAATAAATTGTATTATTATTTAATCAATATTATTTTTTAATTTGCATAAAAATCTATTTTTATTTCCGTACGTAGTTCCTGCAACACCATTCAGATTCCTTACGCATCTCTAGGTAAAACCAATAATACAATTAGCTTATAAATTTATTATTTTTTAATGGTTTTTATTTCCTACTTGAAAAAATATGAAAGAATTCGATTCTAAAAGTAGGGATTTGATTTCCGATTTTAGATAGACTATTATTCTGTTGCGGTTAGACCTTCACCGCCCGAAGATACGATCAAAGGGCAGATTAGACCTAGATCTGGAACTAGACTAACGACTAACCTAACTGGTACAGTCGGCCCCAAAGTTATCTTAACAATAACGGTAAAGGTCCGTTTTATAGGGTTGTTAAAGTAATAGCCATTCATAGAGGAGTAATCTGAATGGTTTTGATAATGATTATAGTTTATTATCCATATTATTCAATAGACAAATCAAATAATTAATTTAGGTAATAGATATCGAATGTTTCCGTAATATTTTTGGTCATTCTATACCTATTTTGTATACAATATCTTAAGTTAGGTAACGTAGGTCCCTACATATTTATAGCGTACCGTGTTTTTTTTTTAATAGTTACAAATATATGTAGGAGGGATGGAGGCAGCTCAGGACCGCTATTTGTGGCGTCGCGTCGTCGTATGCGGAAGGCCTATGTCCAGCCGTGGACGTAGGCCTGATATGATGATGATGTACAAAAATAGGCAATTTTAGGGTAGGAACGTGATATAAACTTATTAACACTGACGACCGATGTGGCGCGGCGGGCAAATGTCCATCTGCGACGCAGGAGGTTCCGGGTTCCCGCCTTGGGACAAATGTTGGTACGATCTGCAAATATTTGTTCCGGGTGTTCTGGGTATATTTATGTATAGTAAAAAAATATATATCTATGTAATTTATTGTTTTATGTACAACAGTTAGTTAGTACCCATAACACAAGCTCTGCTTAGCTTAGGGTTAGATGATACTGTGTGGATTGTTTAACATTATTTGTCAACAATAAAACTAGCTGTTGCCCGCGCCTTCGCCTGAGTTTTATCGGGATCAAAAATAGCCTATATGTTATTCCAGGTCCCAAACTATACCCATAGCAAATTTCATCCCAATCGGTTCAGTAGTTTTTGTCTGAAAGAGTAACAAATATCCATACATCCATCCATACAAACTTTGACATTTATAATATTATACATATAGTATAGGGGAGGCCTATGTTCAGCTGTGGACGTGTACGGGCTGATGATGATGATATAGTATAGTAGGATAGGAGTTTGTATCGTATTGTGCGCAGGGTATAAGTCGTTTTTTTGTGCACTTATGCTTTGTCCTTCGAATATTACATTATTTTTTTATTCATTCGATTTATACGAGTAACTTTGTGGAGTAGATGCCATTTTTCAATAAATGCGATTCTGTACTAAACCGTCGCGTTGTAAGAATAGTCCTCCAACTTAGCCCATGGATGTCGTAATAGCCGACTAAGGAAACCTACCAGAGGAAAGGCAGCAGCTACCTTCTGTACATTTTAACACCTTCACTGCTATCACCAATCTGCGTGCCAAGCGCGGGAAATGTTAACAAACAAAACCTCTCGGGGGAGGCAAATTCATAAGTGAACGTAAAATGTGTGTTCTGAGAAATTACAAAACTATTGCTTTACATTAGAGCTAATTCCAGACTTCTGTAGCTGACTGTACTTTTCCAGTACCGGTGGCTTGATAATATTATGCTTTGTAATTGCAGGGCTCGCTAGAATTTATTGTCTCAACATTTAATTATTATTTAAGGTCCGCGGAAACTATAATATTTATTGGGTTAGTTTATGGAGGAACATTCATTACGGCTTCTTACATGTAGAATATATATTACGGCTGTAAACTATAGAAATGTTTATTGATATATGTTGTTGATTTGGTAATACCGTATACGAAAATAATGTCGAAAATTACTGTGCATTATTAGTATGAAAAAACACGTAAACATCTGGAAATGCTTCAGCCATGATACAGATACCTCAAGACAAACCCCCTTGTTTAGTGAGGCAAGTTCAGGAGTGGACCTACCTATCTTCTTCAGGTAAATAGCTAGTAATTACGACCAAAGGTGCTTAAAAACGAATAAATAATGCTGAACAATCCACACAGCATCATCTAGGCCCAAGCTAAGCAGAGCTTGTGTTATGGATACTAGATGACTGATATACATAATACAATATATTATATAGAAAGAAAGGCATATTATGCAAAGAAGATACCCAGAACACTCGAGACAAATATTTGCAGACAAACTTACAAAAATTTATCCCAAGGCAGGAAGCGAACTCCTGCCCTCCTGCGTCGCAGGCGGATATTCGACCGCCGCGGCACATCGGTCGTCAAAATTAAATAAGTTTTTTATAATTATCTTGTTTCATTTGCATCAAAAGTCAATAATTCACTCAATAAATAGTATCGTTATCGCAATAAATATATCGTTGACAGTACAACTACATTACCTACACTTAGTTGAAGTACTGAGCGACATTTCTGGCCGACCACTATCATCATTGCTATACTTCCTAGTATTCACCTAGTTTATCCCTAATTGTTAACAATATTATGGAGATTACACGCGTTAATTTTGTGGTGAACAACACGTTTGAAATGTGTGCCAAGTCCGTTTGAAGTTGACAGCCGAGTTCCGTTCCACCTGCAGCAGGAAGCAAGCTGTTTCAGTTCCACGTGAGTATAATATTTGTATATTCCATAAATAATGATCGTAAAGTTTGTGGTCTCATATGTAACTGCAGCATCAATAGCATAAGGTCGCGCTCACTTCGGTCATGTTTTTGTACGAATTTGATTCTTGCGGAAACGTACGAATACGCACGAATAAACCCAACCTTCCAAGTACCAAGGCCGCGCTCGCTTTGGGGAATTCGTATCGTACGTAACGTATGAATACTGTTCGTACTAATTGAGTGCGCACACTGAATACGTTTTTCTCTGTAAAATAGGCAGTGCCTTGGCGATATAGCGTTCAACGCAAGAAAATATGGTAAAATCCCAAATATTTCGGACGTTATAATTACCATAATTAAACACACGTATTTCTACGTACGGCTAATCGCATGCAGTCTGCGCGCATCTACTTGAAAGGCTGCGTTTATTCGTGCGTGTTCGTACGTTTCAAATTCGTACGAAATCGTGTCTAAAGTGAGACATTTGATACAATTGAATACGAATTTAACGTAGTTGTTATGTGGCGTGGTCGTTCGCAGGAGACCTACATATTTATGTTCACAGTGGTTGGAGGTTACATTATAATATTATGTATGTTATGGTTTCGATGAATAGGTCGGTCTGAGACCAAGAAGGGTACGGGTTCAATTCCAGTCACGGGATAAATGTTAGTATGATCTGCATAAGTATTTTTTTCTGGGTGTAAAATTATTAAGTACCTTATTGGGTTTATTAAACCTGGTATTGATCTGGACCTTGTTAAATACCTGATATTGATATGGAACAGTTGAGCTCCCTGTAGGTTGTTTGTAACAGTCTGCAGTTAGTTCAATTGTTTCAATTTAAAATACTAGTTCTAATTTGTTTCTATTATTTCATTGTAACTTTCTTTGTTCATTAAGATATTTAATGCTAAAGCAACTGAAGAAACGGTTGTTTCTCAACTTCCAATGTGGGCTATTATCCATAGAAAAATCAAAAACTGCATCTCTCATAGTTGATTCTCGCAAATAACAGTAAAACCAGTTTCCTCAATAACAGATGGAATGTCTGTAGAGCAGACAGACAGACAGACGCGCTTAGTTATACACAGCTGTGACAAGCTGCCTGATAAATAGGGAATGATAGGATGCTTTGGTCTTAGAGGAAATATAATAAAGGTAAAAAGTTGAAATTAAAGTAAAATGATCGGAAAAGTAATTCAACAACATGCCTAAGTTACTAAACAGGGACCTTCTAATAGGGTTTTAGGTACCAAATACGAGTTATAGATTTTTCAGAACTACGAGGTATAGAAATTGTCAGGGCTCAGACCAGCCTCAGGCAGCTCAGAAGTGCGGGAAATGGTAATTCCTGATCTTGACTATCTCTATCTATGCGAAATTTCAGTCTGATTTATTACGTAATTTTGGCGCGAAGAAGTAAAAACATCCAGTCTTACTTTTGCATTTTTACTATTAATTTAGAATTTTTAGAATGCTTGTTGGCTCAGATATTTTACTATACTCTGTTGGATTAAAAATAAAACAGATATCTTGAAAAAAAAAACATCTATTCTCGGTAGATTCAAAGTGATGATCTATCAGCATCAAAAAGTATGCAGTATCAAGAAGATCTTCATTGAGTCCTCAACCGCCTTGTTTATCTGCCATCGGCTATCGAGTCGTGCATCGTGCTGATGTTGTATAGCGGCGGCCGCTTTATAACGGCCGTTAAAAAGTTTTTACTACAGGTTGAAGTTATCTCGGTTCAAGGTTCTGCTTAAGTTCACGAACACTTGTATCTGAGGACAATATTTAACGAACATTTTATATACACGATATTAGGACCGATTTTAAGACGTCAAAAGCAGGATTCGGAGCGACCATAAGTCGCTTAACGTTCCGAAACCGTTTTCAGATGTTTATGTGTATTTGGAAAATGATATGTTTAGAAATTTTCGCCATTGTTACTTATCTGTTAATTATTTTTAAAAGAGTAATGAAAGAAGAGAATGGAAGTAGTTATTTTAAGTGCCTAGAGCTTTTCATTATACACGCGAGGCTTGGGTTATGTTTTTCGAGTGTTCCTATCTGATTCGTCTGGTCTCTTATGTGGTTGTTTGTTACATTTGAAAGCATGTTCTTTCATTTGGAAGAAAAAATGTGGAAGAGCGAGAACCGAGTCAGGTTTTTAGTTTTCTATAAATACTTTTTTTCTTTATAGGAAATTTTTACTACAGCCAAAATATTTTTTTACTAAATTATAATGCTGTAAAGTTATTTCTCGTAGGTTATTCATTTTTTATAAATGTTTTTCGTGTGGCAGTCATATATTTGATCCGAAAATATTGAATTTCCACAAAAAAAAATAGCGCAATCAAAGCGTAGCTTCTATAGAACACAATCTCAAATCCTTACCGTCGTAATGACAACGGCGGTGATCTCATTGCGTTTTTGCACGATTCACCTGCTCTTGCGCATGCCTTCACAATGACCTATGTAGCCCCATCGAATACAACCAATAATAAACCTTAGTACCTTAAAAATAGAGAAGGAGATCCTTTGAAGGGTAAAAAGGAAAATAAAGATAGGATTTAATATAACTAGGTATTTATTTAAGTGAGAATTCTCAGGTTTTGTGCTTGTTTTTGCGCGGGATGGTTGTCATGTTAGCAACTTCACACCTGTCTTTTATATGTGTCTTTGTTTGGAATCTTTGTTTGGAATCAGTTTTGGATTAACACACTTATTGGATTCTTCTCTAAAATGCCATCATCACTTTGTTCTGTGTCTTTAAATTTTGAATCAAATTAAAGTTTTCTACGATGAATCCTATGAGTTACCAGCACTGCTAACTTCGTTGAAAACATTTCATAAAATATTCAAATTTTAGTTATTAAAATTTCGAGAATGATGAGAATTTGTAGCTCATAACTAAGTGTAACTCAGCTTGACAGAATCCGGAATACGGAAATCCGTAGAAGAACCAAAGTCACCGACTTAGCTCTCAAAATTAGTAGACTGAAGTGGCAGTGGGCAGGTCATTTATCTCGCAGAATTGATAACCGCTGGGGAGTAAAGGTTTTCGAGTGGCGGCCACGATGCAATGCGAAACGGAGTGTTGGTAGACCATCCACTCGATGAACCGATGACATTGTAGCGGTCGCAGGGAATCGATGGATAGAGGCGGCTCAGGACCGCTATTTGTGGCGTCGTATGGGGGAGGCCTATGTCCAACAGTGGACACGTATGGTGATATGATGATGAACTAAGTGTTCGGACTCCTAGAAAGAAAAACAACTTATAGAATTTAAAATTGACGTTTTGTCTTACCGCACCATTTAAATAGTGTTTTTAGATAACAAAATGGGAAAAATTATAGCAATTTTTTACCAAAGTTAATACAAACTATACATATTTGTGAGTAGAAATATACATATATATATATATTTATATAAATTACGAAGACAAATTACTACATTAAGAAGTAGAATCTCAAGGTCAAAGTAACTTGTAAAACAAAGAACTTCGCTACCGGAGCAGTAGATTACCAGATAACTATCAGATAGTTACTTTTATACGTTTTTTATAGTCACCGTTATTATATTTCGTGGGAACATGACTTGGCAGGCCTAATAAAGGTATTGTAGCTAATCTAAAAGTACCTTTATAATTTAATGTTGATTTGTGTACCATAAAGATTATTTTTAATATTCCATATTGCAGGACATATTGCAGGACAACATTCTACACAAATCCTGTCGGGTTTAGAGAATGTTAAAATGTGAAACCTAGAATAAGTTTTTATAAATAGATAAATACAAATACAATAATTTTATAGTACCCGTGGAAGTTGTTGGCGGCTTTTGTAACATTACGAAAAAAAGGTGTATTGTGATAAATAAAATTTATCACGATTTTTCTGCCAATGTTTCTCCATATAATTATTATGGTAAGTTCCTGAACTTATGGACAATAATACCGTTCAGGTATAATATTGTTAAATAAATTCCTGTTCAGCTAAACATAGGATTTATCTAAAAGTATTTTGAATGAAAAATCATTGGATTAAGTCCGATGATATTGAAACTTTTAACGTTTTAAGGTTTTAACCCTACACTACATTCGGTCGGTGCCACGGTGGTGCCATAAAGGGCCAGACGCCATCTTTGATTTAAATCTGGGGTTGCATTTTATAGATTTTTTAATTGATGAGTATTTTGTGAAGATATAAAACGGCTTTCAACTCATACTCATTTATTCGCCGTAACTTAGTTTTTTTTTTTTTAAAATGGTAAAATAATAAATAGATCAGCTAGGCATAATATGCATCATTATGGTCATGTTAGTAAAAATAATAATTATTATAAGTTCATAGTGCTACTGTAGCAGGGTCATGTCTGTCATAATTATTTCCTTATGAAAAATAAATAAGTATCATAGTGATGAAGTTACTTTACCTAGGTAAAATATAGCTGCTTAAAGTGCATTGTCAATTGTTGTTTATTTTATTATTTTATGCTGATAAAGACTTTTAAAACAGATAAAAGCTCCTTTCAAAGGATCAAGTTTATCAAAGTCTAGGTTTTAAGAATCTAAGGTTTTAAGATAATTAAATTGATTCTTCGAGAGCTTTAGATTAAAAGTTATATGTTGCTGCGCGCAATATTTATTTTGAATAATAGACAAAAATCCGGTCCACTATCAACTAAATACTGGACCAATTGAGCTATCTGTAGATTTTTTGCAACAGTCTGCAGTTAGCTCAATTGTTTCAATTTTAAATACTAGTTTAGTTTGTTGATATTATTTGATTGTTATTTTCTTTATCAATAGAGTTATTACTAAATATCCCAAATATTAGTCGCCTTAAGATTATTCAAGTTATCATAGACATAGTTAAACATCAAACAAGGTGCACTACTTTTTAACAAACCACCAAATCGTTTATAGCAACAATATCAGTTCGAAGTCACGTGCCGCACGATCGCATTATGTACATTTATATATTTATCATTATGTACATAATGGCAAATTGCTATCTATCCAACATTATTTGCACTGGAGCGGGGCCTGTCGGTTGCCGATTTATGACTTTCATAGCCGATGGGCGTAGTGAGGGAGTTAAGGGTTAAAAGGTTTACGAAATAAAACTGAAATACTTATGAAGTAATCTTATCCTACTATATATATAAAATAATAAATGTAAAAGTTTGTATGGATGGATGTATGGATGGAAACAATTAGGCTGTTTGGTATGGATATACGTATAGCTAGGGACCTGGAATAACATATAGGCTATTTTTTATCCCGATAAAATGCGGGCGAAGGCGCGGGCGGCAGTTAGTTTGAAATAAATAAATAAAATGTAAAAACTAACACTATCATGGCCCTAGACGCAAATGGTTGATGTTTTTTTTATCGTCAATAGACCTTTCTTTGACCACAATCTCACCTGATGGAAGGTGACGATGTGGCCGAAGGTGTATCACGATGGTCTAGTCTAGATTCTAGAACATCTTAAAGACACCTATTCACTCTTGTCTTGAAGAGACCCAGATTGTAATTGGCTGGAAAAACAGAAGCAGGCAGCGAGTTCCAATCCTTAGCGGTGCGAATGATGAAGGTAGACGAAAACAGCTTAGTACGAGTGGATGGTATATCCACCAGATTGGCATCACATAAGGATGGTATTGCACCGTCCGTCTGCTCGTCCTGGAGTGGACGGGAGATGGGATCAAGTCATGAGGTTCCTAGGAGCATTCATCGAAATGTAGGTATCCTATAAAAGATCGAGAGACAAGCAACCTTGCGGCGGCGTTCGAGACTTTGAATTTTAGTCTCAGCAAGGTACTGCTTGTCAATGAATCTGAAGACTGTGTCACGGTGGCTGAGCGAGCAGTGAATGCGTTAAGTTAACAAGCACAAAAAAGCATGGAAAAAGCTGCACTTAGTAAGAAAAAGATATGAATAAAAAATTAAGAATTTACTAGATTTATTAAAACCCATTCCAATCCGCTACATTGCTACATTACAAAATTCTATGTTATTTTCCAGTCTATGGTTATGCTTGATTGTACGTATTGATAAAATAACATGGAACGTAGGTATCAAGTTACACGTATGTACTACATAAGCAATGGATGATAGATAACCGAGTGTTGTTACAATCTTTATCCTGAGATGTAACAGACACCCATTGGTCTAGCTTGTATTCTAGAGTTACGACCGCATCCCCGACACCTAGACTAACTTCCGACTGTGCATAAACTACGGGTGCGCTTACGGTGGGCATCGTAAGCGGAAGCGGATTTCTTAGTTTCATTTCAATGGAACATTGTGTTAAAGACCAGTTAAAACTGTCAGAAATAAGACGACCGCTACTCAATACTTAATGTTTCATGCTTGGCATGTGTACAGTTAGGTCATAAAATTAAAATTTCAAATTTGCACCCTGTAAGGGCACGGCAATATACATATGTAAATGCTAGGTGGCTATATACAATTATTTGTAGGCTTAATTTACCAATTAAATTATGTGCCAAAATCCAACGATGGATTTTGGCGCTTGGAGTCACTATCCATAACTGTATCCAATTGGAACTAAATCTATTCACTTAGCCTAGAAATAATATAAGAACGAGAAACAAAATTATAACTGGTGCTAAAAACTTAATTAATACCGGAGAGAAAAACAAAGATCTTTCAATTAATTACATCTATTTTTCAAAATATTCTTCTACGCTATAGAAGCATTTATCAAGCAAAAAATTTTCACATTTCAAATGCGAAAGTTTTTGCCCTCAAGGGGGTAAAATATCAAAGGGAATAAGGGATGAAAGTTTGTATGAATCACACTGTCACTATTCCTTGCGGGCATAGCTAGTCTTTCATAAGTCGTTACCTACTATGCACACAAAGACGGAGTCAATCAAATTGCTGCACACGCATGTTTCCGTTAAAAATTAACGTAAGTGGTAAAAGTTTGTTTATTTTTAACGGAAGTCGTATATAAATCCATGAAGCTCGAGCTAGTCTTCACATTAATATCATAAGGCGAAAGTCCGGATGGATGTTTGTTATTACTTCACGCTAAAACTACGGATCAAGCTGAAAGAGGTTTGAAGATTTTTCTATGGAGGTCAAAGTCAAAGTCAAAGTCAAAGTTTCTTTATTTCCGTAAATACAATAAATGTACACTTAGAACAGGTCAAATTCTTAAAATTAAACACTGATTTGGAAATAAAGTGATATTTTGATTTCGGTCGCTTCGGTATGTAGACTAAAGTAAAGAAGCGACGAAGAAACCTTTAGCCTGTTAGGTGTTATTTTTAGAGTTATTTTTCGAGTTGGAGCAAAATCCGTCCCAAGCTTTTTTGAAAGAGGAGGGTAGACATAAAATCTTTTTTGAAATCGAAATACACAATGAAAGTTATATTTGGATAGAGGACACTTGTACAAATAAAAAATGTTCCACAACATAATGCCCTAAAGCTATCAGAGATATTCACAGATAAAAATAACTATTGCTCCAATGAATTTTTAATATATTTTTTTCTCAGTAAACCTGACGCTTTAGAAAATTATATTATTGAACATTTTGTCCTCTATCCAAAGACATTAACTATAACAACGCATCGCGATTTTGAAAAAAAAAACCTGGTCCGTAAACCTATGTTAGGCCAAAATCTTCAAAACCATTTGAAAAAATTTAGCTCTTGAAGTTTTAAAATATTCTCAATCTATTTCTTATCCTGAAAAAGCGCATGTGAAGTCACGGACAGATGCTAATAAATAATACTGTTGCAAGGTTTTACAAAACTAGCTTCAATTATCACCAGTGAATTAGGACGGAAGTATCGGGTTCCAAACCGGAAGGATGGTCAACCAATGTTAATTTTCGTATGAATGTTAAAAATAACATTTCATTGACACTTTTCTTGGTCATTTGGACACGGTTTTGTCCCTGTGATAATTATTACTAAACAATTAGCATTAACAACATTTTAGAGTCAAATATCGTGGTGTCGTTTGGGCGATGTGTATGTGCAGCAGTGAATGTATATACGGGCTGATGAAGACTCAAATATTATTGATTGTATAGGGTGTCTTTTGGAGATGGTATTGTATGACAAGAAACTGAAACTATGTGAAATAGAGGAAATTCCTCTACGGAGTTATGACCTACATTTTATGAGAAAACAAAAATTGTTTTCCCAGGTTATTTTTTTTGACACTCTGTCTTGAGTGACACCTTTATCTAGTACCGAAAAACGTTAACGAATGGCTAGCAAATGCATTAATCAATTAATTTATTTCATAAATATTTAATTATATAATAGTGACTAACGATTGTTAATGCTTACTCTACAACAAATTTTCCCAGTTTTCCATAGCAAACATTCAAATAACAAAATTAAATCCATGTTAACATTTCAGAATTAATTCTAACGGTGGAATAATCTCGATGGAATTATTCCAAACATACAGACGGACAGGGTAACAAGACGAGCCTTGAATTATGAATGTGAGATGGAACGCGGAGGATTTGTAGAATACAATTATGGGAATAGGGTTAGGTTTAGTGTTCCGTGTTTATCTTTAAAACCTAGTACAGAGTGGGTATTAGAGTTTACACGAAAAAAGATTTCGTTTACTACCGCTGACCTGACAAAGTAAAACGTAACGAAATCAATCAACATCGTAAAAGGTGAACAAATGTTCGTACGAAAATATTGGAGCAAGCGGCGCCATAAAAGAAGAATTTGAAACTATTGGATCAGCTGTCATCCGTATGAAAAGTAGTTCCTCTCTGTCCGGTAGGGTCGCTGCATGGCGGTTAATGTATGGGCGAAAAATGTTTTTGACAGACTTTTTTTACACTACATAGACTCGATTGGACTCGACTCGATATTTCAAGCAGTATTTGTGTCTGTCTGTTATTTATTATATATATCTTCTGTCTTCAATGTTATTTATTAAACGACTTCAAAAAAGGAGGAGGTTCTCAATTCGACTGTATGTCTTTTATATGTAGGTATGTTACGCAATCTTACCGCCAATTATGGACCGATTTTGAAAATTCATTCACTATTGTATTGAAAATAATCCCAACCGAGGTGGTCCCATAAATATTATCCTAACCTGGATTAAGTAGTATTTATCCCGCAAAACTTAAAAACAGTGTAAAAGTAAGGTACCTACTCGAATTTGATTATTAGGATTTGAAAACCATCAAATTATCACAATGACTGGTAACAAACAGTTTCCATGGCAACGGGCGTAAACAAGAGGTAGGTTCAAGAATTTGAAGTCAGTTTATCGTTTTTTAAAACACGCCCAGGGTTGGAAAAAAAACAGTTTTTTTTAAATTTTATAAAACAAACAGTTCAAATTATTTTAAACAAGTGTTTGTTTTGTTTTTTTTTTGTCCTTTTTAGTTTAGGGCATTATTTTAAATTAATTCGACCTATAATGTTTCATTTCCAGACTAGATCTTTTGACTTTTCAAATTTTCTATAGTAAAATAAATATTGACAAAAAACGATCAATGGATAAACATTTATTTTATGTTGCGTATCTCTAATCACTACTAAACGATTTACATTCACCCTGAATGTTTCCTAGCAGGACTATACCGGCGGGGAAATACCTATAAACTATAAATTCTATTCTATGAATAGGGGCACCCCCAATATTTATTAATTAGTGATGGGCCGAATGTGGTTTGAACCGAATACGAATTTCGGCCGAACATTCGGTAAAAATCAAAAATGCCGAAGTTCTTTCTGCACTTATATGGTAACAACTAACAAACAACAATAAAATATACCTATAAGTAATTAATATATTGAATTTTCAAAAAGTTTATTTGATTCAAATCATAAGACTTCCTAATTTAATAAGAACTTATTGAATTTGAGTTTTTTATTCTAAAACTTAAGATTGAAATGTCGAAAAAGGAAACTGATAATGACAGTTAGTTACTTGATTAATAAATAAATTACCATGATTTTAAATTATGTAAAAGGCTTATTTATTTAATCAGGTATGAGTGAGTATGACAGATTTGATTTTTTTTATGTTTTATTAATCTTAAAATCAAAATTGTGCAACTATTTCACTCTTTTCTTATACCGAATGTTCGGCATTTCAACCGAATTTCGGAAGAATGCTGAAGTTAGGCCCATCCCTAATATTTATATTTAAATGAGGGGAATAAAATAACCACTATTCCATTCGACAGCCATCCATTAGGGACTTTCCTAACGGGACTTTACCGGCGGGGAATTACTTAATATGAATTCTATAAATACGAGTGCCTTTCTTTCTCACATTTCATTTCATTATTAATTCTGCGACTAATAACACCTCATAAAAATGTCAACTCCAGGACGCAAAAAGCATGCAATTTGGGAACAATTCACATCGATCCCCCAAGAAAATACCACACTGAAGACCAATAGGGTGCGTTGCAGAAAATGTAAGAAAGAACTAGTTGGACTTGTGAAAAGAATGGAGGCACACTTCCAGCAATGTAGCACCACCACCGGTTCTAACACTGACGCAAATCTTGACGCGAACAGGGACGTGGAGGAGGAGTTGTTGAGTGATGCTGGTTCTTCCCGATCTTCAGATAATTCTTCTGCTACACCCACATCTTCTGTTACTACTCTTCAATCTAAAAATGCCAGTACCAGCAGCAGTGCGAGCGTGAACATTTCAATGAAATGATTTATTATTGCTACAAGTCAAGAAGATAAGAAGAAAATTGATTTACAATTATCTCGTTATATGTTTGCTACTAACACGCCTTTTAACCACGTAGAACACCCAGAGTTACTGAAATTAATGGAAATTTTACGCCCAGGATATAAACCTCCAAACCGCAAACAAATTGCTAGCAAGCTACTCGACGAAGTCTACAACTCGACTCAAGAAGCCGTAAAAAATGAATTGAAAAACAAAGTTGTTAATCTGGCAATTGATGGGTGGAGTAATGTCAGGCAGGACTCGATAGATTGTGTCTGTGTTACCGATGTGTTGACAGACTCATCTCATTTAATTGATACAATAGACACAGGAGCCGAAAGCCATACAGCTGACTACTTGGTTAAAGTTACTACTGCGGCAATAAAACAATGTGAAACTTACAAATGTACGGTGCGAAGTATAGTGACAGACAACGCAGCAAATATGAGCCGTATGAGACGAGATTTAGCCCAACAGGAAGAACTAGCTTCTCACGAGGATATACTTACATACGGCTGTTCATCACACATATTAAACCTTCTAGCAAAGGATTTGAATGCAGAAGATATTACTGATAAAGTTAAGTCGATAATGCGGTACTTCAAATACACTCACTTTGCATCTGCCAAATATAAAGAAGCTGGTGGAAAAGCAATTGTTATACCACAACAGGTACGGTGGAACACAATGGCTGACTGCTTAAAAGTGTTATTAGAAAATTGGCATATAATGTCAGATATATGCTTAAATCATTCAACTGCTATAGATCTGTCAATTTCATTGAAAGTAAATGACATGGCGCTGAAGCAACAAGTCCAGGCTCTCTACAAAAAACTGGAAAACATCGCAGTTACACTTGACATCTCCCAAAAGACATCCTGCTGTATTGGCGAAGTGACTGAAGCATGGATAGAGCTTAAAGATATGTTTGAGGGAGAGAATGTACGACTGCGTGAGACCGAGTATTCATTGGATGATTTAAGGAAGTTCAAAGCTCGTTATGAAATGGCAATGTCTCCAGCTCATTTTGCAGCAAACTTACTACATCCTAAGTACAGGGGTGAAAAACTCACGAGTGAAGATATTTCTGAGGCTTTATTATTTATAGAAGCTTATCACAAAGAGGCGATGCCCTATGTTGTTAAATACAGGGCAATGACAGATCCCTTTCATAACTTTCTATTTAAAGATCATGTAGTAAATCAGGTCGGACCTCTCGAATGGTGGCAGTCATTAAAAAAACAAATTAATGGTCAAACAATGAACTTAGTGGCTCAGCTTCACACTGCTGTAGCTTCAAGTGCTGGAATTGAAAGACTGTTTTCAACATTTGGATTTATTCATTCTGACGTACGAAATAAACTGGGTACAGAGAAAGCTGCAAAACTTGTTACAGTTTTTAAATACCTTAATAAGGAAAAGAAAAAATAATTGTTATCTTGATCTTGTCATATTGTCTTACTCTCCTGACTGACAAACAATTTTGATTTTATAATGTTTATTAAATATAGGTAATTTTGTTTGTTATAATTTTGTTTTTGATTGATTTTAAATTGAAATTTTTAATATTCTATACTATCTAATGCATGTTTCAAAAATACGTGTTATCTTATCCCATTACCCATATAAATCCTGGTACTTGGTAGGTACTTAGATCTTTGTTTGACTGAATAAATAACTTATCAAAAAAATATTACTTTCATTTTATATCATTCATTCGCAATGAAAAGTAGTTTTAAAGCTTGTTTTTTTCTCATCGTTTTATACAATGTTTAAAACTTGTTTTAATCTGTGTTTTTAAACGTGTGATAAAAAACACGGTTTAAAATCAAACTGTTTTAAACATTGTTTTAAACATGTGTTTTAAAACCATTTGTTTTAATCATGCCAACCCTGAACACGCCAAATTATTTTCCTTTACTGAAGGCCAGTACAATCGGATAACAGAAGTTTTTAACAACGGCTCACTCGATAGTGATAATTATTATAATGGTTCTACAGCACGCAAGTGCAGCGCAAGCGCACCTAATCGCACATCGCAAATACAGTTTAACAATTTAACAGTTGTTAAATGTTTTACAATAATTTTAAAATTGTAAATAGAATCAAAGCATGGCCCTTTATAAAATTAAATTTTAGAATCAATGCATGGCCCTTTCTAAAAATAAATTTTAGAATCAATGCATTGCCCTTTCTAAAAATAAATTTTTGAATAAATGCATGGCCCTTTCTAAAAATAAATTTTATTTATTAATTGTTTTAACAAAATCTACAGCCTACATACATATATCTAGACAGTTCAAACCTTAATGATATAATATGCTATATATACCTTAGTTAAAAAAATACATTACTAAGCACGGTAACTCCATTTATGAATTCCTAAATCCGCTATCTCCAGTTTTTTTTTTCGGGAAGTGATAGGAGAATCCGATAAAATTTTGGTATAAATACATAAATGAGGGCAACACTTTAAAGAAAATTTTATGGTTTATCTATGAGTTCATAGAAACATTTAAATTTCATATCATAGTGAAAGTTTTCAAAAAAAAAAATTGCTTTGGTTTTTGGTTACGAAATTACACCTCATTACATGTATGTCTACGTATGTAGTATAAAACAAAGTCGCTTCCCGCTGTCTGTCTGTCTGTTCATGCTTAGATCTTTAAAACAACGCAACGGATTTTGATGCGGTTTTTTTAATAGATAGAGTGATTCAAGACGAATGTTTATATGTTTAATTTGCACCCGTGTGAAGCAGGGTGGGTCACTAGTTTGTCATATGAGCAAAATTTGGTCTTCATGTTGTATTTGTAGAACGTAGTTACATTGCGCCGGGAATCGTACCCGCAATCTTTTCCGTCCCAAGCGGACCTTCACCCACTGCACCAGGGACATATTGCTGTTCATGTTACCTCTACAAATCCAGAGTTTTTACAACCCAACTTTTCCCTTGTGGGTGTCGTAAAAGGCGCGGGCAGTAGCGCCTCCTTAAGAACAGGGGACTAATTCTGCGTATCTCGTGATATTTTATCGAGTAATACTCATTATCACGCGATAAAAATATCATCTGATAAATATCGAGTAGGTACCGCCAAAAACGGCATTCTCGTGCGTGCGAATAATCGAACAATTCATCAAAGAAAAAGCCTCTACTCGATAGATCGAATTGCAGATTTTGAGAATATGCATTTTTGCTACGAAGCAATCACTCGATATTTTGACAGTTCTTGCTATATTTATCGAGTAGATATATATTGCCAGAATTGCCCTCCAGATCCACCACCAAACTGCGATCCCCAACCCATGCCCAGCGAGTTGGGATTATATACCTGTAGCCGATCCAGTTTTTTTTATAAGCATAACCGCAATATACCTTTAAATAATATAATAAATAATATATTTTTAATTGGCCCTCAGTACACATGCGCTGGTATATACCGGCATGTATTACGTAAATTACTATTTTCAAGACCCAGGTGTAAGTTTTCCTAAAATTTTGAAAATAAAATAAAAAAATAATGGATTTGGTAAAATAAAATTTTTAACTGCGTTGTTCTCGAAAGTATCTCGGATCTAGTTATTGCACTTTTGATAAGGACGGCAGTATCTTTTATTGGTGTACGCACATTTCTAACATCACTCTGATATGCTTTGGTGAGCATTACCACAGACTGAGGAACCGGATGTAGTTTAATGTGGAAAATGGAGGAAGCAGCCATTTTCCAGAAGAGATTGCGTTTGCTGATTATTATTATATGACTACATTTATAAAACAAACTCCTCCACCGCGTCTGTCTGTCTGTCTATTCGCAATGAACGCAAAAACTACTGAACGGATTTTCAGTTGATTTTCACCAATCTATAGAATTATTAATAGGAAGGTTTAAGTATAAAATTTATCAAGGTTTTGTGCAAATTAGTTGAAATATACATATGTGTACAGGATGTGGCGTAAAGAGTGGTCAAGCCTTTACCTACGTATAGGGGGCATCAGCACTGTTCAGAAAATAAAAAAATATACCCAGTAAAAGCCTCTCCGGAAAAGTCTCTCTCTGTGCCTTATCCGGCGGCGATGAAGGCGATCTAGATAGGATACCTATACTTCTGTCATAATACTTTGTACTAACAACTAGGTTAATTTTACTTTTTCTTTTTTGTATGTGCTACTAACAATCTATGGACTAAATGTCCGAAATAAACGTTTTTGTTTTTTTTTTTTTAAAGTCTCACGGTTCGAGTTATTGCACTTTTTCGAAATGATCATCTTTCACCCTTTTCCGTTCTTTTCGATGCCAAGGTTACAAATCAAGCAATTTTCGTAATCTGTTTTTGTGATAGCTTTCTTGGATAACTGTTCTATCAAATGCTAACTGCCATTTGTGTGCCAAAGGAACAGTTTTTCTTTTACAACATGTTAAACAAACAAAAACTATACCCATTTGAACATAATAATAAAAGATTATTTATCGGGTATTTATCGCGTACCTTTTGTTATATTTTCCCCGATAAATAATCTTTAATTATGTCAACAAATCGCGAAAGTTTAAAAAGTTTTATAATAATAAAAAATATCTATATAATATATTGTATTAAGTATACCAGTTATTTAGGACCCATAACACAAGCTCTGCTTAGCTTGAGGCTAGATGATGCTGTGTGCACTGTCCAACATTATTTATTTAATTAAATAAAAATAAAAAAATAAATATATGCTCTACTACCCGTACGAAGTCGGGGCGGGTTGCTAGTAATAGATAAATAATGCTGGACAATCCACACAGTATCGTCTAGCCCCAAGCCAAACAAAGCTTGTGTTATGGGTACAATGATTGACCTACATAATTAGATAATTTTTTAATTATACATAGAAAATACCCAGAATATCCGGAACAAATATTTGCCGATCATACAAATATTTGTCCAAAGGCGGAAATCGAACCCGCAATCTTCTGCGTCGCAAGTGGATCGTCGCCAACCGCGCCACAGTGATCGTCTAGTATACAATACTAGCGACCCGCCCCGGCTTCGCACGGGTGTAATGCAGATACTAAATTATACATAATAACTTTACTTTTGAATTCCTCTCACTCTATCTATTAAAAAAACCGTATCGTAATTCGTTCCGTAGTTTTAAAGATCTAAGCATACATAGGGACAAACAGCGGGAAGCGACTTCGTATTGTACTATATGTACTTATACAATAGCGAAATAATTTTCAAAATCAATTCATAATAATTGTTGGAGAAATCTGCGAAAATACCATAATATAAAATAAATATAAATTAATAATAATATGTGTATACAGCCGATACAGAACCTCCTACTTTTGACGAAGTCAGTTACAAAGTGAAACGTAATACAAAGCTGCAAAAAATCAAGGGAAACATTAGTCGATAAGGAATGAGTAAGCATTCCAAAACGTTTTTACTTTCAATTTCAACTAAAATTGATTTTTCAATTGAACTCCGGACATGATACTCGTACTAACTTTCTTTCCTATTATACTTCGTCAGACTTGATGTGCAAATCAATTGAGTTTTTGCAGTGAAATTGAGAGTGTCCGGGTTTTTATGATGTGGACGTGAGGTGTGGGTGGGAGAGAGGAGATTCGTTATGAGTCGACTTGCTGTCGATTCGGGCAAAATATATTGGGACGCAAGGTCCCAATTGTCATTTTTTATTTTTATACTACACCTGCTCGGAAAGTTGCCTATTCTTTTTTCAAATATAAGATAGAAAGTAAATCATTGCAGGCGTATAAGTATCCGGGAGGAAAAACCTAAATTTTCATTTCTCACGCGTTTTAGCGTGAGGGAAAAGTGTATGGAAATCCATTTCTAAGTTTTTATCGTTTGACCTATAGTGAAAATAACCATAGCTACCGGCCGATTTTGAGGAAATAAAAAAAAGCACAAGTTTATTTAATTCTACAGAATGTCGTCGAGTGATAGAGAAAGTTTTATGACACCGCCAGATATAAAATATTTATTCTGCTTTTTATTTTCCCCGAAGGTGTAGTGTATAAAGCACTCGGCAGAAAGTGCGATTCCTACCTCGTGTGTTTTAAGGCCCTAGGCTCGGCTGCGCCTCGGCCTTAAATGATACACTCGATAGGAATTGGGCACTTTCTTGTCTATTTTTTGTTACTGTCGATTAGGACAACATTAAAAATAGCTGCATTGTAGTCAGTTAAAAAAACTGGTTTTACCGAGATCATAGACTCAAAATTACTACTATTTATTTATTATTTATTAGTATTCATCCTCACCAAGGCCTATTGTTAGAGCTACCGAGGAAGAGAAATGATAACTCTAACGCTGTTTGATCGCAACTGTATATTTATTAAACTTAGGTTAAAATGAAACGTTAATACGGAAGAACACTCATCACGTATTAAACGTAGGTCGACATTCCTAAGCTAATGTAGGAATGCCGGTGAATTATATACTTCCTGAATAACTTTGTACTTTGTACACCTATTATCTACTTTTTGTTATTTGGTCTATATGTCTTTAGATTATTTGATTACTGTGGTTGTGCGGTTGGTAATAAAAGGGTTTGTACACTGAACTGAATCTATTCATTAATAATAAATACAAATACTTTTGAGGAACCCATCCAGCATTCGGCAAGCCACCGTCTGCCGCTTGTAACAGTATTGAGAGTATGTTTATTGCAGGCGTCCATAGTTTCCCCCATAGCCCAATTACTTAGTCCATCCATTCACCATAATAACATGGCTTTTTTGTTATTTTCATTTTCCTTTGCAATAACCTCTACACCTGGCGGATATCATCTTCGGGTGTATCATATTGTGCAACCAAGGATGATACCCGCTATGTGTAGCTCTCGCCTTTAGATTAATTCTCATAAAGGGCCTCTGTGCTGTTGGCTTCGGCTCCACGCATGCCTCCCAAAGGACCGGGTCACTATATGGGCCGTGATCATGGAAATGAGAAACACAAATACATTAAATGACAATTACGATATTCTATTATCCAATATTTGGATACGTGTACATCGATCAGAGGCTTTAGAAGTGACTGGCGTGACAGCGGCTTGCTAACGAAAATGCGGAAACTCAAATGCGCTGCGTAATCTGTGTCATTACATACTGAAAAAACAATAAAAGTATGAAACAAAATAAAAAAACTTAACCTACAGAAAACACAGTATTTTACACAGCATTTGTACACAATATTCTACCTAATAAACTTTAATTAAGTACGATAATATATTGAACGCATAATATACCACAATAATGTCAGAGTTTATTCCTGCTTCATCATATTCCTGTTTCATCATTCAACAGACTATCTATTCCCTCACGCTCATAATCCGATGAGATGGCAGACCGCAACGACTGGGGAGAGATTAAGCGCAGGACCAACAGCGTAACGTGCTTTGCGAGACATATATGTACTTATGTAGTTGTAACATCGCCAGCTTCCTGAGTCCGGGTCATAAATTTTTCTTGTAAGAAAAATCCCAATAGCTATCGAGAATGCTATATGAGAGCCGAAGAGATGGAAGTTGGTTACACTTTACACGTCATGGTTGATAAAGCCTGGAAAAGCGATAGAAAGCTATCAGTTGACGATGATGATAATGATAGTTAAAAGAAAATGAATCTCCAAGAAACAAATGAAGACAACCTTGTTACATAAACAGCTACATTCTTGCATCAACAACTCAACATTGTAATGACGTACAATGTATCTACACGACAAAGTACGTCTGTTTGTCACGGTCCATTCAAACGTTTCGCCTGAATTATGTGCGTGATTTGTTTGTTTGTCTGTTGTAAAATATTACGTAATTTGAATAATTGAATGAGAAACTTTGTTCCTTATTATAAAATCTTGAATGGGAACTACTTGTGTACCTATAATCATTATAATTATATCAACAACCCACATGACAATATAAGTACCTCCCAAGCTATTACATACACAATGTAATAACTAACTAGGCAATTGATATTAATTTAACTTTGTTATGTATGACTTACTATTTATTATCATGTAAAATGCATAATGACAAAATTGTTTCAACAGAAATTAATAAGTCACAGTTATATTTTTATGTTTCTATTTATATTATTATAAACTTAGGTATTATAGCGAGTTAGCAAGTGTACACGATTTTAAGATTTATTTCTTAGTTAAGTAATAAACCCGTACGTTACGTACGAGTTGAGTTATTTATGTGTAATTAAAGTTAATATGTCTTTACGCCATGAAACGTACATTTTTAAGAGCCAACTAGCATTGTAACTTAAATTCTTACAGTAAAGAAGTTTTAGTGTACCAACCTAACTTTAAACAATAGCATTTAAAGTAGGTACCACGTATACTTTGTGGTCTTGTAACTCTATTTTACATGTCAATAAATGACCACAGAGTATAATGATCCGACCACTTTCACTGTTCTATTTGTTTTTGCTTTTGTGTGTTATGTTATGAGTGTTTGGACAGATGGGTTATGAAATATCAGTGTCATATTCAAATGATGAAATGCTCTAGGTAAATACTCATCGACGATGAAGACACTGTCAAATCAGTTGAAAATATTTGTTTTTAGATTATTATGATTAAATAGGTATTTATTTAGAATTGGTGATCACAAATAAAGAGAGTGTATCGTAAAATTGGCAGTATAGCCACATTTTTTGTAACAAATGATTCGGCAGAATTCTGCCTACATACATTAGGTATCATAAAACCGGATTTTGACGCTTATAAAATTATCTCAACCTAAAATTCTTGTCTTAAATCTAATCGACAGAACACAGCTGAAGTTGGCCGCATGCACTTTCGATTTCCTCAATACGCGACAGCGGGATTGTATCGCATTACCAATAACCGCACTGTGCGATATAGGGCGCGTTCACGTTACTACAATGTTATCTCGTACAAATCTGATTATACCTTCGATAAAAATTACAAAAGTAAATGAACGCTTATTCCCAGTTGTCTTGTGCAGTTGTTCTGTATAGGACAACTGGGACAAAAGTGGTCCCGTGCACCAAAAAAATATTATTATTGCAAAAATGTCACCCAATGAAATTCGGCGAATATAAAAATGAATGTTCAATCGACAAACTTATTTTTTTATTTTAAAAAAATAATTACAGTATTATAATTTATTTCCGTTTTAAACCGACTTCACCGGTTCTCGATTCGACTGTCTGTATGGTTTTTTTTTGTATGTGTATAACGCGATCATTCTGCCATATATGAACCGATTTTGAAAATTCTTTTGAAAATGATTCCGAGTTGAAATTTTTTTCCCCTGGGGATTAGTATTTATCCCGAAAAACTTAAAACAGTGTAAAAGTAGAGATTCGAAGTAGATTATTAAGTTTTTGAAAACAATCAAATTATAACAAAGACTGGTAACACATGTTTTCCATGGCAACGTACGTAAGCAAGAGGTCTACTTTGTAAACTGAATTACAAAGTTGATGGATACTAGATTGCGTAAAACCACGGAGCAAAGTAAAATCTGATCTTTCGATGACCTTTCTATGAAAATGATGGATTTGACTTAATTTCTTTATTTAAATAAACATAAACATTTTGCTCATATATTATTATACACCTTAGGTCTTAATGTTAGCTTCGGTCTAGTACATATACCCTGTAGGCAGTGGCGGATTTACCAGCAGGCTGAGTAGGCTGAAGCATAGGGCGGCAAATATGAGCGGACGGCAAATTTGGGCAAAAAATTTATTGTCTTGGAGATATATAAAACAATATCATTAAATGTTATTAGGTCCAGCGTAATCTTTACTAAATCGTGAGTTTTATAAATAATTATAAACTTGTAATTTCACCGACAATTGGTTTTAAAATAAATATAATTGTGAATTAGATTAGGGTATTGAATATAGAAGTCAGTTATAGCCTATTATAGGGCTATTAGGGGCGGCAAAATTTGAATAACCTACAGGCGGCTAATGAGTAAATCCGCCACTGCCTGTAGGACACTGCAAAAGAATTTATATAAAACTAGCAAACCCGGCGAACTCCGTTTCGCCACCAGATGGCTTCGTTTTATGTAACATTTCGGTTATGAAATTAACTGAGCAGAGAACAATGAGTAGCTGTCAAACAATGTATCACGCACCGGCGCCATCTACTTAAAATATTGGTTTGTAGTACATGCTATGTATCAGAGATGGCGCTGTACGTAAAAAAAGATTTTCCCGCTTTTCTGTTGAAATTTTTCTTGAATTTTCTTTGCTATAAACCTCACGGAGCCCGAGACCTTTCCAACGAATGCAAAACCGTGGAAATCGGTTCGTGCGTTCTGGAGTTATAGCGTCAGGAAGGAAAACCCGACTTATTTTTATATAGTAGATAACAAGCATAACTTAACAAGAAGCTGTTGTTAGAGATCGGAACCAAAATGTGTCGTTTAGTACCGTATAGGCTTAATGTTTCATTTGGTTTTGTTTTAAGTCGCGGGAAATAGCTGGATGCGGGCAACGCAAAATCGGTCATTGTGGTGATCCTTAGGGGAGGCCTATGTCCAGTAGTGGACGTCGATCGGCTGATATGATGATGATGATGATGAGGCTTAATGTTTCATGCAAGTGTTACAACAACTAGCATGACCCTTCTATACAGCAAAATCTTAAAACTTAATGGCCTGTGGCTTTTGAGAAAATGGCTGATTATTTAGGTATGTTTTACATAATTTTCATAGTTAACCTACCTATTGATCTTTAAGAATAGATTGCTTCTGAAAAAAAAAATAGTTAAATATTTTTTTTCGTTGAAAGAATCGACCTCTGTAATTCTGATGCTTATAATTAATAATAAAAAATATTATAGTATAATAACAAGCCAGCCAGGTAGCTTAATTTTCTTGCTATTTAGGCCTTCTCTAATATAATTTTACTCGAGTAGCCTCTGGCTCCCGCAATTGCACTCGCCGTGCAGCCATAGCGCTCTACGTGTCCAGTACAATAATATTTTCAGGATGCTGATGCGGCTGCCTCGCTTTTGCAGCGCATCTAATATGTTCGCGGAGGCGCGCACGGACGGCTTTCACGCGATCATTCGCAAAAAAGTCGCTTCCATACTCCATCGTGTGCTAGCCAGTAGCAACGGCACCCTGCAAATGATTGTGTCGCGTCTGGACTGTCCCATCCAGGACAAATGGATGAAAATATTAATCGGGTCTAGCTCTATTTAAATTATTAGGTTAGTAGGTATTTCATCATCATCAGCCCGTACACGTCCACTGCTGAACATAGGCCTCCCCCAAACGATGCCACGAATAGCGGTCCTGAGTCGACTCCATCCAACGATTCTTTGCGACCGCTACGATGTCGTCGGTCCATCGAGTGGGAGGTTTTCCCACACTCCGTTTCGCATTGCATCGAGGTCGCCACTCGAGAACCTTTACTCCCCAACGGTTATCGGTTCTACGAGCTATATGGCCTGCCCATCGCCACTTCAGCCTGCTGATTCTGAGAGCTATGTCGGTAATTTTGGTTCTTCTACGAATTTCCGTATTCCGGACCCTATCGCGTAGGGAAACTCCGAGCTTAGCTCTCTCCATAGCTCGCTGGGTGACTTTGAGCCTATGCACAAGGCCTATAGTGAGCGACCACGTCTCGGATCCGTAGTAAAAGGTATTAGTATATTGTATATTTTATTCTATTGAATGTGATTTAATTCTATAGGATAAGATATTTTGACTTTGATTTTGATTGTGACATTTTCTAATTTGTACGTGTAATATGGATTCTGAATCCGAGAATAAATGAGTTAGTAATAATACCTCTCATTCTACATATATTTTTCTTCAAACCAAATAGAATAACCAACTATTGTTAAGTTGCGCAAACGCAGTAAAAGGCAAAGCAATTCGAATATTATCGTATCTAGGCAATACCGCAAATCAGATCAACGTAATACACGCCTACGCCTTCGGATAAAGGCTGAGCCTGAAGGTAGGAGGTAATTCTGACCATTTGGCTAGTTGTTGGCCTAGGGGAGAAGGGCTATATTCTGCTAATCTAATCGTTTCATTGTGACAATTATATATACTATATACCGGCAAAGCTGTTCTTAAAAGGCGAAAGTTGGTGCCGTTGCCTATGTTTGGCGAAGAAAACGCCAAAACTACTTGAATTGAATTGAATAATTTATTTATTTTCTCTTGCAAAAGATACAAATTTTAATTTTTTGTCTTAAGCTTATTTTATATCTAATTTATCTTGTTTTGCAAGAGACAGGTGCCCATGAGAGGTTTATAAAACCTATGGTACAGGTTATCGCAGGGCCTTCCTCCGCAGGATGATTTAGGATAGGTACTTATATACTGAATGGATCGGGCTGAAATTTTGCACACATAAAGATCAAGACTAGAATAACATACAGGCCGCTTTTTATTCCAAAAACAGCGTGCGAAGCCGCGGACAAAAGCTCATTAACAATAAACTACTAAACGAAACTTCCATCTTCACAAACTTTTTTTACCCTATGGATGCCTCGATGTACTTGCAATTGGTTCCGTACTCCGGGTCCCATCGCTGAAACTCGGCAGGGAACGCATTAAACCGACTTCAATGAAAGGAGGAGGTTCTATGTTTGCTGTAGGGTATGTTTTATTCAATATTAATTACTATATATAAAACTGCATAACATTTTACTAAGTGCTTATTTTGTAAGCCTAAAGAAATAAAGTTACCTTATTTGAAATATCAAAATCGAAATCTTACTTCTCTCGTACCTATTTGTGTAGAAACGCCGTTGTGCAAATCAGCTCCTGGGAATACCTGCGTACGCGCATATGTTGAAAGTGAACCAACATCTGATAGCCATTGCGTTAACACAGCCTTCAGAAACAGCTGGTTAAGTCCTCACAAGAGTTCGTTCGTTACGGATGTAACCGGGTTAACTACTAACCTTATTTATGTTAGAAGAATACATAGTATATGCATTCAGAGTCACGGACCACCCTCACCCTGAATAAGTGTCAACCATATTTAGATTAAAGTATTTAAAGGTTTGGGGTAAAAATGTCAACGGACCATTTTTTGTGCTACTTTTAAGTTCCATATTTTGAGGGTAAAAATGTCACCGTCGAATAAATTATTAATTTTTATGGGTAAATTTGCCACAATTAACTATGTAAACTTTCAGCAATAAGTGCTCATTTATTTGATTTTTATTTAATGTTCAGTGCCGTAGCCATTATCATTTCCCTATGCCAACGCACTGATTTGCTGTAATGTGCGAGTGATTGAGTCCTGTAGATTGCCGATTTACCGCGAAATGCGATATCACACTTTCAAACCGTTCTTGCGATCGTTTCAGGCTATCATGGACTTAATAGATGTTTGATGATAGCTGGGATTATTTGCAGTGACTGACAATGTACTCGTAGAGGTGTTAAATACAACATTTATCCCAAGGCGGCAATCGAACCTGCAACCTCCTGCGTCGCAGGCGGACCCTCGCCCGCCTTGCCACATCAGTCGTCAAATCGTAAATAAGACGTATAAATTACCATACACAAAAACGTTTCAGGAAGGTCTTTTACTCTATGATGATAACATCAATGATGTTAATGATTGGCCAGATGTCGCTCCGTTCTGCACTGACAATAGTTTGTATGAAATTCAGTGTTCTGCTTAGCTTTATATAAATATTGACTAGTATCTAAATTGCCGTGGAGCCGTGGGGCCGCGGCGTACGAATATCGACCCCTCCAACTCAACCCGTGGATGTCCTAAGAGCCGACTAAGGGAACCTACCAGAGGAAGGGCAGCAGCTTCCTTCTGAGTATTTTTCAACACCAACACTACGATCACCAATCCGCCTGCCAAGCGTGGTGATTATGGTAAATCTCCCCCAAAATGGGAGACCATCCACTCGATGGACCGACGACATCGTAGCGGTTGCAGGGAGTCGATGGATGGAGGCGGCTCAGGACCGCTATTTGTGGCGTCGTACGAGGGAGGTCTATGTCCAGCAGTGGACGTGTATGGGCTGATGATGATGATCATGATCTAAATCGCATTATATTGATATAGGCAACATAAACATGATATTTGTTAGACGCATAATAAGACACATAAATGTACTTATGGTTTCATTTTCACTTCTTCCATTAGAAGAACCAAGGTACCTAAAATATTCTCAGAATTATGAAAATAAAATAGCAGTGGGCAGGGCACATAACTCGCAGAACCGATGGCCCCGGTTCTGCGAGATATGTAAAAAAATATAAAATAAACTAATTTTTTTTTCTGTAACAGTTTTACAATAATTATTTACACTGTAGTGGAGACCTTCATTTAAGTATAAATACTTGTGTTAGAAGGTCTCGCTCTTCTTTATCAGACATTACAGATTACTTATTGGATCTATTGACTTAACAGAAACATAAAATTTACAAAAAAGTATAAAATTATTCTAGTAGCTTAGAATCTAATTAAATCTAGTTCTAATAAAAACAAATAAATCTTGAATGTGCGTCTTTGGCGTATTAACATGAGTGATGTCATAGGTCCCCTGAGAACACCAGTCTCATGAGAGTCTGGGTATTGTATCTGTATGTACGTATTTTTATTAGTTCAAAATCAAGTATTTCTGAATATGTATAGCTAATGTAAACAAATGGTCGATATAGTGGTGTGCGAGTGCGCGTGTGTATATAGATATATATATTATGATCAAAACTATGAGATAATACTGGACGAAATATGAGTGTGAGTGATGTCTTGGGTCCCCTGAGGACACCAGTCTCATAAGAGTCTAGGCAACGGGGGACCCAGTTTAATTAGGATATGACTCTCATCAGCGCTTCCGTCTCTTCGTAGGTTTTTGTGAGCAGCCATTTTGTGGTCACTTTTTTACTTTCATATAACTTTAGGGGATGTATATTTAGATTTTTATTGATGAGATTAGTATAAAGATGGGCTGATTGTGCTCTACATTGTCTTCGCGCGAAGCAGGTCTTACAAGATCGAGACTCTACCTTATAAGTTCGCCTGCTATTTCATTTTTTAAAAGGATTGTATGTTAAGGTTTTCTGAACTCTCAAATAGCTTGTAACGTACAAAGTTTCCTGACTGACAGTAGTTCAATGGTAGAGTATAGCATATTTGTAGAATGTGTCCTTGGAAAAGACTTAAACGATTTAAATCTTTGGCTCTCTCGGTGTGTATGAGGCCCGTAAGGCTCATGTGATATGTCGATCACCACATAAGGTCTAGAATCGATAGATCCCCAGATAAGGGACGAAGGTGCGAAAATATCTCTTTTGGAGGAGAGTCGAAGAACCAAATGGGGTAGATTTTCCCAATGAAATATACTTACCGCAAAAAAAAGGAAATCTAACCCTTTTACTTTTTGACGTGAGAGTTTGTTAGTGATTGAGAGCAGCAATAATTGACATCTTGAAAATACCGAGCATAATTTATGTACAGGATGTCCCAGACCCCAAGGTCATGGGATTAGAAACCCAGCCTGCCCTATAAGGCGTGTTCTTGTGCAACCGTGGATCGGCCCATCAGGTCAGGTCGTGAGGTTACTGCTCGCCCGATGAAAGTGAGATCATCCTGTACATTCCGTGCTCTATGGCCGAGCAATTTGGTGCAATACTGGCACGATGGACTGAGATTAGAGAAAAAAAACCTTGTGTAATCTTGGAAAGATGCCAAAAATGGGAAAAATAGTTGTCATATGCTGGGGCCTACCAAGCATTTTTTTTGTTGCGAGTGATAAGTAAATAAAAATGTTGGACAATCCACACAGCACCATCTAGCCCCAAAAACTGGTGAATTAGTGAAATTGACGGGTAAGGAAACTGACTAGTGGCACGCTAACTCAAGCAGAGCTTGTGTTATGGTACCAGATGACTGATAGATAGATTTTTTTTACTATACATATAAAATACCCAGAACACCCGAGACAAATATTTGCAGTTCGTACAAATATTTGTCCCAGGGTGGGAATCGGACCGGAACCTACTGCGTCGCAGGCGGACCTTCGCCCACCACGCCACATCGTCCGTCAAGTACGAAAAAGTAAGGAATAAAGTTGCAGTTAAATTTTAAATCTAGCTACAAAATATAATAGAAGTAACATCACAAAAGATTCGCCGGCAGATTTGGCCGAGGGTCTCAAGAGGCGCAAATATGCAGGTCTCGACAGAGCCTACGCATTTGCTCCCCTTGGAGTCGAGACCCTAGGTCCGTGGGGTACCGAGGCTCTCCGGGTTTTCAAAAAATTATCTGAGCGCCTGATCGAAGCGACGCGTGACCCGAGAGCTGGTGAGTATCTAGCGCAGCGCATTAGCATTGCCATACAGCGGGGCAATGCAGCCAGGCGTCTTGGGGACGCTTCCAACTGGTATTGATAAGGACCAGTTGAGCTATCTGTAGATTGTTTGCAACAGTCTGCAGTTAGCTCAATTGTTTCAATTGTAAATACTAGTTTAATTTCTTTATATTATTTGATTGTTATTTTCTTTGTCAATAAAGTACATCATAAAATAAAACAACGTCAGAAAAAAACTATTATCACAACTTATACTAATTTTACCTTACTTTATGTAGATTAGGTATTTGCAGCGAGTAGATTCTCGCTGGGTATTTGTAATCTTCTGAATGACTTAGAATATTTTAATTACCTGTGAACAAAGATAAATAATATATAATAAATAATCCGAAGATAAGTAAATTTTTGAACTATATCCATCTAATTAATAATAGAATTGCTAAGAAGATAAGATAAAATATAAATTATCCTCTATCTTATCCTACTAATATTATAAATGTCAAAGTTTGTATGGATATTTGTTACTCTTTCACGCAAAAACTATTGAACCGATTAGGCTGAAATTTGGTATGGGTATAGTTTGGGATCTGGAATAACATATAGGCTATTTTTTATCCTGATAAAACGCTGGCGAAGGCGCGAGCAGCAGCTAGTATTCAAATAAATAAATATTACTGAATACTCCTCACATCTAGCCCCAATTTAAGCAGAACTGGTATAAGGAGCACTAGATAGTAACTGATATACTGATTTACACTACATATGTAAATAGGTATTTTTATTATATATAGAAAACACCTAGAAGACATGGAAGAAATATCTGTAGAACGTACAAATACTTGTCCCGAGGCAGGAATCGAACCCGTCTCGTGCTTTTAAGGCGGACCTTCCTCCGCTGTTACGATGATTATAGCGGGATTCTTTAGTCTTCTGTTCTCACAGATATGAAGAACATACGGAACAAATATCTGTAGAACGTAGAAATACTTGTCCCAAGGCGGGAATCGAACCCGACCTGTTCCTGCTTTTCAGGCGGACCTTCCTCCGCTATTAAGATGATAAGTAGCAACCTATCTTATGTAACTGAACAAAATAAAGTCAAAATATGCTTTTTTAACTTTCATGACACCGAAATCGCCAAAAACTGTTTCACAAATCCTGAAACATAGCGTGTTGTTAAAAATGAAAATATTTTATTATTTTTAAAATAACAAGTTTTATATCATCTAGGACGAAATTGTTTGGGAAGACAAATCCAATGAACCCAAACTCGACGTGGTTAAATCGTCATCTGTAGGAGTTCCTATGGCCATCTTCGGTTTCCATCATCAGACCAGCTCGATGGTACCATGACATTGCATAGTTACTTAATTTACATAAGTATGCCAAAATCTGCTCAATCAGTTGAGGATAACTGGTTTAATATTAAGTTGCAAGATTTGATGCCAACATATGTACATACATAGGTACATTGCACGTTAAATAAAAGCTTTTAAATAAAGAGGCTTTTTTATGTACATATTAGATATAAATATAATATATAATATAAATAATGTCGGTCCGCCCACTCGATGGACCGACGACATCGTAGCGGTCGCAGGGAGTCGATGGATGGAGGCTCAGGACCGCTATTTGTGGTGTCGTACGGGGGAGGCCTATGTCCAGCTGTGGACGTGTATGGGGTGACGATGATGATGATAAATAATGTTGGACAGTACACACAACATCATCTAGCCCAAAGCTAAGCAGAGCTTGTGTTATGGGTATCTTTAGTAAATTACTCGTACAATCAAATAATATAATTTTAGGTTAAGTATAGGCGGTTTGTTTAGAAAGATCCTACATCATATTAAAGTTTGTCTGGTATATAGACTCACTGTATACCATTACCTAAGCTATGTAGGTAGATAAATGAATGGGTAACATGTTGGGATAACGTCATGTACCAAAGATGACAAGGTAAGGCCACGCGGGTGTCGAGGCCAATACACCTACTCGTTATTACTAATGTGTTTATATGTTTGTAATCTATAGTACCTAGATATGGTTCAAGAATGCAAGATAATTTATGTCAACAAAGGGTTAAATGAAAAGGCAATGAATACAAACTTAACAATAACAGAAAACAACAAGGTAAGGTAACAGCATGGTAATCACTAAAAACCAGAACACAGACTTCAATAACATATATTTTTACTCTCTCGAAATAAAAAAAGAATTAAATTCGAGTTCAAACAAGGACGAGCGATGAATTATGTTGTACTAGCTGCTGCCCGCGTTTTATCGGTGTATAAAATTGCCTATATGTTATTCCAGGTCCCATACTTATACCCATACCAAATTCCAGCCTAACCGGTTCAGTAGTTTTTGCGTGAAAGAGTAACAAATATGCATACGTATAAATCCATCCTTACAAACTTTGACGTTTATAATATTAGGATGAAAGCTAACAGAACCGAAAATACTTTCTAGTTTCTGCGCTTTGCTTCGATGATACTAATGTCGTAAAATATTTTCCACCAATAGCCACGCACCAATAACTTTGATTTTGTTACCCTTTTGTTTACAAAAAATATCTATGATTCTGGAACCAAGTATAGTTAATGTTTATCCGGTGTGTTATTGGATGATTCTCTGAAATGAAGGTGTAGGTTCAATCAGGGTCCCGCATGAAAACAACAAAACGCTGAACGCAATCTATCCATACTAATTATCACCGCGTCGCTATGGAGAGAACTATGCTTGGTGTGTCTCTACGTGACAGAATCCGGAATACCGAAATCCGTAGAAGAACCAAAATCACCGACATAGCTCTCAGAATTAGCAGGCTGAAGTGGCAGTGGGTAGGTCATATAGCTTGAACAACTGATAACCGCTGGGAGTAAAGGTTCTCGAGTGGCGGCGACGATGCAACGCGAAACGGAGTGTTGGGAATCCATCCACTCCATGGACCGACGACATCGTAGCGGTCGCAGGGAGTCGGTGGATGGAAGCGACTCATGACCGCTATCTGTGGCGTCGTATGGGGGAGGCCTATGTCCAGCTGTGGACGTGTATGGGCTGATATGATGATGATGTTGATTACGCGTTAATAAGTCGCTTTTGCAATATTCGTTATATAATATTTTTACTACTTACTTCCCCGAGCATGAAGCAAGTAATTACGACAGTGGCTAACAAAGATATACAATTCTAATTAACCGGGAAGTACGCTTTCAATTATTCACACTTTTACAGCGACGACGTGTGCTATGTCGCATCGCAAGCGTCCTTCCGGGCACTTTGCAAAAAATCCCATTGCAGAGGAAGCGAGCTTCAAACTTGATAAGTTGTGGAAAAATGTTGTCAGTTTAACATTAAAGGCTAGCTATAAAATTAAAGGTCCGTTTTTTCATGATTTAAAAATAAGTAAGTAGGTACTTAACATTATTAAGTGCGTACCTAAGTATTAACAGTAACATTACCTAATCTGTGGTATTAGTAACGAAATACCACTACAATAATACTCTAAATAAATATTTTGGGGTGAAAATTATCGTACGTAAATATTAAATCAAAAAACAAAGGAAAAAAAAACTCTTTTAAATTAAAAACTAAAAACATCTCTACATAGTTGAGTCATTCTTGAGCTACTTTTACTTGGGCGCCGCATAAGGACCTGAGGTACCTTAATTAAAAGTGACTAGGGTAACATGCCAGAGGGTATTATTTCCAGGGATCATTACTGTGTATTACAGTTAGGATGTGTCGCTTTTTCTGTAATTGCTTGATTCTGGTGTTTATGGCGCTAAGTGGTTAGTTGGAATGTTTGTATAAGCTGTTTTATGTTTGTATTTAAGTACATCATCATCATTATGAGCCTATTCTCAAATGAGCCTATTCGTAAAGGAGCGCCATAGCGCGAAATCCACTGCTGGACATAGGCTGCCCCTAATGAGCGCCATGGTGCCCTATTTTAAACTTTACGTATCCAGCAGCAGCAAAGCATTAATAAGATGAAGTGGCCACTGCCACTTTACCTTGCTAATTCTTTGCTGCTGTGCGATTCAACCGCCGCGGTAAACGAGTTCTTGAGTGGAGAACGCGACTTGACATACGAAGTGTAGGACGTCTTCCAGCCAGGTGGGATGACAACCTGCGAAATAAAGCAGGCAGATGCTTATCTACCTTTAACAACAATTATATATTACCAATCTATTTTTTTTTTATGTATTTATTATTATCTTTTTGTATTTCTTAGTTGAGCAGACCGAGGCTGCTCTTTTCTACTTCCACACCGCGTCACAATTCACTCCATTGTGCATGATATAATGAACAACTTATATTTTAAAAAATGCAATAAAAATAAAAAAAATGTAAATATACTTCATGCAATAGATACATAAATATTTTAAAACCAATAACCTAACAACTGCGCAATAGTTTCTAAATCTGTTAATTATTCTGCTAAAAGTACCTATTGCGAATCTGCATTGCGTCACTTATTTGCATGCGCTTTGCAAACAACCAGCACTTTCTCCAAAAGGATATTTTCTCTTTTTACCGTAACAAAAGTGCATCACTTATTAAGGATTCAAACCTACCACCCATGTAGATTAGAGATACATACATACAGTCAGCTGCATTATTTAGTAGATGATGGCTGATGATGAAATACCGTAAGCGCCGTTATCGACCGAAAGTAACACAGTTAAAGTATGTACCTGACGTACGAAAGGCCATATTTCAAGGAACTAGGGGTACTTACCCTGCCATGTACTGTAATAATACAAGTGGCGGTGTATGTTCACTCGAACCCGGACGTATTCAGGAAGAAAGGCGACACCCATTCGTACGGGACGCGGAACGCAGGCAAGCTTGCTACGATCGCCCGCTCCCTCACGAAGTCTTCAAAGATAACGCATGTTATGGGTACGACAGTGTACATTGTACAATAAACTACCAGACTCCGTGACAGCTGAAGGCTGAAGCTGAATATTGCTTCAAAAATAAGCTGAAACGCTGGCTTATCGAGCAGAATTTCTATTCTGTAAATGAATTACCTACTAGAGCAGTGAATTTATAATTAATTATACTTATATTTTATGACTTTTGACGTTAATTTATTTCTCTCATCTATTTTAAATAATCTAATTTATTTTATTCAATGTGATCAGTACTATTTGTATTTCTACTACATATTTATAAGAAAATCTGACATGTCAATTGATTTTACCAATAAATTGCATCTCTGTATCAGTATATTTAATAAAAAAACTCAAAACATTTATTTTAGCATAAATGGATTGAATATAATTCTATTGGACGCATTAGAAATACCTACATAAGTTATTCTGGGAAATACTCACTTCGTTTTTGTTACTTAATCACTCAAATCTTTTTTAGGTTAAGTGAACCTTTCCGTTGTCACAGAGGCCTAAAGCTGCCAGAGGACAAACATATAAATAAATAAATATTGCCGGACAATCCACACAGCATCATCTAGCCCCACGCTAAGTAGACCTTGTGTTATGGGTACTAGATGACTGATGCACTTAATAGAATACTTTACCTAGATTTACAAGGTTGTCTGGGAGAGATTGTTTTTGAGCGCTAATATCGCCCATTCTAGCTTATTCTTTAATTATTATTTTGTAAATTATTTCTAAGTGTGCAATAAATTATTATCTATCTATCTTTACATAGATAGATATTTTTTATTATACATAGAAAATACCCAGATAACTCGGAGCTCTAGGTATCTTAATTCATCATCATCATCGCGGCCTATAATTAATCCATTTCTGGATGTAGGCCTCCTCCAATAACCTCTACTCTAGACGGTCTTGAGCCCTCGACATCCAACCATGGCCTGTGCGTTGTCGGATATCGTCAACGCATCTTTTTGGTGGTCTTCCCCTCGGTCTGATGTGCTGTCGTGGCCTCCATTCCAGAAGTCTTCGCGTTCGTTTTCATTCACTGTTCTTTAAAATATGAGTTTTAACTCCATTTATTGCATTTCATAATGACGGCATCGAAATCCGTCTTGTGGCTTGTTGCGAGCACCTTCTTTCCCTGTACTGACTGACGCTCGCAGTGTAACACGTTACATTACGCCTCGTAACGCCAGTACCCATCAGTACCTTAATATCCTTACTAATATTATAAATGCGAAAGTTTGTTTGTTTATTTGTTTGTTTGTCCTTCCTTCACGCCTTAAATAAGCAACCAATCGACTTGATTTTTACCCGACTACCGGAGGGTTATGATTTTAGCACCCTATGTAAGTATGTATGTATGTATATATGTATGTATGTAGCCGATTTCTTTGTTCCCATGTAGCGCTGAACCTACTACTTCGATTTCAACAAGTGAGGTATCGATTGATTCGTCTCAATACCCCGATGGTTATAGGCTATATGGTGTCCGATAATACTGAGGGTCTTAAGAGATAGCTGGGTCTAAATTACACCTGGAACACTTCGATAGCGCGATAAAATTTTGCAAGACGACATCTAGTTACAGTTCGAGTCTAATTTAGTTTGATGTGATGAGTGAAGGATGATACACCCGTTGCCATGGAGACCTCTTGTTTATTTGTTACCATGGCAACGGGTGATCTAGGGATCGGCAAATGAAAAAATGTATCGATATACATATATTGTATCGATATATGTATGGTAAAAAAATATGTAGTTAAAAACTAAAACTCGACTACATAAAAGTCTTAAACAAGCGTTCACCTATTGTTCATAGCATTTTCATTTGATACTTAGGTAGTCGGAGGCCTTTGTTACTAATTGTACCCTAGGTATAGTGCCTCCGACTACCTTAGTATCAAAAGAAAATGCTATGGACAATAGGTGAACGCTTGTTTAAGACTTTTATGTAGTCGGGTTTTAGTTTTTAACTATATTTTTTTTTTGGCATAAAGTTAGTTGAAAGGATGGAGAGTAATATAGGCTACTTTTCGTCCTGGTAAAATATCAAAATCCCATGGGAGATTACGGCTTACACGGCTTTAATGTTCTGTTTAGCTTTATAGAAATGTATCTAAATCGCATTAGATTTAGATTTAGATAGACAAAATGACTTTTATGTGGTATATAAATTTGCTAGTGGTTTCTTATTCACTTCTTCCTCTTCTTTCTTTTCAAAAAATTTAAGCGAAGAGAATATCAATAACACTTTATTTCTTATTTGATAATAATAACTATGTTTATAGTATAAAATTTGACTTGTCTAAGTGTTTATTTTGTAAGCCTAAATAAATAAAGTTATTGATTATGATTCTGCTTAAGAAGCCGCTCTACGCGGGTGAGACCGCGGAGAACCACTAGTAATTAATAAAATATCATGGGCGACTTGCAACCTGTTTGACATGAAAGCTATCTTTGCCCTGCTGTAGCAAAGCAACTGAGAGAAATCCCCAAGGTAAGTCTGTCTGTGTATTAATTTAACAAGAAACATGGTAAATAAGTTATATTTCCGCTGAACAACGTGCGCAAGAGTTGCCAAGCTACTTTCGTTAACTTGGCTATAACAAATTTAACAGCTAATTTAAGGCGGCCCCTGACCCAAACTAGCGCCGCCACCTATTTTATCGTATTATTACGTAAAACAAATGAATTTTCAAAAATCCCTTGGCCCGTTTGCCAAACACAAACCCCCCCTACATGGGAGACCATCCACCCAATGGACCGACGAGATCGTAGCGGTCGCAGGGAGTCGATGGATGAAGGCTGCTCAGGAACGCTATTTATGGCGTCGCATGGGGGAGGTCTATGTCCAGCAGTGGACGTATAGGTGATATGATGATGATGATGAAACATATTTGTGAACTTAATGCGTAGAACACGATAATCTTAGTTCGAACACAAGACAAAGAGAGAAATTCGCGCCCACTGGTTGCGCCCGTTGCCACCAGTGATTCTGAAATTAACATGTGAATTTACATAAGTTTTAGCCTTTTGGACACTAATAGCAATTCCTCGACAGTCAATTTTTTTTTGGGATAATCTCGATTATTCTCTAAACTCTAATAGTGGAAGAATCATCAAAATCGGTTAACTATTGGCGGATATACTCGTATCAAGTAACATACCAGTACATAAAAAAGCATAAAGTCGAACTGATAACCTGCTCATTTTTCGAAGTCGCTTAAAAATATATATCTAAATATTATTATTAAATATTCACGGGTATTTATCGCGTTTATTTACCAATTTTTCCCGACGTTTCAACAGGTTTACACTCTGTCGTGGTCACGGGATGACTGAATATTTAATAACGATGTGTTCAGATCGCGTAAGTTTTAAAAGCTTTATTACCTAAAACATGTTCCCTCGCCGCGCGCCGCCGCGCCGCCCCGCGCCGCTGCGAACGGCTAAGAAAGGTGTGTGTTCACCTTAAATGTGACGAAAATATCAAGACCATTTGAATTGCAACTAGACCAAGGAGATCGGATCTAAATAAATTATGTGTTTAGTTCTCTAAATGTCAAGATTGGTAGCCATTTAGAACTTTCAATTAAATGAATTAAATGTCTTTTGCTGTGTTTGGTTACGAAATTATTTGAAATGTTTCAAAATAATGTAATACTGCAGGCCAACATGATACTTCAGTACAGTCAAAGATAAAAATCGATGAATAATCAATAAGCGGTATATACACTCTTGGACAAATTTAACATAAAATATTTTTTTGTTCCCAAGTCTGTGATTTTTCGCAATGTTAAACGATACCGACAGACTAGAATATGGGTTATTCCCATCTGATCATATGATCAGTTTATGGTTGCATCTGATAAAACAAAAAGTTCCCAATGGATTATTAATTGCTTTTTCAAATTAAATTTTATGCCATCTGATCATACTATATATTTTTGCGTGTAATATTAAGTATAATATTGTATTAATAAGCAACCTTTTTCTATACGACTTTTTTGTAGGTACTTACTACCTAACTAATTGTATAGCTCCCGCCAACATATCAGACGTACAGGACAAGCTCGCAAAAGAGTAAAAACAGAGAGCGACGGCAGATTTATTGTGAGCAGTTTACGCTTCGACTTGTTCCGAGGTACGAAAAAAGCTACAGCAAGATCGACAAGTGTAACAGTTAACCATGATGCCTTAACTGTTAAGGCAGCATGGCTTAGGGGCATACTTGACGGCCAGAGGCTCATTGCTCACCACAGGTCATCGAGTAGCTCGGTGCAGCTTTGCTCATTCGCATCTTAATTTTTTGCGTTCCGCTAAATTTGTCCACGGGTGTAGTTGTCCTACGTGTGGTAATAAATAACTGTTGATTACTTAACTAGGTATATTTAGAGAAAAAATTAACATATAAAAATTATTCTAGAAACCTTATTAATGTAGGAACTAGAAATCAAAACGGTAGCGGTAAATTTAGCTTGGATATCGCTCGGTTTTGCACGGTATCCATCGATATTTGGTATACGCGTATTTTACTGTTTTTTATTCGGCTTTGAAGTGTCGTATAACTCGAACACCCCGTCCACAAATCGTGAACAGCTAATAAGTAAGCTAAATATTTTTGATATCAATCCTTTGATATGTGACCAAAACCGATAACCTGGCGGATACGAATGTTTGCGTATACGTCTTATTCGTGAAAAATTTTTAAATTTTATGCTAGTACATAAGTACCTAATATGGGTTCAATGGTTAAATATAGGCAAATAGAGTAACTTAAGTTTAAGTAACAAGGTTGTCTGGTAGAGATCGCTCGTCAGCGATAAGACCGCCAACTGTCACAATTTTTTTTGTATCAAATTGTTTGTAAGCTGTTTTGTTATGTGTGCAATAAAGTATTTTCTATCTATCTATCTTAATATCACACCATCGTATTTGGGCAAATAAGATAAATACATTCATCATCATCAGCATCAGCCCGCACACGTCCACTGCTGAACATAATATATATCAAGTAGTCCTGAGCCGCCTCCATCCAACAACGACTCCCTGCGACTGCTACAATGTCGTCGGTTTATGGAGTGGGAGGTCTTCCCACACTCCGTTTCGCATTGCATCGCGATCGCCACTCGAGACTTACCTTTACTCCCCAACGGTTATCGATTCTACGAGCTATATGGCCTGCCCATCGCCAAGACGAATACGCGAATACGAATAGCGATGTGAAGTGCCACCATTACACAGTCATCACTGGATGACTCATGATGACGTCATAATAACCTACCATGACGCATTGTGCGTCGTTATCAGGCAGGTTCGAGAAGATGCTCTGTTATGTTCGTACCTGTACCAACCTATCATAATTATGTAGATACCTAGTCCCTAAAAACCTACGAGTACTTACAGGTTTTGCGTAGTTTTTCCAATTTGTAAAAATTAAGAATTCATGAAAGGCCTTGATTTTTTTATTCTAACGAAAAAATACTTATTTCGTAAGGAAAAAAGCTGGTATTATAAATCAGAGTTATTAATAACTACGTAGTTTTTAATGTCGTTATTAAACCAGAGTGACATTGTCATTCAACAATATGATACCTTTATACCTGTAGATTGTTTGTAACAGTCTGCAACTACTAACAATTAAAGATGCGCGACTGTGAATGATTTCATTCGAATTATTCGACTTGACAAATCATTCGAACGATTCGACTGACTAGAGCAAATTAGTAACTAATTTGGTTAGTAGTCGCGCGTCGTTCCATTCGTTCGACTGCCCGAGTCGGCCTTCATTTCATTCGTTACTCGACGTGGATTGGTTGGATTATGATCGTTCGATTAACAAAGTCGACTCGGAGCCATGAATGACCCATTCGTAGAAGCATTAGTAATTACTAATTAGTAGTTGTCATTCGACTTTGAAGATAAGTATATTACTAATTTTCAAGTCGAATAAGGAAAGTAGTTTTCGATCATTCGAATAGTCAGATAATTCGCAGTCGCGCATCTCTACTAACAATAGTTAGTGCTTAGGACTTAGTTCTGTAATTATTGCACAGCTCTCAATCTGGAGCGAAATTTAACTTTTCATATCCCATAAATAAATAAATAAATTCATTTTAGATAGAAGTAACCTTTGAACATTTCCATAGAAACAATGCGTGCGAAGCCGCAGGCAGAAACTAGTAATATTTACAACACTAGCTGCTGCCCGCGCCTTCACTCGCATTTTATCGGGATAAGTAATAGCCTACATATATGTTATTCCAGGTCTATACCCGTATCCAGCTCAATCCGTTCAGTAGTTTTTGCGTGAAAGAGGAACTAACATCCATACATCCATATTCACAAACTTTGACATTTATAATATAAAAGGATAACCCCTAGCCCCGTATCCACACGGCACTATTTTGTGTCGCTCGTCCCTTGCACTCTTTTGCACATGTTGTATAAACACAACTAGCTGCTGCCCGCGTTTTATCGGGATAAAAAATAGCCTATATGTTATTCCAGGTCCCAAACTATACCCATACCAAATTTCAGCCTAATCGGTTCAGTAGTTTTTGCGTGAAAGAGTAACAAATATCCATCCATAAATCCATCCTTACAAACTTTGACATTTATAATACTAGTAGGAGTAGGATGTAAAAGTTTGTAAGGATGGATGGATGTATGGATATATAGTTTGGACCTGGAATAACATATAGGCTATTTTTTATCCCGATAAAACGCGGGCGAAGGCGCGGGCAGCAGCTAGTAATATATACAATACGACCCTTATCCCCGTATCCACACGGCACTATTTTGCACTCCGTCACTCGTCCCTTGCACTATTTTGCACACGTTTTATAAACAATTGCTTTTGCACACGACAGACGTGTTGTATAAAACTGTTCGCTGTTATCAAACGTGTATTATTCCTCACTCGTGTGTCGGTAATCAGTGACGATTGTTCAGTCGAGTAATTAATTATACCTATCTACTGTATTATATATATACTAGGTAAGTGTTTCTGATAAGGGCGTGTTTTTTTGTTTATGACTTTTTAAATGGGTTTATGCCGGGCATTTATATGGCGTATTGAGGAAATGCCCAATTTATTTCCGATAAATGCCCATTTATCGGTCATAAGAGGACATTATGTGGCGTGGCGACCGATTTGGTGCGGCGGGCGAAGGTCCGCCTGCGACGCAGGAGGTCGCGGGTTCGATTCTCGCTTTGGGATAAATGTTCATACAATCTACAAATATTTGTCTCGGGTGTTCTGGTATTTTCTATGTATAATAAAAAATAACTATCTATGTAATATATTGTATGAAGTACATCAGTCATCTAGTACCCATAACACAAGCTATGCTTAGCTTGGGGCTAGATGATGTTGTGTGGATTGTCCAACATTATTTATTTATATATATAGTTATTTTTTTATAAAAGCTATAAAACGCGGGCGGAGGCGTGGGCAGCCCACGCGTTTTATCGGGATAAAAAATTACCTATAATGTTATTCACACAAACTATACTCATACCAAATGTTAGCCCAATCAGTTTAGTAGTTTTTGCGTGAATGTGGAACAAACATCCATACTCACAAACTTTGACATTTATAATATTAGTAGGATACATAGAAATACCTAGAACACCCGGAAAAATATAATTGATAAATTGTACAAACATTTGCCCGAAGATGAGAATGGAAGCGCAACCACCTCCGTCGCAGGCGGACATTTGCCCGCCGCGTCACATCGGTCGTATGTTATAGCGCCTCAATGGGGTTCACGTTTGAAACCTATTATATTTTTTTTACCTTAACACCTAAACATGAGACAGCTGAATAAAATAATTCTAAATGATGATTGGTAGAAGCGTAAATAATTGTATAAATGGAGAGAAGGAAGACCTTGTCCAGCAGTGACATAGTGACCAAGAAATAAATAATACAGTTTTCCTTATCATTTTATTATTTTCCTTATTTAAACCAGTTTACCCTATTCGTGTCCCGTTTTCCGTTCCTGTTTCATGTTTGTACTTGAATTATAATTTATCTTTCACAGATAACTCCAAAATGCCGTGCAGCAAAGCTTCAATCACGAAAACCTACAAGTGTGACAAGGATGGCTGCCTCTGTATCCCAACCAACGGAGCTACTCGCGTCTGCCTATGTGTGAACGAGACGGGCTACATCGTCCGTTGCGATTGCAAATGCGACAACGAATGCGAATGCAATGAAAACTGCACTTGCATAAATACAGCTGGGTTGACTTGCATCTGCGTTTGCCGTGACCAGAATGGAAGAATCAAGACTTGTGAAGACTGTTCTTGTCAGCCGAAGCAAGCTCAAACTCAATCTTGCAAGGGAAAAAGCAATTTAACCTGTTGCTGCAATACAGGCAAGGAAAAATGTGCTTGTTTGAACTGCTCTTGCTGCGAGCCAGGAAAAAACAAATGTAGCTATTGCGTAACTTGCAAGGTTGAAAGTGGATGCGAATGTAAAGGAAAATCTACGTGTGCTTGTAATGAAAGCACATTCAAGTGTAAGCAAGTTGATAGATCTTGCAAGAATAGAACCAGAAAATCTACTAACTGTTGTGGAAACTGCGATGAAAAATGCATCTGTTCTTGCGTAGAGCAAGAAGATGCTTTCTTGGCTAACGCCTGTGCTAAAAAGGCCTGTAATGGAAACTGCAAGTGTCAAGGCAATGCGAGCTCTTGTGTTTGCATATGCAAGAATAAGCAAGGAAAAACTGTTTGCTGTGATGACACAAAAACTTGTGATAAGAAAGGATGCGTTTGTGTTCGCAAAGAATCATCGTGCAAGTGTAAGTCAGTGGAAACTAGGTGCTGTGGAAGCTGCGATGAACAATGCAAATGTTGTGGCAGAAAACAAAAAGGAGCGCCCAATGCTAAAAACTGTACTGAAAGCACTTGCAGAGGAAACAAGTGTCAGGGAAATCCAAACTCTTGTGTTTGCGTATGCAAAGATAAGCAAAGCGGAAATGTTTGCTGTGACGACTGTAAGTGCGATAGCAACAATAGATGTGACAAGGAAGGATGTGTTTGTATTCGTAAAGCAATTTCTTTTAAATCGGTGAAAATTAACTGCTGTGAAAATTGCGATAAAATATGCTGTGGTAAGAAATGCAAGTGTAAGGGAAATGCTGACTCTTGCGTTTGCATCTGCAAGAATAAGCAAGGGGAAACTGTTTGCTGTGATGATTGCAAGTGCGATAACAACAATATTTGCGATAAGAAAGGATGCGTTTGTGTTCCTAAAAAAGACTCTTGCAAGGGTCAACCCATGAAACCAAACTGCTGTGAAAATTGCGACGCAAAATGCAAGTGTTCTTGTGTAGATCAAGAAGCTGATTTTAACGCTAAGTCCTGTGCTGGAAAAGTCTGTGCTGAAATGTGCAAGTGTCACGGAAACGGAAAGTCTTGCGTTTGCATATGCAAGAATAAGCAAGGGGAAACTGTTTGCTGTGATGATTGCAAGTGCGATAACAACAATATTTGCGATAAGAAAGGATGCGTTTGTGTTCCTAAAAAAGACTCTTGCAAGGGTCAACCCATGAAACCAAACTGTTGTGAAAATTGCGACGCAAAATGCAAGTGTTCTTGTGTAGATCAAGAAGCTGAATTCAACGCTAAGTCCTGTGCTGGAAAAGTCTGTGCTGAAATGTGTAAGTGTCACGGAAACGGAAAGTCTTGCGTTTGCATATGCAAGAATAAGCAAGGGGAAACTGTTTGCTGTGATGATTGCAAGTGCGATAACAACAATATTTGCGATAAGAAAGGATGCATTTGTGTTCCTAAAGAAGACTCTTGCAAGGGTCAACCCATGAAACCAAACTGCTGTAAAAATTACGATGCAGAATGCAAGTGTTTTTGTGTAAATCTAGAAGCTGGTTTTAACGCCAAGTTTCGTGCTGGAAAAGTTTGTGTTGAAAAGTGCAAATGTCACGGAAATGGAAAGTCTTGCGTTTGCATATGCAAGAAGATGCAAGGGGAAGCTGTTTGCTGCGATGATTGCAAGTGCGATAACAACAATATTTGCGATAAGAAAGGATGCGCTTGCATTCATAGCGACTCTGTAACTTGCAACAAAAAAGCTGAACCGAAATGCTGCTGTTAATCGCGAAACCAAAAATGATATATATTTACTATCCCTATAAAATACTTTTATTGGTGGCAGAGTGCATATTTTAATACCTACAATTTTTTTTTTAAATATTTACTTTGTTGTTTTGTTTGTTGTTTTTGTAATTGTATTATTTTATCATAGGTACCTATTTAAACACCGTTTTTGCACCTCTAGAGGGTCGTGACGTGATTCGTGTGGTTCCCGCTGAAAACCAGCGTCGGGTGCATACATCAGTGTGTATCCAGCACAATGCTGAGCGGAGCCTCGTTTGCCTTGCGCTCTGCTACGCACAAAATCAAACCCACTAAACATTGTATTCAATATTTTAGAGTTATATTGTAGTAGTTCGTAAGGTAAATAAAAATCTTTCTTTCTTTTCTAAACATAGTTAACTAACCGTATTTAACCTATACTTTGACAGAGTGAGCTAAAAAAAATATTTTTATAAAACTTAGGTACCTATTTAATTAAATAAAGTACATATAAAATTAGTAAATTGTTTTTAGATCCTTTCCTTACAAATTCAGTGAACAAGATCAACAAGGTACTCTAATACTAATATTATAAAGAGGAACGATTTGATTGTTTGTTTGTTTGCATTGAATAGGCCCCGAAACTACTGAACCGATTTGAAAAATTCTTTCACTGTTGGGAATCTAAACTATCCCCGGGTGACATAGGTTATATTATGTTTTCATAAAAATTAGGGACCTTGAAATTTTTGTTAAATACCCGTGCGAAGCTGGGGCGGTCCGCTAGTTTATTATGAATTAAAAATACACTGTTGATTTAAAGTATTTCTCCATCAGTAACTTCATTTCTCTATTCAAAGAGAATACAATACTTACGAGTCTCCATTAGTAACTTCAGCTTCTTTTTTTAATGGCGCCGCTTGCTTTTCTCTACGACTCTGCCAGTGTCAGTATGAAGTGTCATAAACTTCAAAATAACACGATCGGTTCAATGAACGCAGAAATAAAAAGTAAAATTATATATAGCATCAAAATTATTTACCTAAAATAAGACCACACTAACGTCATATCACATCATTCTGACGTTTTACAGTAGAGTTGTCAAAGTGACAGCTGCATGGGTGGCATGCTTAGAAAACATACACTTACTTTTTATTGCATGTCTATGTTGATAGAAGGTAAGGCTGTAGTTCTAATGGAGATATAAATATTTCAGTATAGGAGATTTAAATGTCTCGCTTATTCCTAGTAGTTCTTTATAGAACTACTTCATTACTTACTACTTGGACATAAATTATTTCTGTAGTGTTCCTGTAGTGTGTCATTTATAAGAGTATACCAGTAATCTGTGCCGCTAAAACTATAATAATAAATTTGGCGTGTTTTAAAAAACGATAAACCGACTTCAAATTCCTGAACCTACCTCTTTTTACGCCCATATGTACCATGGTACCATGGAAACTGTTTGTTAGGTACCACTCATTGTGATTATTTGATTGTTTTCAAAAAAACCTACTAATCGAATTCGAATCCCTTACTTTTACACTGTTTTTAAATTTTGCGGGATAAATACTAATCCCTGGGGATAATTTTTCATGGAACCACTTCGGGATCATGTCATAATTGGCGGAAATATCGCATAACATAAATACATAAAAAAAAACAGTCGAATTAAGAACCTCCTCCGTTTTTGAAGTCGTTTAAAAATAAACAAATTTGACAGCACTAAAAATGATACAGTCCATTTAATTTCGATTAAAACTGTCACCAGATAAAATTGTCATCACAAAAATCTAGTGTAACTTTGTCATCACTCATACATATCACTTAAATATTTTTAGGGTAACTTTGTCACTGCCAGCTCTTAAACCACTAGGGACAGTTGCCGAAACGGTGATAGCCCGTATTAATGTAAACTCACATGCACAGTTATTTAACTTGTATTATTAAAACTAGACTCCTCGCTCACATGAATGATAGAAAATTTTAAGTATGACGTAATTTGAGTCCTGTCAGAATAGTTTAATTTTAATGACATCAAAATTGACACCAATATCAGATAATCATAATATATGTATATTAGTTCGGTTTATTCTCTTTGTATCTATGCAAGAATTTTCAAAAACTTACCTGTAGTTCCGGAGACAACTCATTACCAAGAAACAAACTTTTTTTTCCATTTGTACTTAACTACTTCTTTGTAGTTTAGTCCGAGTAGGTAACAAGATATAAGAATTTTATAATATCCCAAAAATTTACGACTCCGGCGGGACTTGAACCCGCGACCCTCCTCTGAATACGAGGATGCGCTAACCAACTGCGCATCCTCGTATTCAGAGGAGGGTCGCGGGTTCAAGTCCCGCCGGAGTCGTAAATTTTTGGGATATTATAAAATTCTTTAAGATTACCCAAAGTGCGGGAATAAGCACTATAATAACAAAAACAAGATATAAGTTTTTTAGTATAGTTTTTAATGCAAATTAATTCATGAATACAAGTAATCTAAAATAGAGTCTCGAGACAGCAGTGAAGGATTTTATTTCATCCATATTATCGAGTGTGTGTGATCAAAGCCTTACTTTTTAATTAGCGTGTCCATCCGCTTAAAGGATAATTTAACTCTTCTATTTTGTATTTAAAACGTTAATATTATCTAGCATCTTCAACAACAGGTTTAAATAATTTATTTAACGGTTTGTAGGAACTGACAATGTTTATTTTGCTTTGGATTCGTTTATAGTTATTCTAAATAACGGTGTAAAAAACAGTCTAATGTAGCGTTAATTAATTTGTGGTTGTTTAAAAACCTGCTTTTTTGTTATTTATTGTATCCGTTGAATGTAATCGCTTGCAAGTTTCATATAAGAATATTTTTTGTGATTATCCTTACCTCTCTAAGTAAATTATATTTAGGTACTGTTTTGTAAAGCAAAACGTATATATTTGTTTATGAAATAGGCATACGTTTTTACTTACATGATACTACTTAATTTTACATAACTCATTTTGACTAAAATGGCGCTTTAGGTGTTGTTCCATCGTCGACATGTTTACTTGTTAATACCATACATCCTACTTAATATTATAAATGTCAAAGTTTGTGTGGTATTTGTTACTCTTTCATGCAAAAACTACTGAACCGATAAGGCTGAAATTTGGCATGGGCACAGTTTGGGACCTGGAATAGCATATAGGCTATTTTTTATTCCGATAAAAAGCGGGCGAAGGCGCGGGTAGCAGCTAGTTTACTATAAAAGTGTAAAAATTATTAAATACAACAAACTTAGCAAAGTTAAGTTATAATATACTCCGATTTAGAATTCAAGATATTTTATGTCAAAAATGACATTTATGAATGAAAACTTAACAAAAATTGATAACAATAACAGAAAACAACAATGTATGTATGTACGTAACAGTAAAGTTATCACTACAACAAAAACTTCAACAACGCAGTATCTCACATGTGTAGCAAAAAATGTTAATAAAGAATTCAAAAACGAGAGATCAATGAATGAATGAAAGCTTACGAAACCAAAAATTGTATCCAGTTTCTGTGCTTTGCTTCGATGATACCAATGTCGTTAAATATTTTCCGCCAATATTCCTCGGGCCAAACCCGATAAAAAAATATTCATGTTTTTCAATCGGAGTATACAGGAAAACTACTTACAAATCTCATAATCCATAAGTAAGTAGTTAGTAATCTCAGTCATGGCCCAGTTCCGATCTGAACCGCAGATTGCGGATAACCGAAATAGTTAAACTTGAACTCGTGTAAAGGCCGTGACAGTACATTCCCACAGAACTGTAGTCGCAGCTTATTTATTACAGCTTGGTCACTTAGACTCTGATTCTAAAACTAGGATATATTTTGTATACAAAGGGGTTACAAAACCCAAGGAATATTAGTGGAAATTATTTCACGGCATTGGTATCATAGGAGCAAAGCACAGAAGCTCGAAACAATTTTTGTTCTGAAAGCTTTCATTCATCATTTAATAATTTATTGATTTTTCGTTTGTTTTCGAATTCAAATTGCTACAAATATGAGATTATGCGTTGTTGAAGTTTGTGTTATAGTTTTTACTCATAACCTTGTTGTTTTCTGTTATTGTTATCAGTTTTTATTAAGTTTTTATTCATTTATGTCTTTGTTGACATAAAATATCTTGGATTCTAAATTGGAGTATAGCTAGATGCTTATGCTAATGTTGCTAAATGTTGTACCTAGTTTGGTACCTAGCTTGTTATTGCCCAAAGACACAGCAGTCTAATGTATAAGATATAAAATAAAATCCAACGCCACCCTGTCTGTCTGAACGCAATAAAGTCAAAAACTTAGCGATTCTTCTGTTGTTATTTATAGATTGTTTTTGAGGTGGTCCCATACAATTTTGGTTCTCGAGGGATTGCTATATGCGCTGTAAAATGTTTGTAAAAATATCATCACTAATGATAATTTTAAAATCACGGGTAACTAATGGTTTCCTTGGCAACGAGCTTAAACAGTGCGCTTAATCGTTTCATGGATATACTTATACGTGTCATTAAACTAAATCAGACTCGAATTAGTTGTCGTGACTAGGAAATTTGAGCGCGCTATCGAAGTGTACTGGGCTGAGACGACTTCCAACCCCAATATTTTGCTTAACCCTTTGACTGCCATAGTCACTTACTTATACATGACAAATCACCTGTGGACCCCTCAGCGCTGACGACATTTCGAATATCTTTTCTTCACTTTGTGCTTTGGCGTAGGGAACACATGAATGCGTTTTTGGCGTGGCGGTCAAAGGGTTAAAAGAACATATTCAGGAATTACAAATCGGTTTTATCATCATCGTCGATATTTTTTAGTATACATAGAAAATATCCAGCACAAATATTTGCAGATCATACAAACATTTGTTCCAGGGAAGGAATCGAACCCACAACCTCCTGCGTCGAAAGCGGACTTTCAGTAGTAGTTGTAGTTTTTGCGTGAAAGAGGAACAAACATCCATATAAGCATTCTTACAAACTTTAACATTTATAATATATACTATACTCTATTCAGAGAACCAGCTGATATGTAAATCAGCTGTGCTAACAGTAAAATGAATAGCAAGTTGTTAAATTGTTGTTATAGTTAAATGTGCGTTGATTATGCCGAGATATCATTTCAATCACATGTTTTTCCCAGCTTTAAAAATAAATTGTTTTTCACGTAAAAATCTCAGTTATATACATATTTGTAGAGCCTTGCAAACCTGCCAGTGGTCGCGCGCGGTCTCTGAGTCCGCAAAGAACTTTTCGTATGTTTTTTATTATGATTTATACAGACAAAAGACTTCAGGCTATACGATATCGTAAAATATTTATTCGTCTTCTGTAACCAGACATGTAATATTGCGGAATCACAGACAGCGCGTGATTACTTATGTTCCGCGCAAGGGCGCGACTCCTCGAAGGTTAAATAGCGTTACAGAATGGTAGAGCAGCGGAAATTCATGAAATACTAAGCAGGCTGGTACAGGACCGATAGCAGAGAATCCTACTAATATTATAAATGTCAAAGTTTGTAAGTATGGATGTATTGTTGTTTGTGCCTCTTTCACGCAAAACTTCTGAACTGATTGAGCTGAGGTATGGGTATAGTTTGGGACCTGGAATAACAGTAGGCTTTTTTATACCGATAAAACACGGGCGAAAGCGCGGGCAGCAGCTAGTATATTATAACTATAAAAAGTGAGAGAAAATGTTGTTCTTATCTGATTTTTATAAATGGAGTAACCAGAACTATTTGTACAGGATCAAAAAAGTAGTAATTCAGGCAGTTGTTCCTACAACACAAGACGTGCTTACTATGGAATTCGATGAACATGTGTGAAACCTCCTTAATACTAAACTTAGTATAAACAACTAAAAACTTTCCTTTTCGAAACTCAAGTTCTATGCAAACGCTTGTAAGAAACAATAACCTACATCCGAAAAGCAACCTAAATGTTTAACCAGGCGTAAAGATCTTAAAACACACATTGTCCTACATTGTCTATTTACCCGACTGCGTTTACAGAGGATAAAGAGTTTTGAATCAGTGCAGTGTAGCAAATTATATTTGAAACTAGGTAAATGGAGAATCATCATCGTCATCATCATATCAACCCATACACGTCCACTGCTGGACCCAGGCCTCCCTGATACGACGCCACAAATAGTGGTCCTGAGCCGCCTCCATCCATCGACTCCCTGCGACCTCTACGATGTCGTCGGTCCATAGTGGATGGTTTCCCATGTAGGAGGGTTTTGCCATAATCACCACGCTTGGCAGGTGGATTGGTGATCGCAGTGTTGGTCTTGAAATATAGTCAGTCAGGAAGCTGCTGCTCTTCCTCTGGTAGGTTCCCTTAGTCGGCTCGAGAGAGAGTGATATTCACTTTTTTTTTTTGTACTTATTTTGTATTTATTTATTTCCACCGTAGGTACCAACACAAATTACAGAGGCCGCAGATAAGGGTTTAAAAAAATTTCAAAAACGTTTAAATTGTTTATTTAAGTTTAAACTTTTACAATCAAAATTATTAGTTAAAAGTAAGAAGCTACGCTCGGTCGATGCAAGTACCAAGTATAGAATGACGTGATTACGCTCTTCGGCAGGTCACGATGAGGGAAAGACGTCATTGCTGAGTCGGCAGAGTCGACCAAAGAGAATACAATACCGAATATCGAATACAGTCGACCGTGCTCTACCTACCGTACAAATAACAATCAAAGTGCAGTGCTGCAATCCACGGTTGCAGATTAGGTGCATAGTTTCTATGTAACACACATCTTACACTAGATGTCGCTAATTCTAGCTATCCCATACCAAATTTTAGCCCAATCAGTTCAGTAGTTTTTGCGGAAAAGAGGAACAACCATCCGTACTTACAAACTTTAACATCCATACAGCGAGGCAATGCAGCCAGCGTCTTGGGGACGCTTCCGACTGGTATTGATATGGACCAGTTGAGCTATCTGTAGATTGTTTGCAACAGTCTGCAGTTAGCTCAATTGTTTCAATTGTAAATACTAGTTTAATTTGTTTATATTATTTGATTGTTATTTCCTTAATTCACATTTATAATATGTATATGTATGTAAGTAGGATTTAATTTGTGTGTACAATAAAGAATTTAAGACTATTTCTATTTCTCTTTATCTAGGTTGTCTGGCAGAGATCGCTCTTGAGCGATAAGACCGCCCATTGTCACTTATATTGTTTTTGACTCATTTGTAAACTGTTTCTAGTTTTAAGTGTGCAATAAAGTATTTTCTATCTTCTATCTATTTATCGATTTATAATTATAATAGACTATGTAAGAATAGATGGAAATATCACAACTATCTTTCTATATTATCTGCTGCGCTGTTTTAGAAGTACGGGTTCTAAAGTCTGAAACAATGCGGAATTCCTCTAAGTATCTAATTCAACGTTTCTCTACGTGACAGAATTCGGAATACGGAAATCCGTAGAAGAACCAAAGTCACCGACATAGCTCTCAGAATTAGTAGGCTGAAGTGGCAGTGGGCAGGTCATATAGCTCGCAGAACTGATAACCGCTTGGGAGTGGCGGCCACGATGCAACGCGAAACGGAGTGTTGGGAGACCATCCACTCGATGGACCGACGACATCGTAGCGGTCGCAGGGAATCGATGGATGGAGGCGGCCCGGGCTATTCGTAACTTCGTTTGGGGGAGGCCTATGTTCAGCAGTGGACGTATACGGTCTGATGATGATGAGTACTTTATTGAGCCTATCTGTATTATCAGCTGCTCTATTTTAGAAATCTTGCTTCTAAAGTCTGAAACAATGCGGAATTCCTACAACTACCTAATTCAATAGGTTAACGGCTTGAATTTACATTTATATGCTTTTGTTTTGCATTTAATACCAATATTGAGCTTTGCAGTTGAACTGTTTGTGGTTAGGGCTTTCTAAAGTAGTTTATAGTTTGAATGTCAAAATTTTATCAGGAAGGCGTTTTACTCCATAGATGATTACATCAATGATGTTAATGCTTGGCCAGATGTCGCTCCGTTCCGCACTGACAGTAGTATGTAAGAAATTCAATGTTCTATTTAGCTTTATAGAAATATTGACATGTATCTAAATCGCATTAAATTTAAATTTAGATAGGCAAAATAACCATGTATTAGACACATAAGTGATATTATAAATGAGCTAGTGGTTTCTCTTTCACGTCTTCCAGTAGTGGACAAAAAATTGAAGTGAAAAGAGAGAGCTTGGTCATCACGGATTATCGTGTACTAGGGCTGCCCGTTGGATATCTCGCCATGCCAGCCTTAACGACATCATCCGACGGGCCTTTGTCACCGCTAACGTACCAGCTATTCTCGAACCGAATGGTCTGTTGCGTGACGATGGTAAGAGGCCCGACGGCATGACTTTAGTCCCTTGGGAACTGGGCAGGCCTATTGTGTGGGACGCTACATGTGTTGACACACTTGCGCCTTCCCATCTTTCAAGGACATCCGTGAGGGCTGGTTCGGCGGCAGATTTGGCCGAGGATCTCAAGAGGCGCAAATATGCAGGTCTCGACAGAGCCTACGCATTTGCTCCCCTTGGAGTCGAGACCCTAGATCCGTGGGGTACCGAGGCACTCCGGGTTTTCAAAAAATTATGTGAGCGCCTGGTCGAAGCGACGCGTGACCCGAGAGCTGGAGTATCTGGCGCAGCGCATTAGCATTGCCATACAGCGGGGCAATGCAGCCAGCGTCTTGGGGACGCTTCCGACTGGTATTGATATGGACCAGTTGAGCTATCCGTAGATTGTTTGTAACAGTCTGCAGTTAGCTCAATTGTTTCAATTGTAAATACTAGTTTAATTTCTTTATATTATTTGATCGTTATTTTCATTGTCAATAAAGACTTCCAGTGAAGAGAATATCAATAACACCTTATTTATTATTTGATAATAATAACTATGTTTATAGTATAAAATTTGACTTGTCTAAGTGCTTAATTTGCCTAAAGAAATAAAGTTATTGATTCTGATTCTGAATAACCCTATTTCTGTCCGACTGCTGACTGTAAAACTTTTTTGAAAGAAATGAAGCCGATCACGCAGGCTTAGACCAGTTGGTTGTCCTAGGTATCGCTGGATCGACGAAGTTGAAGCCGATCTTCGCGAACTTGACGCCTATAGCTGGCAAGAGACAGCTCAAAACCGAGGTGATTGGAAAAACTTGTGTCGGAGGCCAAGATCCACTTTCGGTCGCTGAGCCGAGTTAAATTTCTTGCATTGGTCGTTTAGAAATTTAACTCCTCCGGTTCAGGGACCGTAAGTGGCTCTTCGCCTCCGACACAATATTTCCCCAAGCATCTCAGTTCTGAACAGTCTCTCGCCAGCTATGGTCGTTCAGTTCGCGAAGATCGGATTCAAGTTCCGACTATAATTTTCTTATAGGTGTAGCCGGAGGAATAAAATTTCTTGCATTCGTCGTTTAGAAATTAATACTTTCATGGCCTATAGCCCCATACCATTACGAATATCGACGTCTACCTGCTCTTAGAACGGTTGCCCCTTTGGGTCACACTGGGCAGCGAATGCGTTGGTTGTGACATACATATGGACAGAGAAACATACGGAGGGAACGCAATTATATGGATTCTATTTAAGATTTGGCTCTGTAACTTCGCTCTGTTACCTTAAAATCCTTCGTCTCGTCACCATGTTCACATTACTACGTCTTCGTTGACACTGAGCTTAAGCACCATCCTTTCTTATGTGCTCATTGTATATACAACTAGCAACCCACCCCGGCTTCGCATGTAGTGGGTAGTAGAGCATATAATCTCAAAGGGATAGGCAGCGTTTGCGATGAAAGCTCCCAGGCGGCTTGACCTTTTCCGACACTTGCAACAATTATCGTTATATGTCAACAAGTTTACACAAAACCTTGACAAATTATATATTTAAACCTTCCTCATGAAACACTCTATTCGATTGGTGAATAGCGCATAAAAATCTGTTTAGTTGTTTTTGAGTTTATCGCTAACAGACAGTCAGACAGACGCGGCGCGGCGGTGGACTTTGTTTAATAATATCTTTCATCTATGATAATATGTAGTGATATCTACTGCGGCTTTTTTTTAACACAGTAACACTGACCTGTTTGTTAATTCACACATTCCAGATTGATCAGTTATGTGTTAGTAATCAGATCGCTCATTAATTACACAGTCATAAAGTTCCGTTAAACACATGCTTTTTCACAAACAGCTTTATAAAATCTTTCACCTAAGTGTAGTAAAGAAAACTTTACTACACTTAGGTGATTTACCTAGTTATTCTGTGACTTTAATATGCCATTTCTAATCAAAATATTATGTTAGCAACAAGGTAAATGGTATTCATTAACAAAGACAAGTACAATCAAAAGATAGAAGCAAATTAAAACTAGAAATAATTGAGCTAACTGTAAACTGTTACAAACAATCTATAGGTAGCTCAACTGGTCCATATAAATACCAGTCGGCAGCGTCCCCAAGATGCTGGCTGCATTGCCCCGCTGTATGGCAATGCTGATATGCTGCACCAGATATTCACCAGCTCTGGAGTCGCTAGGTAGTACTTATAACCAGATCTTATAATAATTTTAGAAGATTTAGTTTTGATAACATAGTTTAACTTCTTAGTAGTTTAGTTTCGTGAAGTTGTCCAAAAGTGGCAAATCCTAATTTAGAATGAAAACTACGGTTTCCGTTGGGAAACCAACTTCAGCCAAATAACACCGAGCAGTAAGGCAATAAAAATAGTCTGCGTGGCTTAGAATTCACACCACCCTAATTCTTCGCGAGGGTATCGTAAGAGGCAACTAATCCTTAGTTGCCTCTTACTTATCCCTTAGTCTTACGACACTCTCGGGTTGGTAGCAGCGCCTCCTGCAGACAATTTTACCACCGAACTGCAATCCCCAACCCACATGCCCCGCACGGGGATAATGGGATTTACCCTCATATGATACAAGCCAATAAGTCTTATCAGGGGGATGTCTGCTGTGCAGTAGACCAGTATAGGCTCTAGATAAAGCCTAAAGTCCGCACAAGCCTTTCTTTTCGATCATCATCATCAGCCCGTATACGTCCACTGCTGAACATAGACCTCCCCAAACGAGAAGCCACGAATAGCGGTCCTGAGCCGCCTCTATCCAACGACTCCCTGCGACCGCTACGATATTGTCGGTCCATCCATGCATTTCTTTTCAATACATGAAACTATTTCCTCGATATATATGTAAAAGCTCAATAGTGTCGTGGTTTTCATCTCTTCGCTTTTTCACAAAAAATAAGCATAAAGTCAGTAGGACAGCTCAGTAATGTGTTCCATACTAGATACAAGCCAGTGATCGATCTAGCGACACCACAAACGCACATCAAGCTGTCAATCTGCCGCCAAGTGCGTGTAATATCTACTGGGTTGACCGTGTGAAGGGCCGTTATGTTTAACGTCCAAGTCGGAGGAAGTAGCGTTAACGCGTCCACGGTGGTGTGATTCGCAGGGCGCGGCGCTACACGCAGCTCAAGGAGAGCGAGTGCGTCGATGACCATGAAAACAAGCTCCAGGAGAACGAGTGAGTTAAGTGCGTGATAAGAGATTCCATTATAAATAAATAAACTGAAATAAAATTATTTATTTCAGACCCTTTATAGTGGTCCATATAAAAACAAACATTTATAAATAAAATCGATAGCTTATTTACAGCGTGGACGATGAAGAAAACGAAAAAAAATACTAATAACAAACCCTGTTGACACGGGCAGGTATGCACTCAGTGTCCGGTGTAGGTAGCAAGCAATGAATGCATCCCTACCCAAAACCGCCGGAATCGGCCGTTTAGGTCTTCAGCAATCGCTGCCAGGAGGCTGTTGCGGCTGGCATGCTCGTATTGCCCATTGCCTAGCCAGCGGCGGCGCTACACGGAGTAGGAGTTCGGAGGGACATTGGCGTCGTGGGCGTAGTTTAATGTTTTTTTTTTATTGGAACTATACACCATCTTCATCTTACTTAGAAAATTGACAGCGATTTTGCAAATTTCTCATATTTTGGTGTGTAATACCAATAATTAATCTTAGTCTGTAATCCCTCAGCAATGATTTTCTTGTTAGTTTATAGGCCACAATAAAATGTATCCATAAATAGACCTATAGTAATTTTACTGTAACATAATATCTTTGCTGTTAATCAATATATGTATTTTTATATTTATGTTATGTTTGCAACAGTCTGCAGTTAGCTCAATTGTTTCAATTGTAAATACTAGTTTAATTTCTTTATATTATTTGATTGTTATGTTAATAAGCAATTTCAGTTTCGGAGCCTAGTAAATTCAAAAGCTGCATGAAGCTCTACAAAAATTTGGATTGACGCTCGATTTATTTTCACAAACAACAATTTTGAAGACAATTTTTGTAAATACTCAACATGAATAGACAATAATACCTACTTATATATTCGCATCGCGATACATTGCGTAAATTATTGAAGTTTGTATTATATATTTCAAATATGTTACGACTGTGTGACGTATTTTTTATCTATTCTACCTTAGAGTTGATTTCTAAGGTAGAATAGGTAAAAAATTCGTCTGTGCTTTGCTTTTAGGTAAATCTCTAATCTGCAAATATTTGTTCAGGGTGTTCTGGTTATTTTCTATGTATTATACAAAAATATCTATTTATGCATGTATTGTTTTATGTACCGTCAAATTGATCAGTCATCTTGTACCCATAACACAAGCTTTGCTTATCATCATTTTGTTTTTTAAATCGTTATGTCTTGTCTCTTGCGCCGCATATTATCGGTTTAACATCATCCCAGTTACGGTAAGTGACATATTGCAAGTTAAACAAATCGCGACATAACAGAGGGTTGTTAGATGACGTTCCGTTACACGTTAAACATGCGTACGTTACGTTTACATACTTAGGACCCGTTTTGTAGAGCATGTTAAATTTTATGTTGGTGATGAATTAATAAAACCTAATAAAGGCTAGTTTTAGAAATAACTTCCGTTAGGTTGGTGTTTCACTCCTCAAATATCTTTGTCCAATTCTTTACTGACATTTGATCAAATATCTGTGACAGAGGCCTCTTCGACTCGTCAAATATCTAAATAAAATTAAATCACATCGTATGATGTGATTTCGCATTTATGATATTACACTAATATCATAAATGCGAAAGTTTGGGTGGATGAAAAAAGAAGGGTGTTTGTTACTTCTTCACGCTAAAATTTCTCATAAGACCATGCAAACATTTTGCATCTGTGTAGCTCTTGACCTGGAATAAGACATAGGCTCCTTATTAATCCATAAAATGTCAGTTTCTATGGGATATACATTGGCCGTGGGGCTGCGGTTTATGAATATGGACCCCTCCAACTCAACCCGTGGATGTCGTAAGAGCCGATTAAGGTAACCTACCAGAGGAAGGGCAGCTTCCTTCTGAGTATTTTTCAACACCAACACTGCGATCATCAATCCGCCTGCTAAGCATGGTGATTATGGCAAAGCCCCCCCTACATCACCATCCACTCGATGGACCGACGACATTGTAGCGGTCGCAGGGAGTCGATGGATGGAGGCGGCTCAGGACCGCTATTTGTGGCGTCGTATGGGAGAGGCCTATGTCCAGCAGTGGAAGTGTATGGGCTGATATGATGATGATGATACATAAATAACCATTAAACATTTCCATAGAAAAGACGCGTGCGAAGCTGCAGGCAGAAACTAGTGCCAAATCTTAGATCAAATATCGGTGTGGGTAGTAAAGTGGATGAAGTCTTCCAATTTAGTTGATCAAATGTACGTAGGACAATGGTATTTGGCGAATGGAATGGGTACCTCAAGAGTTGGAATGTGGTTTTGATTTATTATACCTACCTATTTATCAGTCAATCGAAATCGTTTAGCAAATTGTTTAAGATTGAACGTTTTGGTTCTTTTTGAATAGAATAACATTTTTAACCTACCCAAACAGACTTAACCTTTTAGTTTCGCAAAAAATCCATATTCATTCTCATACACAAAGAATTGCAAAATCGATTAAAACTTGCAACAAAAAGTGTTGCAAAATGTTTGATGACCAGTAATCTGACATTTTCTTAAGGGCAAGCCTGTAAAGGTTACATTAATCTAGACAGAGAATCTTGCCCTTTATGCGGTGCTTTAAATGTTGTCCTGTTAATGGATCTTTCACTCTCGCGTGAAAAACGTAAGTGGGTTTGTGGACCAAGTTAAGAGTACCAGCGGTTTTCCCAACCGCTACTAAAAAAACAAAAATGTCTCGTGTCTTGTTTTGTCACTCCAGTCTGTGCTCTCTTTTCTGATGTCAATCACACTTTGCATTATAATTGCGAAAGTTATACACATGTAGTCGGATTTACCCATGTAGTAGGATTTACGCATGTAGTAGGATTTACCCATGTAGTAGGATTTACGCATGTAGTAGGATTTACACATGTAGTAGGTCTGATCTGAAAAAATATGCTTTTTTAGCCCGATATTCAGTTATTTTCTTCAATTTTCTAAAGCTAATAGACCTTCGTTTGACCATACATCATTTCACCTGAAAGAAAGTGACGATATGAAAGACGGTGTATCAGAAAGGTAGATGGAAAGGGATAGATATATAGACACTACCACTTTTCTGATCTGTGGAAAGAACGCATGCGAAGCCACGGGTAATAAATAATAATGATTATCTTGTCTGTTTACCTTTCTCTGTTAAATTATTGAAGACTGCTTCAGCTTTCCAGCTGAAGGGCTGAAGATCTTTCTTGATCTTTCCGAACTTTCGGATCTTTCCGATATTTCTTTGTGACTAGAACACCTTACCGCTGTCTTCGGTAATTCTTACCTGAAATAATAAAAACTAAAATTGTAAATCTAGTAACATAAGGAAATAAAAGTAATCAAAGTTCAATTGGACTGCAGACAGTAAATTTGTAATACTGTTAAGTTGGGGACAAATTACAATATTTACGACCAGTTTTTGCTGCGTTTTCTAATATACAAACTAGCAAGGGTTATTTTAGGTCTAGAAAAAAAAAACAACAATGCAGCAACAATTCCAGCCCAATAAGGAAATTCTTTATAAAACCTTCGTCTTCACAATATTAGTAGAATTTGCTTCTCCTTCTTATGGAGGCCTTCCACTACTGGAGGTAAGCCGTGAGGTCAGCAAGTTTTTCGTGATTTTGCGCCAAGCGAAAAATTTCTTCGCTGGCGATATTCGTGTTTTTGAGAATATGTGGTTGAGAAACATTCGAGAGTGGACACTCTCGAATGTTTCTCAACCACGACTTTTTTCGTCTGCCAAGGAAAAAATTCGTGTACTAAGTGTTAGATAAGGTGAACTCTCAATGATAGGCAAAGTAATAGTACTTTGCCCATCATTATAAGTTCAACGTTAGTTTTTGTAGTTTGCATAAATCGCTCCATCCCAACACTGGTACCATCGGAATCCTCAAACCAGTCCGCCAGTCCTGGAGGTCATCTGGTAATGTCACCAACCGGTTATGTCAATCAGGCCAATCAGGTGCTTTTGGGCACCTCAATAGGCCTTCATTAGTGGTCTGAGGGGTTAGTTAGAGGCATGAATGTAGAGAGGCTGTTTTTTTATATAGACTGGGGGCCTACTCCGAAGGCAAAAATCAAAGTTCCTGATTCGTTTTCGAGCAAAAATAACTCGTCACTTATAGCCCGGCTACACGCTCAAACATTTGTGCAAACATGCATGCACAATCACAGTTTGCGCAAGCAAGATGGTGCGTGTGGCCGGGCTCAAACCAGTTTGCGCAAGCAAGTTTTTCGTTTTTACGAGTTTGGGCCTCTGATGACAATGAACAGATCTAAGATCAAGCAGCCTACGTTCCGGATCAGAGCAAATTCGTTATAGAAATTACCGAAAACTATGTGTTTAGGTTGAAGATTTCAGAAACCTTGATGGTAGCAGAACATCCTACTTCTTACAAATGTCAAGGTTTGTATGTATGTATCTATGGATATTTGTTACTCTTTCACGCTTAACTACTGAACCAATTGGGCTGAAATTTGGTATGGGTATATGTAGTTTGGGACCTGGAATAACATATAGGCATTTTTTTCCCCGATAAAACGCGGGCGAAGTCGCGAGCAGCAGCTAGTACTATATAATCTAGACTCGAGATAGAGCGTTAGCTAAGTTTTCAATTATACAGAAAGGAATTTTAAATAAGAGCCCAAAGTCGTAAGGGGTACAAGACAAAAAAAAAAATTTGCATCTTATTTAAAATTTCTTTGAAATTACCCCTAGTGTGAGGCTTACAGACTTAGCAAAAACCTTATACACAAAGGCTTGTTGCATAAAGAAACTTTAAAAAATCGTTCATGTTCGTCTGTTTGTATAATGAGAAAATCACGGTTTTAGGGACGATAATGCTAGAAATCATTACACACAATTTTTTTAAATTGATAATACTACATGATAGAGATAAGTTTTTTTATTAAACGTTCTTAAAAAACGCACGGTAAGTATAAAACTTATTTTAGTCGCATGAAATAGTTGCTATGACTCAAAAGAATGCTAGAAGGTCATTGTGACAGAATTTATATTATTTTAAATATCTGAACATAAACGTCACAGATTGTACAACATTTATTTGCTGGACCACGTAATGTTGCATTGGTATTCCGATCACAAGGCCGAAGGTTTGGTGTGGGTGAACTCCTACCCACGTCTTTAATATACTGTAGGTAGTTACCATGGCAGTTCAGTACATATGCAGGCTGATTTATACTAAACGAGAGCGAAAAACAATATGATAACTTTGCTAAAGATAATAACGGAATATTTACCGTGATTTGAGTTTTGAGTTTTCCAACTTGAGTGTTGTAAATCCTACTAATATTATAAATGTTAAAGTTTGTATGGATGGATGTATGGCTATTTGTTACTCTTTCACGCAAAAACTACTGAACTGATTGGGCTGAAATTTAGTATGGGTATAATTAGGGACCTGGAATTACATATTGGCTACTTTTTAGCCCGATAAAACGCGGGCAAAGTCACGGGTAAAAGCTAGTAACCATGATAGTTTCAAACGTTTTATTATAACTTTGGTCTGGAGACTTTATTACTTCGACACGTATGACATCAAATCTTCTGTACGTGATTTATGAACGAAAATTCCAGAAAACTCCATAGAAGAGTGAATGTGAAGGTGTCTTCTAGACCTTCGTGATACACTGTCGGCATATTCGTCATTTTACATCAGATGAGATTGTGGTCAAACAAAAATCTAGCGACTATATAAATAAAAAATCGCAGGGAAAATGGTAGGGGATTTTTAGAATAAGCCAATGCGTCAAATGTCTATTAAAGTCGTTCCTATTGACTCTAGATACTACATCAAGATATTTGTCACAGTGCTGTCTCACGTCGCGCACTGTAGGATAGTTGTCAAAAGTGCCGTTTCACGCCGCGCATTGTAGAAAGATTAACTTTATCAAGCCTCATCCACAAATAGAGGCACCATCCAACTGACGTAAGATGCAGATAGTAAGTCATGGTGTCAAGATCGTTGTGACAATGATGGCCGTACAAGGGCTGGTGTATTGGCCAATCATGCTCTGCTTGCGAAGTCATCCACAACCACAGAGTATTAAATGATTGAATATAATGGAATAGAATAAACATTTACACATGAGCGCTGTTATGTGGTGTAATTTTTGAAAGCTGGTACTTTTAGTAATCTATTTATATGAAAATGAACCCCTATTTCACCTGGTCATGCTATAACTTGAGAACATTCTCAAGTTATGTGTTAAGTGAATGAAATCGGTAAAGCCGCAGAGTATTAAATGATTGAATATAATGGAATAGAATAAACATTTACTAATGAGCGCTTTTACGTGGTGTAATTTTTAAAAGCTGGCACTTTTAGCAATCTATATATACAGGGTGTGTCAAGACCCCTACCGAAAACAAAGTGGGCTGGTGCAGCACCCCAAAACACTGACAGACATAGTTACATTCGAATATATAATATTAGTATCGAAGTATGGATATGACTTGCCAATGACATGGTCGTATTGAAACATTTTATACTTCACCTACAAAACAAGCAAAGTCATGGGCAGCAGCTATGCCAATAACAAGTATACACTACCGTGAATAAAATTCCTGTTGTGACGGTAATGTCGATAATCATTCGATTATTGTCAGCGATGTGTGACTCGTAAAGTATGCCAAGGATTGACATTGAATAAGTAATTTTGGTGGTGGCCGTCCAAAAAAGTGACCGTGGTTGACCAGTGGTCGTTCGGGGAATTGGTCGAACTGGAAAATGGACGAACTAGTTATTTAGGTGGTGGCCATCTAAGGAAGTAGCCGTAGCGGACCGGATCCGAATAAATAAATAATGCTGGACAAACCACACAGCATTATCTAGCCCCAAGCTCAGCAGAGCTTGTGTTATGGGTACTAGATAACTGATATACATAATACAATATATTACGTATATAGATATTTAAAACTCAAATTGCTTTATTTCCTTTAACCTTACAGGACTATTGGGCACGTCACAAAATGAAAATTACATAAGTAAAACTGGAAAATAAAGTATCAATCTTCTAGTACCCATAACACAACAAGCTCTGCTTAGCATGGGGCTAGATGATGCTGTGTGGATTGTCCAACATTAACATTACTTATTTATTATTTCAAGTGATTTTGCGATATTTTTAAATGAAAACATTTGAATATTATAAAGAACCAAGAATAAAACCAACCAGTGGCGTTATGTTTATACCCAATGGCGCTTCACAAAGATCCACGGGGTAATTGAACGTGGAAAATTCTCATTTACCCTATAAAACATCGAACAATAAAACCAGAAATAACTTTAATGTTTATTACATTCCTTATAATTTCTGAACAGATGTCCAACCCACCTACGGATCACATGCTTTGTGATCTCACAATAATTAAACGTAATGTATAATAAAGTCGAAATTATAAACAAAACATTGGTATTTTCTTTGTATAAAAATGCCTATATAATATATGATAAGCGATAAATACCCAATAAATAATGAAATACAAGAATCGAACCAGCAACCTCCTGCATCGCCGGAGGACCTTGGTCCAATGTGCACCTGAGGTCGACAAATAGGTAAGTACCTACATTATCTGTATTTGTTTTTGTGTTCTCTGTGTATTAATTCTATTATTTGGTGTGCAATAATATTTGTATTGTATTGTATTATTGTAAGTATTTTAGAACGTCAATCCAGGATCGGAATTTGAACCTATAACCTTCAGATATAAAATCCATCTCAACCATAAACCCAGTAATAACAACTACGTGCAGTGGAAAACATTAGCTTTATGGGTAGCCGAGTAATTAAAATAACATATGAACCATATGAACTCGTTATTTGTATAATTGTTATGATAGTCGTTAACTTGCTTTTCCGTGGGTATTATTATTATACTTCATTTATTTTAAATCTCGCTAAAAATACATTTTTTCCTATAGAAAATACAATAGGTAACATATAAAACTAATCTACAGTAAAAATATTTTTTTAATCTTTCTCAGCTTTAACGAGGTTAGCATCATGTGGCATGGTGACATCAGCGAGCACCGCCCTCCGTTCTAACCGATCTATCAGTACAATATCAGGGCCCGTACTCGTAAAAACGAAATCAAAGTTTCTGATTATTTTTCGTGCAAACACTAATCTTATGCAAGCGACATAAGAGTTGGTTTTGCGCGAAAACGAAAAAGAAACTTCGATTTTCCTTTTTGGAGTAGGCCCCCAGGTTTATTCGCGAGAATAGTCCTGTCTGTAATGATAAATCGGTCCCAATAGAGCGTGGCACGGCCGTTTTCGAGTATTATTATTATTTCACGTCATTTATTTTTAAATTTCGTTATAAACATACATTTATTATAGTAAATACAATAAAATATTATAAAAGTATTCTACAGTTAAACATATCAAAGATGTGGATCACCGGCCGCGAAGCTAGGCTCAAGCGGCCGGTGACTAGGGCTGCAGAGAAAGGAACTTCCTGACGATACGCGCAGAGTCCACGAGGGCAAAAACAGCAATATTATCTACTCGATAAATATGATAAGAAATGTCAAAAAATCGAGTGGATCGTCGTACCTTCGTAGCAAACAAACGTATTCCTAAAAAACTGCAACTAGATATTTATCGAGAGGTTTCTTTGAAAAGATGCTCGATACGACACATGAGAATGCAGTTTTTGGCTGTACTCGATAAATGTATATCACATGATATGTTATGCTGTGATACTGCATATAACTCGATAAAATATCGAGTGATATGCAGAATTGGCCTCCAGGAGTAGCGCCTTTTAGATCACGAATAAAACAACAGAAGTAAAAGTGACAAAACCCCATTTTTTGGAGAGGTACATTCAGGACTGGATGGATGGTGATGAGGAGGAGTCCCTTGGACGCTCGCACTGTGCCACTGTTGGCCTAATGATATACACCCAGCATTGAGGCAGTACCCTGCTGGAACACGGTCTCTTTCTTCCTATAATAGTGACAACAGCAGAGAGTAAAGTTGCTGAAACTTTGGGGAAATTGGTAAACAAACGCGAATCACGATAGAAGTGAAAGTAAGTAATACGAGCTAACTCAAGATTGCTAGGATCAGTCTGCAGTAAGCTCAACTGTTTCAATTGTTTTTTTCAATTCAATTGTAAGTACTTCTTAGTTCTAATTTCTTTTATTCCTTAATTATGTCAATATAATAAATTATAAACATATATTATTATAAGGTTGGCTGGAAGAGATCGCTTTTAGCGATAAGGCCGCCCATTGTACATTATCTGTATTTGTTTTTGTGTTCTCTATTTATTATTTTTAATATTTGGTGTGCAATAAAGAATATTTCTATTCAATTCTTTTCTATTCTATTCTATAAACAAATAGGTAATTTTTTAAGAATAAAATAATAGGTAAAGTAGAAGGTGTCACCCGTACAACAACATCAAATGCTACCCCTGACACCCCTTTAGTTTTAAGATATCAACCCTTTAACTAAGATCTCATCTCTTTAACCGGCAGCGACAACACCTGGAACCGTTTCCACATGTACGTTTTGGAGGTATTTACCTTTTACATACAAAAGACATAAACGCGCTTCCAGAAATTTTCCCGTAGTAAGAGTACCATATTTTCGAACTGGTTAGGTTTCTATATGGGAGACCATCCACTCCATGGACCGACGACATCGTAGCGGTCGCAGGGAGTTGATGGATGGAGGCGGCTCAGGACCGCTATTTGTGGCGTCGTATGGGGGAGGCCTATGTTCAGTAGTGGACGTGTATGGGCTGATATGATGATGATATTATTGTATTTTCTATTCTATTTCTAGATATGTTTATTGTTCCAGTTTAGACACTAGGTAATTTGTTAATTTTCCATTTTCCTCAAGTTAGATATACAAGCGAAGGTAATTCGTTTATTCATGTTTTCTAAGACTGCTGACGTCATCTTCAGTACAAAGAGGACTGGCTTTTATCCAACTCTGGTTTACTTCAAGTGTAAAACACAGACACGTATGTATACAGGGTCATTGTACATACATACAATATTCAGATCCTGTCTTTATACATATATACAGTACAGATGCAGGGTTCTTGGAAATATGATGTCAATTACCATGCCTGCATTGTTATTGGAAAATCCTGTAGGCATTTTTCTCAGAAGGTATATGTAAGAACGTTACATACCTACCTCATATGTGATGGATGAGGTATATAGCGTTCAAGGGTAAATGGGTATATACATATATCTCTCTAAACATAAAAGGCCAAGGAATACTTGCAAGTGAATTATTGATTTTTGGAAAATGTATTTAATTTAAAATAAAATAATCTCTATTAATAAAATATGCATACTTCTTCAAACAATTTAGGGGTTTCTGTGTATTTTTCAATAAGTTTTTTGACGATGTGTGATCGATTATGTACATATGTATGTATATCCAAGAGTAAAGATAAGATTGTATATACAACCTAACCTAAAAAAAACATATTCGACGATATTTTTTTATTCCAAGGCCGCCTTTTGTATTGTTTATTTTTTAAATTTATTATATCTAGATAGTTTTTTTATTACTGTTTATTTAAGTACAATAAACTGTTCATTCATACATACATTTTGCTGTTATTTTCTGCCTCTACACAGATTCTGACCACTTTTCTAACAAATTCTATTGCCAGCTTTTTAAAATTTTATCAAACAGGGCGGACTTGTTCGCTTAACTTGAGATGCGACCCACAAACAACCAGTTTGTGGATATGATGTCATTCCGCTAAAATTGGAAATGACTTGCATCGATCATGTAACATTGACCAACTAACTGCTCGATAAGCTTTGATGTTCATGGCTTGGTTTTTATGGTTTTACATGATTTTGAAACAATCCTTTCCCTTGGGAGCTGGGGAGGCCTATTTTATGGGACGCTACATGTGTCGACACACTTGCGCCTTCCCATCTTTCAAGGACATCCGTGAGGGCTAGTTCGGCCGAGATTTGGCCGAGGATCTCAAGAGGCGCAAATATGCAGGTCTCGACAGAGCCTACGCATTTGCTCCCCTTGGAGTCGAGACCCTAGGTCCGTGGAAGCTCTCCGGGTTTTCAAAAAATTATCTGAGCGCCTGGTCGAAGCGACGCGTGACCCGAGAGCTGGTCAGTATCTGGCGCAGCATATTAGAATTGCCATACAGCGAGGCAATGCAGCCAGCGTCTTGGGTACGCTTCCGACTGGTATTGATATGGACCAGTTGAGCTATCTGTAGATCGATGCAGTCTGCAGTTAGCTCAATTGTTTCAATTGGAAATACTAGTTTAATTTGTTTATATTATTTGAAACAATTAATAATTAAATAAAAAAAAATGCTGGACAATCCACACAACATCATCTTAACCCCAAGCTAAGCAGAAATTAAAATTTTTTAACTTAAAAATAATTATTTATAATTATTTTTAAAAATTAATTATTTATAACTTAAAAATAAAAGAAGTTTTGAAATAAAAGTCTGAGTTGCTGACGACTCGGACAAAATTTATTTGGACATAGTGTCCCAATTGACACTTGATTGAATTTTTTTTATACTGTCGATTCGGACACCATGAAATTATTGAAGCTGTTGAGTACAGTCAGGTAAAAAAATGTTAAGCAAAATATAATATAAAATGATAAAGCTAATCTTAGTAATTATATTAAATTGTTTCAAATTTATTGTAATTCCTGTGTGACTTTTCGAATCTTATAGGAAATGTATTTCTGTAATATAATAACTAATATAAAAAGTAGGTACTATCGTAAGTAGTATATCTAGCCACTAACTTGCACTGATTTAAACCTGGTTTACTATCACCAGCGTTTAAATCGAGCTTAAAGTAATTGTCGTGGGAAACCATACGTGCCGTTACCCGTAATACGTGTCAAACAATATTTAACCGAGTTAATAACCATTAACATTTACCTTGAGTTTAATTATTATGTTCTAGTTCCTATTTCAAAGACCTAAAATTTAGGCCTTTGAATTTATTGTAAACTAGCTGCTGCACAAGCCTGCGCATACGTTTTATCGGGATAAAAAAATGCCTATATTTTATTCCAGGTCCCAAACTATATCCATACAAAATTTCAACCCTACCAGTTTAGTAGTTTTTGCGTGAAAGAGGAACATACATACATCGATACTCACAAACTTTGACATTTATAATTAGTTTAGTGCTATTGATAATTATAAAACTTTATAATATGTGCTTTGTGCGCACGTTTTCTATACATTTTCTGTGAAAAAATAAAGTGTTGTATTTACGATTTTTCAAAATTTTCTTTACATTATAAAAACAAAAACAAGAATGTCCCCGAGGCCTTGGAGCTGAGCGTGTTAACATAAAAGTCATTATTACAATGATATCAAAGACGAGAAGATTTCAAAGTAATTTTCCAATTATATTTAATTTAGACGTAGCTATTTTCCACGGTTAAAGTAAGAGACGTGGTAAACACCATAGCAGCCAAGAAGTGGACTTGGGCAGGACACATTGCCCGAATGGACCCCAAGAGTCCTGGAATGGAGACCCAGACACCCGAGGACGAGGCCGACCACCGAATCGCTGGGTGGACGACATCAGACGGCACGGAGGACAAGGCCACCATGATGATGATCATGATGATATTAAATGTAGAATTATTTGTGTTATTTTGAGTTTTCACACATTTCTCACACATATATACATAGTTGCATGCGCTTTGATCACGGAAAAGGTCAAATCACTGCGCGTGAGTTTTTATTGGCAGATATAAATTGATCGTTGTTTGAAAGTTGCCGGTTCGATCACCGCAGACAAATATTTTGTACGTTCTCAAAATATTTGTACCGGGTGTTTTTTATGCTAAGGTTAATTAATACAAATATATTTAGAAGTCATCTCATATTCATTAGTTCGATCACCGCAGACAAATGTTTTGTACGTTCTTGAAATATTTGTACCGGGTGTTTTTTTATGCTAAGGTTAAAACAAATATATTTAGTAGTCATCTGATATATGTACATACATTAGTTCGATCACCGAAGACAAATGTTTTGTACGTTCTTAAAATATTTGTATCAAGTGTTTTCTATGTAGAGGTTAACAAATATGTTTTGAAGTCATCTCATATACAACATTACCGAAGTTTAGCTACCTTTGTGCTATTATATTATGCTTTTCAATTGTCCACCATTATTTCATCCTAAGTATTTTCTTTAAAAAAACTTAGAGTAAAAATAGAAGTAAAGAAGTAAATAATATTAATAACAACGAAATGTATTTCAGATACATAAAAAATCAATTTAGGTCCATCGTTTGAAGCAACTATTAGTTTAAAAATAAAACACCAACTGAGAAGCATTAAGAAAATATAAATCATGAATCATTATTTGAGGCAACACTAATGAACATGGCAAAAAGTTGTAACAAGAGCAAAAAATAAGCATTTTACGATGTTACAAAAAATATTGGTATTTATTAAAGTGTGATCGCTTGCGGTAGATTTACAGTTATCGCATGAACACTTTATCGATTGTTACAGTCAATTTATCAACAGCTAGATCGATTGTTGTAGTAGAAAGTCTTGTGGAACGACTTTTAGGGAAATCAAAGATTTATTTCCCCAAAATTGGCTGCAAGTACCTCTAGGTAGGTAACTAAGCTGCAATAGTTACCTACCTAGGTACTTGCAGCCAATTTTGTTATAAAAAATATTCAGTTATAATAAATACTTCTTTGTTATGTATTAAAAATTATACTGTAGAAATGCAAGGTCTTTTGTAGAAGATTCCGGGTTTCAACATTAAAAAATTTAAAAAGAAAAATCCGGCTGCCATTTTCTATTTTAACGCATTTTTCTTGACTGGCGATTGTCGTGTTGGCGATTTATTGCTTGCTCTTTTACACGCAATTTGTGTAAAAGAGCAAGCAATACATACATAGCCCGAAGTAATCTCGTTAACTTCTTAAACGTTTTATTTGACCTAGCTGTTTATTAAATACTGTAACTGTATCAAATAACTAGGAACAAATAAATCGGTTTTCGTTTAATTGGTTCAGAGCAGTTAGAGCTTAATTGTCGAATTAACACTTCTTCGAACTTAAAGCTTCCTTTGAAGTTTTTATTACCTATCATTAGCTTATTTTTAATGCCTCTGTAATAGTTTTCTGTTGTATAGCTTATGAGGAGATGCAAAAATAGAGTTTGGTGGCCAAAAAGAGCAATTTCCCATCTCTTCCTAAACTATACAAAATAAAACTATTTCAGAGGCATTAAAAATAAGCTTATGATAGGTAACACAAACTGGCTAAGTGATTTTTGAAAATTCCTTTGTTTAACGTAATAATACGATAGAATAGGTGGCGGCGCTAGTTTGGGTCAGGGAACCGCCTTGACGAAGACACGTAGCAGAGAGTCTTGAAGATTTATGCTACCTAGGTTAATTTTAATCTTGAAGTCAGAATCAGAATCAATAACTTTATTTCTTTAGGCTGACAAAATAAGCACTTAGACAAGTCAAATTTTATACTATAAACATATTTATTATTATCAAATAAGAAATAAGGTGTTATTGATATTCTCTTCACTTCAATTTTTTGTCCACTAGTGGATGAAGTGAAAAAGAAACCACTAGACATTATAATATCACTTATGTGTCTAATACATGTTTATTTTGCCTATCTAAACCTAATTTTAATGCAATTTAGATACATGTCAATATTTCTTTAAAGCTAAACAGAACATTGAATTTCTTACATACTACTGACAGTGCGGAACGGAGCGACATCTGACCAAGCATTAACATCATTGATGTAATCTATGGAGTAAAAGGCCTTCCTGATAAGATTTTGTTTAAGATTAAATTTACGAATAGGGAGTTCAGTTGCTTCAGATGGAAGCTTATTATAGAAGCGCACGCAATTGCCCATAAATGATTTCCCTACTTTTCGTAATCTATATGCTGGGATGTGTAATTTTTTCTTGTTTCTTGTATTCCTATTGTGAACGTCACACTTTTTCAAAAATCTATCTCTATTTTTGTGCGTATACATAAGATTTTCATAGATGTACTGCGATATTACTGTATAAATATTTATTTCTTTAAATAATTCCCTCAAAGAGTCGCGTGGCTTTAATTTGTAAATTGCGCGTACCGCTCTTTTCTGGAGAACAAAGATAGTCTGGATTTCAGCTGCCTGTCCCCAAAGCAAAATACCATAAGACATAATACTATGAAAGTAACTGAAATAAACTAACCTAGCTGTATCTTCATCGGTAATATATCTAATTGTTCGAACTGCATAGGCCGCTGAACTAAGTCTGCTTGCGAGAGCATCAATTTGGGGTTTCCATTGAAGAGTGGAATCAATATGTAACCCTAAGAAAACAGTAGAGTCTACAAAGTCAACAATCTCATTCTTTAGCATTATCTTCGTTGGAAATTATCTTACATTAGGTAACATGAATTTAATGCATTTGGTTTTTTTAGCATTGAGTAAGAGGTTATTGGTGGTGAACCAATCTAGTACGTGTGAAAGCGCATCATTTACATCGTCATAATTACATTTATTTCTGTCAACTTAAAAAATCAGTGAAGTATCATCAGCAAATAAGACTATATCACACAGATCTTTTGCTCAAAAGGGGAGATCATTTACGTATACTAAAAATAAGAAAGGACCTAATATTGATCCTTGCGGGACGCCTAATTCAATTTTTGAGCCCCTAGATCTTTCTTTACCAATATCTACTTTTGAACTCTATCAGATAAATATGATTGCATAAGGTCCAGTGCCTTGTTTTGAATTCCATAGTGTTTCAATTTTCCAATTAATGTAGCATGATCTACACAATCAAAAGCCTTAGAAAGGTCACAGAATATACCAATAGCGTTTTTTGCTTTATCCCAGGCATCCAATATATGCTTAAGTAAAACTGTACCAGCATCGGTTGTTGATCTACCCTTGGTGAAGCCAAATTGATTTTTATGGAGTAGCCTATTAAGGTTGAAATGAGAGGACAACTGAATGAGAAGAATTTTTTCAAAAATTTTACTTATTGCTGGAAGTATTGAAATTGGTCTGTAGTTGGTCGGATCAGTGTGACTTCCAGATTTAAAAAGAGGAACCAGTTTACTATTTCATGAGATCAGGAAAAACTCCTGCGTCGACACAACTATTGAAAATAAAGGCCAAACAAGGAGCCACTTCCTTTATAATTGAACTTAGTACTTTGGTTGAGATACCCCAGAGATCCTAAGTATTTTTGATATTAATAGACTTAAGCGTTTTGACTATATAACTGGCATTTACATGAGTAAATATAAATACCTCTTTACATTTTTCAACAGATGATTCTAATAATTCAACCGCCATCGAAGGGGAGGAGTTTAGAGTCCGGGTAACAACTTTAGGGATATCGGAGAAGAATGCATCAAAAGCATCGGCAATATCCTTTCCATGTATAAGAATTGAATTATTAATTTTTAACCTTATTTCTCTGTTACGTGGCTTTGATTTACTAGTTTCGTTATTTATTAGTCTACATGTTGCTTTTATTTTATTAGATGAGTTTACAATTTTTTTCCTCAAGAATAGGCACTTTGCTGTGTTGCAGACTTTGTTAAATGTTTTCGAGTAGTTGGTTACATACAAGAGAAACACAGGATCATGTAACATAGCTTCTCTAGCACCATAAAGATCGTATAGTCTATTCCTACTTCTATAAATGCCGGGAGTGGCCCAATCAGTAAACCCGACCCTGTCTCTAACTGTGCATGTTTTAAGTTTGAATATTTCACTGTGTTCTCTGTTTATAACATTAAAAAGATTGGTAAATAGAACATTAGGGTCATCAGAACAAGATATATTAGATACTGCTAGTTCCACTTTACGTTGAAAATTCTTAATACGGCTCTCTGTAATAGGCCTGTAGGTATATTCCGCAACATTGTTTCTATCATTCAAATTATAACTAAAGTTAACACTCTGACCATAATGGTCTGATTTGAAATGCTTGATTACTGTTTTGCTGGTTGGCGATTCACTGCAGTAAATATTATCTAAAGAAGTGGCAGATGTTAGGGTAACCCTAGTTGGGTCATTAAAAAGATGTTGTAAACGAAAGCATTTGAATAAATCAAGCAATCTATTGGCAAGGGGATTCGCTAAAATATCTATATTAAAGTCGCCACAAACAATGAGATTCTTCCTATATGTAAATACTTTCAGCAAAACTTCTTCCATGGTACTTTCAAAAGCTACCTGATTTGCATCTGGGGGGCGGTACACATTTCCGTTCTTTACATTTAAGACTATTTTTAACTATAATTAGAGAGCCACCACGTATAGCAGCCTTTCTTTTATAGGAACCTTCAAAACAATAGTTATGATAAAAGGGAAGTAACAGATTCTTTACAATCCAGTGTTCTGTTAAGCACATAACATCTACATTTAAACAATTCAAAAATAGTTCTAATTCTAGGATTTTGCTGGGTAAGCCTTGTATATTCTGATGGACTATATGAAGTGTATTTTGCTTTCCCGTTGTCGTTGTGGTGTGTGATTAAGGTTATAATTTTAGGCCTAGGCTAGACCTAGGATGCATTCAAAAATACCGATTCTAATCCCAATTATCGAGAGCTGGTGAGTATCTGGCGCAGCGTATCAGCATTGCCATCCAGCGGGGCAAAGCAGCCAGCGTCTTGGGGACGCTTCCAACTGGTATTGATGTGGATTAGTTGAGCAACTTGTAGATTGTTTAACAGGTTGCAGTTAATTGTAAACACTAGTTCTAATTTGTTTCTATTATTTGGTTGTTATTTTCTTCGTTTATTACTGGTTTAATAACTATAATATAAAAATAAAATCATTTACTTCGTTGCCAAGGGATAATATCATTCGACAATTTTCTTGATGTTAAAGTCAAAACCTAATTAACGTGTGAGTTGAGAACTTTCACGCACACAAAAAAGAATAGATGATGTATTTGTCGCATTTTTTGGTTACACCTCGTTTGTGGCTACTATCTTTCTAAGCATTCTTCTTTTAATGCCTTTTATAAAAGACAATTTCTTGCTTACTAAATAATGTAAAACATTGTGAATAGAGACTTCAGGGTGAAAAGAATTGGACGAAATACTGGAGCAAAACATCGTTTTGCAGAATTCCGATCCACTGACACAGGAGGTGAACAATCACGGAGTAAAGATACTTCCACTGCTACTAGCCAGGTAAGGTTTTGCTCCAGTATTTCGTCTATTTCTATTCACCCTGGAGTCTCTTTTCACCCCGTTTTACCCGGTAGGTGAGAAAGGGTCCCGTTGGCACTATATGGGTATTTATTCCCAAAAACTTACAATAACTTCATTGGTAAGCCCCTCGTCGAGAACGCAACAATAATACAACAAAGAGACTACACGCATATTTTCACACATGCTTAAGAAATGGTGCGACTCTTATCCGTACATTATTGTTTTTCATTGTCTAGGCGAGTTATCACTGACTAACATACCACACGTAGTTTTATTATAAACTAGCTGCTGCCCGCGCCTTCGTCCACGTTTTATAGGAATAAAAAGTAGCCTATATGTTATTCCAGGTCCTGTATTATACCTATACAAAATTTCAGACTAATCAGTTGAGTAGTTTTTGCGTGAAAGGGGAACGAACATCCATACATCCATACTCACAAACTTGGACATTTATAATATTAGTAGGACAAAGAAGCAGATCCGGATTTGTTTCGATTCAAGTTGTAGGTTCGATTCCCGCGTAGGATCAATGTTTGTACGATCTGCAAATATTTGATCCGTGTTTTGGTGTTTTCTATGTAAATTAGAAGAAAAAATATTTTTCCGTGTAATATATTGTATTGTATTGGTTTATCTGAAATACTTTTTAAATACTTACTTTTATATATTTTATATGCGCCGTACATTTTTAAGTATTTTACATCCTGTACTAAACGAATGTTGCCTGAAATAAATGATTTATTTATTTAAAAAATTCCCATCAGTCCCATGGTCGTGGGACACACTGTATGAGATGGGGCGCATCTGGAGGCGTTTTCTCTTTAAAAAACTAAGTTCAACAAAAAATAAAATAAATAGTTTGAACAGACTGAAAATAGGGCATTTTGTCGTGGGTCTGTCTTTTAACGCGAAAGAAACCCGCCATTAATTAAATTGTAAGGTAAATACCGGATATTTTCTTTTTTTAGTAAATGCTCAATTAGAATGCGTCAAAATATATTTTCCTTTGCACTAATAAGACTTATACACTAGCAATGTTAAATGTTGGTAAACAAAACGCCTATACTTACTTCGAGTCTGCGTGTATAGTTATAAATTCCAGTAAAAAAACTTGATCACGGTATAAATAGATCTGGACAGTAGGTTAACTTATAAAACTCCAGTAAAACCGGTGGCTGTCCTAAGATGTAACAGCGAAAGTCTTATACAACATAATATGAACATATGAGCTCATACGTGACCATAAGAAGTTGTTATAAAACCTACTGGTTTTCGACTTATTCTGTGACTTGGAAATTACAAAGAAGATTAAGCTTTATTGTATCGTACTTAGGTATATAATCAATTAAGAATGTACATATGTATAATATTCAGATTATTGGGACAAGTTGCTCAGCAGACATTTGTTTTTTTTTGGCATAAAATTTAGTTGATGCTTATGCCAATGGCTAAGTGAGATTTATGTTCTTATGAATACCTATTTATGTTAAACCAACAAGATTAAGATATTTGAAACGGGTAAATAAGTATTGGTTTTTCATTGAGATAAAATGAAATCCAGATTATGAACTCGTTTTAGATTTCTTCAAAATCAAATATTAAAATTCCTTTTTCAAATATTTGCTAGACAAGGTGCGATCATTGCAATGTATGATTTTTGTTATTACAAATTAGGATCAAAACTGCATAACCTTCAACTGCATCTGATTTCGGGTAGGTCAATTTATTTCGGTGTAAAGTATCGCTAAACATCTGAAGGTTGTTCTTTAACTGAATGTCGAGACGATGAAATAATAAGCAATGAGTTTAACTCACATTAAAATTAATAATCACTAGCAACCCGCACCGGCTTCACACGGGTAGTAGAGCCTATTATGCCTGCATATTTTATAATCTAAGATAGAATAGGTATGGTAAGCTATCCTTAAAAGATAAATAAGATAATATATGCCATCGCGGACTTTCTTGTCGATCTATAAAATATGTATATCAAAGGACAGCGCTTTCGATGAAAGATCCCAGGCGGCTTGAGTTTTCCGACACTTCCAACAATAATAATTGTCGTTATATTTAAACCAATTTTCACAAAACCTTGACAAATATCAATTAATATATAAATATTTATACTTTAACCTTCCTCAGGAATCACTATCGATTGGTGAAAACTGCATTAAAATCCGTTCAGCAGTTTTTGAGTTTATCGCGAACAGACAGATAGACGCGACGGGGGGCTTTGTTTTATATTACCTATGTACATAGTGATTTATGTTTATTTTATTTCAATCAGGGCATTCGTAGCCGGTTTCGAAATTTGAATTTATGGCAAATATCAATGTACCTAATGCATAGAGATGTACTTGAACTATACATATTTGTTTATCGATATAAATATACCTAGGTACACAAAGATGATTTTATTTTCAAATTAGCTCATAGAACCTCTGTCGATGGAATATGGAATACAACTGACACATCGATGCGATGGTTGTCGTGTCGACCTCAAAGGTACTTACTACTACTTACTTAAACAGTAGAGACCACGGTAAAGTACGATTGTTACAAAACAATAATGTTGAAACAATAACTACAAATCAGACAAAACGGTAAGACAACGGTGACCGGTGGCCGGTCATGGGTCGTTGGTTCGACTACTGAACGGTCACCACCTGGTAAACACCTGTTAGTAGTCGGTACTGATGATTTAAGGTAGACCGTTAGTTTATACTTTGATTTGAACATTTTACCTAGTCATTATTTTCTTTTATTATTTTGTTCCTTTTTCGCTATGACAACAGATGGGGCGCGGCGGGCGAAGGTCCGCCTGCGACGCAGGAGGGTTCGATTCCCGCCTGGGGACAATTTTTGTACGATCTGCTTATTTGTTCCGAGAGTTCTAAGTATTTTTTGCGTATAATAAAATATCTATTTATGTAATGTCATCTAGTACCTACCCTTATGCCCTTATGCCTTATGCGGGCCGTGGGGCCGCGGCGTCGAATATCGACCCCTCCAACTCAACCCGTGGATGTCGTAAGAGCAGACTAAGAGAACCTACCAGAGGAAGGGCAGGAGCTTCCTTCTGAGTATTTTTAAACAACAACACTGCTATCACCAATCTGCCTGCCAAGCGACGTGATTATGGCAAATCCCCCCTACATGGGAGACCATCCACTCGATGGACCGACGACATCGTAGCGGTCGCAGGGAGTCGATGGATGGGGGAAGCTCAGGACCGCTATTTGTGGCGTCATACGGGGGAGGCCTATGTCCAGTAGTGGACGTGTATGGGCTGATGATGATGATGATGATGACCTACCCTTATCACATGGTCTGGTTAGTTTGGGGCTCGATGATATTGTGTGGATTTGTCTAACATAATTTATTAAAAAAAAAACCGACGTTTCAACATGCTGCCGTTAGTGGGGTAATAATAAATCGCTTAATTTAGGTACAGAAACTTGGGGGATCACAAATTACTGGTGATCTAATATTAAATGAGATTTAATTGGGTTTACTTCTAAGAAAATCTATAAAATCGGAACAGGCTATCAAAACCGCTCAGATTGTAATTTATTCACTAGTTTCAAAACAGCGCGGCATCTTACTTTGTTTCATACTGAAAACTATCCATGACCCAAATACATTATTTATAATGAGTGTTTCATTAAAAACACCTTTGAAAGTAATACAATGTTCTATTACTCGTAAACACACACCCACACACTGTTTGAAACAATTTACTGCGACATAAAAGTTCTGAACGATCGTTTTGTATGCTCTCGCGCATCTTTCGGAAAAATACGATGGAATGGACGATTGTTTGTTTTAGAGTTCAGTGAATTTTGTAATGAAAAATAATGTAGTTTTGTTTTTGTGCCTTTGTTCTGTAAAATCTTTGGAAAGAAAAAAATAAGGAGATAACCATACTTAATAAAATACTATTATATACCTACATATATTTGTGGCGTCGTCGTATAGCCTTAGGGCTAGAAAATCTTGTAGATACCTACCTATCTATTAAAAATATTAGGTACCTATGTATGGACCTAGGTACCTAATAATTGTCCTAGAAATTTAAGATTGTATTTATTTTCTATCGCCGTAATTAGGTCATATATCAAATATCTTACAGGACTCAGAGAAAATTCAAATTTCATATGTAAAACTGGGAAATAAAGAGTTTACTTAGATAAACAATAAACATTTGCTTTGTTAGGTTGTTAGTTTTCGAGTTGGAGCAAAATCGTTCCAAGCTTTTTTATCCTCTTGATAATCTGGTAATCTAATAATTAATAAAATAACAGTAGGTAAGGTATCTATCTAATAAGGTATGTCACAAAATATATTGTTAATTTTGAAAAGTATAAAGCGAAGGAAAATTTCTCGACCAGGTCTTCTTTAAATATATATATATAATAATACCTACCCTAGAAAGTTATAATTATAACACAAAAGTAAAAGGCTTGAACGTAGGTACTTACCGATTGGAAGTTTTGCAATATATTAAGTGTTTAAATGATTTTTTATACTAACCTTCATTGCAAAACAAAGACAATAAAAACATCGATGACAACATTGAAACCGCCATAACGTAAAAACAAAGGTTTCGTAAAATCAATCGGCTCACCTTGATTATCTGTTTTAACTGTAGTAAGCTGCTGCACTCAACAATGAAAACAACACTGGCAAATCATCGACACCAAATTCATCGACAAGTTCACCTCACTAAACTTGTCACACTCAAAATCAATTCGGGATTCAAAACAAACACTGGGAACTCCTTGGTCCGAACTACCTACTTCGATTTTCGAACGTTGAATATCGAACGCTGTCGTGCGCTTGCGTTCTTTGCCGCGCTTACACTGACAGATCACTGGCGGCCATTTTCTCAGCTTGTGGGGGGAGATCGAAATGGGAAATAAAGGAAATTAAGGCTCTGCGGCTGTAGTGACTATTGTAGAGCTGTGGCGCGCCTCGATCGCGAAGTAGTATTTGCCTTTGGGAGAGTGCGTAGGATTTTCAGTTGTTGAGATTGACCAATTTTGGTATAAGTTGATGAGCTAACAGAAATATGGATACACGTGAGTAATTCATAATTATTACCTACTTACCTTAAAATTCTTATAATTAATTAATTCGGGTATTTTCTATGTATTATAAAAAAATATCTATACTTGTTATTATTATATATGTATCATCATCATCATATCAGCCCATATACGTCCACTGCTGGACATAGGCCCCCATACGACTCCACAAATATATCATCATCATCATCAGCCTATACACGTCCACTGCTGGACATAGGCCTCCCCCGTACGACGCCAGAAATAGCGGTCCTGAGCCGCCTCCATCCATCGACTCCCTGCGACCGCTACGATGTCGTCGGTCCATCCGAGTGGATGGTCTCCCATGTGGGGGATTTGCCATAATCACCACGCTTGGCAGGTATAGTATTATATTAAGTATGTATATCAGTCATCAAATATCCATAGCGTATGCTCTGCTTAGCTTGGGGCTAGATTATGCTGTGTGGATTATCCATCATTATTTATTATCATTTCCATGATCACGGGCCATATAGTGACCCGGTCCTTTGGGAGGCATGCGTGGAGCCGAAGCTAACAGCACAGAGGCCCTTTATGAGAATTAATCTAAAGGTGAGAGCTACACATAGCGGGCATCATCCTTGGTTGCACAAAATGATACACCCGAAGGTGATATCCGACAGGTGTAGAGAGTATTGCAAAGGAAACTGAAAATAATAAAAAAAAACATGTTATTATGATGAATGGATGGACTGGGTAATCGGACTATGGGGGAGACCTCGGACGCCATTTTTTTTTATTCGGCGTGGAAATTCGTTTACGAATAAACTGATCTAGGGGGGACCAGAATTATGTGGGACTCGACGCCCTGACAAGGACGTAATACCCACTAAAACCTCTCCGGTGACCCTCTCTCGCCATTTTCCCCAAACCACGGGAGGGAACATTTAAACCTTCCGCGGCCCGACTGGCCCTCCTCCTCCCATATTTGGCCGGCGAGCCCACCGTTCCACTCACTCGCTGACCCCATTCATCCATCACGTTTCCTCCCCCGATTGGGACACAGTCAGGACAGACGCAGTTTGAAACGCGAATGTCAACCTCTGTGTCCAAATGGGCATTTCAGTTGCCCCATACTACAGTGTGGTACTAAGTGTGGGTCTCGCATTTACACACCCACTCATACTCTCATTCAATCCTGTTCTTACATAGACTTCGGACGCCTGCCAAACAATACTCTCAAAACTGTTACAAGTGGCAGACGGTGGCTTGCCGAATGCTGGATGGGCTCCTCAAAATATCGGCGTAAATGCTGGAAAGGAACAACATTGATGCAACCAGAGGTGCGGCCCCGCAAAATATTTTTATCCGATGTTGAAAAAAGAAGGAGGTTCTATATACACCTGTAGGTATAGGTATCTGTTTTTTATGTACTTACTATGTATGTTGATTTCTCCGTTAATTATGGACCGATTTTGAAAATTGTTTAGCTGTTGTTTGGATAATGATCCCGAGGTGGTCCCGTAATTTTATTCCCTAGGGATTTGTCCCGCAAAACTTAAAACAGTGTTAAATTAAGGGATTCGAAGTCAGTTTTTATTTTTATCAAAACAATCAAATTATTGTAATACCTACTTAAATAGGAAACACCCAGAACCGGAACATACATATATCTGCAGATCAGAGGCACCTCTAACATTTGTAATGCGGCTGGAATCGAACCTGTGACCTCCTGTGTCGCAGGTGGACCTTGATCCGCTGCACTACTGAGGTGAGGTCAATTGAGAATGTAGGTATTCTTGAGTGCATCACTCATACTATTTTCGCCGCTCATTGGCTGGAAAGTGAACTACGGAATCTCGATAAACATTACGTCGACGTATGAATCTCCACAAGACCCACTAATAAATATTGGTTTAATATATATTTTAAATTTTTTAAAAACAAGCTTTTATATCATCTGAGACCAAAGTGCTTGGGAAGAAGAATCCAACGAACCCAAACACGACGTGGTTAAGTCGTTTCGTTTAGGAGTTCTTATGGCCACCTACGGTCTCCATCATTAGACTCTTTGATTAGACCAGCTCGATGGTACCGTGACATTGCATTGTCACCGAACAAACTTTCAGGGGTGGTAAAGATTCGATAATAGACTAAGAAAGTTTTTCAAAAATATTATGTCTTTAAATTTGTTAAGTACCTACTCAAATAAAAAACATTTACTTTTTATTGCTAAAGGTAAAGCGTTTGACCACCAACACACTTGAGCAAGTGACGATGTGGCCTAAGATAGAGCACGTTTTCCGAGAAGGAACATAAGTTCCTTCCAGTTAATTCATTCGGGATTTGAAGGCTCCTAGATCTACCGGAAAAATAGACGCAGGAAGTTCGTTCCACCTTTTAGTCTTTACCATACTTATAACGAAAGTAGAGCGGGAACGCGTTCATAGGTTCAGTCTTACTAAACCTACAGAATGGATTTTTTGGACGGCCAGTAAGGGCGGGAAAATGGTCTATTCATAATTATTAAAGAGAAAATTTTATCCCCGTTCACGGCGTTCACAATAGGTACACACTAGTCGTAGTATTCCTATTTCAAAAAATGTACAGTTAGCAAGAAAGTGGGCATTTTACACATTTAAACTTTTTCCTTTTAAACTGATTAAAAACTTAAAATCTTTTGCTAACTCTGCAGTTTTTTAGAAATCTGAGAACGAGGATGGAAATTTCTCTAAAAAATATGGAAAGTCTCCTAAGACCATTTTCCCGGTTAAGGTGTAGCTACACCTTAACCGGTGTAGACGGGGCAGAGGGGGTGTACCCCTCTGCCCCGTCTAAAAAATCCAATATGTAGGTCAATTTGTTGTTTGGATCTGTAAAGTAGAAGTCGTCAAAACTGTAGTCAAACATAAGATCGCCAGCGCCACCTATTAGCCACCGTTATTACTACACAATATGAGCAGAGACATCTTTATTTTAGCCACACTTTATACCAGTGAACAACCTTAGCATTTGCTGTAGTTTTGGTGGCTGCCGAACGATGGCGTTGCGAACGCGGCCAATGGGATTTTAATGATGTCCAAACGCCTTTTCATATCATTGAAAATTATGATCTTGGCTGCTCTTTCAAAATTAACAGGCACCAACTTCGTCTACTTTGAAGATTTTATATTCGTGTGCAAAACTAAAACCACTCAACTCAGGTTTACTTAATATATTAAGAAACAAAACTTAGTAGGAAAATACTTGCGAACGGCGGCATTTGTCTAGCAATGTGGCGCGGCCGCGGTGGACAAGTCTGCTTGTGGCGTAGGAGGTTGCAGATTGTATTCCCACTGGCTGATAAATGTTCGTACGATCTCCAGATATTTGTTCCGGGTGTTCTGGTTGTGATAAAAAATGAGATGAGAGTTTCGCCCATATATAATACATACCCATGTAAACATACACATACCCTTAAAAAGGAAGACCTAAACAGTTACTGACCAGTCTCAATAATACCTACAATAGCAAAAGTTTTTTCAACACAGCCTACGCGGAACGCTCACGGAATAACTTGTGCTACGGTTTTTTTAACTTTTTTGGGATATATACAAATACTTTGGTGATCTCTCTCTCATGGTATAATCTCTAGATCATTCTCTATCTATAAAATAACAAAAGAATCATTCAAATCGGTCCATAATTGCTCAAATTATCAACGAATAAAGGTAGGTAATTGTACATACAGCCAATCATAATACGTTTGAATAATTTTTAGTTTTTTTTTAGAAATTAGTCGATTAAAAATAAAAATAAAATAGTAAGAAAATTGACTCTAATGGTCTGGCCATGTTAAATTAATGTATAACTTGGTGTGTTTTATAAAATGTGTACCGACTACTTCAAATTCCTGAATAATTAAAATGGGTTTGGAACTTAAGGCGCAGCTACGAGTGTTATCATGTCTGTGGTTTGGAAGTATGTAGTTTTACACCCGGAACCATAGAACTGCGAGTATATCTGTGATTTTTACTCTATGCCCGGAACACTTTGCAAGCGTGATAATTTTTTTCAAATGGCGACATCTAGAGGTCTTCTTTGAATCACGAAATAGGCTTTACACTTTAATTCTTTATTGTACACAATAATACATTTTATCAACTTATCTAAAAAGATTATGTACTTAGGCGAGCTTAACCCTGAAAAGAGTTTTCCTCCAGCTTCCTTAGAGTTATAGGAGAGGCGATCGAACAGGTAGAGGAAGTGTACAAAAATAAAATAAATCGAACAATAGATAAACTAACAATAACTAATAGTAGCTTAGCTACATACAATACATATAATTATAATAAACATACATAAACTAAAATAATAACGACTAAATAAACCTAATAAATACCTAATCTAAATACGGGATCTCACGAAACAAAATGGAACAACCTTACTGCTGAACGTGCAAAACTGCGTTGCTTCGGACGCGTTACTAAATGGCTGCACTTTGCTTGCGACGCGGCGACACCCAGGACTTTATTCAATCCGTATGTGCCACCATATAGTGTACTAAAAACACATTGACCGAGACATAGAAAAAATATAAGCAGGTTGCAGGAACGGTAGATGTTTCGACGTATGATATGGCATGTATAAACGATAAACCGACTTCAAATTCCCTTACTTTTACACTTATTTTAAGTTTTGCGGGATAAATACTAATCCCCTGGGAATACAAATTTATGGGACCCCTTCGGGGTCGTTTTCTATACAATAGTGAAAGAATTTTCAAAATCGGTCCATAATTGGCGGAAAAATAGCATAACATACATACAAAAAAAAACATACAGACGAAATAACAACCTCCCTCTTTTGAAGTCGGTTAAAAATTCTAACTATAAGGCTGGCACACTCCCTTTTTATTGATTTATTTTGTAAAGTTCTAAGTGAGTACAAAGCTACAACCCCTATTTTTCTACGTATTCATTCCTCCATTAGGAATGCTGTATCAAAAACAAACCAAGCGAGCCTGGGAGCATTTACTAGTTTTCCCTTACAGAGTACTGCATGTAAAGAAAGATCTGGGCTACAAAGCATCTATCACGGTACAAAATTGCGTTAGGTAGGTACGCTGCAAGCGAAGGAGATGAGAGGAAGATAGATTCAATTGTCGATCAGAGCAAAATTCTAGTTGAGCTAGTTACCTGTAGATTGTTTGTAACAGTCTACAGTTAGTTCAATTGTTTCAATTGCAAATACTAGTTCTAATTTGTTTCTATTATTTCATTGTAAGAATACATGAAATGTTTGTTGTATATATAATTTTTAGCTCCTATTATCATAAAACTGGTTACAATGTTAATTTTCCTGTCTTTTATTGACTGGCCAGTGATTATCAAGTTTTTGCCGTCGTATAATTAATTTGAATTTACGAAAATAACTTATGTACATATAGTATTACTTACTTATCTGGTTTTTATAACCAGTTATCTATGTAGTCTGGTTACTGTTCTTCCTGACAAAATCTACTATACTGATTACTAATATTTCCAGGATATAAGCACAAGTATATAAAATTAATTAAGATATTGCAATATGCTTATTTCTTTGGGGGGGGGGGGGGGGGGTAATGCCTCAGTGGAAAATTCTACGGGAGGCGCTTCCCCCTCCCTGTCATCATCGTCAGCCCTTATACGTCCTCTGCTAAACATAGGCCCCCAAACGATGCGCATCCACGACTCTCTGCCGACCGCTACAATGTCGTCGATCCATCGAGTGGGAGGTCTTCCCAGACTCCGTTTTGCATTGCATCGGATTCACCATTCGAGAACAGTCCCCAACGGTTATCGGTTCTACGAGCTATATAGCCCTTTTTTTTTATTATCCTGAGGGAAATGCGCACGCATATCGTACTGCCACGGGGAGACAGTACGATTATGTGGGACTTTAACCCACTAAAACCCTCAGGGTGTTCCGCCTCTGCCACTTGTGGTGGGAACGCGGGAACGTTTTCTCTTCCGCGAACCCACCGCGGCTGCCCGATATCGGGCCCCTCACAGGGGGTGTGGAGCACCCCTCTTCGCGACGCACCAGAACATGATGCGCCGCGACCACCTCGGGGACCTAACCCTGCCAAATGGGCGCCAGACGACCCCGTGTCCAAACGCTCTTTTGGTTCTTCTACGAATTTCCGTAATCCGGATTCTATCGCGTAGAGAAACAGCTCTCCCCATAGCTCGCTGGGTGACTTTGAGCTTATGCACAAGGCCTATAGTCACGACCGCGTCTTGGATCCGTAAGTCATCACAGCCTCCCTTGTAAATATCCCTAATCGCCTCTTACGGCGATATATTACCTATTAGATACCTAGAGAATTTGTGTTTTGAAATAATTTACATAAAATCTTCTGCGCAACCGATATTCTCTTTTTACAAACGATTCTTGTTCAAGTTTTTATTTTAACACGTAGGTTAATAACATTTCAAAAGGTTATCCCTGCTTATGTATGAATATCCTGATAATAACTTTGCATATTTTAAATGCTTTCAAGGAAAAATAAAAGTTTTTTTTTATTTGGATTGATCTATTCATTATTTCCTTGTTGTCACCGGCGACTTACAATTTCAAGTAACTGTACACCGTCGGCCACGTCGTCACTTTCCATCAGGTGAGATTGTGTACAAACAAAGGTCTATCAACTATTAAAAAAACTATGTTTATTTACAGTATAACACTAATAACACAGATACGCAAGTTTGAGTGGATGGATGGATGAAAACTAAAAAGTCAAAAGTCAAAAATTCTTTATTTCCGTAAATACAATAAATGTACACTTAGAAAAGGTCAAATTGTTAAAATTAAACACTGACATGGAAATAAAGTAATATTTGGATTTCGGTCGCTTCGGTGTGTAGACTAAAGTAAAGAAGCGACGAAGAAACCTTTAGCCTTTAGTTAGGTGTTATTTTTCGAGTTGGAGCAAAATCCGTCCCAAGCTTTTTTATCTTCTAGATAGTCTGATATTTTGTAATAAGCCTTTTTACAAAGGATATGTTTGACAATTTATTTATTGAAAGTTTTTGCAACTCGCTAGGAGTTTTGTTGTAGAAGCGCACCGGCATCGCCCTTTAAAAGATACATTAATCTTGTGTAACCTAGTTTTGGGCACAGCGAGTTTATTCTTATGTCTAGTATTTACATTATGTAAATACTAGAAATGAGAGTTTATTCTTATTTCTAGTATTTACATTATGTATGTCGCAATTTTTAGGGAACCGATCGCTATTTCTATGACTGTACAATAAGTTTTCATAAAGATATTGACATACTGTAAAGATGCGCGACTGCAAATGATCTGACTATTCGAATGATCTACAACAACTAATTTCCTCCTTCGACTTGAATATTAGTAATGTACTAATCTTCAAAGTCGAATGAAACTACTAATTAGTAATTACTAATGCCCTACATGGGAGACCATCCACTCGATGGACCGACGACATCGTAGCGGTCTCAGGGAGTCGATGGATGGAGGCGGCTCAGGACCGCTATTTGTGGCGTCGTACGGGGGAGGCCTAAATCCAGTAGTGGACGTGTATGGGCTGATGATGATGATGATGATGAATGCCTCTACGAATTTTCATTCATGGCTCCGATTCGACTTTATTAGTTACCGTATAACCGTATGTAGACCGATGGTTTTGAGTGATTGGAATGAATGGATTTTTCGTCGCTCCTGCAGGGATTGAATGGAACAGATAAGTTACTAATTTTATCATTCTTGTGCGGTTGATAAGATTGTGTAGTTTTTCAAGTAGGTATAATATTTAAATATTTAAAGCTTTTAGTGTAAATATGGTTTTAGTGTAAATGTTAAAGTGTGGTGGACAGCTGGTGAGTCTATAAGGTTGAAGCCGGTAATGTACCATACAGATAACCAGCTATCTACCACTGTGAGTTCAATAATACTTTTTTTTTTAGTTAATTTTGTTCAAATATATTATGTTAAGGCGTTTCCCTGACCCAAACCAACGTCGCCACCTATTTTATCGTATTATTACGTTAAATAAAGGAATTTTCAAAAATCCTTTGCCAGTTTGTGGTACCTATCATAAGCTTTTTTTAATGTCTCTGTAATAGTTTTATTTTGTATAGTTAAGGAAGAGATGCGAAGCTGCACTTTTTGGCCACCAAACTCGGTTTTCGCATCTCCTCCTTCCTCGTTAACTTTTACCTGTGAAGCGTTGGGTGGCGGCAGCGAAAGAACCCGGAGTCGAATGAAATAAAGGTATAATACTATCTCTCTCTAACTAAGCCCGCTCCCGCTTGACTTGAATATCCACGTTGATTAACGAATGGAAACCGACTCAGGCAGTCGAACGAACGACTCGCGATTACTTACCAAATTAGTTACTAATATGCTCTAGTCATTCGAATCGTTCGAACGACTTGTCAAGTCGAATAATTCGAATGAAATCATTTACAGTCGCGCATCTTTAACATACTGTCATTATATTTATTTCTTCGAATTTATCACGTAGGGATTCTCTAGGACCCATGTTATAGTTTGCACGAACAACCCTCTTCTGCAGCACAAATACGGTGTTAATATCTGCAGCGTTCCCCCACAGCAATATGCCATAAGACATAATACTATGGAAGTAGCTGAAATAGACAAATCTAGAAGTATCAACGTCTGTAAGATTGACTGCATACGCTGTAGAACTAAGTATCTTCGATGCTTTTCTATGTGTGGGCCCCATTGAAGTTTACTATCTAAGGTTATTCCTAAGAATACGGTAGTGTCTACAATTTCTAACGTTTCTCCTTTTACGTTTACATCAGCCTTAACTTGTTTTACATTTGGTAGAATAAATCTAAGACATTTAGTTTGGTTTCGTTAAGCAAAAGATTATTAACACTAAACCAGTGGACTACTCTTGATATTGCATTTACATAAATACTGAATGGATTCGGCAAAAAATTTGTATATCTACCTATATGGAATAATACATAGGCTACTTATCATACTTCCTACTAATATTATAAATGTCAAAGTTTATATGGATGGATGTATGGATATTTGTTACTCTTTCACTCAAAAACTACTGAACCGATTATGCTGAAATTTGTTATGGGTATAGTTTGGGACCTGGAAGAACATATAGGCTATTTTTTATCCCCGGTTATAATCGGGGCTTCTACGGAATCGTTTGAATGTTATTTCTATCCCATGGGAACCTGATGGGAATAGATTTATGGTATACCTAGCTGCTGCCCGCGCCTTCGCCCGCATTTTATCGGGATAAAAAATAGCCTATATGTTATTCCAGGTCCCAAACTATACCCATAACAAATTTCAGCATAATCGGTTCAGTAGTTTTTGAGTGAAAGAGTAACAAATATCCATACATCTATCCATATAAAGCCTATGTATGTATTATTCCATATAGATATACAATTTTTTTTTCGAATCCTGGCGCAGCGCATCAGTATTGTCATATATGACAATACTGATGCGCTGCGCCAGATTCTCAACAGCTCTCGGTTCACGCGTTGCCTATACCTGGTGGTCAATTCTGCGTATCACGTGATACTTTATCGAGTGATACTCATTATTTAGGTATAAAAATCTTAAAATCATGTGATACATATCGTGCTCTGCCAAAAACTGCATTCTCGTGTGACTTATCGAGCAACTCAGCAAAGAAAACCCCTTGATAAATATCAAATTGCAGATTTTGAGAATACGCTTGATTGCTACTACGAAGCAATCACTCGATATTTTCACAGTTTTTGCCATATTTATCGAGTTGCCAGAATTACCCCCGTGGGGACTAGACTAGACCTAGTCGACCCTCTCTCGACTGCAAGAGGAGCAAATGCGTAGGCCAGATATGCATATTTGCTCTCTTGAGATCCGCAACCAAATCTGCCACCGCACCAGCTCTGACGGATGACTAACATAATTTGTTTTACAATTTTTACACGTTATTTCCGAGTATGTGGCAGAACCGGATTATTGACAATCTTACTTGCGCTTGACGTTTTCTAGACAAAGGCAGGCTCCAGTAGGAAATGCCGATAAGACGACTACCTAAAGCCAGCTTTGTTATAAACTCCTCAAGGTCAGCGAGTCAAAATGCCGCGTCTACCAGTTTGTCACAGGCTTGCTGTGCCGGTTTATATATAAAAATACATGAATTTATACACATTCCACACAGCATCATCTAGCCTCAAAGTTACTAGTATGGGTTTGCACAATAATAATGAGCCAGTTGTGGTTTCCTTACAGCTTATGGTGATATCTTTGTTTTTGTTTGTATTGTATGTTAGTGGTCTTTAGGGACCCATTTAGGATAACGGCGCAGAAAGAGGTATCCCCCAGTTTTGCCCATTTATTTCGGTCTTTTGCAACATTCATCCAATACTTTCCGGATGTTTGGATAGTATCATCGCATCGACCATTATTTTTTTCTTTTCACCATACCAAATCGAATTGACAGAATTGTGGCAAATTCCTAATGGCGAAAGCCACGGAATAAAGGAGACGAAGAGTTTTTATTTTTTTTGTCCTTAATAGCTTAATAGATCCAAAGATCAGACCTTGAATTGACGTTTGATAATCTCACCTGAGGGTAAGTGACGATCTGACCGAAGATATATCCCAAGGTCTATAAGACACTTATTCAATCTCGTTTTAAAGACACTCAGGTTGATGATCAGAAAAATAGAACCAGCAGTACCAATGATAAAAGTAGACGAGTACCGCTTCTAGTAGGTACGAGTGGACGTAATATACACAAAATAAGGGTCCAGGAAAAGCAGACATACGCTTGGAAGTGGAAAGGAATTGGTGTGATCGAGTCATGAAGTTCTTTTAAGTATTCTCCAAATTGTATCCTATAAAAGAACGAGAGGCAACCTTGCGGCGGTATTCGAGACAAATAAGTGCCGCCATACACGAACTGCTTGGAGTAGCCATTATCGACTGCTTCAAGCTAAATTGTAAACTAGTGTCTTGTGCGTACACACATACACGGAAGTACATACACGCTCGAGCAGTTCAACTCCTTCGGGCGGTCGTGCGATCAAGCAGTCGCCAGGCATACACTGACAGCTCGAGCTGTCGACTGCTCACGCGTAGTTACCTCCACCCGCGCTCTTTATTGCACGTCGCGCGCGTTTTACGCCCGCGAGCAGTTTATATCGAGACAACTTCAAGCTGTAGACTATGACTGCAAGAGTGGTCCGTGTATGTTGATCAATGGCTTACTGTTCGAGCAGTCCGTGTATGGCGCCCTAAGTGCATTCGTCGTATAAAACTATCGGATCGCTGTCATACAACGAAAAGTAGTTCCTTTCTATCCGGTAGGGTCGGAAGCGCGGAAGCGGAAGGTGCCAAAAGTATTGAAGGATACGAAAAATATTGTTTTATATTCATCATCATCATATCAGCCCATACATGTCCACTGCTGGACATATGTAGGTTTCTCCCATTTTTTTTAAATATTTTTATATCATAAATGCGAAAGTGTGTTTGTTCGTCCCTTCTTCACGCCCTAACTAAGCAACCAATCGAATTGATTTTTGGCCTAGTAAAACATCAAATTCCCATGAGATATTAACGGGAAAAAGACCTTTTTATCCCACTAAAATTGAAACTTGCATTAAAATAGAAGTGGGCCGGACACATAGCACGCCTGCAAGATCAAAGATGGACAATAAGAGTGACAGAATGGTGGGGGCCAGTGGGCATAAGAAAGAAAGGGAGACCTTCCATCAGATGGGAGGACGAAATCAAACGCATCGCGGGTCCAAACTGGAAACAAACAGCACAATCCAGACAAAACTGGCACAATTTGGAGGAAGCCTTTACCTGCAGAGGGATTCTTACAGAGTAATTTTATTAAAAACTAGCTGACCCGTGCCCACTTCGTTGAGCGGTAAACATTTTTAGTTGTTAATATATATAGCCTATAACACTCGCAAATAACGTGGTTTTCAATAGGTAAAAGAATTTTCAAAATTGGCTCGGTAGATTCAGAGATCCTCCTTACAACCTCACAAACCTTAATTATTTTTATTAATGTAGTATAGATTTACATATACCTAGATTTTACTGGACGTCAGACAGCTCCACATTTACCTAGGTATAATAAGCGTTTCAAAAGCTTCTGATAGTACCTTACCTACTGGAGAATAGGGCACTACACATCTATTGTCCAGTTCTAAAACTGGAAGGAAGAATCACCAGTCGTCCTAAATCTTCACAATTTCTATCTTGGTTCATGGCGTCTCGCAGATCTACATAATTCTCAGCGCGCAGTCTTCTCTCATTTGTTCTGTTCTGATGTATACCAAACACTGCGTTTTAATTTTGGCGTAAGTGTTCACCAGAAAACGGTTGAACAAACCTCGAAACCTTTGCAGGTGAGCAATGCGACCTTCTCTTATTGGTAAAATGTATCTAGGCGTAGGATTGCATTGCGGAAGCTTTTTTAGTTCAACTGGATTGGTAGCGAGAGCTTTGTACCAACCGGATGCTGTCCAGTAGGTCGTGTATCGGCACTAATAACAATTTAGTAATCATTTTTTTGGCCGTGGGGCCGCGGCGTACGAATATCCCCTCCAACTCAACCCGTGGATGTCCTAAGAGCCGACTAAGGGAACTTACCGAGGATGGGCAGCAGCTTCCTTCTGAGTATTTTTAAACACCAACACTGCGATCACCAATCCGCCTGCCAAGCGTGGTGATTATGGCAAATCCCCCCCCACATGGCAGACCATCCACTCGGATGGACCGACGACATCGTAGCGGTCGCAGGGAGTCGATGGATGGAGGCGGCTCAGGACCGCTATTTGTGGCGTCGTACGGGGGAGGCCTATATCCAGCAGTGGACGTGTATAGGCTGATGATGATGATGATGATGATGATTAATCATTTTGTTGGCTTTGGGGTATGGAGTATGGACTCGTACACTGTGGGGGCTAATGAGTGGGTATCACTGCGGGGCAATGTGGGGGGCCCACTTCGGGGGGCCATTTGCCGGCAGCCCCCACTGCCGGTGCCCCCCACTGTGGAGGCTACTGAGGTCCCAATGCGGGGCAATGTGGGGCCCCATTGCTGGGGCCCCCACTGCTGGGGGAAATTTTACTTTCATCCCCTCTCCCAATGGAACCCTATTGAAATCCGGGATGAAACGTCCTATGTCCTTTCTCGTAGTATGAACTCAAATCCTGCCAAATTTCATTTGAATACATTCAGTAGTTTCGGCGCTATGTGTAGCCAAGCAATTTTACTTTCGTCCCCTTTCCCAAGGGAACCCTATTGAAATCCGGGAGAAAGTATCCTATATCTTTCCTCGTAGTATGAACTCAAATCCTGTCAAGTTTCATTTCAATTCGTTCAGTAGTTTCGGAGCTATGCGCGGCCAAGGTACAGACAGACAGACATGATGGAAAAAAAATCATTTTTGGTACCAGTATAGATAACAGAGTGCCCTCCAAAAAAAACATTTTTAAATATCTTCAATGAACAGAATTGGACCTGTTACAGTTTTATTATAAGTATAGATAGGTATGTACTATAACTTGTAAACTAGCATTTCCTGGAAGAAATAAAAGGCTTTTTTATTTTTATTTTATTCTATTTTATTATTCCCCTAAAAATTTGAAATTCGAATCAAACGCTGATGAAACCGCGAGGAACTGCTAGTTATTAAATATTGTTCGAGTAAACTTAGGACTCGGATACTATTAGCAACATACTGTATGTTGTAGTCATTTGGGGGTGGTTTGCATGTGTGGCTCATACATAGAAAACACCTAGAAGCCTACATATAGAATGGGCAGATATTTGTACCAACGACGACGTGGGGATGTAACAGAACAAAACAAAAGCAACCTCCTGCGACCTTCGTCCGCTGTGCCATGCGCCACAGAGGTCATCGTCGTCGGGCAAAAAAATATACTTTTCCATGTTTCCTATATTTTTCCATGTTTTTTCTCTCTAAAAATTTTTATTACATCTAACAGTCAATTATAAGGTTATTTAATTTGTTCAATCCTGTCAATTGACGTCAATAAACCAGTGGTTGTGTCACAAAACAATTCAAGCGACTATAAAATATTAGTTACAAAAAAAATATGACTCTTCTGGTAAAACCAAAGTAATCAACAACAAAATACTAGTTTGAAAAAATATAGCACTAAACATTGAATCATTCCAAGCTCGTCCCACTGGTTTCGGCCCAAACTAGACCGAATACGGAAAATCAAATTCAGTGGTGATTTTGTAATACTTTTCATAGGCAGGTTTTAGTACTGTCAGCCACTTCACTCATTTGAGAAGCGGCCTTACTTATTTGTTTGAAACCTAAGTAAGATGGTATTGCACCAGATCGCTAAGAAATATCAATTCCCAGAACGTCCCAAAGCACCAGGAGGGCAGAGGTTCCTTGGATCATCATCATCATATCAGCCCATACATGTTCACTGCTGGACATAGGCCTCCCCCATACGACGCCACAAATAGCGGTCCTGAGCCGCCTCCACCCATCGACTCCCTGGGACCGCTACGATGTCGTCGGTCCATCGAGAAGACCGTCTCCCACGTAGGGGGGGATTTGCCATAATCACCACGCTTGGCAGGCGGATTGGTGATCGCAGTTCCTTGGATATAGGACCTCAAGACTAAGTTTTCAATTACGTTACAAAGCAGTAATCAATTTGCAGAACCTCCTAAAGCACCAGGGAGCAGAAGTTCCTTGGATATGTATATAACAGAGTTATTCCGCGTTTGTCGCATTCAACACTTAGATTGCACTTACACTATATACCGTTTATAATGTATATTAGATGCCAGAACGTCCCAAAGTACCAGGAGATCAGAAGTTCCTCCGATTACTAAGGACTTTATGTATTTTAACCTGGTTAGGTATGTTTTAGCTTAATCATAATTTACATACAGTAAAGTAATGTTCATCAGAATCAAATTGTTAGGATAATGTATGTATGTATAAACTCAAATCACTAATATCTGGCTGAGCCTGAGCATATAAAAAAAATATAGTTAAATACTAAAACCCGACTACATAAAAGTCTTAAACAAGCGTTCACCTATTGTCCATAGCATTTCCTTTTGATACTTAGGTAGTCGGAGGCCTTTGTTACTAATTGTACCTTAGGTATATGGAGTGGGTGCCTCCGACTACCTAAGTATCAAAAGAAAATGCTATGGACAATAGGTGAACGCTTGTTTAAGACTTTTATGCAGTCGGGTTTTAGTTTTTCACTATATTTTTGTTTACACCTTTTTGCTAATAGTTTGAGAATCGTTAACCTCACAAAAGTTTGAGAAACGGTGGTTTCGGAAAGTACAAACAAAGACCTTTGCAACGATACCACACACGAGCATATTTACTAACATTGAGATTTTCGACCCTTTCTTAGACCCCCGCTATCTCGTTAGACCCCCATTTTTATCTGACGTCACATAGCCTATAACCATCAGGCTATTAAGACGAATCATACAACACCTCATTTGTTGAAATCGGACCAGTCATACGCTCCGGCAGATTATACAGAAAACAGAAGAGTATAACCGGCCGTTATGTCTAGCGTTTGTGGACTACGAGAAAGCCTTTGATTCAGTCGAAATCTGGGCAGTCCTGCAGTCTCTCCAGCGGTGCCAAATCGACTACCGGTATATCCAAGTGTTGAAGTGTTTGTACAGCATGGCCTCTATGTCAATTCGTCTCCAGGACCAAAGCACAAATCCGATCCCACTGCAAAAAGGGGTGAGACAGGGAGACGTCACTTCTCCGAAACTGTTCACCTCTGCATTGGAGGATATTTTTAAGCTTGTGGACTGGGACGGATATGGCATCAACATCAACGGCGATTACATCACTCACCTTCGGTTTGCCGACGATATAGTCATTATGGCAGAATCACTGGAAAACCTTAGCAGGATGCTCAGAGACCTCAACACCGTTTCCCGCCAAGTGGGTCTTAAAATGAACATGGGTAAGACAAATATCATGTCTAATGCCCATGTCGCACCCTTACCGGTCTATGTGGGAAACATTGTTATCGAAGTTGTTGATCATTATGTCTAACTAGGCCAAATGGTCCAACTAGGTAAATCCAACTTCGATAAAGAGGTCAGCCGACGAATCCAACTCGGATGGGCAGCGTTCGGGAAACTTCGCAATATCTTCTCGTCACAAATACCGCAGAGCCTCAAGACGAAAGTCTTTAACCAATGTGTGCTACCAGTGATGACTTACGGATCCGAGACGTGGTCGCTCACTATAGGCCTTGTGCATAGGCTCAAAGTCTCCCAGCGAGCTATGGAGAGAGCTATGCTCGGAGTTTCTCTACGCGATGGGGTCCGGAATACGGAAATTCGTAGAAGAACCAAAGTTACCGACATAGCTCTCAGAATCAGCAGGCTGAAATGGCGATGGGCAGGCCATATAGCTCGTAGAACCGATAACCGCTGGGGAGTAAAGGTTCTCGAGCAGCGACCGCGATGCAATGCGAAACGGAGTGTGGGAAGACCTCCCACTCGATGGACCGACGACATCGTAGCGGTCGCAGGGAGTCGTTGGATGGAGGCGGCTCAGGACCGCTATTCGTGGCATCGTTTGGGGGAGGCCTATGTTCAGCAGTTGTATGAACGTGTACGGGCTGATGATGATGATGATGATGAGTAGGTAATCCGACTTACCTACTCAGGAACATGCTGAGTTGACATCGTTTTGGCTGAAGCAGCTAGTGGCTTTACCAATGCTAGTAAGAAGTATGAAAAGAGATAGTTCTTATTAGTACCTACCTTAACATAGCCTTAGTTGTTTTTTAGATTTAATTTGTATACTTTTCTTTTTGTTTGTTTTTCTAAAATATTAATTGTAAATTCCTAGCTTAGCGTTTCTTATTTAATTAAGTCTTGTGTCGTGCCTAATAAACTTTTTTCATTTCATTTCATTTTTAGGGTTCCGTACCTAAAAAGGAAAAACCGGAATCCTTACAGGATCACTTTGTTGTTCGTCTATCTGTCCGTCCGTCTGTCCGTTCGTCTGTCCGTTCGTCTGTCCGTCCGTCTGTCCGTCCGTCTGTCCATCTGTCAACCCTCTTTTCTCAGAAACGCGTGGAGCTATTGACTTGAAATTAACATGAAATATCCAGGTCCGTAACCTCTTCGAGTCGTGATAAATCATACTTACACACTACTTTAAAAGTTACAGACGTCCCAATTTTTTTAAAACCTAGGGAATCACGTGCACTCAAAATCTAAAGGGTACTTCCCGTTGATCCAGAACCATTAAATTTGGCAAGAAGCAAGGTCTTATAGAAGAACCAAAGGGAAAAATCCGAGAAACCGTAGTAGTTTATTCACATGAAAAATAATCTTTGGTTCTCTGTATAAGGTACTTCCCGTTAAGAGTTGATACTATCTGAAATCAGTTATTTTCAACGATCATATCTTCCACAATTCTGAAGCATTTACTTTGAGATTTTAATATGTTATAGTTCAGGATTGATGCTAGACCACTAGTGTTTCGAAAACACGATTACATGAAATTTTCTCTATAGAAAAAAAATCCAAAGTTCACTCTAAACTGTACTTGAAACCGTCGCTATTCAATAGATACGTTAAAATAAGCCTTGATACTTTGTACAGTAAATAATCAGAGTATAAAGCAGACGGTGTGTGTTTTAGATTTTCAAAATTACTATTATTTTTAGCGTAAAAAAAACAAAAACATTATTTTTGCGGTTATGACGTTCTACTCTGTCCCGCTCATAAGAACACGAAATCCCAAGCCTAGCCTTTTCACACAGTGGTGAGGTATTGTAGGCCCTTAACCTATAATCATGAAATTATGCAAGAAGTAAGGCCTTATAGCACAGGTAAAAGGAAAAATCGGAAAACCGAATTTGTAGTTCATTCACATAAAAAAATATATTTGAATCTCACCATGGACCGAAAACCTATAGGTTACTTCCGATTGACCTAAAATCATGAAATTTGGCAAGAATCAAGGCGATATAGCACAAGTAATGGGAAAACTCGGAAACATTACCATCTAACCTTTATTTATTTTATTTACAAATTGTAAATCTGACACGGGACACACTGTAGTTTGTTTCTTACGGGTATCTAAGTCTTTCGACCAGTATTGTTCCAAATATAACCAGATAAAAAACAACCTCTGAATACCCTAGAGGTGGTTGACCTGCCAAGACGCAAGTATTTGCTACTTGTACAATATTATAACTTGAAAACATTCATTATCCTTATTAAAAAGATCAAGAAACATGTACCTTTAATTTATTTATGATGTGCCAAGAAGGCGGGCGATGTTGTTGCATAGTTTTTAACTTTTGCTGCCTCATCGTTCATTTGGAACTTCTGTATTTAATAGTACCATATTATGAATAAATTATTTTGTATTTATATTTTGTATTTATTTACATAGCTTACTTGCCGCTGCCCGCGGTTTCATCCGCGTGTACTTTTGCAATGCCTCTTAATGTTTTTCTTCATGCACTGTCATCGCAAAAGATTTCTTTTTATATTACCCGACTACGAGATGGTTATGATTTTGACACCTATGTACATACATAGGGTGATTAGCTTGTAGCTAGTATTTTGTGTCGACGTCAGTGGGTTTCTGTAATTGTTTTCTAACTGTTTTAACATCTACGTAATTTTTATGTAAATCTGGAAATAAGGTTTCGGAATTTCTAGAACTCTTATAAAAGGTTCCTCAAGATTTAAAAAAATATAGTTATAAAAACGAAAACCCGACTACATAAAAGTCTTAAACAAGCGTTCACCTTTTGTCCTTATCATTTTCTTTTGATACTTAGGTAGTCATACATACATGCATACATACATATGTATGTATATATGTATGTTTGTATGTATGTAATGTATGCAGCCTATTTCTTTGTTCCCATGTAGCGCTGAAACTACTACTTCGATTTCAACAAGTGAGGTATCAATTGATTCGTCTCAATACCCCGGTGGTTATAGGATATAATGGTGTCTGACAAAATTGAGGGTCCTACGAGATAGTGGCGTCTAAGTTATACCTGGAACACTTCGATAGCGCTATAAAATATTGCAAGAGACGACATCTAGTTAAAGTTCGAGTTTAGTTTGATGTGATGATGAGATGATGATGACATGACACACACCCGTTGCCATGGAGACCTCTTGTTAAGTTTAGTTTCAAATAAAGCTTCTCCAAATAACGTTTCTTCAATGAAGGTGGTTTCTTACTACCAATACCAAATTTGAGGATAACGATCTGGCGTCTTCACGAACGTGTTCGTGATGATGGGCAAAACCTTCAGGTCACGCAGTGTCATTGAATTCCCAATAATCCTGTATAACTTGCATTGATAAGAAGTATAAAATTAATGTCGTTAAATCAATTCACTCTATTTTATATTAATACTAGCTGACCCGTGCCCATGCGTTCGTTGAGCGGTAAACATTTTTAGTTGTTAATATATATAGCCTATAATACTCGCAATTAACGTGGTTTTCAATAGGTAAAAGAATTTTCAAAATTGGCTCAGTAGCCCCCTACAACCTCATAAACCTTACTTTTTTTTTATTAATGTAGTATAGTATAGATTTACATATACCTAGATTTTATTGACTGGACGTCACACAGCTCCACATTTACCTAGGTATATTATGCTTTCAAAAGCTTCTGATAGAACCTACTGGAGAATAGGGCACTACACATCTATTGTTCAGTTCTAAAACTGGAAGGAAGAATCACCAGTCGTCCTAAATCTTCATAATTTCTATCTTGGTTCATGGCGTCTCGCAGATCTACATAATTCTCAGCTGTAGTGAGAAGAGTATGGACTCGTATTTTATGTCCTTCCTCGTAGTATGAACTCAAATCATGCCAAGTATCATTCGAATCCATAAAGCAGTTTTTGCGCTATTTAAGGCCAATTTAGGCCGAGGAATGTCACTTCCATCCCCACTCCCAAGGCAACCCTAACGAATTCTAAGATAAAAAGTATTAATGACCTTCCTCGTAGTATGAACTTAAATCATGCCAAGTTTCATTTGAATACATTCTGTAGTTTCAGCGCTATGCGCAGCTAAAAAATTTTACTCTACTGCGGGGGGGCCACTACGGGGGGCTACTGGGGGTCCCACTGCGGGGGCAAACTGCCGGTGCCCTCTACTGTGGGGGCTTACTGAGTGGGTCCCATTGCGGGGCAATGTGGGGGCCCCACTGCGGGGGGTGCTGCGAGGGGTTACTGGAGGTCCCACTGAGGGGAAATGTGGGGGGCCCACTGCCGAGAACTCCACTACCGGCGCCCCCACTGTGGAGGCTAATGAGTGGGTACCACTGCGGAGTAATGTGGGGGGTCCACTTCGGGGGGCCATCTGCCGGCGGCCCCCACTGCCGGTGCCCCCCACTGTGGAGGCTACTGAGGTCCCAATGCGGGGCAATCCGGGGCCCCAATGGGGGCCCCACTCCTGGGGCCCCCACTGTCTGGGGCCCCACTGCCAGTGCCCCCCAGTGGAGGCTATCGCTCTCTACGCCCTTGCCCCGCGCGCCATCCTGCAACGCGCAACATTTCACTTCCATCCTCTCTCCCAAGGGAATCCTTCTGAATTCCGGGATAAAATGTATTTCATGCCCTTTCTTGTAATATGAACTTAAATTATGCTAAATTTAATTTGAATACATTTAGTAGTTTTGGGGCTATGCGTAGCCAAGCAATTTTACTTTCATCACCTCTCCCAAGGGAAACCTATTGAAATCCGGGATAAAAGTATCCTCTCTCCTTCCTCATACCATGTACTCAAATCCTGTCAAGTTTCATTAGAATACCTTTAGTAGGTTCGGAGCTACGCGCAGCCAAAAAAATTTTACTTTCATCCCCTCTCCCAAGGGAACCCTATTGAAATCCGGGATGACAAGTATACTTTGCCCTTTCTCGTAATATAAACTTAAATCATGCTAAGTTTCATTAGTATACCTTCAGTAGTTTCGGCGCTATGCGCAGCCAAGCAATTTTACTTTCATCCCCTCTCCCAAGAGAACCCTATTGAAATCCGGGATAAAAAGTATTTTATGTCCTTCCTCGTAGTATGAACTCAAATCCTGTCAAGTTTCATTTCAATACGTTCAGTAGTTTCGGAGCTATGCGCGGCCAAGATACAGACAGACAGACAGACAGAAATGATTAAAAAAAAATCATTTTTGGCATCAGTATCGATAATATAGTGGCCTCCAAAAAAAATTTTCAGAATATCTTCAATGTACAGAATTGGACCTGTTACAGTTTTATTATAAGTATAGATTAAAGAAACCCTTGAAAATGTTACCTTCTAACGATAAAGCTAAACAGGTCTCATTGAAATTCGACAAGAGGAAAGAGTGTTCTTAAGAATGATACAGTCTATATCCGGGATGGGTGTTGCAAAGCTGTGAATAAAAAAAAAAAGTAGTATAGTATAAATATAATAGTGTATTATAGAAACAAAGCACGTAATTTATAGGTAATTTTGCAAGTTAATCGTTTTAACTTTAGCATCTTATTTTACTTATACGAAAAAAATATTTTGTGAAAAAAATACGAGTGGATGGTATATCCACCTGATAAGGATGGTAATGTGCCGTCCGTCTGCTTGTCCTGGAGTGGAAGGGAGATGGTGGAATCAGGTCATGAAGTTCCTGGGAGCATTCTCCGAATTGTGCTTATTCTGCATTAATTTATGTTTTTATTTTGGTTCTTTTATCTTTGTCTATATTCTTATCAAAGGTCAACCGGTGAAAAAAAGGATGTACCGATTAGGTAGGTATATTTCTTAGTTCTAATAACTCCACGCAACATCATTAGAATTATATTGTAGAGAAAATTAATAATTAAGTTTAAGGTACCTACTTAATTATATTGTTTTACAATAATTGCCAATTTAATAAGATTGGTATAATTGTTTTAATATTTAAATTCTGCTGTAAAGATCAGCGAACCATCTTTTGCACTTGAAAAAACAAGGGATATGCGTCACAGTCTAAAATTAATTGATCGAGCGAACGAAGTTAGGGAAGGTCTCAAGTTTCCCAATCCAGATGTGTATAAATGTACATATATCTGTGCGAGTGCTGGGTATTTTTAACTCATTATACGTGGGATACATTTTTCGAGAGTTTATATGTGGTTGGTGCGAAGCTGTGACGAATACAAAGTATTTTAGTTATTTATTTATGAACATGTAAGTATATAAATATAAACTATATATTTATAAAACAAAGTCACTACCTACTGAACGGATTTTCATGGGATTTTGAACAATCGATAGTGTTCCATGAGGAAGATTTAGATATATAATTTGTCAATGTTTTGTATAAATTGGTTGAAATATAACGATAATTGTTGTAAGTGACGAAAAAAGTCTAGTCACCTGAAAACGCTGCCTAACCTCTTTGAGATATATTAGTTCCTGCATGCGGGTCATCTAGTATAAATTCAATGAAGTACCAAAAACAGATATTTTGATAAATGAGGTATCAGATTACTATTTATATCTTTATAATGAAGAGCCTACTTTGCACATTTTGTGGATATAAAGTAGGTACTTAATTTTGAAAAAAAAAACTAATATCTTAGCTCTTGAAGAAACGATAAGATTGCGAAGGCCTACAAGCTGCGCCTATAACCTATATTATAGTTCTCCGGCTAAGAACTAAAACTTACATTCCATTCAATTAAAAAAATATTATAATGTGGAAAGTGTGGTTTACTTACTTTTCAAGATTTCTATAAATAAATAATGCTGGACATTTCACACAACATCATCTAGTTTCTCGCGGCATTCTTTTGTTTATTATTGCTCGATCGCGAGATCTCAGGTTCGGGCCGAAATACTAGTTTTATGACGACTTTAGGTTGCTTTATGAAAAATATGTACCTCAGGTTACTTATACATAATGCCAGGTATAACTAGGTATATATAACTAACCTACCGGCTATTCTGAGCGTTCTGGTTCTGCTATAATAATGTTAACCTTAAGCGGCGGCTATCATTATCTCATTTACTATTGACATTGAGCTGGGCTGTACGTTTTCCCAAAAAATTCGCAATATTTTGCAACGCGAAAATTTTAAAGATGACGAAAAGCTCAGTTAGTACTGACTTTAAAATTAAATAGAGTGTATATTACAGTATTTTAAAACTAATAACAAGCTTTTAAAGTTCTGTTTTGATTTTTTAAATAATTTTACGTAAAACTATTGTCAAATTGAAAAAAGTGATAACAAACAATTCAGAGGACAGTGAAAACTTTAGTAAAATTACTCTAAAATTGTTTCAAGACTAAATTTCCAACAAAATTTGTTACAAATATTGTAATAACGAAAACAAAAGTTATACAAAAAAAGACAAGTGGTTCAAAATGATTGGAAAAACATTAGTGGCTGTCTTAGCAATAATAAGTTCAACGGATATCGTGAATACCATGACCAGCTCAAAAGCCATGGAAGGATACCCCGTGGGCTACCTTAGTGATTGTAAGTTTAAAAACTAAGTTTACTAGTAGTTACCCCAAACATTAAGTGTTTGTTCCGCCCAGACAACCAAACTAGACAATTGATTGTCTAGCTAGATAGATACATAGATACGTATGTACATATATAGAAAATACTTTTATTGCACACTTAAAACAAGGAAACAAATATCGACCCCTCCAACTCAACCCGTGGGTGTCGTAAAAGCCGACTAAGGGAACCTACCAGAGGAAGGGCAGCAGCTTCCTTCTGAGTATTTTTAAACACCAACACTGCGATCACCAATCCGCCTGCCAAGCGTGGTGATTATGGCAAATCCCCCCCTACATGGGAGACCATCCACTCGATGGACCGACGACATCGTAGCGGTCGCAGGGAGTCGATGGATGGAGGCGGCTCAGGACCGCTATCTGTGGCGTCGTACGGGGGAGGCCTATGTCCAGCAGTGGACGTGTATGGGCTGATGATGATGATGATGATGATGAACTAGGAAAAAATTTACAAATGAGATAATAATAACAAAAGTGACAATTGGCGGTCTTATCGCTCAATAGCGATCTCTGCCAGACAACCTTGTCTACGTGGAAAGAATTTTCCGTGAGGACAACCAGTTAACTACATGGCATAGATTCCATCCAGGTACGTGATATCTCCACGGAAGATAATTTTCCATCGAGACAACTAGTTAGCAAACAGTTGTGTAGATGGAAATAAATTCCGTCCGGGTAACTGGTTGTCTCCGCGGAGAAATTTGTCCATCGAGACAACTAGTTACCAAACAGTTGTGTAGATGGAAAAAAAATCCGTCCTGGTAACTGGTTGTCCCCGCGGGAAATTATTTTCACGTAGACAACCATTTCTTTAGTTTGGTTGTCTGGGCGGAACAAACCACAATAACAGAGCCACCCAAAAAATTATATAATATCATAATATCTAACAAGGGGAGGGCACGGTCTGGGAAATTCACTTCGGGACAAGACTATGAAATAATAGTATTCTATTAGGGTGGTCAACCCTTAAAGTAGCGCCGAATGACCAGTACTTTTGGAAAAAAAAGTTTAAAATTTTAGGCGCAGCGTAGGTTTTTTGCTGCACTAAACGCTGTATAGCATAATCGGTAACGTTGGTTGCTTTGTTAGGGCCGGGCGTGAAGGAAGGACAAACAAACAAACAACACCTTCGGGATAAAGTTCCAAAAAGTCTATAATTATGCCGGAACGACTTGAAATTTGGTACGCGTACGTTTTGTGACCTCCTGAGTACAAATATGAAAACTGGCGCAATTTAAAATAAAATAAAAATTACATATAGCTGAACCCAACTTTAGCATTTATAATATTAGCTACGATTAGTTAGGATAATGCTAATTTGTGAAAATGAAACAATAAAAGTAAAAGCTGAATATAAGACTAGGAGCAATACGTTCGCGTTCTTGACGAGTTAAATTACGCACTCGGAACCGAAAACAAGTTAAACAGTTTTTGTATGGAAAGCTTCAATTTTTTATATGTGTTGTTTTTATTCCGGCTAATTTCCGTCGTTGGTTAGTTTGATAATTGGTTGATTCTGGTTTATTACATATATACCTTCATATTTTTATTGATTGACGTATTATGTCTATTAAGCAGGTTTTTTAGACGGATAAAATATCTGTTTTATCGCGACTTTTTTGTTGTTTTAGGGTTCTGGGGAGAACTATACCCAAATAAAATAAAATAATCTGAATAAAATTTTTGGCTGTACTTCCGAATAGCTGTTACCTCCGATTTGATTTAAATTTTGTACAGACCTCTTTGACGATACAAGCAAGTGTACCAAGGGATTTTTGGTTTCATAATTCTTCGAGAAATCGAATTTTAGTTGTAGTAAAAAGTTTTTATATACATATATAAAAACTTTATATATATAAAAACTTTTTTCATTTCCGAAGCGCTGTTATCTTCGATTTGGTTAAAATTTTGTACAGACCTCCTCTTTGACGATACAAGCAAGTGTACCAAAGGATTTTTTGCACATCTCAATATTTTTCGAGAAATCCCCATACATGCCTACCAAAGGACCGGGTCATGGTCATGGAAATGAGAGACATACTAATAATAAAGTTGGACAATTCACACAGCATTATCTAGCCCCAAGTGTATGGTTTTTGTTGTATTTTCGACTCGTCGGTTAGGTACTTGAATTTATAGCACAGTTGGTTAGCGTTTTCCCATACTAAAAGAAGGTCGTGAGTTCAAATCCCGCCGAAAATAGTTTTTTTTTCGGTTATTATTTAATTTTAAGTAAGGCATTTAATTGGCATTAAGGCACCGACATAGCTCTCAGAATTAGTAGGCTGAAGTGACAGTGGGCAGGTCATATACCTTGTATAACTGATAACCGCTGGGGAGTAAAGTTCTCGAGGGGCGGCCACGTCGCAACGCGAAACGGTATGTTGGGAGAGCATCCACTCGATGTACTCTGAAATTGTATAAAATGCGAAGGTCTGGCGGTCGCAGGCTCTTAGTCGGAAAGTGATCAGTTTAATTTTTTGTTCACATGGGTTTTACAAATTTGAAATTGATATATTTTAATTCATTTATTCATCTTTAGACACTTACCTACATGTACTTAAGATACCTAAGTAAACTAGTTTATAACTTAAAGACTGTTTTAAAACGAGCGTAACTTCAATACCTTACCACAAAATATATTTTTATCAGCCAAAGCTTCATCAATTGTATAATAACTCTTAATCAATAAATAATTTTAGAAAATTTTATTTAACTTGCAACGTATTTTTTGTTCACATCAATAAACATTGATCTGAACAAAAAATTTAACTAAGGGGTGGTTCTAAGTAGATTTTCTGTCTATTTATTTTGTGATTAATAATTAATTGAAAATTAAGAATGTGTGTGTGAGACATAGGAGACCATCCACTCGATGGTCGCAGGGAGTCGATGGATGGAGGCGGCTCAGGACCGCTATTTGTGACATCGTATGGGGGAGGCATACGATGGAGCAGTGGACGTGTATGGGCTGATATGATGAAAGCATTTCCAAATGGACGAAGTTGTCTAGTTAAATCTAGAAGAAAGCATTTTACGAAGTGTTCACAGACGCCTAAATAAAGAAAGACAGAAAATATATTTATTTGGCCATACATAACATACACACGACACGACACATTACAGACAGTGAGAAAGTACAAGAAATATACATAAACATGAAGAAAATAGATAGGAATAGCGTGACATAGGGCCCAACAAGGTCCCTGTCTCAGCATTGTGCTGGTTTTCAGACAGGTCCTAGTGTGGCACAAAGCTACAGAATACGTTTACATAGGTACAATATATATGTTTATACTACTACTTAAGAAAGTTGCCTCTTCCTTTTCCAAATATAAGATAGAAAGTAACCCAGGCGGCACACAGGTCAGATAACTGCCCAAAAAATTAACTTTTTGCAGAGTTAAGCTTTATTATATGTGTATAGAAGCTGTGTGCATTGCCAAGTCCTGTATTAAAGTTTTTTTTTGCTATAATAATGCTATTAGTTGAATTTGTTCTGTAATTTGCCGATTTTATTTCTTAAAGCTGAATATTATAAACAAACCTGTTACTCAAGACTTTGTGTTGCCTTTTGTATAACACTGGTATAAAATTCCATTATTAAGCATTATATTGGATAATTTATGTTCTGTAAGTAGGTGTTGTTTCTGTTATGAAGCATATAGTAACTTAAAAGAAATTAAGATAGCTGTTATAAATACTTTATGCGGCTTTAAGTACGAAACTCGACCACTTTTAACCAGAGAACATAATAAGTGGTCACATAGGGTTTGTTATGCAGACATAAAACGAGAAGCCGCTGTGCAAGCAGATTTTAAACAGAATGAGCGTCGCCATAATGTATAACATAACCTATTTATAATAAGGATGGGAGTTATTGGATATTTTGGCTACCGGTTATTAGTTGGGTATTTTGTTTCAATACCTCTAGTACCAACTGGTACCCAATAACGTTACAATACTCTATACCTGTTCTGATTTCTACCCAATATATTTCTAACCGATTTGGTTAGAAATATCATCTAACCGTTTTGGTTAGAAATACCAAATACTTGTTGCAGCTACATAACTTTACGGGTGAACGGTCCGCTAGTACCTATGCGTAGATGATAGTTAGGTAAGTATAGGTATTGAAGCGTTGGGTAGTTATGGCTCACGGTCGGTTAGGCGCGATGCTCGCTTTGCACAGTTATTCCCTAGCGGTATGCGGATTTTACAATAGCGTTAGATATTTTAGGACCATGCTAACAGGTACTGAGTTAGTTATTGAATACCGGACTCATCTCTAATTTATAATGATATGGAATTTTATACTCAAATACTCAATTTTAAAAACGAAATTGGTATAATATTCTCGTAAAAGTATTACAATGTTATGTTTGAACCCTTAAACTACATAAAACATAAAAAATATTTCACTCGTAAAAACAAACCACTACACAAAATGTTGTTTATTTCTAAAAAACGCGGCTTATCAGGGAGCGCGTGAAAATTTTACACGAAATGTATATATAAATACACGGTAAAGATGCATGCGCTCCTACAATTTCTTTCTTTAAGCAATAAATAAGGGTAATATTATTTTACTTATCAATAGGTACAATTAAATATGGCCTTCATGTCACGCAGTCACCATATACAAACATTCTTGATAATATAACTAAAAGAAGCTAAACTCTGTGTATCATCTGAATATCGAGCTTTGAAGGACTTAAGCATAAAGTTCATTCATCATCTGGCTAACAGAGCTGTAATACTTGTATAAAAGAACAAAATGCTTTTATCCAGAATATATTCAGCTTGTCGTACAATTATTCAAAACTGATTCATCTGTTACGTTGCTATTACACGGCTATTAGCATTATAATTTTGTGCCCAAATTGCTTGAATAACGTCTGAGTAAGTGCCAAATCAGCTAATAACGGTAGTCTTATTCAGCTATTCGTTTTCTATGTCTGCTGTTAAACAAAACTTACTCAGAAGGTTTGTACTGGCTGGGAAGTCATTGCAGGCGTATAGGAATCCGGGAGGAAAAACTCTATGGAATTTCATTTCTCACGCGTTTTAGCGGGAGGGAAAACTGTATGGAAATCCATTTCTAACGTGTTATTTTTTTTTAATTTCCTAAATGATCGGCCGGTAGCTATGGTTATTTTCATAATGGGTCAAACGACAAAAAGTTTTTACTCCAAGTCCGCTTGCCTCTTCCGATTTCCGGACAATATTTTGAAAAAATAACCTAAATGATAAAGGCTGGCGCGGGAAGTTCTTCTAATTTTGAATTTGGTGTAGGCAATTTTATTAATTCTACAGAATGTCGTCGAGTGATAGTGAAAGTTTTATGACACCGCCAGAAATAAAATATTTATTCTGCTTTTTATTTTCCTCGAAGGTGTAGTATAAAGCACTATGTATCACTCGGCAGAAACTGCGATTCCTACCTCGTGTGTTTTAAGGCAAATGGCACACTCGATAGGGATAAGGCACGTTCTCGCCTAGGTGTACAATGTACTAATATACAAGACAGGAAACAAGAGAAAAAATGTATGGTTCTTAATCAGAACCTTAGACCTTAATTCTAACACGTCATTATTTAATTTCAGAATAAAAAATTGCAAAAAAATATCGTCGATTATAAACATGGTAACAATAAAATTGAATCATAAAAAACCTATGAAGAACCACATCGTCCCTTACCATCAGGTGAGATTGAGGTCAAACGTTTTTATTATCGAAAGACCTCTTCGATAATAAAAAAGAAGGACTGATATCCTGAATTAACACCTTCATTATGATCACCTATCCGCCTGCCAAGCAGTGTGGTGAATATAATCATATATGAAAGAAAATTTTCATCCATGCTATAACAAAACTTTCATCCGTTAGAATCGGTAATCACCACCTACAGGATTTCATGTTATGTCAATTTGGAAGAAGTTATGGATTTGGCGTCTATGTTAACATCAATTTTTACTTGTACATGTACGTAACGTAATGACTAAAGTCCAATATCACGGTTGCAATTGATGCGTTTATACGTTGCAATTGAACGCGTTTACTATAAGAAGTGAGTTTAGCGTATTTTAGGTTTTAGGCCCATAATGTTGATCCGGTTTAAGCGCTACACAGAGTTCAAGAGCTTCATGTCACACAATGGGTTTTACAAATTTGAACTTGATCAATTTTAATTCGTTTATTCATCTTTAGCAATAACATGTACTTAAGATACCTAAGTAAACTAGTTTATAACTTAAAAGACTGTTTTAAAACGAGCGTAACTTCAATACCTTACCACAAAATATATTTTTATCACCCAAAGCTTCGTTAATTGTATAATAACTCTTATTCAATAACAAATTTGACAAAATTTTATTATCTTTCAATGTAGGTATGTTTGTTCGGGTGGAATCTTGCTACTCAATTTTAGATCAGTTATCCTCAACCGATTGAGCTGGCATACTTATATAAGTTCGGTGACAATGCAATGTCGTAGTAACGTCGAGCTGGTCTGATGATGGAAACTGAAAGTGGCCATAGGAACTCCTAAACGAAACGACTTAACCACGTCGAGTTTGGGCAAGCCCAAGCTCTTTGGTCCTAGATGATATAAAAGCTTGTATATAAAAGTTTGTTAAAATATTTAATATTTATTTAACGAGTATAAATATCAAGTCAATAATAAATAATGCTGGACAAGTCACACAACATCATCTAGCCCCAAGTTAAGCAGAGCTTGAGATCAAGCTGAACTTAGGTTTGTTGATCTCAGTTTTAGCAGCAAACGGTGAAATTGGATCTCAGTTCCATGACTTCGTAGTGATACCACAGATTGGACAATATTACTTGGTGATACTGTAATGTTACATTAATGGTGAACAAAGATCATCACCGTAATTTTACAATGCATAAATTATGTCATTATGTATTAGCCGTCGGCTATTAACCCATGGAAGGTCAGATATAGCAATTAAGCAAGTAGGTAGTTTATTACCGATAAGGAGCTTTAAGACTACATCTTGTTTTGCATGCAGTTATAATTAAATCGAATTTGGACTAGATCGTCATAAGGCAAGGGGATGCAGTCTCGATCTCGACATAGTTAGCGATCGTAAAGAACAGATCGCTAACTATTCACGAAAATATTTGCATGATATAGTACCTACCGATGTTTTTGCTAAATGCAAATCTTCTACCAATAAAAAGAGCAAAATCCTAACTTGAGACGTCGCATACTTATCAAAAAAAGCACAATCATAGAGCGGATAAATGAAGGCCAAACGCATTATTAGTTTTGACTACCCGTAATTTAAGTAATACAATAATGATTAGATTACCGACCGATCGCTACATACTCATCGGGCTGTCTAATTTGCTCGCAATCACATTCGCATAATCGTAAAATAAAGTTGTTTTCGGTACAGTTGCGACAAAAATTTATAGTTCCGATGGTAGTTCTATTTAATTTTACCTTTTCTTAGAGTATATCTATTGTATTTACGGAATTATATAGTTTTTGATTCGTAAGAAACTTGATTATTGTGGAAACAGTCAAAGATCTTTAAAATGTGACCGGTAAGACTTTGCGACCGATGTTGGTCGCCATCCGATCGCTATCTATATCGAGACTGCTCCCCCTGGGAGCGTAACGACTATATGTCGTTTGTTTTTACAAGCAAGGTGTGTCATTTGTACTACCAGTTGTACTCCTTAGTAGTTAGTGGTACTGACATGGAGACGCTTTTATTTTACTTGACCTGTTAGTTTGCGTGGGAAAAATCTTGCAACTGAATTTTAGACTAGTTATCCTAAACCGATTTTGCTGAAATTTGGCATACTTATAAGTTCGGTAACAATGTAATGTCATGGTACCATCGAGCTGGTGTGATGATGTAGAACGAAAGTGGCCATAGGAATTATGCCGACTTTACCACGTTGAGTTTGGGTTTGTTGGGTTTGTCTTCGCGAGCATTTTGGTCCCAGATGATATGTAAAAGGTTGTTTTAAAAAAAGTTTATTTAAATATTAAAAATGTATTATTACAAAAAATTAAGGCCACCGATGTGGCGCGGGATGGACGAATAGCGAAGGTCCGCCTGCGACGCAGCAGATTACGGGATCGATTCCCGCTCTGGGACAAACGTTTGTATACAAATGTTACATCACCCGGAACAAATAAATTTGTTCCGGGTGTTCTGGGTATTTCTTTTTATGTAATATATACATATCTTTGTAATAAATTATATTATGTTAGTATAGTCAGTCATCCATCCATAACACAAAATAACACCAGCACTGCTTAGCTTGGGGCTAAATGATGATGTTTGGATTGTCCAGCATTATTTTTTATTTATTTTTTATATAGTATTTTTTTTGTAAATATTTTCCTCCGGCCGTCATGACTTTTTATAGAACGTGCGTACGTTTTATTGTCATTTCCGGCTGACAGCGTCATTAACATATGTTTAAAAGGAAAAATGGACGTACATATTTTTATCTTTTTAAAGCCCAGACAGACTATTATAGTCATCATCATCATCATCATCAGCCCGTACACGTCCACAGCTGAACATAGGCCTCCCCAAACGACGCCACGAATAGCGGTCCTGAGCCGCCTCCATCCAAAAACAAGACTATTATAAATTCATGATTTTTAACTTAATGATTTTTTTGGTATTGTCTCGAACGAACTTTAAGCTAAATAAACAACTTTTCCAATCGTACCTAACGTTGAAATTTTAACCCGAGCGACGATACGGTAGATATGTACAGCGGCGAGGATATGGTACAAAAAGGTTACATCGAGGATGTGGAGGGTCCTGACGACCCTGAATTTAATTATCATTTTTTAAGTATTTATTGTAATTTTTCGAAAAAGGATAGGAAGTTAACATACGAATAAGTTATTAATTAAAGGATATTCATGAAAACAAAGACCATTATGCGTACATATAACTTTTATATTATTTCAATGACACGTAAAGTCTAATATTAATCTATTTTAGCAGGACGAGTTACATATAGGAAAAAATCTACATTTACAAATATTATTATAAGTAATTAGTATATTTTACGAGAGATTTATATGATCTAACATATTTTATCATAAAATCAGTAATTAATCAGTCTTATAAGCTACTAATCATCTCTCGCCATAGCACATTGTTAACAGAAAGGATCCAATGTGTTCATGACAAATGTATACTTATGACATCCTTTGCAAACATGAGCTGTCTTGCGATGTCCGACAAAGGGACACTCTTGGGGTATGTTGTCTTCGCTGTCACTGACATCATTTGCATTATGATTAGTATCACTGGCCGTGGGGCCGCGGCGTAGAATATCGACCCTTCCAACTTAGCCCGTGGATGTCGTAAGAGCCGACTAAGGGAACCTACCAGAGGAAGGGCAGCAGCTTCCTACTGTGTATTACCAACATCTTACTGCGATCACCAATCCGCCTGCCAAGCATGGTGATTATGGCAAACCCCCCAATCAAATGCCAACAATTATTCGTGGCGTCGCTTGGGGGAGGCTTATGTTCAGCAGTGGACGTATACGGGCTGATGATGGTGGTGATGGTGGTAGTATCACTGCGCTCACTCACATGATCTTCATATTCGCTCACATATGACATAAATTAATTTTCACACCTTCACCATCAAACGACTTAGCCTCAGCCTCCCACTCTTTGTTGCTCTTTACTAAACCACCTCAAATCACAGAATCAGAATCAGAATCAATCACTTTATTTCTTAAGGCTTACAAAATAAGCACTTCATCATCATCGTCATCATCAGCCATACACGTCCACTGCTGGACATAGGCCTCCCCCGTACGACCCCACAAATAGCGGTCCTGAGCCGCCTCCATCCATCGACTCCCTGCGACCGCTACGATGTCGTCGGTCCATCGAGTGGATGGTCTCCCGTGTAGGGGGGGATTAGTGTTTATCCCCCGAAACTTAAAAAACAGTTTAAAATAAAGCTTTTTAGGATTTTCAAAACAATTAAATTATTGGAAAACGCTTAATACAAACAGTGTCTAAATGCGTTTATAATTTGAAAAATTACTTAGCGCAAAATAAGTTAATTTTAATATTAATTTTAGTTTATTTCTCTTTTTCTAACGTTTATGTAAACCTAATTTTACGTTGGAGCGCCCCAACGGGATTCATTTCATGTCATAAATATCATCCCACTACTCATAAGAACTCGATGCGACACACACAGTAGGTATAATATGCTCGGATGTTATGTTTAGCCTGACTTAGCCTCTAAATCCACGGAAAAAGCCGTGTTTTTATCTTAAACTAAGTTTTAACCCCGATTTGGAGTTTGTTAAATTTAAGTACCTTATTTTGTTGAGTTTACCTATTTGTTCTTGTCAGTTTGGCAGTACCCTGTCAGGAACCAAATTAGCTAAGTAAACATTGGTTGTTTTAAGAAACTTATCTGTTAACTTAAGCTATCGTTGAATCAATCGACCTTAGTACAGTTATCTTAAAGTTCACTTTGCAAATGTTTATTTACGATACCAATTTCCACTTCCTTCAGCCTTGCTGTTGTAAATATTTGGTGTACTTGTAAATGTCCGACTTGACAAAAAAGACCGTGACGAAGTCATATTTGTGGCGAATTAATTCATTATTGTCCGTTTTTTAACCGACTTCAAAAGAAGGAGGTTATCAATTCGTCTGTATGTTTTTTGTACGTATGTTACGCGATATCTCCGCCAATTATGGACCAATTTTGAAAATTCTTACACTATTGTATAGAAAATGATCCCGGAGGGGTCCCATAAATTATAAATTTTATCTCCAGGGGATTATTATTTATCCCGCAAAACTTAAAATAACTTAAAGTGAAAAAGTAAGGGAATTTGCAGTCGGTTTATCGTTTTTTGAAACACGCCATATTAACTATTACTCAGAAATTATTTCCTTACCCAAACCACAGATTAAGTAATGTTACTTCGCCAAAACCCAAAATTTGTTGCATTTCAGGTAGTCTAACTTATATTAAGCTTTTAAACTGTCATGGCTAGTGGATTGTCCAATACTTGTTTCTTAATAACAATAGCGATTCGCACGGGTGCAAATTATGCAAATAAACTTTCCTCTTGAATCATTCCCAAAATCCGTTGCGTAGTTTTAAAGATCTAAGCATACATAGCTTAGAGTATCTAGAACGGAGATGTCAACGCGAGGCGTACCCCTCTGCCGGCCATATGGCCGTACACGTTATATAAAACTACTTCACTCATAACCGCGACCATACGCTGTCGTTTCGTGTCACGAATTAGTGCTCAGTGAAAATGGAAATTATGTCAGATACATTTATATTAAACACCGCAACATCATTTTTTTTAATTCCTAGCCATACAAATCCGCGTGGGGCAGTACATTGCAATGTAGTCAATAAAATATTGTTGTATTTCCTGATATATAATAATATGCATGAATACATTTAATTCATACATTTATATTATATATGATAAATGTTTTCGGTGAAGAAAATATATTTAGCCAATACTTGATTTGTTACCTACCTACCTATTCATTTTTAAAATATTCGTGACCCAAGATATTTTAAAAATGAATAGGTAGGTAGGTAACAAATCAAGTATTTGCTAAATATATTTTCTTCACCGAAAACATTTATCATATATAATATAAATGTATGAATTAAATGTATTCATGTCAAGAAAATATATTTAGCCAATACTTGATTTGTTACCTACCTACCTATTCATTTTTAAAATATTCGTGACCCAAGAGGTGGGTGAGTATCTGTCGCAGCGCATTGCCAATTGCCATACAGCAGGCCAATGCATCTAGCGTGTTGGGGACGCTTCCGACTACTATTGATGTGGAACATGTGGAGCTACCAGTAGATTGTTTGTAACAGTCTGCAGTTAGCTCAATTGTTTAAATCGTAAATACTAGGTCTAATTTTGTTTCTATTATTTGATTGTAATTTTCTTTGTTTTAATCTTTATTGACAAAGAAAATAACAATCAAATAATATAAAGAAATTAAACTAGTATTTACAATTGAAACAATTGAGCTAACTGCAGACTGTTGCAAACAATCTACAGATAGCTCAACTGGTCCATATCAATACCAGTCGGAAGCGTCCCCAAGACGCTGGCTGCATTGCCCCGCTGTATGGCAATGCTAATGCGCTGCGCCAGATACTCACCAGCTCTCGGGTCACGCGTCGCTTCGACCAGGCGCTCAGATAATTTTTTGAAAACCCTGAGAGCCTCGGTACCCCACGGACCTAGGGTCTCGACTCCAAGGGGAGCAAATGCGTAGGCTCTGTCGAGACCTGCATATTTGCGCCTCTTGAGATCCTCGGCCAAATCTGCCGCCGAACCAGCCCTCACGGATGTCCTTGAAAGATGGGAAGGCGCAAGTGTGTCGACACATGTAGCGTCCCACACAATAGGCCTGCCCAGCTCCCAAGGGACTAAAGTCATGCCGTCGGGCCTCTTACCATCGTCACGCAACAGACCATTCGGTTCGAGAATAGCTGGTACGTTAGCGGTGACAAAGGCCCGCCGGATGATGTCGTTAAGGCTGGCATGGCGAGATATCCGACCGGCAGCCCTAGTACACGATAATCCGTGATGACCAAGCTTTTTTATTTTATTTTATTTTCTTTGTTATTAAAGGCCCATTTAAAATGTTATTTATTTGATTACAGGCCCCTCGCCAGACAAAGATCCAGTCATCACCAAGAAGTCTCTGCGAGACCTGAGTTTCGTGGTCCAAGGGCCTGGTCCTACGGGTATGGCAAAGCGAAACAAGTATAATTATTATCAGGTAAGCGCTATTTTACCTATAAGGAAGGGCAGCAGCTTCCTTCTGAGTATTTTTCAACACCAACACTGCAATCACCAATCCGCCTACCAAGCGTGGTGATTATGGCAAAACCCCCCCTACATGGGAAACCATCCACTCGATAGACCGACGACATCGTAGCGGTCGCAGGGAGTCGATGGATGGAGGCGATGGGGCGATGGGGGAGGCCTATGTCCAGTACGGGTCGTGTATGGGCTGATATGATGATATGATGAAGCGCTATTTCTACCCGACTTCGAAAAAGGAGGAGGTTCTATGTTAGGCTGCATGTTTTTTAGGGTTCCGTACGTCAAATGGAAAAACGGAACCTTTATAGGTTCACTTTGTTGTCCGTCTGTTCGTCCGTCTGTCATCCCTCTTTTCTCAGATACGCGTGGAGCTATCGAGTTGAAATTAACATCCGTTGAAATAAAAATTCAGTTCCGTAAATTCTTGGAGCAGTAAGTCATTGCAGGCGTATAGGAATCCGGGAGGGAAAACTCTATGGAATTTCTTTACTCACGCGTTTTAGCGGGAGGGAAAAGTGTATGGAAATCCATTTCTAACGTGTCCTTTTTTTAATTTCCTAAAAGATCGGCCGGTAGCTATGGTTATTTTCATTATAAGTCAAACGACAAAAAGTTTTTATACTACGCTCGGAAAGTTGCCTATTCTTTTTCCAAATATAAGATAGAAAGTAAGTCATTGCAGGCGTATAGGAATCCGGGAGGAAAAACTCTAAGGAATTAAATTTCTCACGCGTTTTAGCGGGAAGGAAAACTGTATGGAAATCCATTTCTAACGTGTTATTTTTTTTAATTTCCTAAACATAGGCCGATAGCTATGGTTATTTTCATAATAGGTCAAACGACAAAAAGTTTTTACTTCAAGTCCGCTTGCGTCTTCCGATTTCCGAATAATATTTTGAAAAAAGAACCCAAGTGATAAAGGCTGGCGAGGGAAGTTCTTCTATTTTGAATTTGGTGTAGGCAATTTTATTAATTCTACAGAATGTCGTCGAGTGATAGTGAAAGTTTTATGACACCGCCAGAAATAAAATATTTATTCTGCTTTTTATTTTCCTCGAAGTTGTAGTATAAAGCACTATGTGTCACTCGGCAGAAAGTGCAATTCCTATCTTGTGTGTTGTAAGGACCTCGGCTGCGCCTCGGGCCTCAAATGACACACTCGATAGGAATTGAGCACTTTCTAACCTAGGTGTATAATGTACTATACTAAAACGATCTATCTACTTAATTTATACCTGCTTTAGAATAACTTTTTTCTCATTATATGAAATGACATTGTGTCTTTTGGAGTAAATTTCTTTTAACCTAAATCTAAAACCCTTTTTGCACACTTTGCAAAAAAAAACAATTAAAAAATAATAGGTAAGTACAAAAAAATCTGACAATTGTCGGTCTTATCGCTCACGAGCGATCTCTACTAGACAACCGTGATTATACCGAAAATACGCGTGCGTAGCAGCAGGCAAAGTAAAGTAAAGTAAAGTAAAGTAATCGTTTATTGCATGAAATACATGTAGGTACAGGTGTTTTTATAATTGTGTGTGTCAATGTATTCTACCTTTACGGTGTGCAATGTCTGTATACAAATCATTGTATCAAATTTAACGTATTTTAAGCTTACGATGAAAATAAAATAATACAATAACTAAAAACAATTCCAAAGGCAGAAGCCTGATTTTAAAAATAAACTTGTAGATGAGATTTCCTCTCTTTAATTTCAGATGAAAGAGCTCTCCAAAGACTCGCTTATCAACTGGAAAAAGAAGACTATGGTCTACGTGGGGGGCTTCCTTGATAGTCCCAACTTCTTCGTGGCCGCCAGCCTAGCACCCGTCTACAAAGGACTAGGGTACAACGTACTCCTGCTCGATACTAACAAGTTTACCACCATACAGTACCCGTTGTAAGTAGCTGTAGAGGGTCGTCGAAGGTGTGAGACTTCAACAAGGGATGGTTGGGAATTATGTCCAAGTAAAATCCTACTCCTACTCATATTATAAACGTCAAAGTTTGTATGGATGGATGTATGGATATTTGTTACTCTTTCACGCAAAAACTACTGAACTGATTAGGCTGAAATTTGGTATGGGTATAGTTTGGGACCTGGAATAATATATAGGCTATTTTTTATCCCTATAAAACGCGGGCGATGACGCGGGCCACAGCTTGTAAATTCATAACACCAGGGCCGTCATACACGGACTACCTGGCGCAGTCATTATCGACTGCTTCAATCAGCGACTGCATAGCAAACTACTGTCTTGTGCGTATACAAAAAAAACTTCAAAAAAAAACTATATGCATCCTTAAAAAATATGAATAAGCAGAAAAGAGATTTGTACTTTACAAACCAAGGGCCGAGGGGTCAACACCCCCCGAGTCGAAGCTGGGGCAAAGAGGCAAAGCGTCGAGGCCTCCCTTCGTGCCCCCATCAAGGGCCGGAAAGAAGATCTAGCGTACACACGTACACGGAACCGCTCGAGCAGTTCATCTATGGCTAACTGCTCGAGCAGTCCGTGTATGGAGGCCCTAATCACTATTACGTGCTCAATACAGGTAGCGCTGACCTGGATGCGGAAAGTAAATTTTTAGATTTTTACACCGTTTTACACCTGCGCAGAACCTTCCTCCACTTTCGACGAGCGGTATTAATAAAATAAATAAATAATAAAAATGATTTATTCAGAACATTGTTACATGAGGTTCATGGTACATACCTATATATATAAACGATGACATCCGAAGCTTAACAAACTGTGTGGTAGTGTCAACGCCCACACCCCCCGTGTGTATGTATGTGTTTGAGTGTGGGGGTGAAAGGGGTCTCAAGAGGCACAAGTCTCTTAAGAGTCTGGGCAACTGGCGACCCAGTGTGTGGATGTGTATTCATGGGTGTGTATGAGATGTGTACAAATAAGTCACTGTAACATCACTACACTGCATTTCACTTACGAAGTAACATTATCTTATTTATGACTTCACTATTTACTTTCGCACTTTTCATAAACCGTTCACTTGATCGCTTTCCGGAAAGAGATAGGTATACCCTATCTCTTTCTTTACTCTAGAATATTTTTACTGTCCTTGTCTTTCCTTTTGATTCGTTGACCCACATACGGGTCGGTCACACATAGACTGTTACATTAATAATATCTTTTTTTTTTATGTTGGTAGCTATCGCTGAATTGTATAAAATTATGTTTATTATGCTTTATATCATTTTAATGCAATAATTGCGATCATTTTAAATTTGTATACAGGGTGTAACAGGACTACTACCGAAAAATGGGGGGGGGGGGCAATCAGACCATGGTTAAAAAAATAATTAGCGAAAAAAAAAACCGCGAAAAACTGCTGACCTATCAACGTCTTTTTAATTTTTTTCTAGTATAATTAAAAATATAGTTAAAAACTCGACTACCTATTGTCCTTATCATTTTCTTTTGATACTTAGGTAGTCGGAGGCACCCACCCCATATACCTACGGTACAATTAGTAACAAAGGCCTCCGACTACCTAAGTATCATAAGAAAATGATAAGGACAATAGGTGAACGCTTGTTTAAGACTTTTATGTAGTCAGGTTTTAGTTTTTAACTATATATTTTTACACCTTTTTGCTAATAGTTTGAGAACCGTTAACCTCAAAAAAGTTTGAGAAACGGTTTTGGAAAGTACAAACAAAGACCTTTGCAACGATACCACACACGAGCATATTTACTAACATTGAAATTTTCGACCCTTTATTTGACCCCCGCTGTCTAGTCAGACCATTTTATCTGATGTCACATAGCCTATAACTATTGGGCTATTAAGACGAATCATATGACACCTCATTTGTTGAAATCGGATCAGTAGTTTCACTGCTACGTGGGAACATAAAAATCGGCCACATACATACATACATAGGGTGTCAAAATCATAACCCTCTCGTAGTCGGGTAACTATTGAAATATATCTATCTAATTATCTAATTTAAATAAGAAATAAACAAATAACATAAAAAAAGTCCACAGCTGAAGGTGCCTCCCCTATTCAAGGAGTTTTACCATAATTAGAGTACGCGCAAATATTTATGAGCTCTGTGAAGTTGGCTTCAACTGGCTGCGCACTGAACCGTAAATAAGGCGTTGAGGGGAAAAAGCGGGGTGAGAGGGGATCTGACTGTCAAATTAGGGTTGCCAGCAAGAATTTTGGCGTATTTTTATTGTGTCTAGCACATTTTGTTATGCATTACTATATTTTTCAATTCAATATTTATAGAATATGTAAAAACATCTTATACTCAATGACAGATTACTTAAAACCTACAATGGTAGAAGAAAGTTAACTTTTTATCTAACGCAATTAACCCAAGTTTGAAAATGAAATAATTACTATTGTAGCAAATTTATTTATAATCTAGTTGGCAATACTGTCGAATTAATGCTTTTGAGTACAATGACGCAGCAAAGTCTTTGACGGTTGTTCGGTGTTCGTTTCGTTGACTTGATAGTTTATTCTTGCGATTTTGTGGAGTACTCCCTGATATTAGCTGTTTCTCTTAAAAGTTAAATATGCCTCGCGGGCGGAATAACGTACTGCGTCGTCAAACATGGAAAATGTTATTCGATGTCATAAGTTTTATGAGAACAGAAGCCGATGAATTCAACCTCAAAATGGTACTTCAGTGGACCAGACTTCAGCTGCAACAGGTGTGTCTATTAGCACCATAAAAAGGATTTCTAGCCGAAGCCCGGGTGGGTCGCTAGTGGGTTAATATCACTTTTCTATTTGATTGTACTTGCGCAGTATTGCTTCCGTGCCTATGTTCACAAAGCTCATTAAGTTTTGCGATCACTCTACCACGCTTGCCTTTACTTTCCAGAGCTGCTCTATTTACAAAAACCGTCGCCAAGCACGCCGCAGAGATGCTGGTCAACCTTACAGCATCAGGCCTCGACCCGAAGAAACTCGAGCTGGTGGGGCTAAGTCTCGGAGGACACACCGTCGGCTTCATCGGCAAATACTACCAAAAGATCTCGGGGACGAAGGTTGGGAGGATAACCGGGTTGGATCCTGCGGGGCCTTGCTTCAGGAATCTGGGGCCTGAAGGGAGGTAATAAATCGTTGTTTAATTAGTTTTTTTAATAGTTTTCAACCTAGATAGTCGTCTCAGTTGATGATACGTGCCAAAAAACCTAACTTCTGGTACTCGTTATCATTATCAGCCCATACACGTCTCCTGCTGGACGTAGGAGTTAGCGTACCACTGGTCAGTTTCCTTACTCGTGACACGACACATTACAAATAATATGGCGTGTTTTAAAAAACGATAAACCGACTTTAAATTCCCTACACTTATTTTAAGTTTTGCGGGATAAATACCAATCGCCTAGGATTTTTTTTATGGGACCCCCTCGTGATCATTTTCTATACAACAGGGAAATAGTTTACAAAATCGGTCCATAATTGGCGGAGATATCGCGTAACATACATAAAAAAAACATACAGAAGCATTGAGAACCTCCTCCTTTTGAAGTCGTTTGATAAAGGAAACAAACTGAAAACAATTAAACAATGTGTTATATTATGGTAACAAAAAGCTTCCTGTCTCAGCATTATGCCGCTACAAGCCAGAGCTAGTAACGGTGCTGATTTTCAGACAGATCCTTGGTGTGGTGGCACAAATATTGAATTATGTATATTTCCATAATTATTCAATTAAGGACAAGAAAAAAAGCAAGTGTAGGTAGTGACAAACATTTCAAGATAGATGACAGGAAGCAAGAGAAAAAGAAAAATCTTATTTAAGTGATAAGGATATCTGTGCTTGCAACCGTACATCCTACTTATTTTACCAGGGCCATAAACACAATCAGAAGCATAACATAAAAAATCGACTCCAAAACACAAAAAAAAACAAACACAGCAATAATTGTTTATTGTTTAAAGAACTAGAGCTCGTTGCTCAAGAGTCTGTAGTCGGCCGTGTAAAGTTATAAAATCATTCGAGTTATCTGGTTCAGCTTGTATTTTGTCTCTCGTGAAGGAATTTCCTGTAATGTGATGATAATGGCCTGCTTACATAGAACTACATATATATGTATAGTGCCGGCTCACATAGCACTATACATATGAAGAGTATTAGACCAATCGCTATTTTCATCTGTGTACATCGAAATCTGCTCTCGAGTGGCGACCACGTACGGGACAGCGACAGCATTGAGACCTCCAACAGCTGAGACTGGGGCAGTTGTCCCAGTCACTTGCCGTGTTCTAGTTGACAATGGCACAAATTGACTGTAGGTCTTTCTAAATTTTAAGCTCACACGACTTGTACTACCAATATTTATGGATCAAGTGTTTTTTAGAGTTTCGATATGTCTAAATCGCTCTCGCTCGAACTTACAAATAAATTGCTTTCTAAAATGTAGCATAACGAGGTTTGAAGTTCTCACAGGTAGTTCCTGATTTTTTAAGTTCGCTTTGTTGTTTCTGAGTATTCTATTTAATTAATTTCTCATCTCTTTTCTCCCTAATACTAAAAACAACCTCTAACATTCCAGGATCGACCAGAGCGACGCTGATTTCGTTGACATCATCAGCACTAACATTGATGGCTTCGGAATGGCTGCTCCCGTCGGCCATGTCAACTTCTACGTCAACGGTGGCGAGTTCCAACCAGGAGACATCATCTGGATGCCTTGCAACGTTCTCTGCAGTCATATACGATCCTTTACACTATGGGTCGCAGCTTTGCAGAACCAGAAATCGTTTATCGGAATGCAATGCGATTCCGTGCAACATGCAAGAGAAAAGAACTGCTATGATAGGACTCCGCGAGTTACAAACGTTCTTGGTCTGAGATCTGATAGGAGTAAGGAAGGGATCTTCTTTCTGGCGACGGATAATAACTACCCTTATGCGTTGGGGGAGAAAGGACTGAGAAGGGAGAATGAGTTCTTCTCATCTTTGATGAAGAGCATAGTGAAGAATAGTACCATGAGAATGAGATAGATGCATTGATACTGAAGATTAGGGAAATGGTCTATGTGCATAGTTTGCGATTTTCTCATACGGTCCAGTGTTTATAAAATTTAAAACTCTAAATTGTTAGTGTAAGAGTGACAATTGAGCGTGAAACGAGTGTTTGTGGTGTGATAAGGTGATGTTTTTGATACAAATCATCCAAGCGCGTGTTTATACGCTTAAGAAAATACTAACCAATAGTGCCAATAGTTGTAACGATAAAATATTTATATATTAAGTAATGCGATTTCTTATGTACGTAAAGCCTAATATTGTTTTTAGTAAATCAATGAAATAAATAATCTCTGTAAAACACATCAAAGATTAGAATTAATAAAGATAATGTAGATCAATGAAAGGAACCATTTGTGATAATAATTAAGTAGTAAATGCTAAAGGGCTACCTCCACAAGCGATGATAAAGTAGTTATTCGTCGTGCCACTTTATTTATAAACAACTCTATGAACGTCGAAAGCTCATTTCTACTGAATCGAAAGATTCAAAATTGAGGTTGACCCTTAAGCTATAGTTAATTCTTATAGTTCAACCATAAATCTACAAAGGTTCTTTGTTATTTATAAGTTTCATACCTAAAATAATGAATGTATGGTTGGTGATTACAGTCATATTGATAAAACTTGCGTTTTTTTAATTATTATTTAAATATACAGCGTGTTATTTGAATTAGTGAGCAATACCGCTGGAGGACTCACCTGCTTCTACAGGATTACATTCATTAAAGAAAGTAAGCGGCAAACGATTTTTATTTTTTGCAGAATTGTTTATATCGTTACAAATAATGCATTATTATCGTACTGTGCTATCCCAAAATATTACAACCACCTCTTTGATGCGTTCCGACCATTGTCGTCTCACCCGACGACGGCCCGCCTCGCCCCCACGCGAAATGTGATCACGCACGTAATAGAGCGACATGTGATCACGAGACAGAGTTCACTTTTCATCGCACGTGCGGCGCGGTCAACTGTCTGTCGCCGCACGGTCAATGCCCTCCATATTGTAGCAATCATTCTTTAATTCTTTAATTCTTTCTTTAATTCTTTATTGTACACAATAATACATTTTATCAACTTATCTAAAAAGATTATGTACATAGGCGAGCTTAACCCTGAAAAGAGTTTTCTTCCAGCAAACCTTAGAGTTATAGGAGAGGCGATCGAACAGGTAGAGGAAGTGTACAAAAATAAAATAAATCGAACAATAGATAAACTAACAATAACTAATAGTAGCTTAGCTACATACAATACATATAATTATATAAACATACATAAACTAAAATAATAAAGACGAAATAAACCTAATAAATACCTAATTTTCAATATATATATATGTATATATATATACTAATAAAATAGAAACTATTTATGATAGTAGGAAGTGCTCTTTTAACTTAGTTTTGAAAATGTTAAGCGATGGACTGGCTCGAATATCATGGGGAATAGAGTTCCACAATCTAGCCGCTTGCGCGGCGAAAGAACCTCCGGGCCTACTGGAAAGAAGGAGTGATACTGCCGTCCTACACGGCACACCGCGAGGAACGAGAAATGCAAATCGTTCGCGGAGGTATGTCGGGGAAAGAGGGTTATTGAGAATGAAGTACAGATAAGAGAGAATGTGAAGATCACGCCGCCGTCGTATGGGTAGCCATTTAAGTTTGGATCGAAAAACAGACACATGGTCGAATTTACGCAATCCATATATGAATCGGATGCCCAAATTCTGAAGGCGCTCAAGCTTATTCCAAAGTTCCTCTGTCGCGTCAAGGAAACAGACGTCAGCATAATCGAGGAGGGGAAGAAGAAGACTTTGGGCAAGGATTACTTTAGTCTCAAAAGGAAGGAAGTTTTGTAGACGTCTAAGAGAATAAAATGTGTAATTAACCTTTTTACTAATGTTGTTTATGTGACTCATCCAAGATAAATTGCTTTCAAAAATTACACCCAGGTTCTTAGCCTTTGTAGCGAGAGGAATTATATTACTGGCCAAAGTAATAGGCGGAATTGTAGAAAGAACTAATGATTTCAACATAAAATTACTACCACAGATCATGGCTTGCGATTTCGAGGGGTTGATCAGAAGACCATAGGCCTTAGCCCATGAGTTTATGTTGTATAGATCCAAGTTAATCTGATCAATACCTTCTGCGATCTCATCCACTTTAAAATGATGGTAGATTTGCAGGTCGTCTGCGTAGAGATGGTAGCTGGAAGAAATTACTTTAGTAACAGAATTAATGAAGATGGAGAAAAGGAGAGGTCAAAGGACACTGCCTTGAGGTACACCCGCAGAAATGTTACACCAATCCGAGTATGAATCATCAAGGCGCACACGCTGTGAGCGACCTGAAAGATAAGAACGAAACCAAGCGACTACTGAGGAAGTGATATTGAGAGAGGAAAGAACTGCAACAAGGATATCGTGGTCAATAGAGGTGAAAGCACTGCTAAAATCCAATAACACTAGTGCAGTTACCTGTTTATTAGACATAGCTAAGCGTATGTCGTCGGAGATTTTAGCAAGAGCACCCACAGCGCTGTGACCAGGACGAAAGCCAGATTGGTATGGACTCAAAAGGTTATTACGATGGAGATACAGCGCGAGTTGCTTTTGGACTACATTCTCAAGGATTTTAGAAAGAACCGGGAGAATCGATATAGGTCTTAGCTCAGTAACCGAGGAAGGATTAGAAATTTTAGGCAAAGGGATGACATTAGCAGATTTCCACAAAGTAGGAAAGCAGCCAGACTCAAGAGAATGATTGATGATGTGGGATATTGCAGGACAAAGTTCTAAGGAGAGAAGCTGGAGCATCTGGATGTTAATATCATCAGTGCCAACGGCTTTCGTTGATATGATGTTAAGAATCTTTTTAATGTCGTCCTCGGCAATCGCTTCGAAAGTAAAGGGAAGGCATGGTGGAAGAGCTTGCTGCGCAATTGTGTTAATAGTTGAGATTCGAACACTATTATCCAGAGAAAAGGGAGATTTAGAAAAGTTTTGATTAATAATGTTCAGGTCAAAAGGGATGTGCGGATTATATGAGCCACCACCAATTCCAATGGATTTTAGAAATTTCCACATTTGTGAAGGAGTTGAATTTTGAACAGAACTATGAATGTGACGTTTTCTACTATCTCTACACAACTTGCTGCAACGGTTACGAAGCTTTTTATAGACAGTATGATTTTCTTCAGTCGGATGTTTCTTGTAGCACCGATCTCGCCTCGACATCACCTTCCTAATGGCCTGAGTCAGCCACGGAGCTGGAGGATGCTTCACTTTGACCATTTTCATCGGTGCGTGAATATCAAATAAATCCAAGATCAGCTTATTAAAGGCAGCCACTTTATCATCCACACCAACAACATCTATTACGGGTGACCAATCCATTGTGGAGGCATCGGCCTTCAGACTCTCAAGACTGATGTCTTTAAAGCTACGTAGATGGAGATACTTAACTTTTTGTCTTGGTGAACGCACTTTATATGATAGAAAGAGAAGATCATGGTAAGAGAAAGGAGCAGTAGTTTGTCCATGTGCAGCCACGCGGTCTGCGTCAGAAACAATAATAAGATCCAGGAGAGATGGAGAGCAATGAGGAGCGAAATGTGTGGCAGAAAGAGGAAGAATGTGCAGGTTCACGGAAGAGAGAAGAGATTGTAGCTTGACAGCGCGGATATCATTTTTTAACAGACAAGTATTGAAGTCGCCGAGTAGAATTGTATGATCATAAATAGTAGATAAAGACTCAAGTTTTATTTCAAGAGAGGGGAAATAGTCTATACTACAAGAGGGAGGATAAAAAACACCAAGTAATATTTTAGAGTGCTTAATAATTATCTCAATAAACAGATGCTCTGCGGACTTGGAGTACTGTCTTGGCGATTGGTCTATAATTTTATATGGAATACCCGCACGCAGGTATATTGCGACCCCACCACCATCCTTGCAATCATCGTTTTGGAGGGACGGTATAACGTATTAAAGAGCTTGCAAAATAAGTTCGTTGCAACATTTTTGGGGTAGGTATAATATTGACCTTGGACGTTTGTTAATCTATACTTATAATAAAACTGTAACAGGTCCAATTCTGTACATTGAAGATACTTTGAAATGTTTTTTGGAGGGCACTATATTATCGATACTGATGCCAAAAATGATTTTTTTTCCATCATGTCTGTATGTCTGTCTGTATCTTGGCCGCGCATAGCTCCGAAACTACTGAACGTGAGTTCATACTACGAGGAAGGACATAGGATACTTTTTATCCCGGATTTCAATAGGGTTCCCTTGGGAGAGGGGATGAAAGTAAAATTTCTTGGCTGCGCGTAGCGTCGAAACTACCGAATGTATTCAAATTAAATTTAGCATAATTTAAGTTCATATTACAAGAAAGGGCATGAAATACTTTTTATCCCGGAATTCAGAAGGGTTCCCTTGGGAGAGAGGATGGAAGTGAAATGTTGCGCGTTGCAGGATGGCCACAGTGGAGGGCACCGGCAGTTTGCCCCCGCAGTGGGAAATTAAACTAGTATTTACAATTGAAACAATTGAGCTAACTACAGACTATTGCTAACAATCTACAGATCGCTCAACTGGTCCATATCAATACCAGTCGGAAGCGTCCCCAAGACGCTGGCTGCATTGCCTCGCTGTATGGCAATGCTAATTGCTAATGCACTGCGCGAAGCGACGCGTGACCCGAGAGCTGGTGAGATACTCACCAGCTCTCGGGTCACGCGTCGCTTCGACCAGCGGCTCAGATATTTTTTTGAAAACCCGTAGAGCCTCGGTACCCCACGGACCTAGGGTCTCGACTCCAAGGGGAGCAAATGCGTAGGCTCTGTCGAGTCTTTTGAGATCATATAAATATACTTAGTTGTTATAATCAAAAGAAATAAGGTGGTATTGATTTTCTCCTCACTTAATTTTTTTAATTTACAAAGTATATACAAAGTACTTAGGTAAATAAAGTACCTAGATAACAAAGGCTCTTGAGTGGCGACCACGTGCCAGAAGGCGCCGTGTCGGCAGCGTGGACCGATGACCTGGTGAAGGGCGCGGGAAAGCGCTGGCCTCTGACCGTGCAGGACCGGTCATTGTGAAAATCCTTGAGGGAGGCCTTATATCCGGTTATGCGATTACCTAAAACCCACCTATCGTCATATTGAGAAAGGACTTTGAATTGCCTTCGACATACAATAGCAAATAAGGAAGGCCATTCAAAGGCCTTCCGAATGTCAATATATAAAGACTAGCCGCTGCCCGCGCCTTTGACAACGTTTTATCGGGCTAAAAAATTTCAAGTTAATCGGTTCAGTAGTTTTTGCGTGAAATAGTAACAAATATCCATACATCCATCCATACAAACTTTCACATTTATAAATTAGTAGGAAGTATATATTATACTAGGATAGGATGGGTGGTTCGTTCGACTGAGAACTTGATGACAAGGACTCTCCAAATGATTTGGATACTAATAAATATTTTTTATTATAATGTACATGCTAATATTATGAATGTGAAAGTGTGTTTGTTTGTATGTCCTTCCTTCACGCCGCCGGATGGAGAGTAACATATGCTACTTTTTGTTCTGGGAAAACATTAAATTCTTATGGGAGATTTACGGAAAAAAGACCTATTTATCCCCATAGAAATATCAAATTCGAATTTAACAGCGGGGCACAGCTTGTAACAAGTGAATAAATACAAGGAGCGAGCAGAAGCTAGTAGATTCTGCTATAACAAATATAATATGAGATGGTATATAAAATATTACATAAGACAGAATAAAATGAGGTGTTGCCGTGGCTCCGTGGCTTGATCTTGAACTTGGCAATGTTGTATCACATTTTACAAGATACTAAAATATAACTTGGCCTCTGAACTTGGAAATTATGCACATGATGTCATAAAATCGCGTGCAAAATAGAAGCCCACGTCATCATCATTATCATCAGCCCATACGAGACTCCACATAAGGAAATACGCTTCCGTTAAGGGGCTACCCCGACCCAAATCATCGCCGCTACCTATGTATTCGTGGTATAATTAAATCTATTCGAATGTAATATCTCGTACAATTTTGGTAGAAATACACTTATGTAAGTTATTTTAACCATAAATTATTATGATATTCAAAGGAATTTTCAAAAATCCCTTGGCCCGTTTGTGATACCTATCATAAAGCTTATTTTTAATGCCCCTGTAATACCTTGATATTGTATAGCTTAGGAAGAGATGCGAAAACCGAGTTTGGTGGCCAAAAAGTGCAACTTCGCATATATTCCTAAACTAAATAAAAACAATTACAGAGGCAATAAAAAAGCTTATGATAGATATCACAAACTGGCCAGGGGATTTTTGAAAAATCCTTTGTTTAACGTAATAATACGATAAAATACGTGGCGGCGTTAGTTTGGGTCAGGGAACTGCCTTAAGACGGAGATATATGACGCCATTTTGTGAAAAGGATAGGCATAGGATTTCTCATTCATACGAGCGGGACGGAGCAGAGCGTCAAAAGTCATGTTTTTGTTTAATATCTATTAATGAGGACATTTACATATATGCAAAAATAAGCCAAAGGTTCTCTTGGTTTTTTATGATTTAACACGGTGATAACAATAAAAAAATCTTTAGTTTGATAGTTTAGGAGAAATACGGTAGTAACTAAGAAAATATATGGTACTTTGCTCAATTATTTCTGATATTTAAGATTGCTTTTCTTCAGTTTTGAATATAAGAGTAGGCTTCTTGTATTGAATAGATTATTATTTTTTAAGCTTTTTCGATAAAGGTAAAGGACGAAAAAGGTTCTAAACTTCTAACGTAACCCAATAAACGTCAATACACGCGCCCTGTCTTCAGCTTGCCGCAATTGCCAGTATTTGCCAGCAGTCTTTTGCAGGTCGTCATCCCACCTGGACGGAACAGGGCAGAAGCCAAGGTATGACTGAAGCTAAACATAGGGGTCATTTTAAATACAAAATTACAAGACCTGTTCTAGAATCACACTACATATTATAAAACAAAGTCCCCCGCCACGTCTGTCTATCTGTCCGTTCGCGAAAAACTCAAAAACTACTGAACGGATTTTCGTGCGGTTCACCAATCGATAGAGGAACACTTAGCAACAAAAAAAAAACTTTTAAATCATCATCATCATCATCATCAGCCCATACACGTCCACTGCTGGACATAGGCCTCCCCCATACGACGCCACAAATAGCGGTCCTGAGCCTGTTCTGTAATAATGTAATACTTCTACATATACATATGTTATACTAGCTGACCCGTGCCCACTTCGTTGAGCGGTAAACATTTTTAGTTGTTATTATATATATAGCCTATAATACTCACAAAAAACGTGGTTCTTATATTCATAATAGGTAAAAGAATTTTCGAAATCGGCTAAGTAGATTCAAAGATTACCTCAGATTCATTTGAATATATTCAGTAGTTTCAGCGCTATGCACAGCCAAGAAATTTTACCCTACTGCGGGGGGCACTACGGGGGGCTACTGGGGGTCCCACTGCGGGGCAATGTGGGGGGCCCACTGCGGGGGCCCTCACTTCCGGGCCCCCCTGCTGGGGCCCCACTGCCGCGACCCCACTGTCGGTGCCCCCAATGTGGGGGCCACCCTGCGGGGGCCTCACTGCGGGTGCCCCACTTGCCAGGGCCCCACTGTGAGGGCTTCTGAGGTCCCACTGCGGGGCAATGTGGAGCCCCCACTGCCGGTGCCCCCCCCCACTGTGGGAGGCTACTGAGTGGGTCCGACTGCGGGGCAATGTGGGGGCCCCACTGCGGGTGCCCCACTTGCCGGGGCCCCACTGTGAGGGCTTCCGAGGTCCCACTGCGGGGCAATGTGGAGGTCCCACTGCGGGGCAATGTGGAGCCCCCACTGCGGGGGCCCTCACTTCCGGGCCCCCTGCTGGGGCCCCACTGCCGCGACCCCACTGTCGGTGCCCCCAATGTGGGGGCCACCCTGCGGGGGCCTCACTGCGGGTGCCCCACTTGCCGGGGCCCCACTGTGAGGGCTTCTGAGGTCCCACTGCGGGGCAATGTGGGGGCCCCACTGCGGGTGCCCCACTTGCCGGGGCCCCACTGTGAGGGCTTCCGAGGTCCCACTGCGGGGCAATGTGGAGCCCCCACTGCCGGTGCCCCCCACTGTGGGAGGCTACTGAGTGGGTCCGACTGCGGGGCAATGTGGGGGCCCCACTGTGGGGAGGGCACTGCGGGTCCCACTGAGGGGCAATGTGGAACTCAAATTGTGCCAAGATTCATTTATATACATTCAGTAGTTTGGGCGCTATGCGAGGCCGAGAAATTTCACTTCCATCCACTCCACTCCCAAGGGAACCCTATTGAAATCCGGGATAAAAAGTATTCTACATATATCTTTCCTCTTAGTATGAACTCAAATCCTGCCAAGTTTCATTTGAATACATTCGGTAGTTTCGACGCTACGCGCAGCCAAGAAATTTTACTTTCATCCCCTCTCCCAAGGGAACCCTATTGAAATCCGGAACAAAAAGTCCTATGTCCTTGCTCGTAGTATGAACTGAAATCCTGCCAAGTTTAATTTCAATACGTTCAGTAGTTTCGGAGTTATGCGCGCTCAAGATACAGACAGACAGACATGATGGAAAAAAAAATAATTTTTGGCATCAGTATCGATAATAGAGTGCCCTCCAAAAAAACTTTTCAAAATATCTTCAATGTACAGAATTGGACCTGTTACAGTTTTATAGCCTAACTCCGTCCAGAAGCGCAGAATCTTCCTGGGATCTTCACAGGCTTCGCGAAGTGACCTCGGCAAGTTGAGGATTTCAGTTCATTGTGTTGTTACTCCCTCGCATTCCAGGACTACGTGGGCGGCTGTTTCGTCGTCACTGAGACATCCTCTGCGGAGAGGGCTATCTGTCGCTCCGATGGTGAATAGGTGTTTGTTTAGTGGGCAGTGTCCCGTTAGTGTAACCAGCCGCGGGCGGGTCAGCTTGTAAATTATAAATCAAGCAGTGCAATACACTAGCACTCTAGTGAGGGCGAAACATCACATTAGTATCTTTAATGACTAGAGATAATAATGTGTAATTTTAACTTCTAAAAATAACTAAACAGAAGAAAAAACTATACATATATATTGAGGTATAATATTGAGCAACATATTATTGTTGCGCGCGGGCCTAAGATAATCATCATCATCATCATCATCAGCCCATACACGTCTACTGCTGGACATAGGCCTCGCCCGTACGACGCCACAAATAGCGGTCCCGAGCCGCCTCCATCCATCAACTCCCTGCGACCGCTACGATGTCATCGGTCTATCGAGTGGATGGTCTCCCATGTAGGGGGGATTTGCCATAATCACCACGCTTGGCAGGCGGATTGGTGATCGCAGTGTTGGTGTTTAAAAAATACTCAGACGGAAGCTGCTGCCCTTCCTCTGGGAGGTTCCCTTAGTCGGCTTTTACGACATCCACGGGTTGAGTTGGAGGGGTCGTTATTCGTACGCCGCGACCCCACGGCGAAGATAATATATACCTCATATAAAATATTGTAATAAGTATTGTTTAAATTATTAATTCGGATCGCGTGATCTGAAATCTTGCGGGCCGAATAGAGATTAACCCATCATTCTAGTACTAACCTACGAATCCTACTAATATTATAAATGTCAAAGTTTGTATGGATGGATGTATGGATATTTCTTACTCTTTCACGGAAAAACTACTGAACTGATGAGGGCATGAGGGTTAAAATTTGGTACCTATGGTTATACTTTGGGACCTGGAATAACATATAGGATATTTTTTATCCCGATAAAACGCGAGCGAAGGCGCGGGCGAAATTTTCTGTCGTCGTTATGATGTTTCGCCGAAGATAACGCCAAAACTTCTGTATGAATCGGGTTGAATAGAGAACTGGACCTGAAATAATCTATGAAGAAACTTAACTTTTATTGCAAAAACGCGTGCGAAGCCGCGTGAGAAAGCTAGTTTTATAAATGTGCCAGTTTCAATGAATGTTTGTACTCATCACGCCAAAACAACCAAATGGATAGAACTGAAATTTTGGATAGGTGTAGTTCTTGACCAGAATTAACATTATATGATTTATACCCCGGAATAAGAGAGTAAAACCGCGGACAGATATAAGTAAAATAATAAAGTTTATATGAGGTCAAAGGACTAAGATCAAATATGTTAAGACATTATATTGCACATAATAAATCTGAATAATTGTCTAAGACCCCATTGTTTATTTGTCTACTGAACTATTCATACGTTATCTATATACAATAATTTAATATTCAAATATAAATTAGTAATTTATATAATTAGTATATTATATAAGCGGATTATTTATTTTGAGATTATTTTTATTATATTCATATTAGTACCTACTCATTTAGTATCAGCAATGGGTTCCACACTTTTACTCGGTTTGTGGTTGGCGGCGTTGGTGAATATACTATCCGCTATCGAAACTTCAAGGGACGTCGAGGGGTTTCCCTTTGGATATATGTCTAATTGTAAGTATACTTAGCTCTGCTTCGCTTTGGGGCCAGATATTGCTGCGTCTAGTCCAGTATTATTTTATTACATTAGGATAAAATGGATCTGAATGATTAGCAGTCGGTATTCTTTTAGCTTATTTTTTAATTTCGTATACAGATCTGCATTTCTCCTTTGAATTTCGGCAAGTGTCCCTTTCGTATTTATCATCAATAATGTTAGAATTTGGAATTATTAAAGTTTGATGCTGATAGTGAAACGCTTTCATAAAAAGCTATTTTTCATAAATACTTATTATGTTTTTTATAAAGCTAATTTTATAATTAAAAGTTATTCATTAGATATCAGCATCAAAGTTTCTCTATCTAGTAGCTATAGCTAAGGATGTGGATTTACGTAAAACAAATATATCATGATGCAAATATACACATGATAGGAAATCAACATCCGATGTATGTAAAAAGTCTTAGGTAAAAGTGAATATATAGCGCTCTTCTAACTAACAAACCACAGGGAAAAATACTAACTACGTTACTACTAGACTTTTGGTTGTACTACTAGCATGAAGTCATCTTTCCTTGCAACACAAGCTCTGCTTACTTCGAGGCTAAATGATTCTGCGTATTATCCAGCTTTTTTATTTCCTGTACAATTTCCCAGGCCCTGGATCCACGAAACCAGCCAAGATATCACGACGCACCGTCCGCCATCTGTCTTTTATCCACCTGTACCCTGGCAGCTTCATTACCGCAAATAGAACCGAATATAACTACTTCAACATGAATAAACTGGCAAAAGAACTTGACTTTTCTAAAACTACTACGATCTATATGAATGGATATTTGGACAGTTCTCACGTGTTCCCTGTGTCACCGGCCATGGGAAGTATGTATACGAGAATAGGGCACAATGTATTGCTCTTGGAGTATGTGCATTTCTCAGCTTTTATGTATCCCTTGTGAGTATCGTTAATCATCCCATAGAAAGTTATAAGTACCTGGCCTCAAAATAAAATAAGGGTTGATAAATTCTGTCTCAACATTCTTGTATTTAGTCATTCAACTACTTATTACTATGCTTTACAGGGCTGCCAGGCTTCTCAGAGCTGTTGGAGAGAGGACCGCTGAGATGCTAGCAGAGCTCACAAAGTACGGCCTCAACCCAAAGAAACTGGAGATCATTGGCATCAGCCTAGGAGGACAAGGCATCAGCTTCATAGGAAAGAACTACCAACGGATCACAGGGAAAAAGATATCCAGAATTACCTCTTTGGATCCAGCAGGACCTTGCTTCAGGAGACTCGGCCCTGAGCTTAGGATAGATGCATCAGACGCCGACAGGGTTGATATAATCCACACAAACAACGATGGGTACGGTTTTGCAGGGGCAGTGGGTCATGTTAACTTTTACGTAAACGGTGGAGAGTTCCAAGCTGCTGATATTACAGAGCTGCCATGCACAGACCTTTGCAGTCATGTTAGGTCCTTCCAGTTATGGATAGCCGCTATGCTAAACCCTGATAAGTTTGTAGCGGTTCAATGTGATACTATACAGGACGCTAGAGATAGAAACTGTTTTAATAGACCAAAGGTTACGAACCTTTTTGGTCCAAAAACGAATTTCAGTAAGCCAGGGATATTCCACTTACAGACTTTGAATTATTTTCCGTATTATTTAGGAGAGAAAGGCGCTCGTAAAGATTTTGATATGTTTACATATTTTATGAAAGATGTGAATAAAGTTGATGTGATGGTGGTTTAATATTGTCTATTATTTTATTTGTACGTGGCACTGTCATTCATTCGTTATGTTTAACCTAGTTCCCAATAACCGCAATACTTATGAAGCGGTGGAAGCCTTAGAGGAGGCCTTTGCCAAAAGACATGCTGAAAAAAAGAAGGGAAACCGAACGCCGAGAGCATCAATAGTACCTAGGTAGTTTAAGTTTTTAAGTTAGTTGTTTTATGAAATACTACCTGCTGCCCGCGCCTTCGCCCGCGTTTTATCAAGTTAAATTTCAACCTAATCGGTTCAGTAGTTTTTGCGTGAAAGAGTAACAAATATCCATACATCCATCCATACAAACTTTGATATTGACATTTATAATATTAGTAGGATTCTAAACTCTGTTAACCATCAATAAAGGCTTTATTTATTATAATTTTTATCTACATTGTTCTCACGTGTTCCAAGTGTCGCCGGCCATGGGAAGTATACGAGAAAAGTGCACAATGTTTGTGTGATATGCTGATTAGTATTAGGTAGCGTTCAATTGTAACAAACCTACTTTCTGAAACCAGGGCCCGTACTCGTAAAAACGAAATCGAAGTTTCTGATTATTTTTCGTGCAACGCTAATCTTATGCAAGCGACATAGAAATAGAAATATTTATTATGCACATCTTATAAAACCATGTAAACTTTAATATGGTACTTATAACATTATAAAAAATAAAGTTTAAAACTAAAACCCGACTACATAAAAGTCTTAAACAAGCGTTCACCTATTGTCCTTATCATTTTCTATTGATACTTAGGTAGTCGGAGGCCTTTGTTACTAATTGTACCCTAGGTGGGTGCCTCCGTTTTATACCTTTTTGCTAATAGCTTGAGAATCGTTAACGTCACAAAAGTTTGAGAAACGGTTTCGGAAAGTACAGACAAAGACCTTTGCAACGATACCACACACGAGCATATTTACTAACATTGAGATTTTCGACCCTTACTTAGACCCCCGCTATCTCGTTAGACCCCCATTTTTATCTGACGTCACAGATAAAAATAGCTTATAACTATCGGGCTATTAAGACGAATCATATGACACCTCATTTGTTGAAATCGGACCAGTAGTTTCAGCGCTACGAGGGAACATAAAAATCGGCTACATACATACATACATAGGGTGTCAAAATCATAACCTACGAGAGAGTCGGGTAAAAAAGGTAAAAACATTCCAAAGATGTTGTACAAGCAAATTTGCGGTAGGTTCGTTTTTAAGCATACAAGTTAGAGTCTACCACCCGCGCTAGTGTAGCACTGTGTTACGGCGTGGTAGCGAGTCTCGTCCCTTGCATTATGACTCATTTTAGAATGCACATTCTGCAGCTCACTCGTTATCGCTTCGATTTACCAAGTTGTAAAACAAGTAGTACAAGATGACAATACAGACAAATCACTAAAGGTATACATACTAGTTTAAGTGTAGGTAGTGTGCTATTTCACATAGTATATACTATACCTAAAAACCTAAAATCTAGATAAAAGATCTAAAATTAAACTTAATAATCTAAAATATATTTGTTTTGATATAGTTGTATTTTGTATGCTCATGTACCACTATACACAAATAACGTCATAACTTTAGATATTCTATAGTATATAACTGTAGATATTTAACATTATAATGCACATTGTCTGGTAGAGATCAAGGTTGTCTGGTAGAGATCGGTCGTGAGCGATAAGACCGCCAATTGTCACATTTCTTTTTTTTGTTCAAATTGTTTGTAAACTGTTTTGTTAAGTGTGCAATAAAGTATTTTCTATCTCTTCTATCTTCTATCTATCTATCTAGGATAGAATCTCAAGAGCTAAGTATCAAATTTTTTCTTTTTCGAGCATTAATATCTTTTTTATAATTCTTTATTATCACTATATGTATAACTACTGACATAAGAGTTAGTTTTGCGCGAAAACGAAAAAGAAACTTCGATTTTCCTTTTCCGAGTAGGCCCCGTCAGTAAGCAGAATTGATTAAGGAAGTAAGTATTATTTGCATGAACTTAACGCTAATATTTTTTATCAGGCGCTTGCTTGCGACTTGCGTAGCTATCTATAGATAACTATAAATAAAGAAAATAAGGTTTTAAATTCATCTGAATCATAAATATACACGAATTTTTTAAATAATATATCACTTCAATAATACATCATTAAATACTATATCACAAAAAGTGCCCGTAAACATTGTATTACCTTGGACAACAACGCTCATTCAGTAGGTAAGTAAATGAGGATTAGTTACGATAGAGTTAGGTTCAAGATTGAGATCAAGCTTAGATTCTTTGCATTACATGGGTGTAGGCCGCCCTTTGTACTTCATCGCATTTCTTATCCATAGCACGGGTAATTTATTACTATACTATCTATAGGCTGTGCTATAGGTATGAATGAAGGTCCTCGTCAGAACACATACTATGATCGTCTGCTTAATATGTCTCAAAAAAACTTTTGAAACTATCATGGTTATTTACAACACTACAGTTAACGGGATATTTACCATGATTTGAGTTTTCCAACTATCCGGAACCTGGAGCCCGGTGGTGAGAATGTGCAAAAACCGAAAAAGTGATGTATCAACCAGGCCGCGTCCAGATACCGTCAGTATTGTGTGTCGCGATCGAGTTGAGTTCGATAATGAAACCGGTGGTAGTGTTAATATTCGTAGCAAAAGACAAAGAAAGAGGGTAGATCGATATATCTGCCAATAAAAACGAACTCGCAGTGACTTTAGTTGTTCCGTGATCATGGCGCATGTAACTGTGCCGAAATATTGGAGAACTCAAAACTCAAATCATGGTAAATATCCCGTTAACTGTAGTGATGTCTCAGAAAGGTTTATTTTTAACCGAATTCAAAAGGAGGAGGTTCTCAATTCGAATTTTTATTCCCGGGATTAGTATTTATCCCGCAAAACTTAAAATAAGTGTAAAAGTAAGGGAATTTGAAATCGGTTTATCGTTTTTTAATATTATGTGTTTTGGACCTTTTTCGCCGTTTTTAGGATAAACCAACCGATTTTTTTTCTGGTGTTTTTATGGACTATTTGTGTTGCCTGTAGATTGTTTGCAACAGTCTGCAGTCAGCTCAGTTGTTTCAATTATAAATAGTAGTTCCAATTTGTTTCTATTATTTGATTGTAATTTTCTTTGTTAATAAAGACGGAAAAGTAAGTAGTATTTGGCGTAAATCATGAACTTATTTCCTCTCTTGGAACTTAATCCCATCACAGGCGTAGCTATAATATATCCTATCCTACTATAATATTATAAATGTCAAAGTTTGTATGGATGTATGTATATTTATTACTCTTCACGCAAAAAAACTGCTGAACCGATTAGGCAGAAATTTGGTATGGGTATAGTTTGGGATCTGGAATAACATATATGTACATAGGCTATTTTTTATCCCGATAAAACGCGGGCAAAGGCGCGGGCAGCAGCTAATAGGAATATAAAACATATCAAGCTATAGCGCGATATATTTTCTATATAAATTTTCGAGTGGCACACGCAGCTATTTTATTTTGGGAGCATATGGGTTAATGTTGATTTATAGCCCAAAATCTTTTATTTTCTTTAAGGTTCCAAAACTACCATAGAGCCAATACCAATGAGTGTTTCCATAATGTTTCGTGGGGCCGCGGCGTACGAGTGTCGACCCCTCCAACTCAACCCGTGAATGTCGTAAGAGCCGACTAAGGGAACTTACCAGAGGATGGGCAGCAGCTTTCTTCTGAGTATTTTTAAACACCAACACTGCGATCACCAATCCGCCTGCCAAGCGTGGTGATTATGGCAAATCCCCCCTACATGGGAGACCATCCACTCGGATGGATCGACGACATCGTAGCGGTCGCAGGGAGTCGATGGAGGCGGCTCAGGACCGCTATTTGTGGCGTCGTACGGGGGGAGGCCTATGTTCAGCAGTGGACGTGTATAGGCTGATGATGACGATGATGATGTTTCCATAAAAAAATAATGAACGAATGAACACTTTATTGCACTTAAAATAACATTAATACAAAATCTTATATCTAAATAAATAAATAAATAATGCTGGACAATTCACACAACATTATCTAGCCCCAAGCTAAGCAGAGCTTGTGTTACTAGATAACTTATATACATAATACAATAGATTAAATGGGAGTCAGGACATTGGTTGCAAGCACTTCCTTCATATAATACTGGCACTCTATTGGATCACGTAACTTTCCGTATAGTGTCTTCGGTTGGGTGCAAGGTGTTGCGCGCCTCATCAATGCCAGTGCGGTACTGTTGTCGAACAGCTTGGTCATCACGGATTATCGTGTACTAGGGCTGCCGGTCGGATATCTCGCCATGCCAGCCTTAATGACATCATCCGACGGGCCTTTGTCACCGCTAACGTACCAGCTATTCTCGAACCGAATGGCCTGTTGCGTGACGATGGTAAGAGGCCCGACGGCATGACTTTAGTCCCTTGGGAGCTGGGGAGCCCTATTGTGTGGGACGCTACATATGTCGTCACACTTGCGCCTTCCCATCTTTCAAGGACATCGACGTCGACGTCTGACGTCGTGAGGGCTGGTTCGGCGGCAGATTTGGCCGAGGATCTCAAGGGGCGCAAATATGCAGGTCTCGACAGAGCCTACGCATTTGCTCCCCTTGGAGTCGAGACCCTAGGGTCTAGGCCCACGGACCTAGGTCCGTGGGGTACCGAGGCTCTCCGGGTTTTCAAAATATTATCTGAGCGCCTGGTCGAAGCGACGCGTGACCCGAGCGCTGGTGAGTATCTAGCGCAGCGCATTAGCATTGCCATACAGCGGGGCAATGCAGCGAGCGTCTTGGGGACGCTTCCGACTGGTATTGATATGGACCAGTTGAGCTATCTGTAGATTGTTTGCTAACAGTCTGCAGTTAGCTCAATTATTTTAATTGTAAATACTAGTTTAATTTCTTTATATTATTTGATTGTTATTTTCTTTGTCAATAAAGACTATATATTAAATATAAAGATAATTTTTATTATACATAGGAAACGACCAGAACAAATGAAAAAATAAACAGTTTTGTACTGTATATTGCTCGCTGAGAGCAATTTATCTCAGATAACCTAGAAAACTAAGTTAAGTCATAAGTTATAGAGATGAGTCGGGTATTCAATAACTAACTCAGTACCTGTTAGCATGGTCCTAAAATATCTAACGCTATTGTAAAATCCGCATACCGCTAGGGAATAACTGTGCAAAGCGAGCATCGCGCCTAACCGACCGTGAGCCATAACTACCCAACGCTTCAATACCTATACTTACCTAACTATCATCTACGCATAGGTACTAGCGGACCGTTCACCCGTAAAGTTATGTAGCTGCAACAAGTATTTGGTATTTCTAACCAAAACGGTTAGATGGTATTTCTATCCAAATCGGTTAGATGGTATTTCTAACCAAATCGGTTAGATGGTATTTTTAACCAAATCGGTTAGATGGTATTTCTAACCAAATCGGTTAGATGGTATTTCTAACCAAATCGGTTGGAAATATATTGGGTAGAAATCAGAACAGGTATAGAGTATTGTAAAGTTATTGGGTACCAGTTGGTACTAGCGGTATTGAAACAAAATACCCAACTAATAACCGGTAGCCAAAATATCCAATAACTCCCATCCTTAATAAGTTAATAGAAAATGGTTTACGATTTGCGACAAATTATTTTTCGGCCAGTTTTATTCCTTGAAGAAAGCAGAATGAAAACTACAAAAAAAAATCTCATGCGGAACTCGCGAGCGCGACTCACTGGGCCATATTTAATACGATACGAGTAGTTCTTTCCGGACCCAAGGCACAACTACTATGCTTAACTAGTTGTGCCATGGGTACTTTTGATTCCTTTCTGCACAACTGAGGTACCAACGTCTCAACCCGGAGCCAAGGCAACTACTATGCCCTTCCGGTTGAGTCGTTGGGAACTCAGAAACCACTCTATTTTCCCATAGCACAACTACCTCTAATTCCGGTCAAAAGTCAACGTGACAAAAGTCGTTGGCAAAAAATCATAACATACTTTATGATGTCGGTAGGTTAATTAGGCCGAGTAACAAAAGCAGTTAATTAAATATTTTTTATCACCTACGACCTTTATACTGTAGTATAAAGGTATAGGTTTTTAGCTAAAAACTCTTTAGATAGATAGACCATACCAATAAGTACCATTATTGCGTTATTCTTCAAAGAATTTTCTAGTAGAATAAAATGTTATATAAAATTTTATTCGGTTTATTATTCGCAGGGTTTCTCAAATCAGTTTCTAGTATTGAGACCACGAGAGAAATGGAAGGACGTTCCAACGGATATTTACCTAACTGTAAGTAGCATAGGGCCGTGGAGCCGCGGCGTACGAATATAAACCCTTCCAACCCAACCCGTGAGTGTCGTAAGAGCCGACTAAGGGAACCTACCAGAGGAAGGGCAGCAGCTTCCTTCTGAATATTTTTCAACACCAAGACTGCGATCACCAATCCGCCTGTCAAGCGTGGTGATTATGGCAAAACAGGGTTATCTATGAGGGTTTTTGATAAAATTCACAAATAGCGGCCGCCTCCATCCATCGACTCCCTGCGACCGCTACGATGTCGTCGGTCCATCGAGTGGATGGTCTCCTATGTCACACACACACACTTTACTATTTCTTAATTTTTCATTCATTATTAAACACAAAATAAATAGGCAGAAAACCTACCTAGACACAGCCTTTAAAAACATTGATGTGAACAAAAAAACAAACTGATCACTTTCCGACTAAGAGCCTGCGACCGCCAGACCTTCGTCATTTATAAAAGCTGAGAGTTTGTCAGCTTATGCCCCCAACATACTCGTAGGTAAAATCGATCATCGATTATGAAATGGTGGGTTTGGCAGATATCTGCAAGCAAAGTTGCTGAATTTGCACCAAAAATTTCTTGTAGTTTATGGGTCTAGTTTTTTATATTTTGTTCCGGATAGTAGTAGAAATCAAGTACTTCCAATGCCAGACATTTTTCTTAGCGGCGGCGTTTTGCATAGTGGCTTTACCCTGCCCTAAGATCAAACAGCCTACGTTCTGCCCTTCAGACAATTTTAAATTCGTCGTCGACGACGTCTTCTGTTGCTGCACGAGCAAGGTTGAGAGTTCGATTCCCGCCTTAGTCCAAATGTTTTGCACTATTATATATTACTAGCTGCTGCCCGCGCCATCGCCCGCGTTTTATTGGGATAAAAAACAGTATTTTGTTATTCCAGGTCCTAAACTATACCCATAACAAATTTAAGCCTAATCGGTTCACTAGTTTTTGAGTGAAAGAGTAGGTAACAAATATCCATACATCCATCCATACAAACTTTGACATTTATAATATTAGTAGGAAGGATTTGGCCCTTTGGATGTTTTATATGCTCCCTCCCGAATACTCTATACGCCCTCATATATGTATTTTAAGCACCTGAGACGTGTTCGCGCTTTTTTACGCCCGAATTATAATCAAATTTGACAAGTATTTATTGAAAATTGGTGTACCTATATCAACCCCCTAGCACTAGGATTATTAACCCGGATAGAAAAGAGAAAAATTACGTCACATTATAGAATGTGTAGATTATAATATTTGAAATTCATTCCTTCAGCTTCACTAATTTACGCAATGTATAGCGATGCGATGTCATTATTGTCTTATCTACCCTGGAAAACAATCCCCGTGCTAGGGGGCAGTTTATCTAGTACCCATACAAGACAAGCTTTGTTCAGTTCGAGGCTAGATGGTGCTGTATGAATTATCCAGCACTATCTATTTACAGGTCAAGGATCCACAAAAGAAGCCAGGATATCCAGAAGGAGTCTGAAACACCTCCACTTCACACACCTCCAGAAAGGTCATTTCCTAACTGCCAACGGCACTCAGTATAGCTACCACCAGATGAAGCTCCTAGCCAAGAACTTGGACTTCAACAAGAAGACCCTTCTTTTTCAGAACGGATACCTTGACAGTTCGAATTTTAATGTCATGACGCCGGCCATGGGGGCATTGTATGCTAGCCTTGACTATAATGTTTTGTTGTTGGAGTATATCCACTTTATGATATATCCTTATCCAGTGTGAGTATTGTTTTTAAAGTCAGGGGCAGGACCAACCTGACCTCTCTCCGTATAGGTCCCATCGGATAACGATAGTGATGGAATAGTGAGTGCGTCTGTGTTTGCTTACACTCTCGTGCACTATCTAATAATATATATCCTAAGCACTGAAGTCATTTATGATTATACTAGGTGGTGCCCGCGACTTCGTCTGCACAGGATTAGTACTTCGATTTTTTTCTACCACTTGGTTGTCTTACGACTTCCACAGAGTTGTGGGGTTGATTCTTATGCCATAATTCGCTCGTGAGCGATAAGACCACTAATTGTCACATTTTTTGTATGAATTTGTTTGTAAATTGTTTTCTAAAATGTGCAATTTAAAGCATTTTGTCACTGTTTCTCCAGCAATTAAAAAAAAATGTAAAGATATGGAATTTCTTGTCTTTGAATGACTTTTTGTAAAAACCATAAAAGGTAGGTAACTAATATCCCTCTTATTTTCCCTCCAGTGCAGCAAGATTACTCCGTCCCATAGGTCAGAGAGCAGCAGAGATGTTGGTGCAACTCACTAAGTACGGCTTGGACCCCAAGAAGTTGGAACTGGTCGGCGTCAGTCACGGCGGACAAGGAGTCAGCTTCATTGGGAAACATTTTAATCGTTTGACCGGTAACTATAACCACAGAATAACTTTACAGGGTCCAAAGCTAAAACAAAACTTTAAAGGGTAGTTTTTTGATTTAGTTTCACTTCGGACCACAAACTGTTGAATCGCTCTGGCCCAAGTGAAAATTCAAAATAAATCAATATTTCTAGTGGCAGTTCGGCCGACTCGTCGTTTGTTTTAAAACTCAGCTTGATTTTTTACAGTCGCCAACAAAATATTATTGAGAGAACGGGGTATTTTACTCAATGTGACATGGTAGTATTTCATTAAAAAAAAATTGCCAAATCCGAACAAAGTCGTGAAAAGTCTTTTGAGCTCAATTTGTGAGAAAATAAAAACTGCAAACTTACTACTTAATTTTTTTCGGGATTTTAAAATAAAGTTAGCAATATTACTACCACTTAAATGTTTTTCGAGGATACCTACCAAGGAACCCTATTAAAATACAGGCTTCTTATCCTGGGGGCCTTCTCGGAAAACTTCGATTTCGTTTTTAAGAGTACAGGCCCTGGCTAGTGCCAAGTATACCAGTTGTTCGATTTAACTAGTACTTCAAACTATAGTTGTAAAAATTACAAAAATACATTGTATTGTATTTTGAAAATTCAATTGGTTCGATTTTCCAAAAATGTAAAAGATTTATTTATTTATTTAAACCACGTGGGACTCTATTTTGACAGGATACACCTAATACAATAGAGTACCTATTCCTTACAAGCTAGTTATTTTCAAACACTTTTTAACATTAGTGTGTACAATACAATTGAATTACATTATTAAGTCAAATACAATTAACATTATATAAACTAAATATCAAAAGCCACACAATTTTCCGATTTAGTATAGAATTAAATTAAATTTTTTTGTAGATATAATTATCTAAATATTTAACGTAATAATATTTAAAAATTACTTAAAATTCCTTAATAATTAAAAATTTACAAACAGCCGCGCATAGAATATCCTCATATTTTTTTTGTATAAAAGAGGTGCGCGTTGAAATCTTTTGTATGCTACACGGGTCTAGCGAAGCCCCGTAGCAGACGCTACGAAGTTCTACGAATAATGTATACCTTCATTCATAGAGGAGGACAGGGGAATTGTAGAGAAAAGTGAGATATATCAGAGGAAAGAAGGTAAACTCACTTTGATATTGGTGAATATCACGACCATCTAAATTCTTTAATTTCAATAAATTAGGTTTTTCGTGGTTTAACTCTGGTAAAACTGAGCTTTTCAGTCAGTTCAATAGTGGTCTCGACGAAAACGGCTTCCATTTTTGTATAGGATTTAGTATAGCAGCGCCTCTAACGTGAAAATATTGAACTATGCAAATCCCATTCAAAAATGGAATGTCTCGTCGCGTAGTCATCGAAACAAAACTATTGAGTAACCTCGAGGCTCCGGCCACTCGTACAAACTTGATAATAATCCGCTTAAAATAATTTACAGGCACAAAAGTATCAAGACTGACCGGTTTAGACCCGTCCGGCCCTTGCTTCAGGAAACTAGGTCCGGAAGACAGGATCGACGCATCAGACGCGGATAAAGTCGACATCATCCATACAAACAGCGATGTCTTTGGCTTTTGGGGCGCAGTTGGTCACGTCAACTTCTATCTGAATGGAGGAGAGCACCAACTCTTCGACATCGTACATTTCTTCAACTGCGAAAGCTTCTGCAGCCATATCAGATCTTGGAGTGCTTGGTTCGCGTCAGTTTCGTATCCAGATTTGTTTATTGCTATCAAATGTGATACTATACAGGAAGCTCGAGATAAAAACTGCTATAAGGAACCTTTGGTTACGAATTTGATGGGTCCGAAGACAGATTTCAATAAGACGGGGATTTTTCATTTGTCTACGACGAATCTTTATCCGTACGGTCTTGGACAAAAGGGGTTAAAGAAAGGTTATGATTATGCTTTAGAGTTGACGGCTAAAATTAACGAACCTGATGTGTTTGTCGTGTAGTTTTATTACAATTACATTAATCCATAACATTTATTTATTACGGTGCTAGCGCCATCTATCTTAGTACTATCAAACTACATTCAAGCGTCCGGCAAAGCAAGCTTCTTGGCGGTATAGAATACTGGGGATTTTTTGTTATGTGAGTTTTCAACTAGATGGCGTAAAAACGTATTGCCAATCTGACGATTATTAAAACTTATTTTTCACTTCTCTTGCTCAAAAAGTGTATCATAATAGTGTAGCTTAGCGGGCCTAAAACTCGAGTTTAATACCTCGGGCTAAAAAGTATTTTTTCTTTTTAATTTTTGTCTAAAATCATCAGCTCGTACAAAGCATTCGTTCTCTTATATAAAAACTCGACTTCTTGGTGCTCCGTCAATCTTTTTTTTTTAAAATAGAACCGTCTTGGTGATGTTTTATGAAGGTTGATTCTTCCCTTCATGGTAGAATGCGAACTGTTTCGTTGCGGGTTAAATAGAGATTTAAAAAAAAAATATGGTATTGGCGCTACATCTCTAGAATTTTCTTCATTCCAAATCACAAACTTTTACGTTTAACTTCCTGACTTTTACTTCCAAATTGTGAACGTGAAAAATGTCATCAAGTGATAGTGAAGATGCTAATATGCAAATGGAAGAAAAGGGAAAAGAAATAATTATGAATCTGTTGCCGACAAAATCACGTGGAATATATTTAAAGAGTTACGAAAATTTTATGAAATGGAGAGATGAGAAACTTGTGGATTCTTTTACAGAAGGGGTTTTTCTCACTTATTTTGATGAATTATCGAAAAAATTCAAATCGTCGACTCTTTGGAGCACATATTCAATGTTAAGAATGACCTTACAAACGAAACACGACGTCGATATTAAAAAAAATATGTAAATTTAACGGCTTTACTGAAGAAATTGTCCTCTGGATACAAGGCAAAAAAATCTAAAGTCTTGACGACACAAGAAATCGATACATTTTTAAATAACGCTCCAAATAAACAATACTTGGCAACAAAGGTAACCTACTTATGTACTCTACTCAAACTAAATAAATAGATACCTACCTACATACCTAAATTATGTACCTAGGTTATTACGATTATTAACACACTTATTTTTTTGTTCAACAGGTTGCTTTCATAAATTAAAGCAGAATCAGCGGTGCATGCAGAGGAATAGAGCTTGCCAATATAACGCTAGAAGACGTAGAAACGGATACAAACCTACAAGCTGTGAGTCTGCCGAACACGAAAACAAACAAAGAGCGTAAATTTGTCATCAGTGGAGAATACCTTAATATGGTTAAAGCCTATCAGGAGTTACGTCCCACTAATGTTTCAACGAGAAGATTTTTTCTAAATTATTAAAATGGTAAATGCATAAGGCAAGTCATAGGCATAAATAAATTTGGTAACATGCCTAAAGATATTGCCACTTATCTAAATTTACCAAATCCGGAACTCTACACGGGCCATTGTTTCCGCAGAACATCCGCGACTCTGTTGGCGGACTCTGGTGCGAATATAACGACATTAAAACGGCACGGTGGATGGAGGTCCGATCAAGTGGCTGAAGGTTATATAGAGGACTCTATACAAAACAAGTATCACGTCACGCAGCGGATTACGGAAGGAATCAATATTCTACCAAACATTACAGAACCCCAAGCATCTACATCGCGGGATTGGATGAATATGTCAACTCAGCTGAAGCCGCACTCAGATCTTAATAATGCAGGAAACTCAAGCATGAGTCGAGTCTCTCCAAATTTACTCCACAACAATCAACTCAAAATATTATCACATCCCAATCACAGAGGACCGAAATAAAATTGCCCGGGAAAAACATATCACTAAACATTCAAAATTGCTCTAACTGCACATTTAATTTTTAATAAAATTGTCTAATTTTGAATTGTTTTATTTTCTCGCAATCGAAGTGAAAAGTAAAGTGTTTTACTCGGGCCAACTGTAAAATACTATTATTTTATAATTAACTATCAATTTTCTACCCTAGGGCTCTTAGGTTTAGGTATTAACTTCTGTAAGTATAACTTTATAGTTTATCAAGCTTCAGAAAAAATCCATTACGTAGTATCAGTTTTAATTTTTTTGTCAAGCAATTCTCCACAAAAGAGATTCCCAGTAAACATCTCTCATTCAAAGTATTTTTTATATCGTAGCTAAGGTCACAACAGTGTAATAATATCCACAGCTGTTTACCTGACCGGGGTATAAGAACAAAGAGCCTAGCCCTTGCCAAAGGGTCATAATATGACCCTTTTCATACTGTCCATATTGAAAGGGTCACCTTCTACATTTTGTATAAAGAATAGAGGGTTGAAAGTACGTTTTGGTGTTTTTTTAGGTCGTGTTCTTTAAAGGGTCAGTACGCAGGTCTATTCATAGTTTTTGTAAGATTATTTGGACACCTGGACCTTATTTGAATGGATGTTTTAGTGGAATTATTCTTGCATGCATGGCTAAGCTGTTTTGCAACTTTTTTCTATAGATGATAATGAGAAATTACATAACATGGAAAGGACTTTGATTTTAAAACTATTGTTCCGAAAAAAGCGGTTAAAAGATAGAATGTTTTAGATTTAAAACAAATAGGCGAATAACCTATACCTACATCCTGGTCGTTTGTTTTTTTTAATCTTATAGCTACAGTGGTCGTTTCACCACAATCTCCATCATCAAACTTTCCATCAGGTGATGGAAAGTGACGATGTGGCCGAAGGTGTGTCACGAAGGTCTAGAAGATACATACCTATTCACTATTGTCTTGAAGAGACTCAAACACCGAAAACCCTCTTTGTTGACCAAAAATTTAATTGTTATAACTCTACAAACATTGTCTGTTAACGATCGATCATCAACAAGAAGACCGTCAATTGAAACTAATTTTAAAATTATTTTTTCTGTGCAAATTGTTTCCATGCAATAAAAATAGAGAAAGATAGTAAAGTATCAAAAGGTTTCTGTTTCAAAATGTTGTTTCTGTCCATCATTTTTGACGTTGACATCTACATCAACTATTATTATTAGGTCACAATAGGTAGGTACCGACCAGAGGAAGGGCAGCAGCTTCCTTCTGAATATTTTTCAACACCAACACTGCGATCACCAATCCGCCTGCCAAGCGTGGTGATTATGGCAAAACCCCCCTACATGGATAGCATCCACTCGATGGACCGACGACATCGTAGCGCTCGGAGGGAGTCGATGGATGAAGGCGGTTCAGGACCGCTATTTGTGGCGACGTATATGAGGATGCTGTTTCCAGAAATAGCATGTACATGCTGTTTCTGGCGGTCAGCTACCCAATTATGCAAAAAGCAGGTGCACATAATGCATGTAATGTCTAGGTTTCGTGTTCTTTTTTTATGGACATGAAAATTTGCTTTAATTAAATACTTTTAATAAATTATTCGCTAAATAAATATTCAAATTGCAAGCAAGTGTGAGTTTCAGAGTGACTTATACAATGTACAGACTTGGCAAAAAAGCGAGCGAGAAAAAAAAATGGTATTGTTTTAGTTCAACAAGGAAAAAGACTAGCAGATAAGCTATTTACCACAAATCGTACACCAGTTACTAAGAACCTAATAATGCTTACTTTGATTGATTTATTTTTTATTGAGAACTACCAAATATCGTTTAGCTTTCCCGCTCCCACCGTAAGAACACCGTTACTACTTTTAGCATACTTGTGTATAATCGACGATGCAAGCTAAAATCAGTAGGATAAGGTATCGTTTAAGAAAATCAAACTAGCCAATCTACGCCCTAAGGACTTTTTGAGATCCCTTGTCTTTAGTCTAGTCTTTACAAGTCTCGGTCCATAGGTCCATGTAGGGCGCTTGAGGCTTTTGTGATTTTCTACGTACATAGGCCAGATAAACGTGATTAAGTATCACTTTGTGTAGATCACTTTATGTTCTAACAGCATAAGGTAAAGAGCTTGGTTTCTAGAGGAATAAGCGAAGTTTCTTTGATCCGAAACGGTAAACGAAACGTCATCGACCCAGTGTCAATGACACGACTTTTTTATAATGATGACATAATCTATTTTAGTCTTTAAGGTATTTATTATATGGGTCTTAGTTAAGTAACCTACTTGTCTTGTGATGCCTGAAATGATGATGATGAAAATGATTCAATAAATAAAGAATGCTGTGACGATGTGACGGACGATTATCCCGAAGGTCTATAAGACAATTAATTGTTGACTTGATGAGATGAAAATTAGGTTGTTGTTGGCTGGGAAAACTTAAGTAGGCAGCATGTTCCAGAACTTGGTGGTAGGAATGGTACGTAAAAAAGATCCACTTAGTGGAAGAAATATCCACAAGATGGTGGAAATGGGATAGGATATTCGAAGGTTCCAATCTGAAACAGAGTCCAAAAAAAAGAATTAAACAATTGCGACCAATAGTTTCCTGTCTTGTATCATTAAATTATTTCGTCCATTATCTTTAACTACATAGGAATAGATAGCTAAGGCACATAAACCTTTATACCTCTACATAAAGCCACCTTTCTGCACACTTAGCTTTTTTAAGGGGTGGTGGGTTTGCCAAAAAGAAACGAGCACCGTATACAGGATGTCTGTGACGGTATTATCAGTCTTGATACTGGGTATTATTGTTTAGGTATTTTTATTTCTGAAATGTAACGAATGTTTCGGAAATCAATTTTGATTTCCGAAAATAACGCCTAAATAATGTTTCATTTGTACAAGAAATGGTGGACATTAAATTAAGAAATATAAATAAGGACATATTAAAACCTCAAATAGATCTTAAATCTTTATTACTGTCAGAATCAACCACTGACGATCTGAAACTTTTTATAATAATAATTCGCACTTTATAGTTGAAAGTGGAAGCCTCTTATGAGCATCATAGCCCCCTGTCTTCAGCTTGTTGCATCTAGCATCTGCCTATAGTCTTTCGCAGGTGCTAATCTCACCTAGCCGGAGCTTTGATAGTGCTCAAATTCCCTACGACCAGCTTTTGAAGGTGCTAAAATTAGTAAAAAACTATTTATCGTATGTTTTAAATTCAGAAGAATATGATTTCTTCTATACAGGCATAACCTAGTGAAGAAATCGATAGAAAAGTTCAATATAAGGGAATAATAATAGCTGTCTGCAAATGAAATACTTAGTTGCTCTTTTCTTTTTTTTCTGTTATACGTACCTTTTTTTTATATATTTTTAATTTTATTTATTCGGGGTAACAATCAATTACACTCTTAGCCTAATTCAATTGATACTTATTCTATGTTCCGAATGTTTACCTAATGTAATTATCTATGTCTTATGTTTTAATAAATATTTTTTACTTTATTTGCCAAAAAGCTGTAGGTATTCAAATATCAAGATTGGTATATCGCAGTGCTATCTCTCATTAATAACGAAGAGTGAGCGCACAAGGATCTCGTCGGAGAGGGTACACTTTCTTTTTGAATGAGCTTCGAGGGTAATGCCACTAGATTTTGACTTTCAGGATTATTCTGAGACATGTACACGAAAAGAGAGATTATAGTCCTTATTTTAAACTATGTAGGGGTATTATGCCCCTACATAGTTTGCCGTGGGGCCGCGGCGTACGAATATCGACCCCTCCAACTCAACCCGTGGATGTCGTAAAAGCCGACTAAGGGAACCTACCAGAGGAAGGGCAGCAGCTTCCTTCTGAGTATTTTTAAACACCAACACTGCGATCACCAATCCGTCTGCCAAGCGTGGTGATTATGGCAAATACCCCCTACATGGGAGACCATCCACTCGATGGACCGACGCATCGTAGCGGTCGCAAGAAGTCGATGGAAGGAGGCGGCTCAGGACCGCTATTTGTGGCGTCGTACGGGGGAGGCCTATGTCCAGCAGTGGACGTGTATGGGCTGATGATGAGGGGTATTATGATATTCTGTTAGAAATTCGAATAGTTAGGTATAATGATGAACATACAGAAGTCTAAATAATTAGGTACCTATGTATTATTATTTAGATTTCTGTGGATGAACATCATCACGGCAAATCTTTCACTGTACAAGCTACCTGTTTATGGAATGCTCTCCCCCTGGATATCAAATGTGACAGCAGAGGCTTTTCATATGGGCTGCGCAGTATTCCATATATAGGTACTATTCTGGAGATATATAATGAACTTAATACAATATATTAATTACATAGAGATAGATATCTTTTTTAAATGTTCCATTTAAAATAATTAAACATAGAAAATACCCAGAACAGAACAACTGAGACAAATAGTAAAAATATTGGTCCCACGGCGGGAATCGAACCAGCTACCGCGTCGCAGGCGGACCTTCGCCCGCCGCGCCACTTCAGTCGCCGCTCATAAGTACATAAACTAAATTCTTTGATAAAACTTTTGAAACTAACCGAGAAATTCTTTGAACCAACGTGACCATACACCTTTCAAAGCACGTCTGGGTCAATGGCCCTCAAAGAGATGAAACTTTTCCACGTCGTCTCCCAAAAGATAAAGAATACGTTCCATTTCAGGGGTGTGTTGTGTCCCTTTTACCTTCCTATGAGTAGGTTATTGTTCAGTCGGTGTAAAGGGCCGGTTAACTCAAATTATCAGTTACGCACACTTCAATAACTTTATCGCCAGCTAGCAACTTCCCGCAGCTGTGCTCAAGTTGTACCTGGATAGAACATTAGTAATAGAAATAGTCGCTGGGAAGTGGGATCAAGGGTCAGATTCAAATGGCGGTATACTCCTGGACTCTGCGCGTATCGTCAGGAAGTTCCTCTCTCTGCAGCCCTATTCACCGGCCGCTTGAGCTTAGCTTCGCAGCCGATGATCTTTCTCGTTCTGTTATATTTTTTGCTGTATAATAGTTTTATAATATTGTATTGTATTTTTTAAAGTAAAAATTTTTTTTAAACGATATTTAAAATAAATGAAGTGGTATAGTAAAGTTTATAATTCTTATGTGGGAAGACCTTGCACTTTATGGACCGATGATCTCGTAGCAGTCGTAGGGAGTCGATGGATGGAGGCGGCTCAGGACCGCTATTCGTGGGGTGAGGTCGTCGTTTCGGGAGGCATACCTATGTTCACAAGTGGACGTAATCACACTACGCTTATGATGATGATGATATCTACCCTTTGGAGCTAAAATTCAATGTAGTAAAAAAATATTGGAATAATATTACCTAAACCAGTAACAAGAAGGGCTTACGAATTAGTATACTTTCCAAAGGCGGTTCTTACGAAAATTTGTAGAAGGTTTTTTACCGACTTCAGAAAAAAGAAGGAGGTTCTCAAGTCAGTACTGCGGAAACCCATTGAAAAAACTAAAATATCGAGAATGGACGAAGGAATTTTAGAATGAAAAATACTTAGTAACCATTCCACGTTAACCTACTTAATTTTACGTATAATTATTTCTACATACATATGTTTAATTCTTAAGTATATTTTTCGGCTTCAGGTATGTTTTTTTTTTTAAATTTACCTCGTTCATTGGTTTCCGATACTCGTGATAACCTACTTGGTAAGTATATACTTACCTGCCTGAACTAAGTATGAATGTACTGCAGCGGGCAATATCCGGTTCGGACCGGTTCTATCCTTTATTACACCGGTAGTGACGTAGACGGACGGAAATTGATAGACGACATCACTGGAATTGAGGGATATTTGAACTCCAAAATAGTTACATCTCGTTTTATCGTCGATGTAAAGAAATTTGTATTTCTAAATGTAACTAAATACGTGTTTCACCTATAATGGGTAGTTAGAGGGTTAGATATGTAGATAAAACTAAATTTGTTCTAAAACCCAAGATATTTTTTGTAAACAAAAGGATTACCGAAGAAATATTGGTAGAAAATATATTTTTACACTGGTATCATCGTAGCAAAATTTCAGAAATTCGAAACAATTAGGTTTTGAATACTTTCATTAATCATTCGTCTATCGTCCGTTATCGAACTCAAATTTGAGCCATTTTCACTATGCTTGTGCAATTATGCGTTGTTGAATTTCAGTAGTGTCTGCTTCTGCGTCTTCGTTCGATATTCAAATCTATACAAAACGTTTTTCCAAAACAAAAAACCAAAAACCTCTTTCCCAACTCTAATTACCATTAATTAACAAGGAGTTCACACACCCCCAATCATGGCCCTTAAAAATGCACCCCAAAAAAACCAAGATCACCCTCTATGGTTTATTTACTTTTCTAGTATCGAATAAATCAATGGTACTTGATTCTAAGGGCAGTTGTGCGCATGCGAGATAAAAATGGCTACCGAAAAAAACGGGAAATAAGAGAAAGAAATGGCGCGGGGGTGCAGAGGATGAGTTCGGGGTGCGGTTCAGTGGCGTTGACTAGCGGGGGTGGGTGGTTTTGGTTTGTTTGAAGATATAACGAATTCATTGTGAAATAGTACAATGCCATTGTCTGTGGTGAGTAGATTCTCTCTAGTAGTAGATAGTAGAGCATATGTAGGGAGCGTTTATTTCATCCACCAAGTTATACGCCCGTGGTCCACCTGCGTGGAGCACGGGAGCAAATAATTTCCCATGCTCCACCTGAATCTCCAAATGTTGACACCGTGGTTATTTGTTTCAATGTAAGTTCTGTGACTTAAATTATGTAACTTATCTAATTTCTAGCACACATCTATTCGATACACTAAAACTTGTCAAATTAAAATGAATTTAGGTACTCTTTTTTTTAGTTTCGATATAATTTTCACAATGAATAAATTGCAAAATTGCGGAAGGCGATTCAAAAGGCAACAGATACTCGTAAAAAATCACATTAATTGCACTAGAACTAAATTAATAGACACTTATTAAAGCAAAACAGAACTGACAAACAATAAAAAAAACACGACTGCTCAGCTGTAACCAACGAACGTACAAATTTACAATCTCTTTACAATACACACGCAATCCGCTGCAGTACTTCACGGTGAGCAAAGGGGTGTGTCTTCCCCACCTCGAGGGGTGTAGCTTACCCCCAAACCTTACCACGGACTAGTGCCTCGTTCACACGCATGCAATGGGATAGTAGATGAAGCCAGTAGAACTGGAATATAAACGGTGGTCTAGATTTATTGAGTTTGTTGTTATAATGTTACCTTATGTTAGATTTTGATGTGATGAATACTAGATGAACTATCATTATCCCACGATAATGTCAACCACTGCTGACCTCTTAGTCCTGCGCTGGTCTAGGTGCAGCCCACACGAGATGAATGAAATTATGTAGGTAGGTAAGTACCATTTCTAGAAAAAAAAAAATCTTTCTTACCACTACTAGGAAATGGTTTTAATTAACCTGAAGATTCGCGCAAAGACAGATATGGCCACAAAATTACGCCGACACTGCGCGACGCGACGTTGAGTCGCTCGCGATGTCGCGAAGGATCTGCTCAGAGGGCCTACTCGGAAAACGGAAATCGAAGTTTCTGATTCGTTTTCAAACAAATGGTAATCTTATGCAAGCGACATAAGAGTTGGTTTTGCACGTAAAAGAATCAGAAACTTCGATTTTACATTTCCAAGTAGGCCTGCTGGTCACCCTTCATTTTTTGGGTGCATATCGCAAGACTATCAGTGTGATTTGAAAGACCGGAAATCGATCTTTCCAATGGCATGTAAAAGTTTATAGTCTGTGAATGAAATTCGCGAGTTATTTTGTGAGATTTGATTTGTTTGTGTATTTTTGGTAAATTTTTATGTGACAAGTTCGCGGTCACGTGATTTTAGCGATTCAGGGGAACATTTGGTTCATTTTTTAAACGTTTACAAGTTTTTTTTTGTACGAATTTTTATACGGCTCGCCAGGACGATCACACCTTTTAAACCCCGACGAGCGAGTGATTGATGATGATAATAACAAATATATTCCCAAAGTTTAATTTAACTATCAAGTTGAGGATTTAGTTCACCCACTTGCTTGGTTCTAACTCGCTCCAGTAACTAAGCAGAGTTGAGAAATCAACTTCTCATAGTCGGACATCCAGTCTATAAAATAAAAAGTCTAAGACAACCCAAATTATGTTCTCCATAGTATTTGATCCTCCATCATGCCGATATGACGAGGTTTCTTATGATCTCGTACAGCGAATCCACGCACTAGAATAAAAGCCGCACAGTTAAGTTAGATCGAACGGTTCAACTGATAGTGCGTAGTCGTAGTTAGGTAAGTGTTAGCTATTTGTAAGCATTGCCTCATATAGTGGCCATGACGCTCTTATCTCAAACGATATCAGTCAAGTGTCATGATGGGAGCTGTGTCATGTCATGACTGACACATGATATCGCCTATCACATCATGATGGGCGATCATAATGTGAAGATATTATGTGAGATGGTTATGGCTTACAGCTCTAAACTTTTGAGTTGCAATACGTTAACGGTTTCCAATGAAGAATATTTAAACCAAAAAGAACTTACGAGTAAAAACAAAAAAAATGTAATTATCAAGTTCGTGCTTGAAATAAACCCGTAAAAAAGTTTACACCCCTTCTGATCTCCACTTACCAGCAGCGGCCCAATTACACATGCCGACTCTAAAGTACTGCCGAAGAATAGATAATAGAAGGTAGGGGAGATAGGGGCTAGATGGAATAGGGTAAATATTTAAAAGCTAGTAACTTTGCTGGTTTTTGAAATGTTTCTTTTGACTTACGATTTATTTGCTACTCAAAGCAGCAGCGGTAGGTAATAATTAATTATTGAATGACAGCACACCATACGAATAATCATATTATATTTTAAAAAATTGTTTGTTAATTAAAGCAGAAGGAAATAGAACAGTTTTAAGGAGCCTAAACACCAGTCTTCTTTGTGAACGAACGTTTGTATGATAGGAAAATGGATGTTCAGTAGTGCGTGAAGAGGACGCAATAATTAAATTAAAAAAAATCAATAGTTAAACAGATCAAATTGTAAATTTCGTAGATATGCATTATTTTATTGTTAGGAATAAACAATAAAATAATACGTATAATAAGTACACTACATTCTAATCCGGAAAACACTTGGGACGAAGCCTTACTTAGAATAAATTATTACAACTAGAAACGTAAGTTTAAAAAGTTTGGGCTAACTTTTAAGATTTTATACCGATCCAACTGAACTTTCCCTCCTCTATTCACAAAAGGCGGCGGGGGCGGCAAGGATAAAAATGGGGAGGCAAGAATAAAAATGGGGTGTTAAGAGCGGCAGCCATCTTTGCACCCCTTAAACCGCTCTACACCCCCGCCTGTCGATTTTGTGATGAAATGGAAAAAAATATGAAATTATTTTGACGGTGCATCGAGGGTTGGTATTTTAGGTACCTACTGTGTGTAATCAAGGTGAAGGGAGTAATTTGGGAATAAATTATTATGGGGTAGGGTTCGTTTGTTGTGAGACTTGTTCTTTCTTGTTTTTCAGTGAGAATTATTAGTCAAAACTTGTGTACATAACTATGAGATTGGTAAATATAAAACCTACATACTTCTTGAAAGGAAATAAAAATGGTTTTCGATACAAAGTGACCTGTGTCGCAGGCGGACCTTCGCCTTCGCGCCACATCGGTCATCGTTCCACAGAAAAAAATAGTTTTGGATAAAATGGGAAGTCTGGTTTTCATTTTACGCGACTCACAACTCAAAAATTACGTTCGATTTGCACTTTTATGTACCCAATACTTAGAAACCGTGAAGTAGGAATCCATGATGCCTATAAAAAGACTCAGGTTATTAAAACTACAAAGATACAAACAATAATTTACCTGAGGGCGTGGCTATTACTTTCATAATAACCTCTTGACAAGGTTATTGGTCAGTGTATTGTAGGCGTGCATCGCGTTACTAGACGTCGTTTGTTTTTACAAAGTTATGGCGGAATATTGTAATTTTAATCAGAAAATGCGGCTGTGGTTAAGCGTAATAAAAATGGTCCTTATCAGCCATTTCTATACACCTTTGGGTATTGCAAGTAAAGCAGCCATTATTATACACTCTTGGGTATTTGCAAGTAAACTAGCCATTTCTATACACCTTTGGCTTATTGCAAGTAAAACAGCCATTTTTATACACTTTTGGGTAATGCGGTTTCAGAACAATTTCTTTGTTCTATAAAACAATCCTATTATTTTATGTTCAAGGCATCAATCACAGCTTGGCAAAGAGTCTAGCTATTATTATTAGATACTACTAGGTTTAGCCTGCGACTTCGCACCGCTTTAAAAAAAATCCTATATATGATAAATAATAGATTCAGGCGTTACTTTGCGGAAATCCATTGCACAATATTAGAATGAAGAAATATTTAGTAACAATTCCGCGTATAACCTTCTCTGATAGTATTCATCAAAGTAAGTTGTCTACTAGTTTCGTCTCTCCACGAGACATCTTCAGGACACCACAATACTCGACCTTGACATTGAGATTGGTAAGCACAGCAACACCGACAGAGTCCCGCCAGTGATGTTGCCTCTCCGAGCTCCGCGCGCCAAGTGAAGCAATGCCCGCAAAACCCCCCCTTTATATAGTCACGGATCAAACAGTGCGCACACAAAGTTCATAGTGTGTGTGTGGCAGTACTATTGTTTGAAAAGATTCGTAATAACGGTGACCGAGGCAAACCTGTACTAAGTTCATTCAACAGTGTATTATTACTATATTTTGTAATTTCTAAATTTTCTAAGACTGACATCCTAAATCCCTTATCACAAGTATGTAAAATAGAAAAACAATGATTTTGACTTAAAGAATGACCAGATTCCAATAAATGTTTTGCAAAGTTAGATTTTTCTGGATAATTGTTTCTATAAGCAGCTAAATGTTCTTTATACCTAACCTGAAAACTACGACCCGTTTGACCTACATAAATACCATTACATTCGTCACATACCAACTTATAAACACCCGATTTTTTATTGTTATCTAACCTATCTTTACCGTTACAAATCTGTTTTAATAAATTGTTTGTTTTGAACGCTGCGTGTACTTTATGTTTAGACAAAACTCTTGAAACTCCGTCACTCAATGGACCTAAATAAGTTAAACTGCCCACAAATTTGTCTATCCTTTCTGGAGCTACGGGATACAATAAGGAACGGATAATGTTTTGTTGTTTACTTCTTATTAAACCATCAACCATCTTTCTACTATATCCATTACTTTCAGCCGTGTGGTAAATAATAGATAGCTCTCTGTTAAAGTTCTCCTGAGATAAGGGGACTGACATCATTCTATGGACAAAACTACGGTAAGCTGATAGCTTATGTTGGAATGGATGACAAGATGAATTTGGTATTGTAATATCTGTGTAAGTAGGTTTTCTGTAAATTTGAAAATCATGCCTATTGTTTAACCTAGTTATTGTCAAATCTAAAAAGTTCAGCGAACCACCAATTTCTAATTCAAGTTTAAATTTTATTTTTGGATGAATTGCATTAAGTTTGTTAACGAACAGTTCTATTTGACGCAAACTTCCAGTCCAGCATATGATAATGTCATCTACATAACGATAATAATATAAAATGTTTGATTCCCCTATAATGTTTTTATTCTCAAAACTGTCCATGAAAATGTCTGCCATAAGTGGACTTAGTGGTGAACCCATAGCTAACCCTTCTTTCTGTTTGTAATATTGATTGCCAAATTGGAAGTAATTTTGTTGCATACAAGTTCTAGTCAAAGATATTAACTCCTCCTTTTCTGCCGGAAGTACTCGTTGTCGCTCAAGATGTCCTTCCAATATTATCAAACTCTCCTCATAAGGTACGTTTGTAAATAAACTTTCTACATCCAGCGATAATAACTTTGCATTGTGAGGCAGGCTAACATCTTTAACTTTGTTGACCAAATCCATACTATTCTTTAAGCTATACTTTGGATTGAATCTAGATCTACTTTTTAATTCGTAATTTAAATATTTTGATAAACCATATGCTGGTGCTCCTATGTAAGAGACAACGGGCCGGATTGGAATATTATTTTTATGTATTTTAGGTAAACCATACAACATTGGTGTTCTTGGATTCATAGGAATTAAATATGGGTCAGACCCAACCAAAGTTTTCACACAGGAATTGAAAGAAATGACAAAAAACTCATGCTTTATTTCTCCAAACTCTCTTAAATATTTAATTCCTATGAATCCAAGAACACCAATGTTGTATGGTTTACCTAAAATACATAAAAATAATATTCCAATCCGGCCCGTTGTCTCTTACATAGGAGCACCAGCATATGGTTTATCAAAATATTTAAATTACGAATTAAAAAGTAGATCTAGATTCAATCCAAAGTATAGCTTAAAGAATAGTATGGATTTGGTCAACAAAGTTAAAGATGTTAGCCTGCCTCACAATGCAAAGTTATTATCGCTGGATGTAGAAAGTTTATTTACAAACGTACCTTATGAGGAGAGTTTGATAATATTGGAAGGACATCTTGAGCGACAACGAGTACTTCCGGCAGAAAAGGAGGAGTTAATATCTTTGACTAGAACTTGTATGCAACAAAATTACTTCCAATTTGGCAATCAATATTACAAACAGAAAGAAGGGTTAGCTATAGGCATGGAAATAATTGCTACTTTTAAATCATTATCATTCAATGATATTATAAAAAAAATCACAATGATTTCACATGTGATATTTCACTGGCAAATGATTTTTCATACCTAAGATTACCCTAGCGCCATACGTTCCGTATGCTAAAAATGAAGTATGAATTATACTTCATTCTTAGCATACATAAATTATCATCAATGTCACCGCTCCTACGCGTAGCGCTGCGCTCTTCGTACTCGTACATATTTTGACATTATACCTAGCGGCGACGAATCAGCAAAATATGGTTGTTCTTTCTAACACGCCCGCTCTAGAATGATTCGTCTTCATACCCACTCGCTCTCTACGTCGATGTTATTACTATGATTTCCGTATTATTTACGAACAACGATGCGATTTCATTATGTGTGATTTTTCACTTGCTACATGAAGGGAGGTAGCAGATGCGATATATGATAATGCATATCATATGATAAATCATCAATCGTTTTGAGAATAAAAACATTATAGGGGAATCAAACATTTTATATTATTATCGTTATGTAGATGACATTATCATATGCTGGACTGGAAGTTTGCGTCAAATAGAACTGTTCGTTAACAAACTTAATGCAATTCATCCAAAAATAAAATTTAAACTTGAATTAGAAATTGGTGGTTCGCTGAACTTTTTAGATTTGACAATAACTAGGTTAAACAATAGGCATGATTTTCAAATTTACAGAAAACCTACTTACACAGATATTACAATACCAAATTCATCTTGTCATCCATTCCAACATAAGCTATCAGCTTACCGTAGTTTTGTCCATAGAATGATGTCAGTCCCCTTATCTCAGGAGAACTTTAACAGAGAGCTATCTATTATTTACCACACGGCTGAAAGTAATGGATATAGTAGAAAGATGGTTGATGGTTTAATAAGAAGTAAACAACAAAACATTATCCGTTCCTTATTGTATCCCGTAGCTCCAGAAAGGATAGACAAATTTGTGGGCAGTTTAACTTATTTAGGTCCATTGAGTGACGGAGTTTCAAGAGTTTTGTCTAAACATAAAGTACACGCAGCGTTCAAAACAAACAATTTATTAAAACAGATTTGTAACGGTAAAGATAGGTTAGATAACAATAAAAAATCGGGTGTTTATAAGTTGGTATGTGACGAATGTAATGGTATTTATGTAGGTCAAACGGGTCGTAGTTTTCAGGTTAGGTATAAAGAACATTTAGCTGCTTATAGAAACAATTATCCAGAAAAATCTAACTTTGCAAAACATTTATTGGAATCTGGTCATTCTTTAAGTCAAAATCATTGTTTTTCTATTTTACATACTTGTGATAAGGGATTTAGGATGTCAGTCTTAGAAAATTTAGAAATTACAAAATATAGTAATAATACACTGTTGAATGAACTTAGTACAGGTTTGCCTCGGTCACCGTTATTACGAATCTTTTCAAACAATAGTACTGCCACACACACACTATGAACTTTGTGTGCGCACTGTTTGATCCGTGACTATATAAAGGGGGGTTTTGCGGGCATTGCTTCACTTGGCGCGCGGAGCTCGGAGAGGCAACATCACTGGCGGGACTCTGTCGGTGTTGCTGTGCTTACCAATCTCAATGTCAAGGTCGAGTATTGTGGTGTCCTGAAGATGTCTCGTGGAGAGACGAAACTAGTAGACAACTTACTTTGATGAATACTATCAGAGAAGGTTATACGCGGAATTGTTACTAAATATTTCTTCATTCTAATATTGTGCAATGGATTTCCGCAAAGTAACGCCTGAATCTATTATTTATCTTAGATCAGCAGGTACAGCTGAACAGGCAAAATTATACATCAAACTCACTCAGTCACATCGTATTGCAGCTCAAAATGTATGGTTCAATCAACAGTGTAAACATTTGGGGGTTATTCCATCTTACATTAAAATTAGAAGTAATACAAATAGTAGGGCAGCTAACGTTGCTTTGATAAGGGCTAGGAATACTTGGTTAAATGAGGAAATAAAACATTGGTTTACTATCAGAGACAACTATAAAACTCACTTGGGAGTTTTACACATGGAGTTAGCTTATTCCTTACACAACATAGAATTTGATTTACTAGATAATAAAGCTAGGGAATACGCTGCTGAGTTAGCCCACAGGAAATATATAATTCAGACAGGGAAATTAGATCGATTAGTTAGAGACAAACAGAGGGTAGACCGACTAAGGGGGAATAGTAATACTGTGCAGCAACCATGTCCTCATACGTTCTATCAACGCGTAGAAAATCATAGTGGCGTCCAGTTCACAACTTCAGAATTATCACTGTTAGAAAAGGGTCTTAAATACAACTTACAACCAGTTTTAAATAAGAAAACTTTGGAGATTTTGGCTGTTGATTCAGAGATGGCAATTGTTAGGGGTAAAGCTGACGAAGGGGTTAAACATGAGGTAGCCTCTTTAATAAAGAAACCAATTAGTTCAGCTATAGTTCCAAGTTTACCAAGGGAATTAAATGTTTTTAAATCTTTAAGGAATAAGGTAGATCAAAATAGCTTAGTGATAACAAAAGCAGATAAGGGTAATACTGTAGTTATCTTAGAAAGGGGTACTTATATGCAGAAGGTTAATGAGGTTATACAGGGCAATGATTTTGAATTATTGAATTCCGACCCAACCAAAGTTTTCACACAGGAATTGAAAGAAATGACAAAAAACTCATGCTTTATTTCTCCAAACTCTCTTAAATATTTAATTCCTATGAATCCAAGAACACCAATGTTGTATGGTTTACCTAAAATACATAAAAATAATATTCCAATCCGGCCCGTTGTCTCTTACATAGGAGCACCAGCATATGGTTTATCAAAATATTTAAATTACGAATTAAAAAGTAGATCTAGATTCAATCCAAAGTATAGCTTAAAGAATAGTATGGATTTGGTCAACAAAGTTAAAGATGTTAGCCTGCCTCACAATGCAAAGTTATTATCGCTGGATGTAGAAAGTTTATTTACAAACGTACCTTATGAGGAGAGTTTGATAATATTGGAAGGACATCTTGAGCGACAACGAGTACTTCCGGCAGAAAAGGAGGAGTTAATATCTTTGACTAGAACTTGTATGCAACAAAATTACTTCCAATTTGGCAATCAATATTACAAACAGAAAGAAGGGTTAGCTATGGGTTCACCACTAAGTCCACTTATGGCAGACATTTTCATGGACAGTTTTGAGAATAAAAACATTATAGGGGAATCAAACATTTTATATTATTATCGTTATGTAGATGACATTATCATATGCTGGACTGGAAGTTTGCGTCAAATAGAACTGTTCGTTAACAAACTTAATGCAATTCATCCAAAAATAAAATTTAAACTTGAATTAGAAATTGGTGGTTCGCTGAACTTTTTAGATTTGACAATAACTAGGTTAAACAATAGGCATGATTTTCAAATTTACAGAAAACCTACTTACACAGATATTACAATACCAAATTCATCTTGTCATCCATTCCAACATAAGCTATCAGCTTACCGTAGTTTTGTCCATAGAATGATGTCAGTCCCCTTATCTCAGGAGAACTTTAACAGAGAGCTATCTATTATTTACCACACGGCTGAAAGTAATGGATATAGTAGAAAGATGGTTGATGGTTTAATAAGAAGTAAACAACAAAACATTATCCGTTCCTTATTGTATCCCGTAGCTCCAGAAAGGATAGACAAATTTGTGGGCAGTTTAACTTATTTAGGTCCATTGAGTGACGGAGTTTCAAGAGTTTTGTCTAAACATAAAGTACACGCAGCGTTCAAAACAAACAATTTATTAAAACAGATTTGTAACGGTAAAGATAGGTTAGATAACAATAAAAAATCGGGTGTTTATAAGTTGGTATGTGACGAATGTAATGGTATTTATGTAGGTCAAACGGGTCGTAGTTTTCAGGTTAGGTATAAAGAACATTTAGCTGCTTATAGAAACAATTATCCAGAAAAATCTAACTTTGCAAAACATTTATTGGAATCTGGTCATTCTTTAAGTCAAAATCATTGTTTTTCTATTTTACATACTTGTGATAAGGGATTTAGGATGTCAGTCTTAGAAAATTTAGAAATTACAAAATATAGTAATAATACACTGTTGAATGAACTTAGTACAGGTTTGCCTCGGTCACCGTTATTACGAATCTTTTCAAACAATAGTACTGCCACACACACACTATGAACTTTGTGTGCGCACTGTTTGATCCGTGACTATATAAAGGGGGGTTTTGCGGGCATTGCTTCACTTGGCGCGCGGAGCTCGGAGAGGCAACATCACTGGCGGGACTCTGTCGGTGTTGCTGTGCTTACCAATCTCAATGTCAAGGTCGAGTATTGTGGTGTCCTGAAGATGTCTCGTGGAGAGACGAAACTAGTAGACAACTTACTTTGATGAATACTATCAGAGAAGGTTATACGCGGAATTGTTACTAAATATTTCTTCATTCTAATATTGTGCAATGGATTTCCGCAAAGTAACGCCTGAATCTATTATTTATCTTAGATCAGCAGGTACAGCTGAACAGGCAAAATTATACATCAAACTCACTCAGTCACATCGTATTGCAGCTCAAAATGTATGGTTCAATCAACAGTGTAAACATTTGGGGGTTATTCCATCTTACATTAAAATTAGAAGTAATACAAATAGTAGGGCAGCTAACGTTGCTTTGATAAGGGCTAGGAATACTTGGTTAAATGAGGAAATAAAACATTGGTTTACTATCAGAGACAACTATAAAACTCACTTGGGAGTTTTACACATGGAGTTAGCTTATTCCTTACACAACATAGAATTTGATTTACTAGATAATAAAGCTAGGGAATACGCTGCTGAGTTAGCCCACAGGAAATATATAATTCAGACAGGGAAATTAGATCGATTAGTTAGAGACAAACAGAGGGTAGACCGACTAAGGGGGAATAGTAATACTGTGCAGCAACCATGTCCTCATACGTTCTATCAACGCGTAGAAAATCATAGTGGCGTCCAGTTCACAACTTCAGAATTATCACTGTTAGAAAAGGGTCTTAAATACAACTTACAACCAGTTTTAAATAAGAAAACTTTGGAGATTTTGGCTGTTGATTCAGAGATGGCAATTGTTAGGGGTAAAGCTGACGAAGGGGTTAAACATGAGGTAGCCTCTTTAATAAAGAAACCAATTAGTTCAGCTATAGTTCCAAGTTTACCAAGGGAATTAAATGTTTTTAAATCTTTAAGGAATAAGGTAGATCAAAATAGCTTAGTGATAACAAAAGCAGATAAGGGTAATACTGTAGTTATCTTAGAAAGGGGTACTTATGTGCAGAAGGTTAATGAGGTTATACAGGGCAATGATTTTGAATTATTGAATTCCGACCCAACCAAAGTTTTCACACAGGAATTGAAAGAAATGACAAAAAACTCATGCTTTATTTCTCCAAACTCTCTTAAATATTTAATTCCTATGAATCCAAGAACACCAATGTTGTATGGTTTACCTAAAATACATAAAAATAATATTCCAATCCGGCCCGTTGTCTCTTACATAGGAGCACCAGCATATGGTTTATCAAAATATTTAAATTACGAATTAAAAAGTAGATCTAGATTCAATCCAAAGTATAGCTTAAAGAATAGTATGGATTTGGTCAACAAAGTTAAAGATGTTAGCCTGCCTCACAATGCAAAGTTATTATCGCTGGATGTAGAAAGTTTATTTACAAACGTACCTTATGAGGAGAGTTTGATAATATTGGAAGGACATCTTGAGCGACAACGAGTACTTCCGGCAGAAAAGGAGGAGTTAATATCTTTGACTAGAACTTGTATGCAACAAAATTACTTCCAATTTGGCAATCAATATTACAAACAGAAAGAAGGGTTAGCTATGGGTTCACCACTAAGTCCACTTATGGCAGACATTTTCATGGACAGTTTTGAGAATAAAAACATTATAGGGGAATCAAACATTTTATATTATTATCGTTATGTAGATGACATTATCATATGCTGGACTGGAAGTTTGCGTCAAATAGAACTGTTCGTTAACAAACTTAATGCAATTCATCCAAAAATAAAATTTAAACTTGAATTAGAAATTGGTGGTTCGCTGAACTTTTTAGATTTGACAATAACTAGGTTAAACAATAGGCATGATTTTCAAATTTACAGAAAACCTACTTACACAGATATTACAATACCAAATTCATCTTGTCATCCATTCCAACATAAGCTATCAGCTTACCGTAGTTTTGTCCATAGAATGATGTCAGTCCCCTTATCTCAGGAGAACTTTAACAGAGAGCTATCTATTATTTACCACACGGCTGAAAGTAATGGATATAGTAGAAAGATGGTTGATGGTTTAATAAGAAGTAAACAACAAAACATTATCCGTTCCTTATTGTATCCCGTAGCTCCAGAAAGGATAGACAAATTTGTGGGCAGTTTAACTTATTTAGGTCCATTGAGTGACGGAGTTTCAAGAGTTTTGTCTAAACATAAAGTACACGCAGCGTTCAAAACAAACAATTTATTAAAACAGATTTGTAACGGTAAAGATAGGTTAGATAACAATAAAAAATCGGGTGTTTATAAGTTGGTATGTGACGAATGTAATGGTATTTATGTAGGTCAAACGGGTCGTAGTTTTCAGGTTAGGTATAAAGAACATTTAGCTGCTTATAGAAACAATTATCCAGAAAAATCTAACTTTGCAAAACATTTATTGGAATCTGGTCATTCTTTAAGTCAAAATCATTGTTTTTCTATTTTACATACTTGTGATAAGGGATTTAGGATGTCAGTCTTAGAAAATTTAGAAATTACAAAATATAGTAATAATACACTGTTGAATGAACTTAGTACAGGTTTGCCTCGGTCACCGTTATTACGAATCTTTTCAAACAATAGTACTGCCACACACACACTATGAACTTTGTGTGCGCACTGTTTGATCCGTGACTATATAAAGGGGGGTTTTGCGGGCATTGCTTCACTTGGCGCGCGGAGCTCGGAGAGGCAACATCACTGGCGGGACTCTGTCGGTGTTGCTGTGCTTACCAATCTCAATGTCAAGGTCGAGTATTGTGGTGTCCTGAAGATGTCTCGTGGAGAGACGAAACTAGTAGACAACTTACTTTGATGAATACTATCAGAGAAGGTTATACGCGGAATTGTTACTAAATATTTCTTCATTCTAATATTATCCTATATATGGTAAAAAGTAGCCTAAGTAATATGTTATTAATCGTAGCAGTCGCAGGGAGTCGATGGATGGAGGCGGCTCAGGAACAACAACTGTATGTTTTTTGTGGTATGTGTGTGACGCGATCATACCGCCAATTATGTACCAATTTTGAAAATTCTTTCACTATTGTATAGAAAATTGTCCTGAAGTGGTCCCATAAAAATTTTATACGCAGAGGATAAGTATTTATCCCGCAAAACTAAAAACAGTGTAAAAGTAAGAAATTTGAAGCCGAATAGATTTTTGAACACAATCAAATTATAACAATGACTGGTAACAAACAGTGTCCACGGCAACGGGCGTAAAAAAAGAGGTGGGTGCAGGAATTTGAAGTCGGTTTATCATTTTGAAAACACGCCAAATTATTCTTCAAAATAAAACTCTTTTCTACAAAAAGAAACGCCCTTGAAAGACTTGCGGATCCAAGGTTAACTGGAAAGCCACTGGGGTCTGTTCAGTCGTAAACCCGACGGAGAGTTATTGTGATTGTCGCGAAAAAAAAATTGCAGAGATGTTATAAACGTAATTTGTTCAGTACCTAATCTACCCGCTCAGTGAAGTGGTACAGTCAGCCAACTGTTGATTATGATGATTTTTCAATAAATAAATAACTTATTAAAAATAAAAACCTAACTAATATTATAAATGGATACGGTTATGCATAACTCAAAATCCATCGTTGGATTTTGGCGTTTGGACTCACTATGCATAACTGTATCCAAATGCGAAAGTGTGTTTGTTTATTTGTTTGTCCTTTCTTCACGCCCTAACTAAGCAACCACCCGACTTGATTTTTGGCATAGAGTTAGTGGAAAGGACGGAGAGTAACATAGGCTTTTTGTCCTGATAAAACATCAAACCCCATGGGAGATTTACGGCTTATACGGTTTACGAAATTAACGCGGGTGAAACCGCGGGGAATAGCTAGTAATTTATAATAGTCAAAGGTAAAACGATGACGAATTTTTGGGGCTAACTCTAAATCGTTATGTATTCAATAGCAAAAGAATTTTCAAAATCGGTCTAGAACTGGTGGAGAAATCGACAAATATACATAAAAAAAACATCTTCACCTTCGTTACATAGAACATTATCCTTGTTTCGAAGTCGGTTAAAAATAATTAGGTTTTGGTGTAACTTAAAAATCAGAAACGGTCACTAGTAACAAGCAATTTTTCCGTTGGCCACTAACTAGAATTTGAAATTGTAAATTAGCTATGCAGTGAACTTTTATCATAACTCGGCGATTCAAAATAGTTTACCACTTTATTCAATTTACATATGGAATTTTTTATTCAGCAACCTAAACGGCTTACCTATTACGAGCATAAAGATTAAACCACCCACCACGACTCTACATAATAAAAGTATATAATATACATCTGCTGCACCTATTTAATACCCAAAAGCTTCAATCACGTCATTGTCCTACCCTCGAAAATCAATACTATATACCAATAACCCCGTGGGGTGCCCAGAAAGTCATGAGGGAGGGCAGTACCCTAAATTTTTTGCCATCATTCTTTTTTTTACGCAAACGGACCCCTAATCTGAGTGACGGCAGTATTTTTTATATGTATTTAGTTATGGAATTGGTTCTTAGGAGGTTATTTACCGAGGGTGGTTTTTTTGAGGAGGGAGAAGTAAGTAGTTTAAAGTAGGTATACCTACATACCTATATACCTCATGTTTATAGAGTCATTTTAAAACCTACATGATACAGTGTTTTCCAAAATAAACATTATATATGTATTGGTCATCTAGTATATATAACACACGATCTGCTTAGGGGCTAGGCTGAGTGATGCTGCGTGAATTATCTAGATTTGTTTATTTATTTTTATAATTATGCTCGTTTTATTAATTACATTCATATTATCAATTACAATTAAATTGTTATTGTCAATATATTCTAATCAATTCTACAACTCGCATTTAAAATAATTGTACAAAACTAACTTACGGCCACTATCATAATAATGAATAGGTTCTTCATTTTCGTTTACGAATATTTCGATTCATGCTTTCATAAAAATTTTTTTTCACGACTATCACCAATTTTTTTTTGTCAAAAACACAAATTTACTCATTAAAACACATATCAAAGAAATGATTATCTGAACATAAAAAAAACAGTCTTCATCTTCGCTTTTTCACTATTTTTCTCCGACTGAGAGAGCGAAGGCCTACAAAATGTAAGTAAGAACCCTGTAAGAGACCAGACGAGTATTTTGATACCTGATTTATCAAATTCGATTCAGCCGTTTTGATGTTGTATAATAGCGCTATCCAAACACACACACATACACACACACAAGCATCCGAGAAATCTAACACATGCCTCGTGGCTAAAAATCTTATCAACTTCTCACTAAACAAAAATAATTTGCCAACCAATCTCATCAGACAAACTTGATCTCAAAACTAAAATTAAAATTAAGCTCATTATTTTGTAGTAAAACGAGTCTGCAATTCTAAGCCAGAAACCAGTTTCATTCATCTTTAAGAAAAAATAAAAAACTTGGTACTGCCAACTGCGGGAATATTTTTATTGTAGAAGAATAAAGTCTGTTTTTGTTATTGGGTTCCGTATTTTAAAAGGGGACTAAGAATTCGCCCGTTTCTACTTTGGGTGTTGCATTGAGGCGAGCCAACATGAAGTTCATCAAGTTAAATTATAGTAATTTTTACAAAATAAAGAAACAAAAAGAAAATTACAATCAAATAATAGAAACAAAATAGAACTAGCATTTACAATTGAAACAATTGAGCTAACTGCAGTCTTTTACAAACAATTTAGAGGTAGCTCAACTAGTCCATACAATCGTCCAACAATATCAGTCGGAAGCGTCAAAAATGAAGTGACAAAACATACGTCAATTCTATCTCAGACATCATGTCCAGATTATTATACCAATAGGACGAAAATTACTAAATTGTTATTATTTAAACGCATTTTTTTTTCCATTCAATAAAGTAATGTTTCTTATTTATATTGTTTCAATTCTGCAAGAAAATAAACAAATATTTACTTATTTTTACTCACAGCTCATTTACACTCGTTTTTCAGCTCAGCTATAAATATTTACAAGTTCTGTCACGCTATTTTAATTATGAGTTTTTGAGTTTAACGGCTAACTCTAGTAGTGAGTACCTCACTATCTTAATTCTTTGCACTACTCTGTACTAATACTACCCTTCTAATTTTTACCTGTTAGTTGTATATCAGTGTACCAATTTATTTGTTTTTGACTGTATTTAATCCTTCTTCTTTTTAATTTATTTTTTAAACTTGTACAATTTACCTTCTCTATTTCAAATGTTTGACATGTATATTTTTAACCAACTTCAAAAGAAGGAGGTTATCAATTCGCACAGAATTAGCATTTATCCCGCAAACTTAAAATAAGTGTAAAAGTAAGGGAATTTGAAGTCGGTTTATCGTTTTTTAAAACACGCCATATACCAATAAATGAATCTGAATCGTACATTGTAAAAATGGATGTATGGATTTTGTTACTCTAATAACATGTAGGAATAACATATAGTCTATTTTTTATCCCGATAAAACGCGCGCAAAGGCGTGGGCAGCAGCTAGTCTGAACATTAAAAGAGTCACGTCACAGTTTATGAAAAGATTTTGTTGATTTTAATTGAACCCTAAAACGGAGTAAAACTTCCAGAAAGCTGCATAATTCATTTAATAAAATGAGATCCAATGAATACTGGTTTTAATTAGTATGCGTTTTTTCATGAACCACTATTGAAAACTTTTAATTACTTTGTGCTTTTCTTTTTCCTTTCCGGCAATATTCATACGGTCTCCGAGCAATTATTAATTATAATTATAAACTATTTTAATAGGCATTTTTAATGATATCTTAGTATCATCATCATATATCAGCCCATACACGTCCACTGCTGGACATAGGCCTCCCCATACGACGCCACAAATAGCGGTCCTGAGCCGCCTCCATCCATCGACTCCCTGCGACCGCTACGATGTCGTCGGTCCATCGAGTGGATGGTCTCCCATGTCGGGGGGATTTGCCATAATAACCACGCTTGGCAGGCTATCTCTATTAATATACTATCTTAGTATATTAATATATCAATTAGATACGATATATTTTTAAAAATGCAATGTGAGTAGTACCGACCCATTAGTAATCTTAATAAAATTAGTAATGGAGTCTTTAAAGTACTCGTATCTTACCGACTCTAAACCTATAATTATATCAGCCCATAAACGTCCACTGCTGGACATTGGCCTCCACAATTTTTTTTTTACCGACTTTGAAAAAAGTTTCTATGTTCGGCTACATGTACTTATATATATTTTTTATGTATGTTCGTCAATTTCTTCGTAAATTATGGACCGAATTTGAAAATTCTAACGCTATTTTATTTTACAGTTTTACACACTTTATAAATAATAAATATTGTATAGAGAATGATCCCGTAGTGATTCCAAAAAAAAATGTTGTTCCGGCGGGATAAATCTTTATCCCGCAAAACTTAAAAACAGTGTAAAATTTTGGAATTCATATTTTTTTTATAAAAATCTAGCTATTACTAATATCAAATACAATGGAGTGGGTATAACAGCTAGGTGCTAAAACGAATTGTATCAAATCCGAGTTTTCTAAAATAATATGACGTTTAAGTTTCTTAAGAACGAAAAATACAATTTTAAACATTATATATATGTATATATATATATATATAAATAGAAATTGCATTTCTTAGCACCTTTACAGTTTAAAAGCGTAAACAGAAGCTAGTAAAACTTCATTAAAAATCTCAACAAGTTGGAAACCCCGGAGGTATCCAAAAAATATACGCATCAACAATTTCAATTCCGTAGATATCTTATTTCGAGGGAGTCTTATTTTGCACCCCTAAGTAGGTACACCCTTACGCTCGCGTACCTCAGAACTTCAAAAGAGGGAGGCAACCCCCTTGTTAGCAAACTTCTACCTATCTGCATTTTTATTTAAGTTTCGTCAAAAATTTGCACCCCTTAATTCAATTTTTCCGTGAAAATTAATTAGTGAGCACGTTTATTTGATGCGTTCGTTAATTTGTGGGGATATTGACGGGGTCTTGGAAGTTGGAATTTTTTGAATGATTTATTACGAAACGGGGAGATTAGTCTCTGAAGGAATACATAAAATTTTGGGCTTTAGGCTCAATGGGCTTTTTCCAGTCTTGCCTTGAAAGTTCTCACAATGGGAAAGATTGGAGAATCTAGGTACAGTCAAAGAAGGTAAAAATAATACACATTCCGTTTTTTAATAGTTTTTTAAAAAAGTTTTGTTCTTCAACTTCGTATTTTGATTTATATCTAGGATTCAAAATTTTCCAAGGTTTTGATATAGGAGAAGAAAATGTAATATATAAAAATAGTATATTTTTTTATTCACTTTTTTTATTCTTCTTTATTAAATGTAATGTGTGAAATGAAAGTTTTCTTAGTCAAGACGTTAAATTTACACAAAAAATACTTCATAGCAACCATAAACCGTACTCAAAACAGTCACACGTTTTTCTCCATTAAAAAAAAAAACAAAAAAGCTAAGTATCAAAAACATCGAATTCAAACTCTATCTACCGTGAGCAAGTTAAGTGGCAACCAAAAAAATACCCTAAATGTGCAAAAATAATTAAAATTCAGTTCACACGCAGGATCATAATTCACAAAAAAATTGGGATAGCAAAAAAATGCTAAGTAACCCTTTTGGGTCTCGTATTTTTTCTTTGTATTTTTTTTCTTAGGGTTTTTTATTTCTTTTTTTAAGATCCAATAGATCAATTGAGGTGTTGATTCGTTAATTGATTTGGCACGAGCCAATTGTGTTTTTGTTATGTTAAACTTATTGATTTGTTATGGGTTTATTTGTTACCTACGTTTTTGTAAGTTGTAAATGGATTTGTTTATTGATTATCCTATATTGATCGTGTTAATAATTTATTTATTTTATTCGTGTGTATAATTAAACCAATAAAGTAGATATTTTTTAAGACTGAAGTGTTCTATGTGTTTTCAAGGCATATTCAAGTATTAAATACATATAAAAACAGGAATACAAAAATACACGGTTCAGATTTTCTCTTCTTTATTGTACATGCGTTTTATTGTTGCAACTTTGTAAAACAATTAATTTCACTAATGTTATAAATGCGAAAGTTTGGATATTTAGATGTTTCGATTATTGTACCATCTTCACGCCAAAACTACTGAACGGCTTAGGCTGAAATGTTGCATACCTACATATTATGTAGTTAAACTACACCTGGAATAACCTACAGGGTTTGTTTACCGGATATTTGTTGGAACTTTTTAAATCCAGGTGGGAGTTGCGACTTGCGACACAGTATTTTACTTCTGAAGGTCGTATCGTTTCCTTTATTGTTATTTGCACCATTATTTAGTTCCTAAAATAATAACATTGTTATGTGTTTGTTAATCCCGGTAAAACACATGCAATGTCGCTGGTGGAAGCTAGTAAATAATATACAAATGATACCTATTTATTTATTTTATAAAAGTAAGTTAACGCTCGAAATTAAATGTTCAAAATGTCACATCTCTCCCCCAATGATTTCCATAATTGCAACAGCAAATTGGGAAAGTAATGCCCTTTTGGGGACCCCAAGTCTGCTGTTTAGCCAAATAATTTTCGTCTTAAGAAATGTACCGTTGGCAAAAACATCTCTCAAAAATAACTTATTAAAAACTATTTTCTGTCCAAGGCGTCGTTGCACGCGTTTTCCTGGGATAAAAAGTACTTTTTTGTGGCCTATGCTACAGTTATTGCAGGCTCAAAACTACATCTAAGTAGTATACAAAATTTCATCCTGATTTGTTCAGTAGTTTTGACGTAAAGAGGCGACAAGCATACAAATATAGTATATGAAAACTTTCGCATTCATAAAATTGGAGATCTTAGACTATGAAAAAACTTTGGGGCTAGAGGATTGTTCAGCGTTATTATTATTAATAATACGTGATAGTTTGATTATTCACATTACATAGTATTTAATTGTTATGAAATTATGAGTCCATTACATTATATTAGTCAATGTTAATGCGTTATTTTTTTTCAACTGATGACAATCTGAAAGATGGATGGACGAAATCAATAAATCGGCTGGAATAGACTGGCTAAAGAAAGCTCAAAACAGGAAAACATGGAGTAAAATGGAGGAGGCCTTCACTCGATGAGAGGTCCTTAATAATACATATTATTAATTTCAATTAAATTACCTAAATTAATTATTCATTATTATATAAATTAATTCTCATTACTATTCACAACTAATTTTTTTTGTAAATTTCATTTTATTAAGGAAATAAAAGGGCTTTATTATTATTATTATTATAATGCGATATTTTTTTTCAACTATATATTAAGCTGCTCTATATACTGTCAGCCTTTCAAATAAAAAAGTAAAACCGTATGTTTTACTCTTCTGTCTGTACTTTTAATAAAGGCCCTCCCAATTCCGTTTTTTTTTTCAAAGCCTCGTCTATAATAAATGCAAATAATAAGCAAATGGCATTTTCGCAATCTTAAAAGTGTACGAATATGGCTCTTTAATGAAAAAATAATACAATTTTATCCTCAATCTCTTAAGGAAGAAGATGCTGTATGTTTTAGAGAAAGATGTAAAATTAAGAAGGTTATATAATATGTATAACCTTTTTAACTACATAGGTACCTACTTAAATAGTTTGAGACGACGCGACGCAATTTTGCAGTTACACGTCAAAACGTCACGATAAAAGTCTATATATATAATCTTTACTTCAATTAATAGGTAATGCTGTAAATTACGATTGAGACTTAACGCAAAGCATGTGAATTTTAGGTTTTTTTTTGCTGTGGTTTGTTTACAAACTTTTCACACCAAATTTGGCTGAGTTATACCTGTACTATAAACTCCACAAAAAGCAATAAACTGACATCCCCAGCTAAACCGTAAGATTTAGATAAAAACGAAGAAAGAGGGCCCATTAAAAACAATTTCTGACATTATTCCCGCTGGACCCCTTGTCTCCCACAGATAAGATATTAAAGGAAACTCACATAAAATTAAAATTGTGAGTCAGTTTGTGAAATGCCGTCATTTTCACGTGATTGAACTGGATTTAGGGGAAAAGTTTCATGTGCGGCCTTTCCTTGTAATAAAAGGGTCTTTTCTGGTAGCTTGGGCATTGAAAATAGGTAAGTAGCAACTGGAAATAACAATTATTAATGTAATTGCTTAGAAAAAACTAAAAATCTACGTCAAATCACTTAAGGGTCTACAATACGCAATTGTGTGAAAAGGACTGGCATAGGAGTTCGCGTTCATAGGAGCGGGACAGAGCAGAGCGTCATACGCGCAAAAATAATGTTTTTGTTTTTTACGGTATAAATAATAGTAATTTTGAAAATCTAAAACAGTAACTGTCACCGTCTGCTTTATATTCTGTTTGTTTACTGACAAAGTATCAAGGCTTATTTTAAAGTATTTATTGAATAGCGACAATTCATTGTACAGTTTAGAGCTAACTTTGTTTTTTTTTTTCTATCGAGAAAATTTTATGTAATCCAGTTTTCGAAACACCATCGTTCTAGTATCAATCCTGAACTATAAACATATATTGATCTCAAAGTAAATGCTATAGTATTGTGGAAGATATAATCGCTGACGCTAAGCGATTTCAGGTATCACTGGCTCTTAAATTTTGCACTGTTCCACCTCGGAAATTCTCCACAAAATAGCGAAATAATTTTCCGGATTGGACCATGATTGACCGAAAAATTGACGAACATACATACATCGGAACATAGAATATCCTACTTTTTGGAAGTCGGTTAACAATAGGAACATTCAGACATTCTCCAAAATAACTTAATCTAAGTTAAAATAGAGCATTTAAAACAGATTTCATACATCATCGCATAAATCATACAAATCCTGTCGGGTTTAGAGAATGTTAAAATGTAAAACATAGAATAAGTTTTTATAAATAAATAAATATAAATAAAAATACAATAATATGAAGACTACTACCAGAACCTAGAATACAAAATATTTTATGTTATGCAAGCGATTACTGAATGAAAACTTAACAAAAACTGATAAAAATAAAAGAAAACAAAAGGGTAAACTCCAGTCGCGCATCATTGCCCACGGTCACCATACTCTATGACGGTCATAGATTTTATAATACTTCACGGTGAGGTCCAATGAAAAATGTTCAAATTCGAGTTGAGTAAGAGATGAGAGACAAATCAATATAAATGACAAATGAAAGCTTTGAAAACAAAAAAAAAAAATGGTCAGTAGTTACGTAAAAACGATTTTTAATAAATTAATTAAACTTTCTAGTTCCTGACAAAGAAAATAACAATCAAATAATATAAAGAAATTAAACTAGTATTTACAATTGAAACAATTGAGCTAACTGCAGACTGTTGCAAACAATCTACAGATAGCTCAACTGGTCCATATCAATACCAGTCGGAAGCGTCCCCAAGACGCTGGCTGCATTGCCCCGCTGTATGGCAATGCTAATCTAGTTCCTAGTCCTCAAGTTGGTATACCTAGATAATGTATCATCATCATATCAGCCCATACACGTCCACAGCTGGACATAGGCCTTCCCCATACGACGACGCAAATAGCAGTCCTGAGCCGCCTCCATCCATCGACTCCCTGCGATCGCTTCGATGTCGTCGGTCCATCGCGTGGTTGGTCTTCCTCGTAGGGAGGATTTGCCATAATCACCACGCTTGGCAGGAGGATTGGTGTTCGCAATGTTGGTGTTGAAAAATACTCAGAAGGAAGCTGCTGCCCTCCGGTTGGTAGGTAATGTATATGTTCCCAATATTAAATCACTCCGACACATCAAGGTCGCATGAGTTCAAGCCAATTCTACCTACCTATACAGCCCCCAAATCCAAATTATTACACCATAATTAAAAAATAATTTGCAATCAAAGTTGGCTGCCGCGCATCGATTTTCGCCGACCACCATATTTGATGGGGGTCACAAAAAGTAAATCGCGGGGCGAGGCGAGGGTGCAACACCCCTGATATTGTTGCTGTATGTATGTGCAGTGAATGAAACTCTGGGTTGGTATATTGGAGACTAAATTTTTCCCGCAGCTTCGCACCTGTTTTTAGAATAAAAAGTAGTCTATATATTATTACAGGTCCAGATCTTTATCTATGCAAAAATGCAGCTCGATCCATTCAGTAGTTTTGGCGTTATCATAATTTTCATAATCTTCCTCGCTTCTTTACTTTAGTAACGTTTTGAAAATTGGTACATACCGAAGCGACAGAAATCAAAAATATCACTTCATTTCCATGTCAATGTTTAATTTAAAGAATTGGCTTTTTCCAAGTATACTTTTATTGTGTTTACGGATGAAAATAATTTTTGATTTTGATTTGATTTCTGACCCATAATACAAGCTCTGCTTAGGGCTAAATAATACTCTCTGTTGTGTCCAGCATTATTAATCTTGGAAAACCGCAAGGAAAGTCTTAGGCACTAAGAGTTACAAATTATTTCTTTATCAATTTCTTTATTATCTCACACGAGTCTCATTTGCCACCCATTCTCCATCCTCTTACAATGAGCCGTCTTCTGAAGCGTGAACAGAGCACACTATGTAAAGCACCCTGTACGCTGTAGCGAGGGCAAAGAAAATGAACTTTCCATCAAGACCGATGGCGACGTAACAAGGTACAGTCGAGAAAAAAAAAACATTTATTCAGAACATTGTTACATGAGATTCATAGTTACATATAAAAACGATGACACTACCGAAGCTTAACAAACTGTGTGGTAGTGTCAAGAGAAGATTTCAGAGTTCAATAATTTTATTTCTTTAGGCTTACAAAATAAGCGGACAAATAAAATTTTATATTATTTGATAATAATTATTATTAAATCAATACAAATATTATAAAGAGGAAAGATTTGTATGTTTGTAAAGAATTGGCTCAAAAAGTGCTGGACCGATTTTAAAAATTATTTCACCATTTGAATGCTTTATTATCATACACTGATTAATATAGGCTGTCTAATATGTCCTGCAATTACTGTACGTTTATGCCTATATTTTAAAAAATAAATATCCACCCGTGCGAAGCCCGGACGGGCCGCTAGTAAGAAATAAGGGGTTATTGATTTTCTGTGCAATTAAATTTTTAGTTCACTAGTGGAAGAAGCGAAAAAGAAACCACTAGTACATTTATAAATCACTTAAGTGTCTAATACATGTTTATTTTGCCTAAGTAGAAAAGAAAAATAAGAAAATTAGTCTAAAGGTGCGTCCAGATTCACAAACAAAACATGTTATAAAACATAGTTGTTTCATAATGTGAACGTTACAGTACGATACAGGGTGCTTGGTATTAGGACCGACATAATCCATTTTTTTTCGGAGTTGAGGGAGTTATTTTTTACATATCTCCGGTAGATTCAATTTCCTAAATGTAGCCGTAGTACGGTAGCTGAGATATGAAATTTTAAACTGTTTTGATAATCTTACAAAATATCGCTTTTAAATCGTTTTTATTTTATGACATTACACCAACTCCCCTAACAATTATGTCGGGCGCAATACCAAACACCCTATATAACATAAGCTTTATAAGATATATATATAGTTTTTATTGACAAAGATAACACCAATCATATACTATAAATAAATTAAAAGTATTTACAATTGAAACAATTGAGCTAACTGCAGACTATTGCAAACAATCTACAGGTAGCTCAACTGGTCCATATCAGTAGCAGTCGGATGCGTCCGTTTCTGGAGTCCCGGTATCTATCAGCATTTTTATAAAATATATTTTATTTTTATTTTAAGCGATATCGTTGCGGGACAACACGATATTTAAACTTTTTTGAGGTTGTTCGATTTTTCTGCGTTTTACAAAGAATAAAACTAACAAAAAAGTGATTTGGCGCAAATCACGAACTATTTTTTATGAATCCATCATAAAACCAATTTCAATTTATTTGTATTTTGGGAGCATTTGGGAAAATATTGATTTTATGTTCAAAATCTCAATTATCCCAAATGCTCGAAAACTACCAACGAGCCGAAGTTAGTTTTTTCTTAACTTAATAGTAAAATGGTTATAATTTGCGCCAAATTACTTTTCTGCTAGTTTTATTACTCGAAGAAAGCAGTATAATTAAAAAATACAAAAAAAAACTCGGGGCAGCCCGCGACGATCAACTTACATATATATAAAATAAAACTCCAGTTTATAGTAGAATTTAAACTCTTTTTAGTTACTTATTTATTTTATCCGAAAGCTTTATGAACGTAACTGTCCTAACACCCCCATCCAATTGGGTTTTTCTTAAATCAAAATGGACTCCCCTCTGCTTGTTATCCCGTATTTATTAGATTTATTAACATACCAATTCTTTTTATGTATTTTTGCACTTATGTGCTTAGTCTGTCTGAACTTAGGCATTTTACATGGTATCCATGTAAATATTACATAAATACCTACAAACATGAAATGTAGGACCTCGATTTCATAGATAAATACTTTGTGGTATTTCATTCTATTATGTCGCTAATTAAAATAATTCTAGTGCTTAGAGCAAATAATATATTTTGATAGCAAGTTCTAAAACCACAATGTTATCATTTCAAAACCCCATACTGATGCGTAACAAAACTAGACAATACACCCAAAAGACAAAACGGCCATCTGCCACCAAATCAACCGGTAGAATAAAATAAAACAAAAATATAGCGTACATGCAAAAAAAAAACAATGCAATCGTAACGTCCGAAAAATAGGGTCAGCAGTTCCCATGCGCGAACGGTTAACAAAAAACTAATTTTCATATTTAGAACTCATCTGAATTTGCACCTTTCAAGACAATGACAGCCAGAACTGGATTCGAAATTCGAACTACCCTTTGTCTATTGTCTATACTTGCAACGTGTAACTCGCTTCTTTTGTTTATGGTTGAAAATGCAACAATGGCGTCGTTGACACAATTATATGACCCCAAAAATTGGAACTAAAACAAAAAAATTCAAAGATTGTTTGGAACAGGTTTGAATTATCATTAGAATGGCGAAGTGAGATGTAAGTGAAGTGCTCCTTGGTAAGGGATAGGGTTGTCTCAAGAGTGAGTTTCTTGAGAACCATTATTAATTAAAAAGTTTGCCCACGGCTTTGCTTGCTTTTTTCCGAGACAAAAAGTAACCTTTATTTTACTCTCTAGAAATATAAAGAACGAATCTATGCAATTTCAGCTCACTGCGTTCAGTAGTTTTGGCGTGATCTTCGCCTGAATTTATCAAAAGCTCACTTCTAGTACTCTGCCGTCGTCATTCCACAAGGACCCTACCTGAAAACCAGTAGTTAACCGCAGTATTGGACAATTAATTGCCCAATACTGCATAACGCTGAGATAGGGACCCTTTTTACCCCTTTTTTAATAATTGTTAGATTTTAGTTATTCGATAATTTAATTATGTTAATTTTGGACTTTGTTTATTTATTGTTCTTGTGATTTGTGGGTAATTTTTTTTATCCTATCTTTTTTTTCCTTGACAACTTTTCTTAATAACATAAGTAGGTTCTTTTAGCCCCGGTGATTGGTCCCGCTACAAAAAGAATTCTCCTCGTGCCGGTTTAAAATAATTCTGAAAAACCGGTTTTATACCATGTTGTTATTACTCTTATATAGTAGGACTATCGAAGGAATTTCTTATGTCGAAAAGTATTTTCATCTGCATGTTCAATATTATTTATTTTATTAATAATTGGTTTATAGAAAACTTGTGGCGTCGTATAGGGGAGGCCTATGTCCAGCAGTGGACGTTAATGGGCTGATGATGATGATAGACAACTTTTTTAAGTCAAATAATAGCAACAAATCAATTAGAACGCATTTACAATTGAAACAATTGAGCTAACTGCACAATGTAGAAAACAATCTACTGGTAGCTCAACTGATCCATATCAATACCAGTCAGAAGCGTCTTATATATTTTCAAATAATAAATTTTATTAAGTTCCATTTAATTTAGAAAGAAAAGCTGAGCTGATATTTACAATATGGATAAAATAACAATTAATGATAAAATAATTTTATGGTTTGTGACAACCCTAAAGTAAAAATAACACCACCATTTTAATTATAGCTTCCTCTTCCCTTCAAGACATTGGATAATTTATGCAATTATTATTTTAGATTTAAATAACCCAACGACGTATGCAAATACATTAAATCAGAGACAAATAAAAAATATTTTGAATGTCATAGTGACATTCAAATAATTTCCCACCGAACTAGAATGTTATGAGTGTGTCTTTTGATAACAGAAAAGACCCTTTTATATATTTTTTAATAGTTGAATTTAATATAATAGATGAGCGACGACGACGCCCAGGCATCCTAGGAAACGCTGTCGAGAAGATTTCAGCTACAGAGATTTTTGTGATCTGTATTCCGGGTAGTATTACTCCATAGATGATTGTATAAGTGATCGCATCAATGATGTTAATGCTTAGTCAGAGGTCTTTCCGTTCCGCACTGACAATAATATGTAACAAATTCAGTGTTCTGCTTAGCTTTAAGCAAGGATATATTGACATGTATCTAAAAAGCATTGTTAAGAAATAGAATAGAATAGAATAGAATAGAAAGAACATTTATTTCGACACAGGTACAGATGAGAATAAAATAAACAATCGGTAAACAAAAAACATTGTAACATGGAAGTAAGGGTGACACAAAAGGGTGGTAGTGAAAAATAAGGTTTTTCTGCCTCCATGACCCTGCGCCGAAATAGGGGTTGGCTCAGCGTGTGCTGAACATTTTATGCTCAGCGCTGTTTTTCAGCCAAAGACCTTAATACTAATTGACGTTACGGACGGCAATTTGGTGACACAAAATATATACATATGTTATATTACAAGAAAAATAAAAAAATAAATAGATATTCGGGTCAAAGCTACTGACAATATATGAGAGGTAAATAGATAATAAGATAATAGATGCAATAACGGTTCTAAAGTAATCGTTGTTATGACTGTGATGCGGGTACGTACATACGCACCTCAGGTACATTTACATACAAATAAAGTAGGTACTTAGTCTAGAATTATTTACGCACTTTGGATGCCCAAAGAAGGTAGGAATGTTAAATATTCTATATAATCGAGATATTGATCCTTACATTGCCGAGTTTCCTCTGTTCTTCAATTAAAAATGCTTTTAGCTTTTTCTTAAAATTTAATTTATTTTTGAGGTTTCTTATCGGTGGTGGTATATTATTCCAACACTTGGTGGCTGCGTATCGGAAGCTACCACGGAAAGCTGCACATCTATGATGCGGTATTGCCAACTGCTGGGAGCATTGCCTACGATTGCGCTTGATCGCGATCCAGGCTAGCTTCTCGTACAGATACTTTGGCTTGTGCTGGTTTATAACGTCAAATAGGAGACAGGCCAGGTGATGTTTCCGTCTACTTTTCATTTTAAGAATGAAGTGCTCATTGAGGTAAGGTGTTAAGTGGCTACGCGGAGGGACCCTAAAACAGAACCTAGCACAAGCGTTTTGCACTCGTTGAACCAGTAACTGTGTGCGCGCTAGTAACCTTGGACCATATACTGTGTCAGCGTGATTTAGCTTTGAAAGAACAAGTGATTCCACTAACTGTATTCGCAGATCTTCACTAAGGTATGGTCGTATTTTATACAGTATTTTTAGTCTGTAAAAGCAGTTCTGAACGCAGCTGGCAACATGTTTCTCAAAGCGCAATTCCGAGTCCATACATAAACCTAGATTTCGAGCTTCTTCTACCTGTTCAATGGGCTCGTCCAACAGCTTCACATCTATGAAGGACCGGATAGCCGCATTCATGATTTTCTTCCTACTACCAAGATACAGGTATTTCGTTTTCAGAGGATATTTAGAAATAGCATATTTAGAATTAGATACATGTTTTTTTTTACAAATGTCTTCCTCTATCTAGACCTAGACTGACTGTACAGAATATATTTGCAACATCCACAAAAGCCGATGTTTTGTATTCAAAATAAATCTACAGTTTACTAAAACAATACGATTCTGTGCCATTTGAATTAATGTTCTATCAAAGGTGAAAATAAACATATAAATTCATAAAAAAAATATTAAAAAAAATGAATGAATGAACTTATTGTTCTTACTAAAAATTACATAAAAACTTTTATATCTAAAATAAAAATAAAGACAGTACAAAAGGCGGCCATATCGCTGAGAGCAATTCCTCCCAGGCAGCCTTGGGATGGAGAAAAGATAAACTTATAAGAAATAAGTTATAGCAAACTTTATCAGCAGAGCCGCGTGCGACTTGTACCGCAAACCTGAAGAAGTCCCTCGTTATGGTATGAAAAGTTGGTATTCTTCCAACACAAACTAGGTTCGTTGTTAACGATGTTAAGAATTCATAGACTTTTCCCTAATCGAGAACCTAAGTGAATAAGTGTTTAATTTTCACTGTAAATTCACATTATAAATAACAAACCGTTATGTGGCAATCCTAACCAGGTGTCGAAGCAGCGGCAGAAAACATTAAAACGGCGATAAACTTGAAATAAACTTATATTGCGACCATAACTTCTTGATGCTCGTTCCGTATTTATGTGAGTTATATATATATCACTTTGCCACCACTGTATTAGCATAACCAGATGCCACAGATAAAGTAGAACTGCTGGTCTCCTTAATAGTTACAACCACAGAATTGTGATCTGTGGTTACACCCTTTGAAAGTTTATGGCGTTTACAATGACAAGAGGCTGCTGGCTGATTATGGATTGTCCAGCATTATCATTTCCATGATCACGGGCAATATAGTGACCCGTTGCTTTGGGAGGCATGCGTGGGACCGAAGCCAATAGCAGAGGCCCTTTATGAGAGTAATTCTAAGGCGAGAGCTACACATAGCGGGCATCATCCTTGGTTGCATAATATAATACATTCGAAAAAGTTATCCGCCAGGTGTAGTCCCTATTGAAAAGTAAAAAGAAAGGGATAAAAAATCTTAGTTATTGAGATGAATGGATGGATGGCTATGGGGGAGACTATGGACGCCTGCCATAAACATACTCTCAATACTGTTACAAGCGGCAGACGGTGGCTTGCCGAATGCTGGATGGGTTCCTCAAAATGATGCCGTAAATGCCGGAAAGAAACAAAATCGGTGCAAACGACTAAGGAGTGTCGAGAGGTGCAGCCCCGATTTCAACATCACGAAGACACGTGAGCGGGTTTCCTCGTTATTACGCCATTAGACACTTCCACCCCGAGCCTATATCCTATGATGCATCTCACGGACTCAGACCGGCTAATGAAGGCAAGCAGGAGGTGGGGATCTGGTTCTCTTGGGATACCACTCCGCAAGCGGAGACGAGAACCAGGAACTTCGGTTTAAAGAACTTCCACGTGAGCACTCGGTATACCCGTGGTGTCGCTACTCACCAACAGCTCGCCTTAAGCTGCCCTGCTTATATTACCTACTTATATTATTATTATTAATGAATTACAATGTTAGTTAGTAGTCACCTTTTCTGGCGTAGGCCTCCCCAGTTCCTTCCACATTTTCCTGTCCCTGGTATTCGTCATCTAGTTAGGACCAACTTTCTCCGTAAATATGTTTTGCCATCTCTTCTCCGGTCGACCTCTATAAAGATAAATATATTACAAATGAAGAGATATATGTATTATAGTATCTTTATTGACAAAGAAAATAACAATCAAATAATAATATAAACAAATTAAACTAGTATTTACAATTGAAACAATTGAGCTAACTGCAGACTGTTGCACACAATCTACAGATAGCTCAACTGGTCCATATAAACAAGGCGCTGGCTGCATTGCCTCGCTGTATGGCAATGCTAATGCGCTGCGCCAGATACTCACCAGCTCTCGGGTCACGCGTCGCTTCAATCAGGTGCTCAGATAATTTTTTGAAAACCCGGAGAGCCGCGGTACCCCACGGACCTAGGGTCTCGACTCCAAGAGGAGCAAATGCGTAGGCTCTGTCGAGACTTGCATATTTACGCCTCTTGAGATCCTCGGCCAAATCTGCCGCCGAACCAGCCCTCACGGATGTCCTTGAAAGATGGGAAGGCGCAAGTGTGTTGACACATGTAGCGTCCCACACAATAGGCCTCCCCAGCTCGCAAGGGACTAAAGTCATGCCGTCGGGCCTCTTACCATCGTCACGCAACAGACCATTCGGTTCGAGAATAGCTGGTACGCTAGCGGTGACAAAGGACCGCCGGATGATGTCGTTAAGGCTGGCATGGCGAGACATCCGACCGGCAGCCCTAGTACACGATAATCCATGATGAAGCTGTTCGACAACAGTACCGCACTGGCATTGATGAGGCGCGCAACACATTGCAACCAACCGAAGACATGTTGCTATACGGAAAGTTACGGGATCCAAGAGAGTGCCAGTATTATATATTATATTATAGTTCCTTTCATGAAAAAATATTCATCGCAAATTGAACCAGCTGCCGCTTTTAGCCAAGACATTAAAAGACGGTGGTTAGGAGCAATCATAACGTCAATTTAATACGATTTATAGCAACGACTTAGCAATTTTGCCATGTAATTACACAGCGACAATCAATACCCACTGTATACCTTGCCTAGGTACTATACCACCACTTTCCACCATTCACTATTATTTCAGTAGGGAAAAAACAACCTTGACAGTATTATGATAGAAGTTAAATTCGATTAACAGGGATAAAGCAGTGGACTTATTTTATTAAAATGTTATAAAAGCTATTAGAACTAGCTTAAACTACTTTATTCCTATTTTAAAAAGAAAAAATTAAAGAGGGTACGTTTTCAACACACCAATATTTTTTACAGTTACGTCCTTATTTATACCTTTTCGTGATTACAGCTTATTGGAAGACAGCCTGTATAAGCAAAAAATGCGATTGTAACAAAAACCATGTATGTGAGTACAACTCTACAATAAAATGTAGAGAATAGACTTGCAATACCGGTTCCGGCACATTGTAAAACTAAAATTAATATTTTAATTTAACTCATAAATGTCCCTGTTAATAAAAAAAACAAAACAACTGGCAGGTAAATCAGATTGCAAGCGATGCATGAAAAATGAGTCGAAACGTAATTAAAAAAAAAACGACAATAGACTTCTTAATTTAAATTCAAATGTTGCAAAAAACTTATTGACACTGGCGATACCCTAGTGTTTTATTTATTAAAAAAAAACTATAGAGCTCTATGACCCCTTATTTAAATGTCACTGGCAAAAAACAAAAGGAAATTTGACTACCGTTCTTTAGAACTTTTTGATTTAGAACATTGTTTCAATGAGAGTGCAGTGTAACGAATTACAGACGGGATAAAGAGTTTTTTCCGGCTTTTTTTGCAATTGATCAAAATCTATTTAGAATTATATTTTTCAACTGATGTGAATCTCAAATGTGTCAAGGGGGTGTTATTAAATAGCAGTCATAAAAAAACTACATCACAAAATTCGTTATCATCGCATATCGGAAGTTTTCACTTTTAATTTACATATCAGGTCGAGTGTGCTTGCGACTGTATGGATATGAATCAGTTGAGCTACCTCTAGATTGTTTGCAGTTAGCTCAATTGTTTCAATTGTAAATACTAGTTCTGATGTATTTCTATTATAAGTATACATACTCGATGGACCGACGACATTGTAGCGGGGTCGTAGGGAGTCGTTGGATGGAGGCAGCTCAGGACCGCTATTCGTGGCGTCGTTTGAGGGAGGCCTATGTTCAGTAGTGGACGTGTACGGGCTGATGATATACATACATCATATATCCTAACTTAGGATTTAAGACATTAGGTACCAAAACCATGTAATATGATGAAAATTACAAATAGGATATGATATTTTTTATTACCTACGGATTCTTTTTTATATTCTGATCATTTCAAATAGTATCTTGGTTGAAAGATGGAGTAAAAACATGACGCTTAAGTACGTCATGTTTTTACTTCCACTCTCCACTCTTTTACATGAACGAAAATATTTAAGGTGAAAATGTATTATTCAAATAAGTAAATACTACATTGCGGGTCAGACTTAAGTATCCCCCTTGTGTACTTATTTGTGACGCCTACTGTACATAAACAGCACGCAGAAATCGAATACCTACTTAGTTAGATTCTTATAATATATGCCTGTATATAAAAAATACAAAAATTTTATTCAACAGATTATCTGCTTCCTGCATTAGTACCTATTACCTCATAAACTGTATAGCTACTTAACATGAAGGGGTCAGGATAAGAACTTTACCTCAGCCCTTATAAAAAGCCTAGGTCTCTAACGGCAGGTCTAAACCTAGGACAAGGGCATAGAGTAGAGTAGGAAAATTGTCCAGATGAGATAAAATTACGTTCTTCTAACACAAAATATGTTCGTAGTTAACTCCCTTACATTCTAATGAATAAAATAAATAAATAAGTAATTCTGAACAATCCACACAGCATCATCTAGCACCAACCTAAGCAAAGCTTGTGTTATGGGTACTAGAAGACTAATATTGGTACCTAGGTATATAATTCATTGTATAGATAGAATTTGGCCGTGGGGCCGCGGCGTACGAACCCCTCCAACTCAAATCGTGGATATTGTAGTGTCGTGTGAGCCGACTAAGGTAACCTACCAGAGGAATAGCAGCAGCTTCCTTCTGAGTATTTTTCAACACCAACACTGCGATCGCCAATCCGCCTGCCAAGCGTGGTGATTATGGCAAAACCCCCCCTACATGGGAGACCGACGACATCGTAGCGGTCACAGGGAGTCGATGGATGGAGGCGGCTCAGGACAGCTATTTGTGCCGTTGTATGGGGGAGGAAGGCCTATGTTCAGCAGTGAACGTGTATGGGCTGATTATGATGATGATATGATGATAGATATTTTGTGAGTGTTGAGAGACCATTCACTCGATGCGCCAACGACATTGTTACGGTCGCTGGATACAGGCGACTCAGGGCCGCTGCTTGTGATGTTAACGAGTCTAAGTGCTTATTTTGTAAGCCTAAAGAAATAAAGTTATTGATTCTGATTCTGGAGGCCTATGTCCAGCAGTGGGCGTGTTGATAATGATGATTATGATAAATTACGTTGTTTATGAGTGGCTTGTCATCTGTTGTCGTAAAAGGTAGAGTAGCCATAAGTTCCGTTTGAGAATAGTATATAGCTGTCTCATTTTTCTATGGAATTTGGTACAGCGTCTCTGTCGTGCGGACTTGGAACTACGCAAATTCCATACAAAAATGGAAAACCTGGTATTTTAAAATTAAATTAAAATTATTATCATAGTTTAAATAGTTATAATTAAGTTTAAGGCTATCTTGTAAATGAAAGAAAAACATTCCTAGTCCGTAAATTTTGAAATAAACATTCTTATGCCGTTTCCAAAATAGACAAAATTGGCATTTTTAGAACGAGTCCGTCTAACTGTGGTCTAATCTTTATGATGTCTCGATATACATAGGTTTCAAATTCTGCTAACCATAGCTTTACTCTGTTAATGGTATTGTCGCAGAATTTGTGAGTGTTGCCAGTTAGGACATGCGTCCCTCCCTTTGTAGTTTCTTGATTTTTTTTTCTTTGTATTAAATACTGCTAGATAAGTTTAATAAATGCAATCCAATAAAAAGCTTGCGATGCTATCATGAGACAAACTCTGGCAGAATGCGTCAATCCAGAAGCAGAGCCATTAACCAAAAAGTTGAAGCTGTAGGTAAAATGCCTAAATATATCATTTTGAGAGGATACCATTGTTCTTATTAAGTGATAAATTTAGCGGAATTAGGGCTTAGGTTTTTAAAAGTTAGATAGATAGATAGGAAATACTTTTATTGCACACACAAAACTAGGAAACAATTAACAAATTTGACAGTACCAACTAAAGATGCGGAACTGTGAATGATTTCATTCGACTTGACAAATCATTCGAACGATTCGACTGACTAGAGCAAATTAGTAACTAATTTGGTTAATAATCCATTCGTCGACTGCCCGAGTCGGCCTTCGTTTCATTCGTTATTCGACGTGGATTGGTTGGATTATGATCGTTCGACTAACAAAGTCGACTCGGAGCCATGAATGACCCATTCGTAGAGGCATTAGTAGTTGTCATTCGACTTTGAAATTAGTATATTACTAATTCTCAAGTCGAATAAGGAAATTAGTAGTTGCCGATCATTCGAATAGTCAGATAATTCGCAGTCGCGCATCGCTTTAGTAACAAGTGACAATTGGCGGTCTTATCACTCAATAGCGATCTCTAATAAATAGCACGTCTCATCTATTTATAGTTAACTCATCCTAGACCTTACGTAACGGATAGGGTCTATTACTCCTTATCTGCAGAGGGCTTATAAATAGTGCTATAAAAAATATGGCCTACGAGCTATTACGAGTTATAGCAGGATATTAGATGTAGGTAAAAACTCGTTTGTGATGGAACTCACATTTACTTTCTAACAGCAAATCGATACAGAGATATACGTGAGTGTCTCTATAAATATATTATATTTTTGCCGCTCTATAAATAATTTTCTTTTGGTAAGTATATATTTTTTTATATTTATTTATTGGAAAACCAGATGCTTATTTAACCAAAATAAATAGAGAAATATATCATAGAAAGCTCAATTAAGGTTTTCACGGCTAAAATTATTAAAGCTATGAACATACTAAGGCCAATAAACATGAGTCTAACAGAAGTTAACAATTGATTTCAAACTACGCTTAAGGTTTAACTTTAAATTGAAATAAATATTTTAATATTTTCAAAAATATTTTCATTTCTTAAACTCCACTGTTTAATGTTGAACATCCAAAACTAAGGATTACATCAATATGTCTCGTCATTATCTATGTTTGTATGGAACCAAAACTGTAAAAACGGTATACTTTAAAAAAATTCAAGCTTCTAAACTTTCGCATTTCAACACTGATTTCAGCCCAAAGTTGGGCTAAAATCAGTGTTGAAATGGGTATGGGTAAATAAATAATATACAGAGAAAGAAAATTCTAAAATGAAGCCAGTACCGACATAGTTTAGTAATTCAAAAGTTGAAATAAATTTATTTTGAAAAGATACACTGAATAGTTTTTCTACAATAACCCTTGTGTCTTTTCTTTTCTTTATTTGGTTGCTTTTCTCTCGATCTTTTATAGAATACATTTCGGTATGCTTCTATGAACTTCATGACCTGATTCCACTATATCCCTTCCACTCTAGGACTCGCAGACGAACAGCGCAATACCATCCATATCTCGTGTATATATCCTCGACTCGTACTAAGCGGTTTTCCTTTACCTTCATCATTCACACCGCTAAGGAATGGAACTCGCTGCCGGCTTTTGTTTTTCCGCCAAGTTACAACCCACCCAGGTTGTAACTTACCTTCAAGACACGAGTGAATAGGTGTCTTCTAGACCTTCGTGGTACGTGATACTTCGTGGTCTATTAACTTTTTTAAAAATCTTTATACTAATACAATGAACCAGCAGTAGTAATAGGAAGATATTTGTAGCAATTTATCTTGTCTATTTTTGTGTCTATTTTGTAGTCACTAAATTTGTATTATCTCAAAATAATTTTTAGAGAGATGAGAATTTCACGATATACATATTATACACTAGCTGCTGCCCGCGCCTTCGCCCGTATTTTATCGGGATAAAAATAGCCTATATGTTATTCCAGGTCCCAAACTATACCCGTACCGAATTTCAGCCTAATCGGTTCAGTAGTTTTTGCCTGAAAGAGGATCAAATATCTATACATCCATCCATCAATATAATATAATATAAGTAGGATAGGATAGGATTGGACGAGAATTCGTGTGTCAAACTTTCCTAGCTCACTCACGCAAAAAATCTCATTTGAAATAAATTTCGCATACAATTTTTATTTCATCTATTAAAAAAAACTTTTATTTCATCTAGGACCAAAGTGCTTGGGAAGACAAATCCACCAAACTAAAACTCGACGTGGTTAAGTCGTTTCGTTTAGGAGTTCCTATGGCCACCTTCTGTCTCGATCATCAGATCAGCTCGATGGTTCCATTACATAACATTATCACCGTACTTACATAAGTATGCCATCCAGCTCAATCGGTTGAGGATAACTGGTCTTAAATTCAGTTGCAAGATATGTCCCACACAAAGATAACAGGGCAAGTAGAAGAAAAGCTCTGTAAAATAGACGAATTGTCTACCACGAGTTACCCAGCGAGTGATCTCGGTCACTCTTTCGGTGATTGATAAATTGATGTTGCTTTGGATTGATAGCCTTACCTAGCTGATATATTAAAAAGTTAAATTCGTGTGACAATTACATTCGACAATTGAGAATTGGCTCTCTTTGAAACTTTTGACTTGTGATGTTGTTGTATTGTAGTGAAACATGATATTGTCTATGGACGACTTTCTTCATTTCTTGGTAAGGCTCAGGAAGTCTGCATTTTCAGTAAAGAGGAGTGGATTTTTTGACAGCCTTTTAGAGAAATGTCGCGTGGGACGGGAGTACGTTTCGCGCAAAACTGCTAAAACCGTTTTATTAACATTTTTTTACCAAACTATATCTCCTTATCAAACTATACACATACCAAATTTCAAACCAATCAGTTCAGTCGTTTTTGCGTGATAGAGGAACAAATATACATACATCCATCCGTACAATCTTTGACATTTATAATATTATAAATAATATATATATGTATATAGTAGGAAGGAAGTAGGATAAAACACGAATACAATTAATAGGTAACATTATTGTATTGTAGGTAGTTTTTGATCTGTCAACTTAATTAATACATAAAACGACCACGAAACAATTACAAAAACTATTAATTAAAGACTATAAAAATTACATTGACAAAGTTCCAATATGTAATGTCATCTTGGAGTATCTAGAAAGGGAGTTGCCAAGCGCTACTTTTAGTACTAAAATGATTCTGCCAGTTTTCGCGGGAGGCGAGGTAGCACGGTACAGCACACATTTACATAATGACGCACACTAATGCAGAAAAATTAAGCGTCCCTATAAACGCACACGCAAGTAAAAGCTGTACACAAACACAAAACAAGCACACAATTAAAGAATTACTGTTGTTACACTATTGTTTAGTTAGTTACACACTAACACAAAAAAGTAGTGATGGGATGTACAAAGACCGACAAAATGAATGATTTCAAATGAATGAAATCAGGGTTGTTCCAAATCATATACTTTTCCTTTTTTTATAGATTTGTAGGGCGTAATCTCTTTAACTACTAAACCGATTTTAAAAATTATTCTACGAATAGAAAGTTACACTGTTGTTAAGTAACACAAGGCTATATTCTATCTACGCAAGTAAAACCGCGGTGCGCTAATAGTTATTGTATGTAATTAGATAATTACAACAAATATTACGCAATTATGAATCTTAGGGTTCTAACTTAGAACATCTTCATAGAAATCGTTTCAGTATTAGAACTTCTAAGACTCAACTGATTTCGATGAATCTTTCATGAATGCGCATTATTTTGATAAATATTTTGTTTCTTAATTGGTGTGGTGGGGTGAGAAAAATTAAGAGCAGGAATAGCGGTTGTTAGCAAATGTACTGCCCCACGCGGATTTGTATGGCTAAGAATTAAAAAAAAATGATATCCCGGTGTTTAATATAAATGTATTTTACATAATTTTTACACTATTGGTTTTTAAAATGGACTAATTTATTGTAAATGTGACGTACACATTTCTTTGGATCTGTTTTTTTCATAAGAAAAGAGATCCTAGTATCTGTATACTTTTGCATAACCAATCTTCTTAATTCCATATTGTGATTGACGAAATCATTATCATAGATATGTAGATCAATACTTGGAAATAAGTACTTTCCTTGGAAATAGTTCAATGATTTTGAAACTATATACGTTGTAGTAATTTGTTTAAGCATTAGAAGCATCTTTGTATTATAAATTTAATATAATATTCAATCATTATCTACTTGTACTATATTGATATTTCAATCCACAGTCTATTTATAAAGAACTAGCTATCACCGCAGTTTCATCCAAGTTGCGATGAAAAAAAGTAGCCCATGTCACTGGATGGGCTACTTTTTTTCATCTTACATACTACACCAGCTGTACAAAAAATCACGTTTATATGATTCTGCGTTCAAAAAGTACAAAGCAAATAGCAATAAACAAACGACACAGCACCACCAAAATTTTAAGGGAGCTCCATAAATCGACATGTTGAAGGCAGAATGACAGAGGCAATCGCAGCAAACTAATTTTTATAAACAGACACAAATGACTGTTCATGTACCTCGGACTGCGTACACTCGGCTACTCCCGTTCTGAATGCTCCAAGTAATTCCCGATAGAGATCCTTTCCCTGTGTTTCGTTAGCTAATTTGAAATGATGTTGTATGACATTACGAGTCCAATACAGAACCTCCTCTTTTTAAATCGGTTAAATATGGGTACAAAAAAAAACACATGGCATTTTATTCATTCCATCATTCACTCAATCAATTTCATTCAACTAGTCCCCACACTACGCCTTCTACCAAGGAATTTATACTCACATTACTCACCTACACCCTCTACCAAGACGTTGGCGTCGTATTAAAACTGTCGCAACTGCTATTCCATTTGAATCTAAATTAAACAATATTACAAAAAACAATTGACAAAAATATCACTTACTTGTGATAGGAAATACCGTGGTACCTTAAGTTTGATGTCTCTGATCGTCTTTTACACCGTCATCATCATCATCATCAGCCCATACACGTCCACTGCTGGACATAGGCCTCCCCCGTACGACGCCACAAATAGCGGTCCTGAGCCACCTCCATCCATTGACACCCGTAACCTTTACACCGTAATACCGCACAATTCACCATTTTCACTAAGCACTACTTCGCGACACGAAACGACAGCTAATGGTCGCGGTTACGAGTGAAGTAGTTTTATATAACGTGTATGGCCATATGGCCGGCAGAGGGGTACGCCTTGCGTTGACATCTCCGTTCTAGATACTCCAAGAATGTCATTCATTGCAAAAATAATCTATCATTCTTAGATAAATGTAACAAAACACAATATCCTTAACAGGAATCGAACCCGCTAATTAATCGCCGTGTAAAACGCACCTTGTGATACGGTTAAACTAAAAATAGCTTAGAACTAGTTAGTTATAGATACTTAGGTGGACGGACTCAGGCTTGAAATTGTGGGGCTTCACAATTAATCGAACTTTATACAGATAAAGTTCAATATTGTGTATTCATTGGTATAAGGTTTAAGGTTTAAAGAAATTTATTCTCAAAAAGACACAATGTCACTTACATCAAACATGAGAAAAAAGTTATAAAAGTATAAAAGTAGGTCGGTTTCGTAAGTATAGTAATATACCTATCCAATGCATCTAAAAATAATTATGTTGTGTATGTATAATAATTATGTTATGTTATGTTATGTATGAGTTAGTTTTGTTTTGACTGAGTTTAATTTTTTTTATATTGGAGGGTACTTATTGTGGTACTGTGTACCTTCATACGTAAATATCTTTTTTCCGTAGTTTTTAGTACGCGACTTGGGTAGAACTAAAAAACTGGCTCTACGTCAGTCTATCTACTACTACTCTATATCCATTGGTACTTAGTTAGCGGTCTTACTGCAAAAGTGATTCACTAAATTTCTGTACTAGGAAGGTAATTGAGAAATCATTTTATGAAGTTCTATCACCTGGTAGATTTCAAGTTCAAAATAGATGAAAGTATCTTATTATTAGTCGCTGTAGTAGTAATTCATTGTGTAATACAAAAGCTTCGAGAAAACTAGATACTGCTTGGAGTTTCCCCCTAAAGCTGCTTTTCTACGAAATATAAGACAATCAAGTTGTCCTATTGTTTAAAAAATATACGTAATATTTATTTTACTACTCACTTACGTTTTTATTTTGAGGTGGATAAACAGCTTCAACCAAACATAAGTATTCGTTCCACATTACCTGTTAATGTACACTTTAATGTACGAATTAAACATACAGTTTCTTTGGGTCATTGGTTCTCTTTCTGCGTGTTTTCTGATTGGAGCCAGTGAGCGAACGATAATGAAAAAAATTATACAAAATTGTGTTAAATAAAAATATTCTATTTACGTCCTTAAATCTACCACACAACACAATAACTAAAGACACAAATAAATATGATGTTCTTATTACGGCCTAGAATAAACATGGCCTCCCCTCAGCATTGTGATGGATGAACACTACTGGTATGTCCACTCCGCGCTGGCTTTCAGTGATGGTCATCATTACCATCTGGGGTAGTGCGTTTATACTTATTATATACAACAAAACAAATCGGCAAATAAAATAAATTAATCATCATCATCATATCAGCCGACGTCCACTGCTGGACATAGGCCTCACCTAAGGATCTCCACAATGACCGATTTTGCGCTGCCCGCATCCAGCGATTTCCCGCGACCTTCACTAGGTCGTCGGTCCATCGCGTGGGGGGTCTACCTACACCGCGCTTTCCGGTACGTGGTCGCCACTCTAGAGCCTTGCGGCCCCAGCGGCCGTCGGTCCTACGAGCTATGTGCCCTGCCCACTGCCACTTGAGTTTCGCAACTCTGAGAGCTATGTCGGTTACCTTGGTTCTTCTGCGGATCTCCTCATTTCTGATTCGATCTCGAAGAGAGACTCCGAGAATAGCCCTCTCCAAGGCTCTCTGTGCGACCTTGAGCTTTCTGACGAGGCCCATAGTGAAGGACCACGTTTCAGTGCCATATGTTATCACTGGCAATACACACTGGTCGAAGACTTTCGTCTTGAGACACTGCGGTAAGTGGGACGAAAAGACACCACGTAGCTTCCCGAACGCAGCCCATCCGAGCTGGATTCGGCGGTTGACCTCCTTCTCGAAGTTGGACTTTCCTAGTTGGATGGTTTGTCCTAGGTAGACATAATGGTCGACAACTTCGAGGGTGTTGCCTCCGAATAATACGGGAGTTGGTACTACATGGACATTTGACATGATTTTCGTCTTGTCCATGTTCATTCTAAGACCAACTCTTAAAATAAATGAATATAGGGTAACAATACAAAAACAAATTAATTTCACAAACGATACTTAACGTAACACATATGTAGGGAGCACTAGAAAAGCCAAAATAGTATAAATATATAAATAACCACCTATTTCTACTCTACCTTAGTACGTCCATTCCAGGTTCAAAGACTTCCTATAAACCGTCGGAAGTAGATGATACTTCCTCTATATCGATAGACAGTTTGAACTAACATCTGCCTAGCATTTGGTCTAACAAACTAATCTACCCCTTTGAGGATGCAGACGGACCACTTATAGTGGCGACCACTTACCACTTTTAGTTGAGAGAAGTATCTATAACTTTATTTCTTTAGGTTTACAAAATAAGCACTTAGACAAGTCAAATTATATACTATAAACATAGTTATTATTATCAAATAAGAAATAAGGTGTTACTGAAATTCTCTTCACTTAATTTTTTTGTCCACTAGTGGAAGAAGTGAAGAAGAAACCACTAGCACATTATAATGTTACTTATGTGTCTTATACATGTTTATTTTGCCTATCTAAATCTAAATTAGATACGATTTAGACACATGTCAATATTTCTTACATACTACTGACAGTGCAGAACGGAGCGACATCTGGCCAAGCATTAACATCATTGATGTAATCATCTATGGAGTAGAAGGCTTTCCTGATAAGATTTTGTTTAATGTACTGTTTAAATTTACGAATAGGGAGTTCAGTTGCTTCAGATGGAAGCTTATTATAGAAGCGCACGCAATTGTCTATAATAATTGATTAACTATCACATTGTCAATCAAATATATAAACAAATAAATTGGGCCTAAATGGACGGATGCACTAAACCACGTGCATTCCATCGAAGCAACAAGCCAGCCTAGCCGCTTATTTACTATACTGCAGTGCCATCAAATATCAAAGTGCTTTATTTCCTTTAGACCTTACAGGACTCTTCGACACGTCACAAAATCGTAGCCATGGCTTATAAATAGGCTTTATAACTTATCGTATTTTATTTATTTACTATTATTGTATAAGCAGACGTAGAATTAAGTGTTTTTGATAAGCAGCTCATTATAAGGATTACATTTGAATGGAATTTTTAGGATACTAACTTTTTAGGATACACTACTTTTTACTTTTTAGGATACACTAGTTTTAAGTTTTAAGGTATTAATATTACACATAAAATTGGTGAATTTAAAAATGGAATAATGAGGAACTAAACTAACGCGAATTGAACACATTAATATTAGAACTGTTTTGATAATTAAATATAATATATGTACCTACTAGGTAATTACACGCAATAAATACCCCTTAAACAGTTATAATAATATGGAGGAACGGTTTCTAAGAAGTTAAGCACATTAGTCTGGTCAACCTGATCCTTGAGTGCCTTATGACGATAGTATCGTCGTCAACATACTTTCGTACATCTCATTTTTGTATAGGATTTATGTAGTTCCATGTACGCATGATAGAGTCACTGTACCACACTCCATACAATAATAAAACATGTTTTAAAAACAGATAAACCGACTTCAAATTCCCTTACTTTTACACTTATTTTAAGTTTTTCGGGATAAATACTAATCATATGGGGATAAAAATAATTATGGGACCCCTTCGGGATTGTTTTCTAAACAATAGTGAAAGAATTTTCAAAATCGGTCCATAATTGGTGGAGATATCGCGTAACATACATACAAAAAAAAACACACAGGCGAATTGACAACCTCCTTCTTTTGGCTCTGGTGAAATTAAATGTCTCATTTATGTCTGTTATCATCATTACTTTGAGCCAGCTGCAGCGTGTAATGTCGCCCGTCTGCGTCGCGTCGCCTCTAACAAGTTTTATGGCTTGTAAACAAAGACCTATAAATTACCAGGCTACTGTTTCCTTGGTAAAAAATTGTAAACGGTAAATTAAGTGCCGTTTAACCGACTTTATTAAAGAAGGATAAGTTTGTTTAGCGAAATTTTTTATCATGTTGTCAGATTTGAATGTAAATGTACTATAAAAGGTGTGTTCCTAGTTTTTTTTTTTAAAGTTCAATAATCAATAAAATCAATTGATGTAGGTGGATACCGTAGCCGTAGATATTTGTTCTAAAGTTTGACAAAAATTCGCTCCATAATCGCTTTCCAATGAAAAATGCAAAATGTCCATCTGATTTGCCTTATGTTACGTACTTACGTTAGTGTGTAGGTAACAGCAAAATACCCATTAGTCCAACCAATATGAATAAATTCAGCCTAAGGTAACAATTAAAAGATTTATAGGCCCAGTAATTATTGCACAATAAAATAATTGCGGGTAAAATAGTAAAAAAAAAACATAAATTATTGATATGAAACGTTGCGTAGGTACTGGATTCTTATTTTTTTTTATAAATTAATAAATAAATAATAATATATATATAATACGTAAATATTCGTTTCCGGTGCAATTATTGATAGTTTCTGAATAGTGAAATTATTTATATTTTTTTAAAAATAAAATTATAATCAAAACCCTTTTAATGCAAAAATCAAAAACTAAAACTTCAATCTTGATTGGTTTTTTTCATTGAATGTCTGCGATCATACAAGGGTTTACTTTTAGCAAAAACCGGTTTAAAAAGACTTTTGTTTTAAAATTAAAATGTTTGGAGGTCTTACACAAAAAGCAAGAAGTCTTTATTGTGTGGATGCTTTTGATTATTATCGGACGCTTGATAAGCAGTATTCAAATTCAAAATAAAGAAAAAAGATATGGTATTTCGAACATTATAAAGGACGCTACCTACTTAAGAACCGCTACAAAATGTTTTCAACAACATTATAATTGCTTTTTGTAAGAAAAGTAAATTACCTAGTACTTAGTCAGGATTTTAAACTTCAAAGTGCGTATAACTGTATCAATAATATTTATGCGTTAATAAAATTCAAATATAAGACTAAAGTTTTAATAACTAGGTACAAACTTGGTACTTTAACCGCGTAGGTAGTAACCTTTTTTCAAAACATTTTGACGAATTTTAACGCTGCCTACCCGCAAAGAAAGAGCCCTCTTATAAAAAATAGAGTCAAAAAAAATCAAAAGCCCGCGACCGAACTTTTAAATTTGGTGCGCTTTTACACACACATAGATTCTTCGTGTATTGATTTAAAAGGAGGGTGGGGTGACATCGCGCTGTCGGTAAAGCAGGTGATTATTAGTTTTGCTACTCGACGCTAGGTGGCGATATGTGTATAAATTATTCAAGTTCTCTAAACGGTGATTTTACTTTTCTAATTTACTATATTGCTAAAATGTATGTAAGTGACAGAATAAAAAAATTGCGTATTCCGGGAAGTTTTAAAATCGAGAGAAATATTTTTTGTAATACCTTGTATAAAACTTGAAAATAATATTACAAAATTAAAGTAACAGATGGCGTTACTTGTTCTGAATGTCACAAAACAAATTCATTTTGTATGTAATCTCTTTTAAACCGCTGGGTACGTGACTATAGAAGCAAAGTGTCTCATTTTGTCTCCAAATTGCAAACTTACCTCTTATTCGTTGCTTTTAAGCATCTATACTAATTTTCTGGTCCCTCTATAAAGACGGATGAACTTGGTTGACTCCAATAAGAATTTATGCAAGGTACGAGTGTGTAAGTACTTACCTAAATCTTTTTAATCAGAATTTCTTAATAGACTTTTATTCTAAGAGTATCTTATTAGCCTAGAGTCCAAATAACGACAATATTTACTTGAATTACAATATCTTCCTAAACACAATGTGTTAAAATTATATAGTTACTTATGTAGAGCTTTTCCCTAAAAGGTTAAAGAGTTTGGTTCAGCCTAAAAGGTTAAAGATTTTGGTCCAACTTGTGAAACCAAATCTAGGATTATTAGATCTACGATATTTGGCCCATTTTCACCAAAGGAGTCTGAGAAGAGCTTCATTTAAGTACCGAAGGTAGGTAGGTAGGTAGGTAGGTAATCATAAAAGATAGATAGGATATCTAAAGAAGGTATGATTCAAATTCAAATATACATACTTATATTGTGGTCAGCATTATTTTCATTATTAGTTTAGCATAAAAATTAAATTTAAAAAAAAAAAAAAAAAAAAAGCTAGAATCTGTGGGCTCTACATATGTATCTATTTTATAATAAAAGCGTTTTTTAGCATCTTATTGATTGAAAATAACTTGGTAGATTTCAAAGTTTGTCTCTAGATTATTGGTAAAAATCTAATAATAAACGTGCCTCGTGTGCGCTTACTCTTAAAAAACAATTCGTTTCTTAAACAAAAAAGGAAACGAAATATATGTATCTATCCAACTCTAGCGACATAAATTTCATACAAACTTTTTATTTTCTTTCTCTTTCTCGCAACAGTCCAACCCCTTTGTAGAAGGGATGTTTTTTGCTCGATCGATAACTTTATTTTAGTTACAGTGCGCACGAGTTTACGCAACGTTGTTAATATAACCTCTATTTCAATAAGTATTTTTAAAAGTCTTTTGTTTGATAGGTATTGTAGATCTAAGAAATTCAAAGTTTGTCGCTTTAGATAAATTTTTTACAGAGATAAATCTGAAAAACGTTTGTAGAAATAACTAATAAATTGAAATAATTTTCAAATCTATCTTAATTACGTTTACGCCATTTCAAAAACGCTTTCCCTTAAATAAATCATCATATCATCCATCATATTTGAGCATAGATTGTAGCACTTTTATAAGTTCTTAATTACGAGTAGGTAGGTTAAGATTTTTAGAACCACAACACCACATCACAATTCATTCCATACACGTCATTCATTTATCGATTTATTTGTTCCATTAAAAACAAAATACATTGTGTGTGGAAAACTTATATCTAATACTTCTGTACACAAATAACTAATTGGATAATCAGGTAAATTTTAAAGACAATTCAAATAGAAAACGATAAAAAATTCCATATTAAAGCTGTTATGTATGATAAATCAATGAAAATTATATTAATATTTAGATACAATGTCAAATTATATAATAATAATGTCAAACTGAATATAAATGTGAAGTAGAAAATAAAATAAAAAACAATATTTATACCTAGGTCAATTTTAAAGTTACAATTCCTCAATGTCATAGAGACACTTCTCCAGAAGAAAACTTTTTAATTTGTTTTTTAGAAGTGTTCACTGATGTTTAAGTTCTTTGATATCCAGAGGCACACACGACCTATGCCCACTGCTGGACATAGGCTATTTACCGCTATTTGTGGCATCGTATGGGGGAGCATACGATGCCACAAATAGCGGTCCTGAGGCGCCTCCACCCATCGACTCCTTGTGACCGCTTCGATGTCGTCGGTCCATCGAGTCGAGAGATAATTTATTTACCCATAAAGAAAACATAGAGATCTTATTAACTAAACAGAGAGGTCTCATCACAATAATTATTATAAAAGCAAAAGTTTGAAAGTTGGGATGTCCTCTTGGTGGATGTCCTCTTCGTGCCTCTTCGCGCCAACTTATTTTTTTGTGCTTATCGTCAAGCATATTATGACCTCAATCTCACTCAATAAGTGAAGATGTGGCCTAAGATGGAGCACGCTTTCCCAGAAGGAACTTATTTACGGATTTGAAGACTCCAAGATTGTACTCTACCGGGAAAACAGATGCAGTAAGCTCATTCCCCTCTTTGGCCGTGCTTATAGGTAGATAATGCTGAATGAATCGGGCTGAAACTTTGCATAGATGTAGTTCTAGGCCTTTATTAACATATAGACTACTTTTCATCCCCAAAGAATGCGTGCGAAACGCTTCCAATGAAATGCGGCTTCCAATAAAACTAGATTTATTTTTTGTTAGCTTTATATTATTGGTAGACTAGCTAGTCTGTCTATAAAATTAAATTGGTAGTTACCTATGTTCATATTAACCTTACGCCCTAGGCAGATTTATTACTTAACTTACATCCTAGGTAGGTAAATGGTAAATACCTTCTGTAATGTGATGATAATTTATTGTAATACCCTGTGGCAATTTGACCGCAAAAGCCTAGGCTCAGATGAATCACGTGCAGAATGAGATTATCAAACCAAGTGATCATAACATGCTTAACATTTATTCATTACTTATGAGATCTATGAAGTAAAGAAGGACGAAGTTCCGATTCAGTTTCGATTTGACTCTAATCCAAAAAGTGGATTTTATTTAGTTATCACGATTTTCACTGTTATTTAGTTAAAGTTGACATTGAAACAAGGGCTTTGTGGTATTCTAGAATGTAGTTTTAGTGTTATCTTTTGAAACTTTCATGGTTAGGTATCAACAGTTTATGAATTGTATCGTGAGCTGCATTATTATCTAATTGTAAGATTATCATTATCATACCTAACCTTGTTATGTAATTATACATACATTTTGTAGTCGTTAGCTTTTCCTGAATAAAGAAAATTCAATTAAAAACAATTTTTCGTAAGACTCGTAAGTTATCGTTGTTTTTTTCATGTTCTTATTTTATTTCGCCGTGATCTCCTTTTAAAAATCATATTATGCAAACTTATGGACTATGCACGCTCAATCAATCCGCCAACACAGCCTGACGAGTTGGTGCGACATTTTAGTGTATGAATATTTTAGGCAGCGAACAGTGTTTTGTCAATTTTTCGTTGACCCACTAACTTTAGTTCGTATACTCTTTTAGACTTTAGTTAAAACAGTTGTTAAGCTACTTACGGCGATGGTCAAACCACAAGTACAGTTAGCAGAAACCTTTGTCCAGACTCGCTACCGTGAAGAGATCTATATCTATAGGTACCGATTGCAAAGAAGTAGGTACTCATTATCTTCCACATTTCAGAAGCATGACTTAATTGCTTTCGTTACGGTGAAGAAAGACCTATTTTAAATCAAAAGCAGTCATTGAATTGTTTTGTTTTCTGGTAGATACTTAAGTGCGTTTATACCTACTGTAAAAATATGTATATTTATTCAAAATGCTGAATATTTCCTGAATATTGTTTTACCTCCCTAAGTTTACGATTTTTGAAGCTCCCATAATTTATATAAACGGACACTGATAAATTTAAAAATATTTGTTTAAGTACTTACTTATACCAATGGGAGCTTCGAAAATCGTCAAATCATGCGGTTAAACTGAAATATCTCTGCTTACTTTGGGGGCTAAAACCATTCTGAGCAAATATTCAACTGTAAAAATATTAGTTTAGGTACTACCACCACTAAAAAAATACCACTAAACAAATATTTTTACTAAATCAATAGTTTTTCATCCGGTCCGGTGAAATAAATTACAAGACATTTAAAAATCTCATTCAAAGCATGTGGTTAAACTGAAATGATTCTGCTTATTTTGGGTCCCCCCAAAATAAGCAGAATCATTTCAGTTTAACCAAAACAATGCTGAGCAAGCGTAATTGCTCGAAAATCTTCAAATCATGGTATGCACCTACATCGATCAGCATATTTTCGTCCACTGCTGGATATTCCTCCTCCGAACAACAGGGGTTTTACCTTATTACGCTTGGCAGGCATTGGTGATCGGAGTAAAGCCGTAAAAAATCCACAGAAATAAGCTACAATTAATACTCAGCACATTAGGAAACACAGGAAATATAGGTTGCTGCTCGTAACTTAAATTGGAATGTTATCAATCGAATAGCACAACAATATACATATGTAGGTAGGTAGCTGCTGGCCATTGCAACGCAAGAATCGACACCTCCAACTCAGCCCGTCGATGTTGTAAGAGCTGACTAATAAACCTACCAGAAGACCTCTTGTAGGTTCCTTTAGTCAGCTTTTCTACTTATCTATACTTATTGTTGTGCTGTTCGATTGTTACCTAACTTTCCAATCAGTTGTCAACAGCAATTTACATGTATCATAATGTGCTGAGCATTAAACTGTCAAAAAGAGCTTCAAGGTATCTTAGTTCAATTTTGATATTTACAGAATAATGTCAAGATAGCTTTTTACAAACAGCTAGTACAACAAAAAACTGACAGATTTCTCTCCTTATAATAGTAATTTTTCTGCTGTCCGTGAGAGCTTACGCAACTGTGTTTGTAAGCGAACAATGAGTTAATTGAATGGGTAATCAGAGGTATTCTCACTAGGTAAAGCACAGGTAAGTTGAGGATGGCTCAGTCACTATGGAATAGGTAGTAGAAAAAAATCTTTTTTTTTTTTAATTAAATGTAATAATTTATTCAAAAAAGAACAGCTTATGCAATAATTTATTCACACAAGAAAATACGTTAGTTCCTTGCCTATTCATTCATTCTCATTCTCATTCATTCCTGGTAGCCATTTGGCAAAAAATATTTTGCCAGAACAGAGACGAATAAAATACATATAAATAAACCTTAAATTAACAGAAAAACTGGCAACTCATTCTCCACTCAGCATGTGCTATGGTAGAGCAGATCATACCATAGCGCTGGTCTTCCGTAGCCCTACATAGTATAAAACAAAGTAGTTTCCCGCTGTCTGTCTGTCCCATGCTTAGATCTGTAAAACTAAGCAACGGATTTTGATACGGTTTTTTCTAATAGATAGAGTGATTTAAGAGGAAGATTTATATGAATAATTTAGTATCAGCATTGCACCCGTGAGAAGACAGGGTGGATCGCTAGTTTTTACATAAAAATTCTTCAGTAATAGGTAAGTACTAAACATAATTTAGATAATAGGTAATTTATGGTGAAGGATAATAATTTATTAATAAGGCTTCGTATGGGGGAGGCCTATGTCCATCAGTGGACGCGTATGGGTTGATATGAAGTTAATACAATTACAAAACTCTTTATTGTACACCACAAAGATAAATAAAACACATAGACATTAACATAAACAAGTACAATGAGCGGCCTTATCGCTTAGAAGCAATTTCTTCCAGGTAACCTTTGGATGGATAGAAAATTTACAATTTAAGAAAGGCAAGGGTGTATACAACATTAATTCATTAGTGACAAAGAAAGTTACAGCTTCAGAATAAAAACAAAATGGAACTAGTATTTACTAGTGAAACAGTTGAACGAGCTTCAGTGCAGACTGTTGTAAAAATCTAGAGGTATCTCAATGGACATTACCAATCGACAGTGTACCCATGACGCTGACGCTGCTTGCATTGTTCCGCTGCTTGTATGCCAGCGTCTTGGATACCTGGTCATCCGCAACGCCAGATACTCAATAATAAATAAATAAATTAAGGTTTGAGGATCATTCAAGCTATGTATATTTTGAACATTTGTATTTTTAAGACCTTCTGAAGTCAAAATGGCATTTCAGTCGGAGAAAACCAGCCGTGTAAATTTTACCTGTGACCCTAGAATTCTCACCACAAATGTAGCTGTTGATGTGTGAATTGTAGTATAAGTTAAATTAACATTAGAGTTACAATGGCTATGTGTAGAGATACAATCTTACACACAATTTACGTACATTAGATAGGTACTGACCATTACTATCTCTTTTGTCCATCGGTTTGACTATCCATATTATAATTATGTCAGGACCCGTTTTTATACAGACACCAACAGACACTGTTAGAGAGATTTTGGGAACGCAAACTATGCAGAATAGACGAGGAAAAATCCATCAAGACAGAATTATGACTAACTAGAACAGAATTAGAAATTTTAAACAATACCCACGCAGCAATACTGACAAGTACCTATTTGTAGACAGCCAAAAGCAACTAACATAAATTCGTATAAAACGAATTTTGCCTAAAGTAAGAAAAAGCTTTGTGTTTATCATTCAATTCTCATACTCGAGCGAACAAAATAACCGTAAATATTAAATTTCGAACACATACAAAACGTTCTCGCCTCCAATTTCAAATTCAAATTCGGAATTTCGCGAACCGAATACAAAATGTCTTCAAACGTCAAGTCAAATAAACTTGCATCGTTCACGCAACATGACATAGAAATCATACGTAAGAAGTCATTAGGCATTCGCGTATACCGACCCTAATTCTGAAACCATACTTTTGATGCTTACTTCCATACAAAACACAACTCTACCTCCCACATATACAACTCAAAATCCCTCCAAACGAAATCGCGGCAATCGTTCACATATCACCCACAAACGCATTCGAAATTCAAACGCAATCCGTCACCCTAAAGCCTACTTTACGCTGTAGATACAAAATACGACAAAAAACGGAACGGGGAAAAAAGCGGGAATCTTTTTGCCCCCTAAGCCGGGGGTGGGAAGAAATCCCCCGGGGGGCGCCCCCCAGTAGTTTTTCGTCGGCATCACGCTCACGACACGCTTCATATTGATTTTTCCACCACACACTCGCAGGTAGCGGCTGTGAGGAGTGTTTTATTTTTTTTGAGATTTTTGAAGGGTTGTGTTCTGTTTGCGCTGTTTTTTGGTTGTAAGAAGGACAGTACAGAATGTCTTTCAAAAGTTAGCCATTTTCTGCACTATAATGTCAGTTAGAATACGAAAGTTTGGCGAACGTTGATGTGTGTTCGTTCTATTTTTGAATAAAATTTGAAAGAGATGCACTCCAATTAATTCCAAAAAATAACAGGCATTCAAAAGCCTTTAACCTTCCAACTCGTTTTGATAAGTTTCAAGTTTTATTGATTTGGTGCCTAGGAAAGTATTATATTCAGAACATTCTGTTAGAGTTCAGATTCGGTATGGTAGAGTCAACAAACCATGCATACAAAAGAAGGATTAAAATCACCCAAAAAACTTCTCATGCAGATATTATGTTAATTGCAGAAAGGTGTGAAGATTAGCATCTTATTGTGATTCCGCGATTGGTTCCGTACACTCCATGTTTGAACACGATTCGCGACGGACCGGTGTTTATGCGTTTGCGCATCAAAGGGTTAGTTTTGATGAGATGTGCCGAAATTGTCGTAATTATAGGTGAATCATCAATAAATAAGATCGTCTATTGTCTTTGGAACAACTTTTTTTGTTCCTCGGTCTGTAAACGAAGGTTTACCTATCCACCTATGCTTACCGGAAACTTTTTTCAGTAGGTCGATTCAGATGTTTGCATGAGTGGCTCATTCATAATATTTTCGCCGTTCTTTTTATTTTTTTTTATGAGTTATCAATATGCAGCCTGAGCGAAGAAATAAAACCAAAAATATAAAAAAAAAACTATACGAAAATAATGTGAGTGGTATCACTCATATTATTTTTGTGTGAGTGTATACTAAATTAATTAACTACGTCTGCTTTGACATTTTTAACTTTGATATCACAGCAAAATAGCCTTAAATTAGCGCGGAGCGTACAAAAACTTTTGTTTTGTCCTTTTCATAACCAACTAAAATGAATAAAATCTTTATAACCCTGCAACCTGGCACTCAGCAAAATGTTATTACTAATTTAACACCTTATACCCACCACAGGCGATCTTCAATCTTCTTAGTAGACTTTAGAGTTCAAAATATAATAAACTATAGTGGAAACACACACGGCTTGACAAAAAGGTGCGCTTTTTGTTTCGTCCCAGCGATTTTGTTCTCAATTTAAATATTTTATACGATTTGACAATAGACAAAAACCGGTACTTGTTGTAAAAAATTAAATATATAAAAATTATGACGGTTTGCCTTTTGTCTCATAATTTATGCTAATTTGGTACGGATGTGTGCTGGCGGAAGTTGAGCTTGATTTTTGTTGCATTGTTTATCTCTAGGAAAGGATAAAACAAAACAATGTTGGAAGAGGTCGTTAATAATTTGTTTTGAATGATTTTGAAAGTAGATTGACCCGGGCGATGACCTCCAGTTAAATTTTGAAATTGGAACTACGGAGTACGAGTGCAATAATAGAAGAAAATTTCGATATTGGTTTCAAATTAGAATAAATAGAACTTTCTAGCCGGGGAAATTGAACACCAAATCGAAACATTTATTATTTCAAAAATAGAAGATGCTCTTGCGATTTAGAAATGACTAGAAAACGAACATTTAATAAAAAGCTGACATAATGTACTACAAAAGGTATTCACTTCTCAGTAAAGGTAAAAGAGACGTCTCATTTAAAGAGAAGCAGGAGACAATATTTCAGCACTTATTCACGAACGATTAACCCGCCTACAATGTTGCGTAGCGAGACAATTTATTCCGAGTATAAACTTCAAAGAACTCTGAGTTATCGTTAATTGGTCGCTACAAGAAAATACTTAGTAACCTAGGTATTTGTTTTTAAAATAGATACTAGCTTCAGCTTATACAGCATTTTTGGTGGATAAAAAGAATCATAGAAGTATTTTCTAAGGATGTACATATATTGTCAATTGTCTCTTTCTTAACTAACCATTAAAATCGTTAAACCGTTTAGTTTTGAAAAAGGTAACAGAATCAGATTATTATTGCCTACAAGAAGGAATGTATAGATGTAATTGATGAATTGGTAAAAAGTTTTAAATACTTCAAATTCGAAATTGGTAGAGTATAATCATAACCTCATTAAAATTCATGGATTTAATAAAACAGTCAATAAAACACTGTCAAAAAATCGATAAACATTCAATAGTTTTTGTTTAGGATTAATTTATTCAAACCCTATTTTATTATCTGCGAACTGTTCGAGATGACTATTGTTTGTTTATGTCCAACTCTATCATTCTTGTCTATTGTTATTGTAATAGACAATTAATCTTCTGTTTTTAAAATGTTGCCTACTATAATGAAGTGTCGCTCGGTGATTATGATTACGAAATATACCTTCATAATTCCTCATTACACTTTAATATGACAATCATGCATAACTCCATTACCTACTTAATTAGTCAATCATCGTTTTTTATACTTTCGTGTATATTTTAATTCAGCGCAGAAAAAGAATCTTTATATATATGTAGATATTGCAGATTGTAAGCAAAGAACCCAGGTTCTTTTTACAATATGTATCTTACAAAAACATCTATCACTTGGACACAAAGCCCAAGAATACATTACACGACCATAAAACTCAAAATATGACAACACAACGAAAATATTGATCTCATTACGAATTCGGCAAAATCTTTCCAACAAAACTCTCATTGTGGTGCTGTGTGAAAAGTTAAAAAACCTCTATGCTCCGATCTCATCATAGACATGCAAAATAGATCCCATACATCTTCGATATTCAAATCAGTCGCGGCCGGAACAGGAAGAGCCATTTTGACACTAGGAAGAATAGTCCACCCCTTCGATATTCAAATTTCTTTACGGCCAGTGTCTAGCAGGCATTTTTTAGGACTATTCGTGAGAAAGGCTTGTGAGAATCTTGTCTTATCGATGGGGTTGAATGTTATGGAAAGCTGTGTAAACATCACCAGTTATATGCAAATTTATTGATTTGACGATAAAATTGACTACCATGGAATATTTTATTGATCACTCTTGACTTTGTTGCAATGTAGCGATATGAATACTTAAAAGAACCAACTTAGTTTTATAGGCAACAAAATTTATTACTTGCTAAAACATGGTAACACAATTTTTATTCGTCAAATATTTCACGTTACTTTTCAAATAGTGTGCTTTAGTTACTATGAAACGTAGCTTGACTTCTAAGTTAAATTTACTCATGTTAGTACACTCAGACGTTCGACTCTTTGTTTTAAATTAAAATAACTTAATGTGGCTTGGTTGGTTCCTACTTTATGTCTTGTTTATAACACAAGGTTCTTCTTTTCTTAGACGCAAAACTCAACCCTTCCTCGTTCCATTCAAATTCAAATGTCCCCGAGCAGACAGGTGTTCTTTGTATGAACTTCCGTTTGTGAGGAGGAAGTAGACAAAAAGTAATTATTGTGCTCTATGCTCTTTGGCTGGTTTGAACTTCGAACTTTAGAAAGTAAATAAAAGAGACCAAATGAGTGACTATAATCTTTTATGTCTGAAAGCTAATTAAGCCCAAAGGTTCGATTTATTAAAAAAATCAAGTTAGCAAATTAAATGTTACAAATATAACTACAAAACATTAAAAAAAAGGTTGGGCTTCAAGATTAACCTACTTCGGCTTCAATCATCAAATGAAATAAGTACTTAATTATCAAATCCCAAATCCATTGACTCTTACACATTTGTCACAATATTATACATACTTCCTACTAATATTATAAATGTCAAAGTTTGTATGGCTATGGATGGATGTATGTTACTCTTTCACGCAAAAACTACTGAACCGATTAAGCTGAAATTTGGTATGGGTATAGTTTGGGACCTGAAATAACATATTGGCTATTGTTTTATCCCGATAAAACGCGGGCGAAGGCGCGGTCAGCAGCTAGTATACTTATATTATAAATGTAACAGTTTTTTTTTGGATGTATGGATGGATGTTTCTTTCCTCTTCACGCCAAAACTACTGAACGGATCGGGCTGAAATTTTCCATAATGGTAATTATAAGCCTAAAATCAAATATATATAGGCTTTTTATCTTATACATCAGATCTGCATGATCAAATGTTTTCATAGAAACAACGAGTGCGAAGCCGCGAGAAGAAACTATTTTGCTATAACTAGGTTCCTAGCAAATTATCATGAACATAAAACCACCAGTTTATAATGTAATCTGCGTAGCAAAAGGTGACAAATAATATTCATCTGAATTTTAATTCCCACGTCTCACGACTAGTTTTAAAATAATACACACCTGGGTCTTTTAGACCGGTCGCGATCGTCACATCCGCTAATTTGCATTCGAGCTTTGAAGGGTTAAATCTTCGTGATTATTTTGAACTCACGCATATTTTTAATTATTCAAGGGTTAATGTATTCATTTTTAAATGCAGAACGTTGCGAATGTGATTTTTTCGGGATCCAGTTTGAATTTGGAAGTCGTTGAGAGTGCGTGTGAAACTGTGATTAGAAGACAAAAACGGAACGTTTTTGAAAATTAAAATAAAATAAACTAAAACCGAGACAGAAAATAAGAATGAAAAATAATGGTATGTAAATTTTCATAAAATACCATTCTTGTTGTGTGTGCTTGAAAATATTTCAACTTATTTAGGTTCGTATCTACATATTTTCCGGAAAAGCGACCATACGAAAAATTTCATATTCTCCCAAATTCGAAATCTAATTTCAAAATTCGATCCCGCTAGTGATGTACCAGCAATGCATCACAGATAATGATTGGATTTGCCCCGCCTACGTCATCAATCACTAGTCTAGTGACGTTGTGGGTGGCCGCCATTTTATTTTGACCCCTGACTTTTCCAAACTTTCCTTTTCTTGAAACTGTAGGGAAAGGCCCACATGTTTTGGTTTTGCGTAGGGTGGTTCACATAGCCATTGTGTCTTGTTAGGCCGTAATGTCTTGGATGTAAGTAAATTATGTTTTTTTCGTGGGGTATTTTATATCGTTGGAAAACGTTTCTTTGTCCTTTGTCTTGTCATTGATTGTTTTACGTTATTCAGAAAAAACAAAGCTATGCTTCCTCATAAATTATTATAGTTTCTTATAAACTCTTTGCTCTACCTTTTGATAACCTAAAAACCTTACATGCAATAGTATAAGTTAAATTTTGTAAGTATTATTGGAATTTGAGTCTAACTCACTTTTAATACAAAATATAATGAAGGTAGTAATTTATGTTAGATTATGAGGAGCATTTATAGGTTATATGATTAGAAATATGGATATTTATTCAATTAATAAATAAGGAAGAAAGGAAATATTTCAAGAAACATTTAAAAAAAAATTGAATTGTGATTTCTTTTAGGACGAAATTAATTTGCTTAGTTTTAGTCCAAATCGATTTTTGCGTAGAAATATTTGATATCTTCGTAAGGGATAGCAATCCCTAGGGAGGTGGGGCTAGTAAGAACCTATGAAGTAATGATGCAGACTATTATTAGACCTTTAGAGAAATATATTTCAAAAGTAACAATCAAGATTGTTATTTCATAAGTCCAGAACACAGACTTACTGGCTTACGTTATGAAATTAACCTATAAGAATCACCACTGAATTTGATTTTCCGTATTTGGACTAGTTTGGGTCTAAGCCAGTGGGACAAAAACGGAATGACTCGAAAGAACCAGTTGCCTACACTCTGACATCAGAACAATTTTTCAGGTACTATGTACTTACTTACCTGTACAATTTGTAGAGATATAAAAATTACAGTCTAACTAATTCTTCATGTAGTTAATAATATTGTTGTCTTTCCTATTTTTATAAGATATTATTCTGCTTGCCCTGTTAGTATGGGATAAATCTTGCAACTGAATTTTAGACCAGTTATCCTCAAATCGATTTATATAATTTTAGACCAGTTATCCTCAAATCGATTTATGTAATTTCGGTAAGAATATAATGTCACGGTACCATCGAGCTAATCTGATGACGGAGCCCGAAGGTGACCATAGGAATTCCTTATCGAAACTACATAACCACGTCGAGTTTGGGTTCGTTGGATTTGTCTTCCGAAGCTCTGGTCATAGAAAATATTGTATTGTTTTTGTGAAGGTCAGAATAATATGCAAATAAAATAATTAGGTACATAGTTCTCTTTCTACTAGATACACTTGTACTACACATAAATACATACATACAAACAAACAGTACCTAAACATGCCTCCCAAAACGGCTTTGCCATAAGCACCACGCTTGGCAGCCAGATTCGTAATCGCCGTGAAGGTGTTAAAATACCCCGCAGAAAGGTAACCTACCTAATGTAACCTAGGTTCCACAGGAAGGGCGGCTCTTACGACATCTACGGTTTGAGTTGGAGGGGTATCTAACACCACGAATGCCAGGGTACGGCTCTCTCTTGATTCCCCCCAAAAAGCATCAAAAATGTGATATAATAAGCAGAAAGCCAATATATCACGGCATCACGGCATGTGCCTGACATGAAAATATTGCGATGCATCAAAACTGCCAAGGAGCGGGAGAAAAACGAACTTTGGAGCCGTGGGGGCGTCCCAAGGTGCTTGCGGTAGCGATTATCACAAGCGACTACAGTAATTTATTTGCGAACATGATTCATAGAGATGTAGAGTAGTATAGAAGCGCAACATGTTCTACCTTAGTGTTTAGGCCATGCAAATATATGTATGTCAGAGGTTTCAAATTAATTACAAATTAATTAAATTATCAATAGAATTACATAGAAAAGTGAATAAAATAAAATAAAAAGTACTTCCTAGTAATATTATGAAGCCAAAAGTTTGTAAATAGTGTATTTTATTTTGTTACCTAAGATCTCCAAATCTACTGAGCAGTTCAAGATGAAATTTGGCGTATATTATGAAAAAGTCTAAAATAGATAATAGGCTACTTATTATACTGAAAATACGTATGCAAAGCCGCGGGCAGAAGTTAGTATAAAATAAATTTAATTTTATGCTGGACAATTCACACCGCGTCGTCTAGTCTGAAGCTAAGCTGAGCTTGTGTCATGGATAGGTATTAGATAACTGATGTAGTTATGTGTTCAGTACTTAGAAATATACGAGTACCTAGTTTTTTTTATTATAGATTTAATTTAGAAAACAATCATAACATCCGTAACAATTATCGGCAAACCGTAAAAAAATTTATCTGAGGCTGGAATCAGCTGGATTTCCCCCCGAGCAATGCTGTTGCGCCAGATTCTCATCAGCTCTCGGGTCACGCGTCGCTTCGACCAGACACTTATCATAATTTTGAAAACCCTGATTGTTAATCTCGATTCCCCACGGACCCAGCAAAATTTTTAGGGTATTATACTAAAAGATTTTTATAGTATTCTTATCAAATAGGATATCTCATAGGATATCCCAAAAAAATTAGACATTATTCAAAAATTTAAACATATCCTAAAAAAATAAAAGTAAGCTTATAACTTGGGCCACACATTAATACGCCCAGAAAGGCGAGGGCGGATTGCGTCTTGAAAAATGCTTCTCGCGGGCGGCTCTGGCGATATAATACATCTCAGATATTACTGTGTTCTCTCTATTTTATTTACGCTTTAATATTTATGCTATTTACTATTGCAAGATATACTTTCATGTCAATTTACGGGAATGTAATTACAAGATGCTTATAGTTTGTTTTCAATTTACTTGTTTCTTTTTTGTTGTTACAAAAGATGACATTATGACCGACCGGACATGCCTTATTCTATTGTATTTGAATCGCCCTCGGTTTCACTCGCATTTCTTCGGAATAAAAATAGCCTTTAGTTTTAGATTTCTATTTGGATAAACATTTTCACAACGGCATAAACACTCGTCTGACAGAAAATATTAGTAAGTTAAATTATAGAGATAAAAATACAGACAACATGACTAGGTACTTACAATTAGTTAAGTCTTTCTGTCGGACAGTTTCAGGCCATTCGTACCTACTCAGAATCAGAATCAATAACTTTATTTCTTTAGGCTTACAAAATAAGCACTTAGACAAGTCAAATTTTATACTCAAATATTATTATCAAATAAGAAATAAGGTGTTATTGATATTCTCTTCACTTCAATTTTTTGTCCACTTGTGGAAGAAGTGAAAACTCGTAATAGTTAATGTTTTTTCCATGTGACATTTTTTAATCAGACATTAATTACATTTGCGGAAATCCTTTACAAACTATTAGAATGAAAAATATTTTGAAACAATTCCGCGTAAAACCGTTACTGTGTTGTTTTACGCGGAATTGTTACTAAATATTTTTCATTCTAATATATCGACGACTCTGTGGCGCAGTGGGCGAAAGTCCGCCTGCAACGCAGGAAGTGGCGGATTCGATTCCCGCCTCGGGACAAATGTTGTACGATCTCCAGATATTTGTTCAGGATGTACTGGATGTTTTCTATGTATAATAAAAAAAAAAAAATGTAGTGTATTATATTATGTCATCAGTTATCTAGTACCCATAACACAAGCTCTGCGTAGTTTGGGGCTATATAATGATGTGTGAATTGTCCAGCATTATTTATTTATTCATTTTTAGACAAAAATAAATATAAAAATAACATATTGAATGAATGTTACCTTAGCCCAGAGGAGATTTATTCACATGGCCATAAGTAATTAACCTATCTATCAAATCCTTCATTCCGGAAAAAAACAGAAAAGCCTCCAAAAAGTGTAGGCACCAACATAAAAGCCTTCAGAAAGTATTGGAGGAACAAAGAGGGTGGCCCGGCCGTCTGCCTCATATGTATGTAAATGGAGGCTTAGCCGGAAAGAATAAGGAGGCGGTCAGGGTTTTGGACTCCTTGCTATTAAAATAAAAATAAGAAAAACCTAGAAAATTGTACTATCTCTAAAAAAAAAACAAGTGGAAACAATCTTACGCAGTCAAAATCAGAACACATTAGAATGTTACTATTGGTGGGATTTTTTCACGTTTGTTAGCTACTTTTGTATGTTTTCTTTTCTGACGTTTCAGCAAAACTGCTGTATCATGCCGTGACTATAGCAGTGTTAAATATAAGTGGGTAAAATATAACACGATATGCGTAGAAAAGATAAAAAAAAATCGAAAAATTGGAGGAACAAAGAGGGTGACCCGGCTGTTTGCCTCATATGTATGTAAATGGAGGCTTAGCCGGCAAGAATAAGGAAGCGGACAGGGTTTTAGATAAAAGATAGAAAAATGAAAATTCATTTATTTTACCTAAAAACACAAGAACAATAAAAAAGTATGCAAGAAAAAATTACATTATTAAATAAATCTAAAATTAACACAAGGTAATTATTATGTACTTCATCTAACAACTATTAGGCATAGGGTAAAATGGGGCCCTATCTCAGCATTGTGTAGTACCTACTAGCAAAGAGTATCAGTAATAGGCAATTAATTGTCCAATACTGCGCTGGTTTTCAGTTAGGGTCTTTGCGGAGTGACCGCAGAGTACCTAACATGGCAAAGTAATGAAGAACATTTTTAAGAAAACCTATTTGACCTTGTAGATAAAAAAAATATCATTAAACTTACACGGTGAGAAAACGTCATTAAGGTGTTACTATTGACGGGTTTTTCTCGGTTGCTTAACGTCATCAAGCCGGTAATCGAAACTTTCGGTTTCAGGTGACGTTCCGGAATCAAACTGCCTCTCAAAAATTTAATTATTATGTTACGTAAACAGAAAGTAATAACTTCATTTCCGTTAAGCTAAAAAATTGGCACATGACATACAAAAAACGCAGTAAGTATTGAAATAAATTCTACTCAAAAGTCGATTTTGTACGGTTGACGAATTCAAACATGATGGCAACATATAAAAATAAAGGAAAAAAAATATGTTGACAAATAGGAAACATTTTCAATGTATCCAAACAAAGGTGTATAATTTTTTTCCCCAAAGATTTTTGTTCTCGTGTGTACATACATATGTATATTTCGTAACTTTTAATATTTTTTTAAGCGGGATGAGATGACCTATCAAATTTATTAAAATTAACTCTTTAGTCAACTCATCCCGTGGGATGAGTTTAGAGCGGGATCAGTTGACTAAAGAGCCTTTCAATCATAGGAATATTTTGATGGTTTTGGATTTCTCTTACGGGATTTCCCCAAATGCTATGAACGCGTCCTTAGGGCCTATACCTACATAACTACATATCAGGTGCTCGGAAAGTCGGATTACGTAAAATTCTTCAAGATATTGCTTTTCGGGGATGTTTACAACACGCTTGTTTATTTTTTATATTAATTGAACGTTTATATTTTCATATAACATGAATCTATTATGTTTTGTTACGTTATCATCTAGATATATTTCTGCAAAGAATAAAATGTGAAATCAGGACATTGATAAAAAAGATCCCGCCTTATTTTGATAGTAAGCTATTTTTTTATATCGATATTTTAGGTTATGTATGTACTAAGAGAAACTAAGATACGACAAAAATACTAATAGTAGTAATATTTAGTGGTTTTTGTAGTAATTTTAAGTTTATTTTCAAAAACTCAAATGCATATTTACTAATCCTAACAGCGTTTTTACGAAGCTATACTGGCCTTCTTCAGCAAATACATCGCGTACTGAAAAAAATATCTACCTGATTATTGTTTAAATTTCAAACCCCATTTTAATGAATCGGCACCAAGAAAACACCATCTAGTAGTAGGATATATGGAATCCACGCCATCGTCTATGATTCTGAAATTCCATTATTTCTGACAAAAACTCATAACAAATAAGCCAAGTAAAAATATAAATTTAATTTCACTATGATAAACAAAATGAAATGTATTAGCTATAATTACTTGATAAATTAAGTATTAAATAAGTCGTAAAGTCGCCGACGACCTAGTGAAGGTCGCGGGAAATCGCTGGATGCGGGCAGCGCAAAATCGGTCATTGTAGTGATCCTTAGAAGAGGCCTATGTCCGGTAGTGGACGTCGATCGGCTGATGTGATGATGATGATGATGAAGTCGTAAAAACCCGAGCCTCAAAACTCCAGACAGTCCCAAAAATACTCTTCTCGTAACTTTTTTCAAAACCTCAAACATTTTCTCAACTAAAGCACCCGGAAAATACGCGGAAAACAAAAAAACCGAAACGAGCAAAAAGTCTTATTTGCGAATACACCTGTGTATGTCTACCTTTTAAATCGTACGGGGGACTCAAACATCTATTGAAAACCCGAAACAGGGGGAGGGGGTGTGTTACCCCCTCGTTATCCCCCCTTTCTTTCCACTAACTTCGCATCGTCATCCGTATTACTTTGCCTTAACTTATGTGAGTATACGAGGGCGGTCCTACAAGGGAATTTCCACCCTAAAAACAAGTAAAGCTTGGTTGAAAATCTTCTGTGAAAAAAAACCAATTTATTTGCTGGAAAATTTTGGGAAATTCTCTTTAAACAACAAAGGCCTAAGGTTGGTTTTTGAATGGAAAGTACCAGATCAATTTTGAGATAGTACGCATTCCTTTGCATTACTTTTTCCTTCTTTGTTGATGTATTTTATTTTTATGTGTGTTTAAGGTCTTATGTGTTGGCTTTATTGTGCATTATTGTAAAATTTGTAACTTAGCTTTGTGAAGTATCCAATTAAGTTTTTTTCCTATTTTGCCTCAGGTGCCTATTTCATTCGTCAAATATCTTTGTCCAATGGACTTTTGATCAAATAAATTGGAGGACAGCATCCAATTTACTAGCAACAGCCATATTTGACCAAAAAAATTGACACTAGTTTCGGCCCGCGGCTTTGCAAGCATCGTTTCTCTAAAATCATACATAAAAAGTTTATAAAATACGATTTTACGTAAGTTCGGTGATAATGCAGTGTCATGATACTATGGAGTTGGTCTGATGATGAAGACTGAAGGCCATTGGAACTCCTAAACGAAACGGCTTAGCCACGTTGAGTTTGGGTTTTGTTAGATTTGTCTTTCTATCACCTTGGTCTTAGCTAGAAGATATTAAAGCTCGTTTAAAAACAAAAATTATATATGTATTAAATATTTATTTTTAAATTTGGTGCGAAGGTCGAGATAGATTAATTTTTTTATCATGAATCTAACTTCTTTTGACGATGTGGCCGACTATGTATGACGAAGGTCTAGAAGACTATTCACTCTTGTCTCGAAGAGACCCAGGTTTTGTGGGTTTTTATGACTGTTAGGGTTCCCAAGAGTAGTTCCCAAATTATTAAATCCTATCTACCTTATCAGGTAGCATTAGTCCATTACCACACCCCGTTTCTATTTCTTAGTAATTTTTATATAAATTTTTGCTTTTCTTGGTCATTTAATTTCATTCTTACTTTCGCTGTGCGATAACCACTACAAACTATCTACTTGACTATACTCCAAGAGAATTTTACTTGGTTCTTAAAATAGAATCGTTCTATGTATAGTAAAAAATAAACTAGTTTCAACATCGTTCCAAGTTCCAATAGCTCATTAGGGTTCCGCAAAAAGCAAGAGAATCCAAACCCCTGCAGCTAGTCGAGGAACCCTTGGAATTTACACGCTCTATTTACATAATTATCAGGCATCAATGTCAACTTGATTGTATTGACGAATGCAACAAAACAATGGAAAAATTATATTGTTGAGGCATCTGAGGTGAAAAGCTACCCCGACAGATAGCCTATAGGCACCTATAATGTTTGTATAAGACTAAAATCAGTGAACAGAGAAAATCTCCCAAAAGCGTTTTAGATATGGCAATAAGGCGTATACGTATTTTGGAAAATGTCATAGCTCGCTGAATTTATATAATTTTTATGTTAATACAACATTTAACATAATAATATACTGCATAAGCCTCTTTTCAATATTCTTATGTGTTCCCTTGTGTTATTGAAGTGCATAATGTTTTTTTGTTAAAAAGGGAAAATTTAAGGCACAACTGAACCGACATTATGCGACTCTATGAATTCTATTTTATACCTATTTTTAAATCGGTACTGGAGTCACAAAATTTAAACAGGAGGTTTGATTGGTATCTGAACTGTGTAACCTATACTCGAGCCATTTTCAATGTAGAATTATTGTATACAACTTACTGTATAAAAATTCCAAATTTTCTATTTGACATCGACTTTGAAAAGTAATTGTCAACAATATGCAATTTAGGGAATAACTGAAATCGACAAATAGTGCGTATTGTGAAAAAAATCAACAGCTAAAAAGTGATTTTTAGGTTCAGTTTGGGGGCAGTGTTGATAAACATTATATGTTTAATTGATTTTCTTTCTATCATTCATCCACTTACCATTCCCAATATTTTTAGTCTATGCTTAAACCATTTTCTCCAGGCTCTTGCGAGTTTGCCCATAGATGTCCATTCTCTATCAAGTCAAAATTTAGCAACCAGAGCCTCAATCCCAAGTCTTTTTCTCAGCAATATAACAGGCAATTAGCAGCCATGACAAATAACTGGGAGTATCAAGGAAAAGAATACAGAATCCAGACGAAACTGTATCATAAACGAAAGATTTAAGGTTGGGATTCAAGTGGGATAATGATGTCATTAGATGTCATAAGGTTTGTCAAGATTATCCCGGGATTTGAAGAATGCGATAGCTAATAATGATGTTGGGTTCTTTTGTGTTTCATAAAAAGTTATATTTTTAATGTATGGCTTCAAAAGAATTTCAGATCACAGACATAAAAGAGTAGGTAGGTACCACCCTCGGCACCAAAATTTTCCCTTACCGGAGTTGCTTTGTCCTTTGGGAGTGATCTATGTATGTGCACCATTGAAGCAATAATGGTCTACTCTCGCCGAAAGAAAGATTCGCCATAAAAGCTCCAAGGAAAAGATGGTTAAGGGAAAGTTAAAATATCCTACTTTTTAACGAGCATATTAGAAATCTTCTTTTTATAAATTGGTTTGGACTACGGTTAAGAATTTAAAGCATAACTAGTAGTTGTTCGCGGCTTCCCTCTAGTCTACTTGGATGAAATGTAGCAGTCACTCAGCACTAGTTATAGGTAGAATTTACTACTATTATCATCATCATCATATCAGCCCATACACGTCCACTGCTGGACATAGGCCTCCCCCATACGACGCCACAAATAGCGGTCCTGAGCCGCCTCCATCCATAGACTCCCTACGACCGCTACGGTGTCGTCGGTCCGAGTGGTCCGAGTGGTCTCCCATGTAGGGGGGGATTTGCCATAATCACCACGCTTGGCAGGCGGATTGGTGATCGCAGTGTTGGTGTTGAAAAATACTCAGAAGGAAGCTGCTGCCCTTCCTCTGGTAGGTTCCCTTAGTCGGCTCTTACGACATCCACGGGTTGAGTTGGAGGGGTCGATATTCGTACGCCGCGGCTCCACGGCCCTACTATTATGCTACTACTATACTCCAATCAAACACCTGGATATTTTTTGCTACACTTTGAGATTACCTATGCCTTGTTGTGTTATTGTCATAACTTTGCTGTTATCTTGCTGTTTGTGTTTTAGTTTTTAATGATAACTTGGTGTTACCTTGTTGTTTACTGTTATTATTATCAGTATTTGTTTAATTTTCGTTCATAAATGTCTTTGTTCACATAAAATATCTCGGATTCTAAATCGGAGTACAGGTACCTACATATTAAGGAAAGAGTATCGGACCTATGTTTCCTTGATTACCATAACAAAAATTTTAATACAATTATAATATCGTATTTCACCAATTTGGCATGACTTTTTAAAAAAAATAATCATACCTCAAATGTTCATAAATTTTTTCATGGCAATAATGCCTTAAAAAATTATAGTTGAAGCTGTTTATTTTTGATTATATTTTTCATGGTTCTTACCTATAAGTTAGTAAAGATCGTGAACCCTAATCCAAAAATCTGTGTCAGCATGTCGAATTCCCTAAAATCGAAGGTTCGATTCGTTAGCGGGGTGATCTTCCCCATAATTTGTGCTAATCAATAAGCTGCGCCCTTGGGCGTTGTTTGAACAGAGACAACCGAGGAAGTTTTCAAACTTTTGCGTGGTACCGTCCAGGAAAAATACTTTATTGTTTATTTAGGCCAAGCGTAGAACTTTATATGCATATTTGAAGGAAGGATGTATTTTGTCAAGAAAGTAGAATTCTGCCTTGGTAGGTAAGTACTTTTTTTTTTTAAATGCCTTCGCATATATTTGACAGATTAATGAAGTGGGTACTTACTTATGTAGGTAGGTATGTACTACAACTATAGGAAGTTATTAAAACGGACAATGCCATGTCCTCCTAGCCGAAATTCGACCACGGCGCGGTCAGTCTCAACGAAGACTAGCCAGATTCGCAGGATATATAATAGTACATAAGTGTGTTTGCAAGCACTGGTGCACTCTCTATTACCTCACTCTCATAACCCTATGGGAAGTCAGATCGATACGATCGGGGAGAGGTCAGGTGCAAGACCAACGGTTTAACGTGCTTTCCGAGGCACGGGGGTGTAACACCGTCAACTTTCCGACTCCGGGCTGCTACTGTGTATTGGGGTGTTTCTACCTAGAAAACGGTCAATCTTAAAGTAATGAAGAGTAGGTAGTCCTACTCCTCATTACTTTGCGATTATCTGACACTTTGACTAATACAAAGGCAGTGAAATTAATAATGTTACTTTGTATCAATATGATAGGTACCAAAAGGTTTCGAAGGTTTTTGTCTCCATACAAAAACCTGTAACCTTTTAATTATTATAGTTATGATACTGCCGTCATTGGAAGAAAAGCCGTAACTAGGTTGGAGGTGATTCTGAGATATTACGAGTTTTGTTTAAAATGAAGTCCCGCCTCTTGCTGGGTTATTTTACTCATATCTTTTTGTTTCACTATATGCAAAAAAAATATGACTTCCTTTTGTATGTGATATTATTTTCATACTTGGTCTTATTAGGTTTTTATTACGGTTTTGCCCTTTCATATAAGAAAAAAAAATACAATATATACTTGATACTAAACTGAAAAGGCTTAACTATGCAAAATGCTAATAAGTCCTTTCTTATTATGAATCTTATCTTTGTTATAAGAATAACCTTGTTTGAAAAGCCTTAACCAAAGAATTATTTGGCTTAGGCATTGGTTTTTTTTCTAGAAAACATAAAATATATTCATTTGAAAGGAGTGCCTTTGAATAAAATAGAATATTAATTAAGGAACTTTATTTATTTACTATTAATCAGTTCAAATGTTATATTAAAAAAAGCAGTCTCTTTTCTTGATTATCATCTATCGTCATAATTATATCGAAATCAAAATCTATCCAAAAGTAAAACAATCATAATAATCATATCTATTAAAATAGGAACCATGTACATACCGAGTATAAAAAATTACAAAACAAAACACATTCTGTGTAACAAAATATCTCCTTACAAACATAATTATGTATTTTAATAACAATATTGTTTGAATCAAACTTTAACGACATTCTGTATTATTTAAGTATCCTTAGTATCACAATCATCATAATCATATCTATTAATTAGGAACGTATATCTAAAATCATCAATACATCTACCGAGTATATAATATAACAAAACTAAAACACATTCTGTGTAACAAAAAACATATTTTTCTTTGATACAAACCTCAGTCAAACGTCAGTCTGTATTATTGAACACATTATTAGGATTTAAGCCCCCCAGCGACCCCGCCCTCCGTGTTACTTACAGCATATTCGCGAACCAAAAAGAACGTATGCTCAAAAAATTCGTTTTTTTTTATAAATGTATTCCATACATAATCATACATATTTTGTCAAAAAAACGAATGCGTAAAGTCAAAATATTTTGCTTGTTCCAATATAACGTATCTACTAAAATCGTCACCTGAATTTAAACCATTATATATAATTACTTTAAGTTTTTAGTTTGTTATAATATAAAAAACTTATAAAAAATTGTTTTATTTCATAACAAAATCCATAGCCATTGAAGGTATCTTACATGTATGTATAATCCTAGTGTTCCATTTTTGGAGCGGTTACAAAACTAAAAACATATATTACAAATATTTTTTTTAGACCTGTAGTTACCTTTATACACCTCTAAACATACTCTGGTCCGATTTTTATAAAAATCGGACCAGAGTTTGTTTTAATAGGGTTGGGATGATATGAGTTAACGCAACTTAATCACTGTCAAAATAGCTCTAGACGGATCAACTAATATTCCTTAAAAAAGCATGCAAAGTTTGAAGATGTGTAATTAGACCGGTTTTTTAGGTCTCCTGAAAAATTGAAAAATGGGAGATCCGTTGCTTTTGCTCTTATCCCGCGTTAAAAAACACGTATGATTTTAAAGTAACGCCTTATATTTTAAGGAGACCGTATGTGTGTTCATAGGTTGTGCTAATTAAAAAAGTCTTAATTCAAAGTTAGGGCTTTTCAGACTCATATAATACTATTACTAATAAAAAAGCTTTAACTTTGAAATTAAGGTCTTTCAGACTAAAAAAGCTAAATTTTTTGCTAAGCTACGCCTAAAATCCTTTTTATATCTTTGGATTCAGACAAGTTAGGGCTTTGTCTGTAGGACTATACGATAGCATTGTCTTTGCTGATTTCAGATCTGTATCTAACTCATTTTGGTCAAAAATCCTAGTTACGGCTTTTCTTCCTATGACGGCAGAATAGGTAACAACCACTTTGTTTTCTTATTTTCAAATTTGCGGCACACAATGGTATATTTGGGTAGAGAACACTTAAAAGAATAAAAAAATACAAGTAACAAAAGCGTCAGGCTTCTGAGATATTCACAGACGAAAATAATTGTTCTAATGATTCATAATATGTGAATATCTCGGAAACCTGACGCTTTAGTATATTCAGTTATATGATTTTTTTATTTGTTCATGTATATTTTATCCAAAAATATAAGTTTCGTTTGCGTCGCAATTTTGAAACAAAATAGGTACAATGTGGTTTCCGATGCTACGACCAAATCTTCAAACCTGTTTCAGAAGATTTAAAAGTTCAAAAGCTACTCTATACTCGTCTTCCGTTTGATTTTGATTTGAATTATGTTAGCAATCTGCTGATAACCCAACAGCCATAAGTGTATTTTGTAAAAAATGCTTGAATCTAATATTTCTTATTTATTCCTATATGTACTTAGTCAAAAACTGAAGTAGAAAGTAGAAAGAAAATTTTATTACTATGGTTGCAAACATAATTAAAAAAAAACTAGGTCTATGGTTGCAAACATATTACTGTACAAAAAGGAACGTAAACTAACAATGCCTTCGAATTTCAAAAGCTCCAAAACTGCATTATCACACAACATTCTTGTGAAATCTTCAAATATGCTCATAAAACGGGGGAGGTTATTACTCATTTCTCAAACTTTAGGGTTCTCTAATGTGGTACTCGAATCAACCCCTACCTACCCCTACGGTTTTCGCGACCATGTTTTTTCCTGCGTATTTTTTGTTTATCTTTCATCCCCGTCTTTCCTAACAGAATTGTATCTTCTGTCTCGTTTACTCTATCGCTTGTATCGTGGGGTGGCAACAGAAAATATGATGCGTTTTTAAGGATAAATTGATTTTCCGAAATGTGTGGTAGCCATTTTTATACGGCGTGTGTTGTTGTAGTTTGTTTCTTAGCGGAATTTGTTGATTTCTAGAAGATATTGGTTTTTGGATTCTTAATAGAATTATTTGTAGTTAGAGTATGATATTCCGCTCTGTTTCTAGTCTTGTTTGAAACAAAATTCCTATTTTATTTCAGAAACTTACGTAGACGTGTATAATTGATAGGTACAACTAAGGCCTTTTATTATTTCTGATAGCTAATACGAAAATGTTGGTTTATTTTTCTTGTCATTTTTTATCTATGATTTTTATATACGTTATGAAATTCTTACAGAAATAAAACCGTCCACGTGACCTATATGCTTCGTTTTATCAAGGTAGGTACCAAATGAAGATCGTAAGAAAAAATATTTTGTTGCCAAAATTCGCACATACCACCAACTTTTTTTATGACCGGACGCAAACCGGCATTTTGGGACGTCACCGTACCGCCCACTGGGCCACCACGGCTCATGACTTTAAACATAAAACGTCACAAATTAATCACAATCCAATAAAATTCTGAAATGACGTTATTCAATTAAATAGTTTATCGTTTGGGTTAGTACAAACCAACAACTTTTTCAAATCCACAAAAAGTTGCTGGACAAAATCTTACTGGACAGAAGATTCTTTATTGAACATAATATACTTATTAACAAAATTTAGGAAGTAGTACAACTACCACCAAGCTGTTTTACCGGAATACCTATGGGAAAAGCATTTTAATATTTTGAAATTATTTTACCAGCAACACTTGTGAAACGTTAGTTTTTAAGCAGATCTCTCTATTGGAGTCGTAACCAACATATTTTTTATAGTTCAAGATCAAAACTCTAATAGCTAAATTGTTATTCAAGGTAGCATCTCAAATTCAAACATTCTACATTATAAAATTACAAACCTTCGTGATCTATCGTTGCTTTAATAGGGTGACATTGTAATAATTCTTGACCGGTTCTCGTTTAGTCGCTCGTTTGCTGCGACCCAATGACCAAACACATTAATTATATCGTGTCACATTCATAATTACTTGAAAAGCTCGTAAAAAAACTCATAAAATATAAACGTGAGTATTAATAGTGACTTAAAATAACATATTTTTGTTTTTATTGCTTATTCAGAAAACGTTACACGACTTTTCGAATATTATAAATTACGGCAATTATAACACTGCGATTGCAGATTGTATATTTAAATTGAAAATGGTTAGGTAGAATAGAATAGAATATTTATTTATTTACAGGGTGTTTGTAAATGTTGCACCATTAAACCAAACTAGGTTAGTATTGGTGCTCACACTCGACTTATACATACATCATCATCATCAGCCCATACACGTCCACTGCTGGACATAGGCCTCCCCCGTACGACGCCACAAATAGCGGTCCCGAGCAGCCTCCATCCATCGACTCTCTGCGACCGCTACGATGTCGTCGGTCCATCGACGCTTATACATACATACATTTTAATATAATTATATAGTACAGGTAGGCAGGTAGGACTTGAGACTTGCTTTTGAGGGTTTTTTTATGGTACCCTTTTTTAATCTATGAGCAGTTAAAACTGTCAGTACCTTTTCGAGGATGAAAACTTAAACGGAGGGTGGGGGAGGGGAGACCTGTGTTCGGTAGTGGACGCATACGGACTGATGATAATGATGAAAAACATAAACTACTTAATACGCTTTTTTGGTTCATGCTCTATATTACTTATTTTTTAAACGTAAAGAGACACATATAATTATTTAAACGTAAAGAGACACATATTTTTTTTTTTTTTTTTCGAATGGATTATAATGCTGTTGACCGCAGATGGCCATGACAGCGTTACCGGGCTTTTGGCGGGCGCAGAGGGCGCCTCGCCGGTAAAATTAGGTTGGGGCGACACGCACAAGGGCCACCACTTAGGTGCGAGCCTCGGCTTGGGCTGTCGCCAGATGCTACACAAGAGGGTAATGGAGGTTTCGCCTAGGTGCACGAATGCACCTAAGGGCGGAAGCGGGGAATTCTTCGACCCCGCATCCGGCGGGGTCGGTTTTTGGTCGGTTGTGTAGTGTGCGGAAGCGAATTGGTTGCCGTCACCTCCGGGTTAGCGGCGGTGATTGGGTCAACGGGGTCACCGAGAACGTGTCTCGGTCTACGGAGGAGAGAACTCGTGGGAGGGTCGTTAATGGGATAATCGGGCATGGTGGATATAAGGGGATTGAAATGTTCCGAGGCCTTTTCATAATGACGCTGTGAGGCAGCCTTTATGAAGTGGGCAACGGACTCGAGATTAAGATCGCGATGGAGATCTTTATTGCGCATGTAGAACGGACAGCCCGTGACTTTGCGCAGAAATCGGTTTTGGACAACCTGGAGGTGGCGAACATTGGCCGAGTGGCCAAATACCACAGAGGAGTACGTCATGACAGGACGTATGACCGATTTGTAAAGTGTCACCTTATTTCTAAGGGACATTTTACTCTTCGCTCTAAGGAGACTGTTCAACCGGCTAAGTATGAATTTGGCACGGTTGGCTACAGTGCGAATATGGGTGTTGAAACTAAGGCGGCGATCTAGTATCACCCCTAAGTATTTGGCTGACTTAACCCAGGGAATGGGTTTGCCAAAGAGGGAGAGGGTTTTGGGCTTAGAGTAATTCCGCGAAAAGTACACTGCTGCACTCTTCGTCGGATTCACTTCTATGCGCCACTGTCTAAACCAGACACCTAAAGTGTCTAGTGCGGCTTGCAGCTTTGAACTCACCCGATTTGCATTCAAATTGGATGTGTACAGAGCCGTGTCGTCCGCGAAGAGGGCAAGTTCGACTTGCGGGTGACGGGGTATGTCGCTGGTATACAGCGTAAAGAGGAGCGGGGCAAGTACGGATCCCTGGGGGACTCCGGCTCGGACGGGTCGGGGGTCGGAGAGAGTGCCCTCCACGCGGTAGCGAAAGCTACGATTCGACAAGTAGTCTCGTAAGATGAGTACGAGTCTGTCTGGCACACCAAGAGTGGAGAGCTTGTAAATCAAGCCATTGTGCCAGACTTTGTCGAAGGCTTTCGCTACGTCGAGGAAGACAGCTCCCGTACTGGCTGGCCAAGTGTGATGCCACATGGACAGAATGTGCTCCGTTATGCGGAGCACCTGTTGGGGACAAGAGTGATGAGCTCGAAAGCCGAACTGTTCATCGGGTAAGAGCTTGTGCTCGTTTACGTGGGACCAGAGGCGACTCATAAGGAGACGCTCGTAAATCTTCCCCAGGGAACTGAGGAGGCTGATAGGACGGTAGGAGGAGGGTTCGTTTGCCTTTTTGCCCGGTTTGTGGATGCCAATGACATTGGCTTCCTTCCAGACATCGGGGAACGAACAGGTGGAAATGGCTGCATTGAAGATGCTTACGAGGAGGTAAATGAGGGCAACAGGGAATCGTTTGAGAACTCTATTGCTGATGCCGTCCGAGCCAGGGGACTTTTTCGGTCGGAGATCTTTAATGATCACAGCGACCTCTGCCGCCCTGACGTGGTCAAGGGTGGCAGAGGGGGGTAGGGACGCTAAGCGTTCGACTTCTCTGTTCACCGTATCGAGGTGAGCAGGGTCGACAGGCTCAAGACTGGGGGAGCACTGGGCTTCCAGACTTTCGGCCAGAGTATCGGCTTTATCCTTATCTTCAAACGCCGGCGTTTGATGATTCGGACGTATAAGCGGGGGCATAATGGTGACTCCATCTGCCTTCATAGAACGCGCCAAGTCCCAGTAGGCCTGGTGACCTGGTTTGATCTTTGAAAGCAGTTCGTCCCAAGAGGAATTTCGATGCTCTTGAATGGCTCTCTTAACCTTGCGGCGAAGTGAGTTCATTCTAAAGCGGTTTAGATAGGTGGGATAAGAACTAAAGCGACGAGTCGCTGCGTTCTTCTCAGTGATCAGCCGTCTGATATCATCTGGCAGGTCCCAGCGGCGATCGTTCGCCACTGGCACCTGTTTCGATGATTCGCTGATAGCGGATTGGACGTGGCTAGTCAGAGAGTCGACCGCAATCGCGATGTCGTCTAGGGAGCGAATATCATCGGGGATTTTATCCAAGGCGGGTGAATGGATATTCTTGAGAGCGCTCTCAAGTTTATACCATTGCACCACGGTCTTGGTGGGAGGACTGTCATTGGGAGGAGGGCCTAGCCGCATTATAACGGGTCTGTGATCCGAGTCAAGTTCCTGCATCACCGATATGGATTGCATCCGTAGGGATACGTTCCGTAGCAGTGCCAGGTCCAAGTACTCGTTTGCTTGACCGGGGATGGGAGAGTACCGCGTGGGGCACATGGGGACTATCAAGTCTAGATCGAGGGATCCTAGACATTGAGTAAGGATACGACCGTTTCTGTTACGAAGACGGCAGTTCCACATCGGATCTTTGGAGTTAAAGTCGCCAGCCAGAATGACTGAGCTACCGAGACTGAGTACTGATTCTAGGTCGCTTTGAAGAAGCTTCCTATTGGGACTGAGGTAGCAGGATGCAATGATGACCGATTGATGACCGGTCATCGCAAGCCTGCAGACAGAGACTTCTAAGTCTTGTAGGGGAGGGGGATCGAGGGGTATGCAGTGCAGGGACCTCTTGAAGTAAATGGCAGTACCGCCTTTGGGGGCGTTCGTTCTGTCATTTCGGACCATTTGGTAGTTAGCAATCCTAGGACTGCAAGTGCCCTGCTTCAAAAAGGTCTCCTGCACTAACAGGATGTCAATTTGGTGATTGACCAGAAAGTGGTGGACGAGTTCTCTCTGAGTTTTGAGGCCGTTAGCGTTGAAAAACGCTAACGAGATGGAGCGGGGTTTAAGTCTCTCAGGTTGTACAACCATTATTGAGACTTAAAAGAGAGGGAGTCAAGGGAGGCCATGACGTCCTGATGATCAGAGATGATCATTAATTTTTCAATGGCCGTTTGGGCTTGGCTAAGCTTGCGCAGAAGCGCCGTGACTTTGCCGAAGTCCACGGGAGGGGCGGGCCCCGTAGAGCTAGCCTTCGCAGCAGCGGGTGCTGCTTGGCTAGTCTTTAGGGGGCGGGGTAGGGGGGCGGGGGCAGGGGCGCGGGTTTGCTCCTGTGAGCGGGGGAGGGGAGGGGAACAAGCTTTAGCCTGAGGGGCCACACTTGTGTAGGGCAAGGGTTTAGCCCATGCTGAGGTAGTAGGGGGGCGGGGGGGAGGGGGGGCCATAGACACCTTACCGGATGTCTTGGTGTACTGAGGGGCGGGGGCGAAACGCTCCGGAGCCCTCGACTTGGCCTTGTTGATAGCCCTTGGCGCTTTGGGACATCCGCGATAGTTCGCGGTGTGGCCCTCTGCGTTGCAGAGCACGCAACTAGGCGGCGTCGGGTCCTCGCGATTGCGTTTGCAGTCAGCGGTGCCGTGGTCGCCCAGGCACTTGACGCAACGCGGACGCGCGTTGCAGTTGCGCGCAGAGTGGCCATAAAGCTGGCATCTGTGGCACTGCCCGGGAGGACCCGAGCGGAAAGGGGCCTCGACCGAAAGGCCGGAGAGGCGGCAAACGGTTTTTAAACCGAATATCGCCTTTCCTTCAGGCGAAAGATCTAGAATGACCAATACAAGGTCAAAGGGGCGTTTGCCTCTGCCGCTGTACATGCGGTGGACTTCCCTGACGGGGAAGCCCTGGGCGAGGAGGTCAGATTTGACTGAGTCCGGGTTGAACTCCGCGGGAACACCGCGGACGACAACCCGGAGGGATTTTTCGCTCTCGAGAGCATAGGTATGAAAACCTATGTTCTCGTCGCGTAGGAGGGAAGTCAGACGTCGGTGGTCATCCGACGTCTGAAGTTGGAGTTTGATGGACTCCTTGACCGATTGGGCCTTCAAGAAGTGAATGCCCTTAAGGGCAAGGAGTTTTTCAATATTTGACCATTTCTCCTTTTCACGGAGAAAAATTGGGGGGGGGGGTCGCTCCTTGCGGGGAGAGGGCTGGGACGCGGGGGTCGCGGGGGTAATGGCGGTCGCGGGAGCCGCGGGGGTCGCAGGGGTCGCGGAGGTCGCGGAGCCGAGGTTTAAAGTCTTGGCTGGGGTGACCGCAGCCGACTTTGGGATGGCATTTGCCTTCCTCCGCTTTCGGTTACCTACGACGAGGTAACCGTCGTCGGAGGACGACTCGGGAGAGGAAGGGGCGGGGGGTTCCGACTCTGAATCTGAGCCGGATTGGATGTCGGCATCCATGTTGTCCTCCTCGGGAGAGGAAGGGCGAGACGGCGCATCGGGCGATTCGGGAGAATCGACTTCAATGGCCGGGGCAGGGGCAGGGGCAGGGGAGGGGGCCGGGAGGGGCTCCGCGACCGCAGGTCGAGCTGCTCTTGCCTGGACGATGATATCGTCCATCAAGGAGGGGTGCTGGACAAAGATTGCGCGGAGTAACCCACGCAAGCTGTCCAGGGACAGATTGGAAATGTCCATTGTGGACATTTTGCTGCTTGAAGAGCAGGGGGGTAGGGGGGGTCCCTAATCCCGGGGGGGACACCCGGGATATGTGTGTGATCCCTCCCTGTCGGGTTAGACAGGGGGGGGGTGAGTACCTACGTGTCCTGCCTAGAAGGTGTGTCCCTTATGCCACTCTTACGGGGCTAAAGGGGTGAATAAACTACCTAGCGCTACCTGGGGTCGGCGAGGGTTCTCCCCCAAGGCCGGTGGTTCCAGGCCCAGCCGGATTCTACTTTACTTTGAGGAAGTAAAGTAGGCGCTCCGGGTCAACGCCCAACCAAGTTCGTTGGCACGGTTACGTATCCCTTGGTTGACCACTGAAGGCGTGGATTTCGACGTTGGAAAGCCCAAGAAACAAGATAGAGGAACCGCTTTGAAAAAAGCGAGAACCTCGAGAAAAGCGTCGCTCTGAAAAGAGCGAAACGCTAACGTTAGCTATTAAGTCTTAAGAAACACAGTTCTGAGAAGAACTGTATACCTTAAGCCCCAAAGAAACAGAGGTAGCTCTGAAAAGAGCTGTTTTGGCTTTGGCGAAACAATGGCGCGCAAACGGAAAACAGCGACCGGACAGAGCTCGAGAGCTCTAGCGGAGCGCACGTGCTACTCGCGCAAGCGCAAGCGACGGAATGCGGTGCGGTGTTGAACGTAAAGAGACACATAAAACATACATGTTTATTCAAATGTAAGACCACCTTATAAACCTAAAACTAAACATAATTATGATAAACTAACTTATATGTGACGAATTGTTTCTTTTTTTTTTTGTTTTTTTTTTTTTTTTTTTTTTTTTTTTTGTGTCCTAACTTACTTTTTGTATGGACTAAATGAATAATGTAACCTTTACTTTTATTTAGTTAAACCTAAAAATAGGGCAAATGTTGATTCTACCTAAAAATTATAACATCTTGTGAAGAATGGACGTGAATGCAATAAATTAATCCTACTAATATTATAAATGTGAAAGTTTGTATGGATGGATGTATGGATATTTGTTACTCTTTCACGCATAAACTACTGAACCGATTAGGCTGAAATTTGGTATGGGTATAGTTTGGGACCTGGAATAACAAGGCTATTAAAACGCGGGCAAAGGCCCTGGCAGCAGCTAGTAAACCAATTAAAATTAATAAAATAATATATTATAATACGTATTTTTTTTTTATCTAAAACATAAAACTATTACAAGAAAACTGAGCACAACGAAACTAAAATTTAACCAGCCAGTAACTACTTCCTGTGGGTACACTCAACCAGTTGCGTGTACAGTCGACCAATCAGATAAGTACAACGGTTAGCAATCAACTGCTCACAATTACCCACAAGATGGACTGATAAACGTAAATGTAAATTAAACGAAACGTAAGCTGGTTCAGGATATGAGGGTTTGTTTGGGAGTAGCCAAGGGGAAATAGCTGGGTAGGTTACTAATAAATATATAAGTAAATAGTGATAATGTCCTCCAAGTAGATTTCCAGGTCATCATCAGTCCACATACGTCCACTGCTGAACATAGGCCTCCCCAAAACGACGCCACGAATAGCGGTTCTCAGCCGCCTCCATGACCGCTACAATGCCTTCGTTCCATCGAGTGGAAGGTCTTCCCACATTCCGTTACGCATTGCATCGCGGTCACAACTCGAGAACCTTTACTCCCCAACGATTATTCCCGGTGCACAGGACGTATTATAATGCGTAAACAGGTGCACTCTTTATTGCCTCACATAATCCGATGGGACAGCAAACCAACACGATCGCAGAGAGGTCAGGCGCAGGACCAAGGGCTTAGCGTTTCTTTCCGTGGCACGGGGGCGCAACACCACCAGCTTTCTGTCTCCGGGATGCTACCTACTGTGAACTTTATTAGCAAGTAAATAATGTTGAATAATTCACGCATCATCATTTAGCGCCATGCTAAGCAGAGCTTGTGTAATGGGTAATAGATGACTGATCTACGTATATCATACATTACATAAATACATAGATAATTTCTTTATTATACATAGAAAACACCCAGAACACCCGCAACGAACATCTGCAGATTCTGCAGATCCTACACACTTGTTCGCGGGAATCGAACAAGCTACTTACTGCATCGCAAGGCGGACCTTCCTAGAGTTCGTCGTCTACAGTGGACAATAATAAATAATCATTTATTTCGTAAATTGAAAGAATAATATGTCACATTTGTTTTACATAACACATATTTACTTAAGTGTGTGCTTTAAATTAATTAAATACGAAAGATATCATTGTTAATACATATTAAAGACATTTGGCTTTAAATGATAACATATTTTTATTTATAAAGTTGGTATGTATTGTATTATATATTAAATTAGTATATGTATTTTATATTAAGTATTACATGTATGTAATGTATGTATATTTAAGAAATTCGCCACCGTCTATACGTGTACAACTTCTTCGTGTCCATCCCAAGGTTGTCTGGAAGAGATCGCTCTTAGCGATAATGCCGCCCATTGTGCAACTATGTTATCTATATTTTTCTGTATATTTATATATTCTTGGTGTGCAATAAAGTGTAATATTATGTTATGTTATAATGTCAGGCTAGTTGCCTTAAGAACGGAACGGATAGCCTTATTCCCCATACAAACGTACTTTCCGCTTCATTTGGAAACTATGTCCCCGATCTTATTGAAATTTTCCATACGTAATCGGATGAAAAATAGTTATGTTTGCAGCGGTTTAGTTTTTGAAAAAACAATGATATTTAAATGAGAGCGAAACTAATTTTGAACACCAAATCGAGTCATCTTCAACCGATTTTAAGTCTTATCTATGGGTCATAATTAAGGTTGAACTATAGTGTATCAGCTGTTCAAATGTTCACTGTGACCGGTTTCTTAAAAAATTATGCGTGTAGTTTATTGGTTATATGACGGGAAGGAATTCATATGTAGGTGTCAAATCCTTTCTAACAGACAAAACTATATCTATTATTGTTCTATCTATTATAAAGTTCTTTCGATATTTTACTGGCTTTTGTTTAATAAGTTAATAGACAAGTCGGATGTTTTACGCTTTTAAAAGCAGAACTTGGTATTTACTTATCTCGATAATTGCAGGAAACTATTATTTTATAAATGATGTTTTTTTATGGCAGACGCCATTTGTACCCTTGTTCATGATTTGAGTATCAAGCATGTGGGTACCCTAAATAAAGATTTTATAAAGTATTTATTTATTCTAAATAATCTTCCACCTGCAGGCTGCAGGTGGAACGCTAATTTTCAAGATAAGAGTCTATGTAACATAAAGAGCGTTCTAGTACTATATAGTTGCTTAAATTCACCCTGATACGTTCAGTAGTTTTGGCGTGAATAGGCAACAAACATCCAAACATTACAGTTATAATAATTATTTAATTATACCAGTTCCTTACTGAACTATGTAGGTAAAACACTTTTTCTAGTGAAAAATAAAGTCGTTTCATCTCTATCAGAAAATAACAAAAACATAAACAGAGTCTCAAGAATATCAAATAGTTCTATTTATCAAGCTATATCTAAACTCCTATTTAATATGCTTAATTTCTTACAGAAAACCTAAAATAACCTAAGTTTTCCCTTGTATAAACCTAAATAACCTTGTATAACCCTATATAATTTAAATAACTTGGTTGGATAACCTTGTAACCTTGTATAAACCCCAACCTAAACCCTAAACCCTAACCTAGTATAACTAAAATAACCTTGTATACCATATATAAACCTAAAATTTATCTTGTTACAGGAAAATCAAAACAGCCAGACCTCATCTCGCGTCGCTTCGCTCCACATATGAACATATGAACAGATGGCATTAATTACAAAGATTATATAATTGATCTTTTACGACCATACTTTAGCACCATTGTCTTAACAAACTGTTAATCTTATTGACCCTTAATTATCATTAATTATCTGCTTACTTTTGAAGCATCGTTTGATTTAAATTTATGGTTATGGTATAATTTTTGAAATTGGTGGTTTTTAAGTGGTATTAATTTCGCGGATGGAATATTTTATTGAGATTTAATCTGTTGTTAATAAGTGTTGTATGTTAAAAGTAGGCTGTTTTTTTTTAATACATTGTCTTTATAATTAATAATTTTAAGTATGTATGTTGTTGTACTAAAAAAATAATTTATCAGATATTTAGTAATAATAAGTATGCTAAGCAATTTATTAATTAAATAAATAAATAGTAACGACGGTATTCTGGTCAAAAAGTCCAGTTTGGTAAATTTGACAATACTAATTTTTAAAATTTTAATGGTTTTTTTTATAGGTTCACGATAATTTTTTAAACTACATAGTCAATAAAAATTCAGAAATATTGCTTACAATTATATCTGGAACTCGACTCCAACCAAGTGAGCTTAAGTTTTTGTGTCGTTTACAAACATACAGCATCAAGTTTGGATAATGTATAGGTAGCCTATTTTGATCGAAGATTTTTTATTTTTGGTTAAGATAAATTAAATTTTTATAATTAATTGGAACTACTCAATCGCTTAACCCTGAAACGAGGCACAAGTATGTCATTATAACCACGAACTCTATTAAAAATGTTAACTTATGGATTCCAATTTAAGCAATTTAAGGGTAGGTAGATAGGGTAGATAACTAAATTGGTAAGTAATCATCATAACTAAAGCAGGTGAACGTAAGCCAAAAGCCCAGTTAACGCTTTCACTGCGAATATATTAACATAATTTTGTGTACAAACTTCGTTGACTTAAGGGTCATTTTAGTGTCGCACTTTAAGATTCCTTTCCAACCTTATAGCGCTATATATAGGGGGTTAATTTGTAGGTTAAAGTAAAAAAATTGAGGTATTATTTTTCAACTTTATGCCTTTTGTAATAAGGGTTATTTTGTATGTTATTGATATAAATATTTAAAATATGCTTAAAAAGTAATTAATGGGCTCGGAACGATCATGTTTTGGTAAAAACTGGGCAATCGTGTAATCGATCTCGTTTTCTGATTACGATAATATGTTGCATTAACAATGAGATGCAAAAAAGTGTGGTAGTACTGGCCACCCGAATATAACTCTTAAGCACGTTCTCAAGAATTGTATTCGGGCGGCCAGTACAAGTAAAAATTTTCAGTTTTCTGAAAACTTTATGAAAATTTGTCAAAAACTACGGCCTGAAAAGTAATTAAATCTAATGTTAGTAGCTTTCAGGGAAGTCGACTTACTGTAGGTAAATAAAATATGTAATAAAACTTAGCTTATTTTTTGTAATAATCCGTTCATTAAATTACTCTTTATTCTTTGTGATTTTCCATGCACTTGACTTAAAACTTGTACTTAAAGTGTGAATAAGTTATACCAAATAAGAACTAGTATTTATAATTGAGCTAACTGCAATCTGTTGCAAACAATCTACAGGTAGCTCAACTGGTCCATATGTGCTGTTTCTATTATTTGATTATAATTTTCTTTGTTAAAAGAGTATAAGTTATACTTAATTAAACTGTATATAATACCCTGTTTTTTCCTTAGTTATTTCTTCCTAAAATATCGATTAAACGTTCACTTTCGGTACTTACAAATTCTGGATATGTTTTCTCAAAAAGTTAAGCTGCATTACCTGTAGGTGGAAGTTCTACACCTTTTTGCCCTCATAAAGTATTTTGTTGTAAGAATTACGACAGTGTGCAGATAGCAATGAAATTAGTTAAGATATTATCGCTAAGCCGTCAGTAGCTAAGTACCTAAAATATTTTGGGTAAAAAATAAAGAAAAAGGTTAGTTTACGTTTTAATCGGTGTAAAGTATACCTAGTTCTCATAAAACATATTTTGCGTGTTTTACAAAACGATAAACCGACTTCAAATTCCCTTATGTTTCCACTGTTGTTAAGTTTTGCGGGATACATACTATTTTATGGAACCACTTCGGGATAATTTTCTATACAATAGTGAAAGAATTTTCAAAATCGGTCAATAATTGGCGGAGATATCGGGTAACAATGATACAAAAAAAAACAGACAAATTGAGTACCTCCTCCTTTTTTGAAGTCGGTTAAAAAAGGAAAAGACATCGTCAGGTCATCATTGAACAAATTTATCACACACAAGACGACACACGACGCGGCCTTATCGTAAATTTTTCCAGCTGGTCATTCATGTGTAGGAAAAAAATGAACGATACACTTAATGGTTGACTTGCAGGAATTATGAATAACTAGTTTCTGCCCGCGGCTTCGCACGCGTTATTTCTATGGAAATGTTTTTGGGGATTTTTATCCAATGTCAATGTCTCAAGTCAATTCAAATGCATTCGTGAGAGTTTCACATACTTTTTAGAACACTTGGAACTCTTTTTGGCATTTTGCAAATTTTTTTTGTTTGGAGAACTTGCTTTTGGATTTAGCTTGCCGTCTTGTCCACGGATCTTTAAAATCAAACAAATATATACATGTTACTTAATTTCTTTCCCAAAAGCAATTTTTTCGGACGAAAGTAAAATTTTTTCGGGTACATGTAACGCGAGATCGATTTTTATATTAAAACTGACTCATTGTCTACATTTTTATTTTGACAAAAAAAAAAACAATGACCTCCGACGATGGTATTTATTTATTTTAATTTATTAATCTTAGGAAAACTTACGGCTAATCATTAATAAAGAATATTACATATAAGGAAGGCCAATTTATTTTTTTTCAAATAGTGTTAAAGTGTATTAAAGACAATTAGTTGTGGACAAACAATATAGGTGTTTGTAAAATTAAGAGGTAAAGAAGTGATTACTACAAATACGTTTGAAGCAACTGGGAGAAGTGTTAAACAAATTAACTTCTTTTGCAATGGCATTTCTTTTGCGAGCAGATATTTCAATGCAATGGCATTGAAATATCTGCTCACACGATTGTACATATGATTGATACACTTTTGAATAAATTGTAATTAACCAGCTGATGATGGTATTTTTTCCATTGGTAAGTGTTTCCATTTTTGTTTCGAAACATAAAAAAGAAATTGTCAGCCAGTGCCAGTGCCAACCCAGTGTGAGGCTTACCTACGCACTATAATAGCTAAAACCATAAAAAAAGTCTTGTTAAATTACCTCTCTTTAAAATTTCCGTAATAAACACATTTTTACCTTATTTTTTTCCTCTTTTCTTTATTTGGATTCTCGTATGGTGGATGCACTGCCATGCCTACCAATAATTATTAACAGATCATATTGATATCCAGAGACCATGCTAACAGACGATCTGACAACAATCAACAATGTTTCACATGATTATCAATAATTACTGGACAAGTAACGATAAAACAAGTGAAGGTTTAATGTGACAACATAATTGTAACGAAATGTCATTAACAATGCAGACTCGTGGACACGCAATGTTGAAAATAGCACTTTTCTGTTTTTTGCAACACTTTTTTGCGCGTACGCGTGATGAACTACGATACATTTTATTTTAATTATTGAAGAATGTGCTTCGATATAATTATCTATTTATAGTTTTAAAACCAAAAATACCCTTAGGTACGTAATATAACAGTACAATAACTCAAACGAAAAGTGAAAAAGAAAAGAAAAAATTAAGAGATACTTTGTCATAATAATAAGAATATAACCGGGCGGAGGTCCAACAAAAATCCTCCTTTCGTGACAAAGTGTTCGCGAATCTCTTTTATATTGATTAGGTACAAATATCACCACTCTAAAAAAAAATTTACAATTTCCCTTTTTAGACCTGTCCCGACGCACTCTTGGGCAAAATCTTAATAATAAATGACAAGAAAAAGTTGGATGTATTGCATCACCTAATTAGGTTGTAAGGCGACAAAAACAGTCAACTTCATAAAATATCAAATTAAATTGACCCTGTAACAACGTGAGATAGGTACCTAATCTATACTTATAATAAAACTGTAACAGGTCCAATTCTGTACATTGAAGATATTTAGAAAATTTTTTTAGAAGGCACTTTATTTTCGATACTGATGCCAAAAATGTTATTTTTTTCCATCATGTCTGTCTGTCTGTCTGTATCTTGGCCGCGCATAGCTCCGAAACTACTGAACGTATTGAAATGAAACTTGGCAGGATTTGAGTTCATACTACGAGGAAGGACATAAGATACTTTTTATCCCGAATTTCAATAGGGTTCCCTTGGCAGAGAGGATGAAAGTAAAATTTGTTGGCTGCGCGTAGTGCCGATACTACTAAATGTATTCAAATGAAACTTGGCATAATTTGAGTTCATACTATGAGGAAGGCCATAGGATACTTTTCATCCCGGATTTCAAGAGAGTTCCTTTGGGAGAGGGGATGAAAGTAAAATTTGTTGGCTGCGCATAGCGCCGAAACCACTGAATGTATTCAAATGAAATTTGGCAGGATTTGACTACATACTATGATGAAGGACATGGATACTTTTTATCCCGGATTTCAATAGGGTTCCCTTGGGAGAGGGGATGAAAGGAAAATTTCTTGGCTGCGCATAGCGCCGAAACTACTGAAGGTATTGAAGGTACTGAAGGTATAAATGAAATTTAGCATTTTTAAGTTCATTTTACAAGAAAGGGCATAGAATACTTTTTATCCCGGAATTCAGAAGGGTTCTCTTATGAGAGAGGATGGAAGTGAAATTTTGCGCGTTGCAGAATGGCGCGCGGGTCAAGGGTGGTAGAGAGCGATAGCCCCCCACTGTGCGGGGCAGTGGGGCCCCAGGCAGTTAGGGCCCTAGAAGTGGGGACCCCAGCAGTGGGGCCCCTCACGCAACCGGAGCCCCCCGCAGTGGGACCTCAGTAGCCCCCCACAGTGGGAGGCACCGGTAGTGGGGCCCCGAAAGTTGGCGCCGCCGGCAGATGGCCCCCCGAAGTGGTACCCCTTCATTAGCCCCCCACAGTGGGGGCACCGGCAGTGGGGCGCCGGCAGTGGGGCTCTCGACAGTGAGCCCCCCACATTTCCTCGCAGTGGGACACCCAGTAGCCCCCCGCAATGAGACCCACTCAGTAGGCCCCCACAGTGGGGGGCACCGGCAGTGGAGGCCCCCGGCAGTTTGCCCCCGCAATGGGCCCCCCAAATTTCCCCGCAGTGGGACCCCCAGTAGCCCCCCGTAGTGGCCTCCCCGCAGTAGGGTAAAATTTCTTGGCTGCGCATAGCGCTGAAAGTTCATACTACGAGGAAGGTCATGTAATACTTTTTATCCTGGAATTCGTTAGGGTTACCTTGGGAGTGGGGATGGAAGTGACATTTCTCGGCTTAAATTGGCCTAAAATAGCGCAAAAACTGCAGAATGGATTGGACTGATACTTAGCATGATTTGAGTTCATACTAAAAGCTCTCGCTACCAATGATGTTGCCGTCGTCCTGGTAGATCAGCACTGTGACAGGCGGGACATTGTGTTGCGTACCCGGGATGACCGCTTGCAATGCATTACCGAAACGAACCAGGCATTTGATGCTCTACAGTCTCTACTAGCTTATATACTTACTGTCGTGGCGAAGACGGATACAACTTTGATCTTCGACATGTGAATCCGAAAACTGACGAGACGACACTAAAAAAGTTTCTGCAATGCAATTCTACGCCTAGATACATTTTACCAATAAGAGATGGTCGCATTGCTCACCTGCAAAGGTTTCGAGGTTTGTTTAACCGTTTTCTGGTGGGCACTTACGCCAAAATTAAAACGAAGCGTTTGGTATACATCAGAACAGAACTAATGAGAGAAGACTGTGCGCTGAGAATTATGTAGATCTGTGAGACGCCATGAATCAAGATAGAAATTGTGAAGATTTAGGACGACTGGTGATTCTTCCTTCCAGTTTTAGTACTGGACAATAGATGTGTAGTGCCCTATTCTCCAGTAGGTACTATCAAAAGCTTTTGGAGAGAGCGAGAGAGAATTTGAAGCACATACTATACCTAGGTAAATGTGGAGCTGTGTGACGTCCAGTCAATAAAATCTAGGTATATGTAAATCTATACTATACTACACTAATAAAAATAAGTAACGTTTGTGTGGTTGTAGGGGGTAATCTCTGAATCTACTGAGCCAATTTTGTAAATTCTTTTACCTATTGAATTTGTTTAAACACGCATCGTTTAAACCACGTTATTTGCAAGTTTTATAGACTACTAAAAATGTTTACCGCCCAACGAAGTGGGCACGGGTCAGCTAGTTACTGTAATAAATTTAAAACAATATGGCGCCGGAAGTGTTGGGGTAAAAGCCGTATAATGGTGCGAATTTTATTTTGTAATGCAATATTGAAACTATTCATCAATAGTTTAACACCAAAAGTTATGTCAAAAGCTTTAAAAATATTAATAGAAAACCTTATCAACTCGATTAAAGTTTCAGGTAACTCACAATTTTAACTATCTTTTGTAAATCAAGATCGTAAGTAGGTATTGCTTAGAAGAGTTTTATTTGCTTACTACAGATAGTTTTTAAGGAATCTTACTACAGATTGCTTTTAAGCGATCAAATAAAACTCTCAAAGCAAATAAAACTGTGGCCATAATACAAAAGCTAGCTAGCCAACAACAATAAACAAAAAAGTCGGACTTCATCAAATACATTTGTACCTAGAGATGGGTTTTTGCCAGGCATTTACAGGACTTATTGAGTAAATGCGTAAATGAAACGTCCTTTTATGCACATAAATGGGCATTTATGGGGAATAAATTTGGCATTTACTCAAAACGCAATGTAAATGCCCGGTATAAACCCGTCTCTAATTGTACCTCTTCCGGCTATACGTTTGGCACAATATTTTTGACCGGACACCACCAGTCCAGACCACCCTAACAAGATGTCGCCCGCGATAGTCGATCGAAACGGGTAATAAAGAGTATTTAATGACCATGGACACCTGCCTTAAATTTGTCTCCAACATCACCTTTATTTTGTTTAATAGCATGTATTGTAGAAATTTGGTTAATTTATAAAATTGTAAGCATCTGTCCATAACATTTATATTATAGCATTCCTATCCGTTTTCATCAAAAGGCAAAGCCTATAACTGTATGTAGGAATATTGGACATTTGGAAAAAATTTTGGGAAGAAACAGTGTAATTTTATTCTATGACGTCATGTTTCCAAAAAATAAAATAAATATAATACGGTAAGATGACAGTATATTATTAGATGTTTTTTATTACAAAAACTAATATTTGACTTCGAATTCCTTTTTACACTGTTTTTTTTAAGTTATGCGGAACAATTATAGTAATCCCTCGGGAATAATATTAATATTTAGAACTATGTACTTCGAGACTATTCTCTATACAAAACCAAAAGATTATCAAAAACTGCCCACAATTCACAGAGAAAATGGCAAACTTAGGTACTTACATTAAAAAAAATAGAAACAGCCGAACCTGCTTCTTTTTTCGAAGTCGGTTAAAATAGCTTCATATTACGGTGTGGTTGATCCTCAGGATTCAGGTGACATTTTCCACATCTCAGCTCATGATGTAAATGGTGTTAACCGGTTTTTACCGTAAGGACCGTGGCGTAATACATCAACAGTCGTTCAATGTTGGGCATGAGGTGGGTTGACAATTTCCAGTAAACAAGTAAACATAAACAAGTCATGCGGGCACGGCGGAAGAATAGACCCCCCAACTCAGCCCATGGTGATTATGGTAAAACCCCATTGTGCCTACCCCAAAAGCACGTCTAACAGTGGACGTATGCTGATGAATTAGAGACCAATACCCCTACCGAAAAAAATGGTCAAACGATTTTGCCTGCAACATAAAACTCTTTCATCAGCCTTCGCACCACGGTGATACCAAATGTAAAACATTTAATACGGTTGTCAAACAGTTTTATTAACAGTAAAATAGATTCCAATTCAAGCTGCGTTTAACTGCCGGGTGCAATTTGTATCTACTGGCTCCTGCGGCTTGAATACACTTATACTTTAAATATCACTTTAGCACTATGCCAATATGTAGATTTGATGTCCACTGGACAATAGGAAAAGCATTTATAACTACTGCAAGCAGTGACAATAGATATTTGTTTACTTGCGCCTTCCCATCTTTCGAGAACATCCGTGAGGGATGATTCGGCGGTAGATTTGGCCGAGAATCTCAAGAGGCGCAAATATGCAGTACTCGACAGAGCCTACACATTTGCTCCCCTTGGAGTCGAGACCCTAGGTGCGTAGGGTACCGAGGCTCTCCGGGTTTTCAAAAAAATATTTGAGCACCTGCTTGAAGCCACGCGTGACCCGAGAGCTTGTGAGTATCTGGCGCAGCCCATTAGCATTGCCATACAGCGGGCAATGCAGCCAGCGTCTTGGAGACGGTTCCGACTGGTATTGACCCTACCCGACTTCTAGTTAAGTAACTCAACCATCTTTTAACTGCTTGTGTTTTTGTTCCATATACCTTCCATAAAAGGATTGTAATTAGGTACCTATTATACTACTATAATATTGTATATATGTATGTATTGTATATATCTATAAATATTATATTATGTACTTTTGCTAAGTTTATTACTATGTTGCTGTAGTTTTCTCTAATGTAACTAATTAGACTTAGTATTACATAGCTTAGATTTATTTATAGCACGCCTTTTTGTTTTGTTTTTCTACCATGTGTGGTTGGCAGGTAGAAAATGCCATTGGCATTATGCCCACCTTTTGTATATTTTATTAAATGTGTGAAATAAAGTATTTAAATAAAAATAAATTTATATGGACCAGTTGAGCTATCTGTAGATTGTTTCCAACAGTCTACAGTTAGCTCAATTGTTTCAATTTTAAATACTAGTTTAATTTGTTTACATTATTTGATTGTTATATTCTTTGTCAATAAAAATATTTGTTCAAAACAAGTGAGCAAAATGATTTTTTGTTGAACGTGCCGATATTAAACCACGAGCTAGCGAAGCAGTCTAAAGTAACGTTACCAGCGTAGCGAGTGGCTCTAAAGTAGACTGTTGAGCTAGCGAGAGATTTAAATGGCACGGAATAAAAAACTCCTGTTGTTTGGGATATTATATAAAGATGGCACAAGGATTGTCTCCACAAGCCAAGCTGTCAAGTTACTTAAAAAAGATCACACGCCTTTATTGATAAAGTTGATCTCCCCTGGTGCAAATCGCGTAATTTTTTTCCTTCGCCAATAGAATATCAATAACTTATTACACCATCGAAATTTAGTAAAAGCATTACTTTTTTCAACAAGTTGAATAATATCCTCCAAAATAACTCCACATGTGAGCAAAACCCGATTTTGCTCACTGTTTTTGAGCATCAAAGTCTTAGTTTTCGAGCGAAAACGGTGAAAAATATCTATAACAGTAGTGTACGTACAGTGTACGTACTTTTAAATCCATAGATAATAGTACTATTAAAACAGAGAACTTTAAATGTTTAGAGGTTTTTCATAAGATGTAGCAAATACGTCTCCACGACGCTACAAAACGGATTGGGCTGAAACTTTGGATAGACTTAGTTATAGATTAACGTACATATTTGCTTTCGTGGATGTTAATCAAGGCATAGGCTTTTGAATGAACAACCCGAGGAAAGGTGGATTCTTATAATTCAATAAAATTTATTACAGAATGTGTCACAGGCTAAATACCGACTAACAAAATTTTTCGTACTTAATATGCACTTTGGAACTACTTAAGAACACTAGATAAAACATTTTCAAGTTAGTTGTACCAACAAGTTAGTAAATATAGGATTAAACGAAAGAAGGAGCGCGTAGTGATGCACTCCTTCTTTTACAAAAAAATTTGTTAGTCGCTATTTAGCCTGTGTTACATTCTGTAATAAATTTTATCACGAGTTAGTCAAATCGTCTAACATTCCTTCGCTGCAGCATCCGTTCCTCAAATCTCAGGGATACCGTCTTATTGAATTAATTAACACCTCAACAGGTGAGCGCCAGACTTTTATAATTTCATCACTTGCGGCGCGGAGAGGTTTAACGATTTCGCCAGTTGGAGGTAGGAAAAAGTGGATGCGGTATTTTTCTTCTGATGAGTTCTTTTATTTTATGTTTTGTTCAGCAGTGACGCAGCCAGCATCATGAGGACGCTTCCGATTGGTATTGATATGGACCAGTTGATCTACCTGCAGACTGTTGTACCTGCAGACTGTTTACAACAGTCTGCAGTTAGCTCAATTTAAATAAATAAAAAATAAATCTGTTCGTTGCAATTTCATTGTAATTTTGTTTGTTTCGTTCTGATCACCTGAATATCTATCACTTGGCTAGGCAAGTCACTATCACTGTTCCAAATACGTAAGTAATTCTTACGGTGGGTTGTATGGTTTTTTACTACATGTGTGAAACCAAGAAAAAGTTTGCAAAAATAATCACATTATTAGCAAATTCACATGCCTGCCTATATTACTCGGATATTATGACATAATGTCCCGCAAAATCATTCTTTTTTACTCACAATAGAACAGAGCCGGCATTATGCACTTAGGGTGTTGTGTGATGTCATGTATATAGACGAAGCGCCCAGATCTATTCTAACAAAGACTCAGTTGGCCAAGCTGTACTGGACAAGGTTACCCTCTTTCGTTTACAGAGTTTTGAGTTGTATAATTCAGTAACTTATGCTATGTAAGACATTCACATTAAACATGTCATCTGAACGTCGTCTGGTCGAAGCAACTCGTGACCCCAGAGCGGGTGAGTATCTGGCGCAGCGTATCAGCATTGTCATACAGCGGAGCAATGCAACTAACGTCTTGGGAACACTTCCGACTGGTATTGATATGATAAGGATTAGTTGAGTTACCTGTAGATTGTTTGTAACAGTCTGCAGTTACCTCAATTGTTTCAATTTATAGACTAGTTCTAATTTGTTTTTATTATTTGATTGTAATTTTCATTGTTAGTAAAGTATTTTTAAACATCTTAGATTATAACATAACACGTCCACTCATATAAAGGAATGCCATCTCTACACAATCTTCGCAGCTCCCCGTCCATTAAAACGTCCGGAGCGTTTCTTTTTGTTTCAATTCACGTAAAGATTGCATTTGTCTCCGTAATTAGTGATTAGTCTGCTTCTGATTACCGTTAATGCCTTTAGTCGCCGGTTTGTACCGGCCCCGTCCATAGGGATTTGTAGACAGCGAACGAAATGAACGGAGGAATCATTTTTTTGTTTCATTTTTTTTATTCAGCCCATACCAAATAACATATTTCAAGTAATAAGACTGAGTAGCGGACACACAGACGAACTGTTAATTTGACATGGCGAAACTATAAAAGTTCCTTTCCATATTGAACAGCAAAATAGGTAGGCCTACCTTATTGTGGGCTGAAAATGGCTTTTCTGTGATATTTTATTTTTGTATAAAATGGACTTTTGTGATTTTATCATAAAAATGAGGGTGAGCCAGCTGCTTACTTTACGCCATACATAGTCAAGAGATGCGAACAATTTGACTCAATTTTCTTTGAAAGTTTGCGTTTGTTCAATTAGACCGTAATTGAACGTTGTGTGAAATGACCTTAATATTATTTGAAGATAAGCGAGGGGTTTATTTGATTAAAAAATAATTATATTAGTCTTCTACCAAAGGTTTTTAATTTACCAATTAATTTTGTCAGACAAGTGGACATCAAAGTGATCCCATAGGGTTTGTTTTCCTTTTGATGTACGGAACCCAAGAAAGCTTAATTTTGCGACTTCAAGAAAGAATTAAATTTTTCGAATGGCCACATAAACACCCAGTATTTTGTTTCGCTTCCTCCACCCTCGTTCTCGTTTCCGCATAGAAGGTGACTAGCTCTCATGCAAGGGCTATTGCGTTAGGTACATTTAGTTAGAACTGCGGGTAGTTGGCAATAAACCAGATTTATGTGACGTGTCCTTAACGTAGGTCACTTCCGGCTTGCGTCCGGTACCCCACTTCCGGCGTTTTCCTTCTCGAAAGGAAGTATTTTTAAATAGCGAACGCTATGTTTTTGTTTTCTTGGTGTTTGTTTTACATTTAATAAAAAAGTGGTATATTTTAACGTGTTCCAAGAAAGTGTTTCTTTTATCCGAGCGCAGTTTAAATGAAAAATAAAAACTTTTAGAAAAAATTGGATACTATCACACAGTCGGAATATTTATACAATAATATAGAACAAAGAAAATTACAATCCAATAATAGAAACAAATTAGAACTAGTATTTGTAATTGAAACAATTGAGCTAAATGCAGTCTGTTGCAAACAATCTACAGGTAGCTCAACTGGTCCATATCAATAAGTTAGAACATAATTTTTTTTTATGTTTATACGTAGGGAATCTATGATTTTGGAAATTTCGAAATACTAATCTGGTCATAACTTAATTCCTCTTTTATTTCTTAATACACAAAACTGTCTACGACATTTTTAACCGACTTCAAAAGGAGAAGGTTCTCAATTCGTCTGTATGTTGTTTTTTTTTATGTATGTTACGCGAAATCTCCGCCAATTATGGACCGATTTTGAAAATTATTTCACTGTTGTATAGAAAATGATCCCGAAGGGGTTCCATAAAGTTATCCCCAGGGGATTAGTATTTATCCCGCAAAACTTAAAATAAGTGTAAAAGTAAGGGAATTTGAAGTCGGTTTATCGTTTTTTAAAACACGCTATATTATGAATTCTGTTTTTAAACACCTTGTCTCCAAGAAAGTGACAAAACAAAAATAAAAACGCACATCAATTTGAGTAAATAACGCGAAAAAACACGTCTTCCTTAAAAATACGGTTTTCCTTGTACATTAGTGGGTGACAATATTTATGATTCGTATTTGTTGAATTTATCACCGTAGGACGGGGGAGTTCTTACCCCTTGAGTCTTCGGCTCCCGTTGAGATAATGTTTGCTTCGCACTCAATTTTATGTGAGAGATTTATTTTAGGCGATTTTCTGAAAAATCATCATTATCATACGATACGAATATTCTTTATTGTACACCGAATAAAAAGAGAAACAGGCGAGCGAAAGATCCTTACTTACGTGTAGATTCTAATCGGAAAGTCCATGATCCGCTTATGTAGCCAGCTTCTACCAATAAGTTTAGAATAAGGTGGAATTTGATCTAGATATAAAATGCAAATACCTAGTAAGTACTGAAATAAAACGAGGAACATCTATTTCCGATGCGTTAAAGGAACATTAATATAGAAGCGCCGTGTTCAGGTTAACAAGGAAAAAGACACTGTTAAGGGCAAGCTGGATTCAGATTATTTTATCTTTCTAGATAAATATAATCCAAACTCTTCAAATTAAAGATAATCGAAACTCTTCATGATAAAGATAATCCAAACTCTTCATGATAAAGATAATCGAAAGTCTTCATGATAAAGATAATCGAAACTCTTCATGAAAAAGATAATCGAAACTCTTCATGATAAAGATAATCCAAACTCTTCATGATAAAGATAATCGAAACTCTTCATGATACAGATAATCGAAACTCTTCATGATGATGATGATCTCAAAGTTTACTTAACGTAGAAAACTATGGGTTACCCATTAAGTAAATTTTACATAACCATGGTCTTGACAGTTGTACATTTTAGTTAGATCACGGCTCGGGCTCAAAATTACGTACAACTACAATATATTATCAGACAAAAAGCTGGATATGCTGAATATTGTGTTTAGTCAACTGTAGGTAGGTACCAGTCAGTGAACGAAAAAAAAAATCCGTTCACTGGTACCAGCTGTTTTAATTATAAGTCATTCCGTATTCATCCCACTGGCTTCGGACCAAAGTAAAGGGAAAATCAAATTCAGAGGTGATCACGCTCATTTTCAAAGGTTTTATTACTGGACTACATAGTTTGATGTTATCTAGCTAGTTTAAAAGAACACTTAGGAACCCTGATTGACCAGGTGTGCCTTGCAAAGGCGATCGTGCTACTCAACATGCTACATAATTGGATAAAACTGAGCTTTATGGGCACACAAAGTAGTAAGCATCCATTCCATAAAAACTATTAGAACCTCGACCAGAGAAGTCAAGAGCAGCTCTTGTTGTATCCCGGACTGATCCCTTGTGCAAAATCACTTAGATTAAAACTGTAAGAAGAAGGATCTCTCCTTAAGCAGCGTTACTCCAAAGAAATAGCTCTGGATTAAAAAGGGAAGCATTCGTGTGTGAACGCCACTGTATCTAGCAGACAAAGGATGGGGCAACATTCTTATATAAGGCCTGACTTCCACTAAAATGGAGCGGAGATTTGTTAAAATACCGTAGCATGGTTTCAAAATAGCGCCATATAAACATAATGTATTTTTGATTTTTGAGGAAGAGTAGCGGCTGTGATGAATAGCGAACGCAGTGTTGGAAGATCATCCACTCGATATGTCGAGGATATTGTAGCAGTCGCAGGAAGTCGGTGGATGCAGGCGGCTCAGGACCGCTATGTGTGGCATCGTATAGCGGACCTTATGTCCAGTAGATGTTTGTTGGCTGATTAGATGATCTGGCTAAAGAAACTATCTACTTATAAATACTGGGCAGAGATTTCAATATTCTTATTTCCTATTTCCTATGGATGTCGTATTAACCTATGGCAACCCTCACGATGTAACCTGATGTCACACGAGAAAAAGTCAGTTGTTAAAAGCTTGCACTTGCATACCTATCTTGGGTTTGCACAAAAAAACTATTTGATATCTATTTGTTACAACTTTAACTTTTGGAATAACACGCAAAAGTACTGTACGAAAAGGAGTAAAAAGTTTTTAAAAAACATCTTTGTACCCCATAGTCAGTGAAGATCTGTGTGTTATGTGTGTTTGTAAAGCTTTCCCTACATAAAGCTTCGTATGGCTCTTACTGTAAAATCCAAAATCCAGCAGTGAACGTGTATGGGCTGAGATATGATGATGATTTTGATAGCTCCCACTGGACGCGCACCCTAACTCACAAAGGAGTTTTACGCCGGGTGGTATGGAGATATATTACTACCCTCCTTACGTCGATATTGAGACTTCCCCGGCAAAGTACGATTCGCAAAGATAATGTCATTACGGGAAAATTGATTTTAAATTATGTGAGATAGAGACTGTTTTGTTTTTAAGGAGGCTTTTTGACTAAATAGGGAATCAGGGTTTCTTGGAATATTACAGAACTTTCTTATTGTTAGGTAAGCTTAAAATAATTTAGATGGCGTTTTCCAAACTGGTATAATCATGACGACAAAAGACAGAGAAAACCAGAATTGCGTCAACCCGAACGCAGAGCCATTAACCAAGAAGTTGAAGTTGACAGAGAAAACTAGAAGAAAGAGATGGAGGATTTTACCCTACAGTGAGACAATGAGTACACCACCTAACTCATAATTTAAAAAAAAGTTAAAATAACGAAGGATTTAGTTTTTCCGTTGTAGGGTACAGTGGCAAAAAGTAATATAATTATGATAAGAGTTCTGTGTTTTTAGGTTTAAAAAAATTACAATATTCAGCAGTCGTTGACTGTACCTTTTGAGTCATGCATGAGACAAAATTATTCTTAATATCGGTATAGAAATATAACTGTCCAAACATAAAAATATGCTTCTAAAAAGGGCAAATTCTTATAAGATTGTTGGCGAACCTTACACTAGAGTCGATATAATATTTTTGCAATAGTTTCACACTTAAGAGCAAAAATAGACCAATGTAATAAAACAAAACCAAAGCCCTGCTTTATAGTAATTGGGTCAAAAAATGGCAAATAACCAACGAACAGTGACATCAAAGGCGCCGCCCGTCGGGATGAAAGGAGCCGACGGCACCGCGACGACGCTTTGAACTCTGCCGACGGGCGTGGACTGGGAGTCTATGCTGCTTCTTTTTAGATCTATTTTGGATTTATTGTAGGCGGGTGCTAACTAGCTTTTGCTAAAGGCTTCGTTCGAGTAGCAACAGGATAGAAAGTAGCCGTGGTGTGATTTTGATCCATGCAAACGGTTTCAATACTTTAAATTAGAGGTGTCTGCTTTCATTAGAGTAACCGGTAAAGAGTGGAACGAACTTCCTGCGTCTGTTTTTCTGGTAGAGTACAATCTTGGAGATATCAGATCTCGAGGGACTAAGTTCCTTTTGGTAAAACGTGCTCCATCTTAGGCCACATCTTCACTTTCTCAAGAGTGATATTGGCCAACGCGCTAAAGACCAATAAAAAAAATTATGGTGTAAGAAAAAACAATCCAGGTCATCACATTATCCATAAACTCTGAACTAAATTATTGGCTTGACATTTACTAAAGATCATTTAGGTGGCATATTTTTGATTTGTTTATCAAACCGTGCACTATTTATTCATTTATATTATTTAAAACCTTTATTGCACTGAGTTACGAAGGTTGAGCTTAATGCTGAGGCATTTTCTGGCTACTAATCAAAAACATGTGTATTGTGTGTCCTATTCTGGACCAAAGCAAGAGCCATAACATTTAATAGTCAATAAAGTACACGGACTATATGCAAAACATCAATTCTTGCCTTACTCTGAAAGAGGATCACTATCAACAGTAAACTAGTCCATTATTTTAACCCCTAGAATATGATAATTCATCGTTTAACCACTTTATGGAACAGTTCCTGAAAGTTGTGATGATAGAACATTCCAGAAACAAAAGTTCAGTTCACTTTCCATCCGTTCCTGACCCGAGTGCCAGTGACCTCCCAGCCAGTGGGTGAGAGGTCACAGCTGGTCAAGGTGAGAGCCATTAGCAACGTCTTAAGATGGAGACTGGGATGTAGGTGGTTTGATCCTTTAAGACAGAAGACAGAAGAAAGAAAAAAAAACGATTGAAAGTTCAATAATTTATTTCCGAACAGCATATTGTCAGTTTCTAGTAGGAAGTTAACAGAGATACCTGTAGGTCAAAGAAAAAAGATTTATTCAGACTACTTCAGTCCAAATATTGTTTTTTCTCAACAATTCAATTTACAAAGATATTTTTAATATACTTTTATCATAAGTGAATAAAACTCAAAGTTTCCATTCCAACAGACCATACATAACACACAATTTACTTTATTATTTATTACATTAACCGAATAACCGAAGGCGACATCTGTCATTTCCAAAAATAGGTTTATAGGTTACGAGATCATCGCATTGTGTTGCTTGCGTGTGATGCATCATCTTTTTTCATCTTTTTTGTCAAGTATGCCAGCTAGGTAGTTCCCTTGATCATATATTATTTATTTATTAAGTAAACAAAATCCACAGCCCTTCAAAACTAAAATTGACAGACTTATTCACAGAACCGGCCAATACAGGATTAACTTTTTGTACAATTTGTACAATTATTCTTATAAGAAAAATCAAATGTGACTCGCTGGTGTAGAGCAGTGACTAGAAATGGATATTCACCTCTAACAACAGATCTCAAAACTCAAAACTATAGGTGCTTTATTTCCTTTTGTTAGACCTTACCGGATACGTCAGTAAATTTGATTACCTATGTGATAGAAAATAAATGTTTTATTTATCTGGCGTAAAAATTTGGTTACCTATGTGATAGAAAATAAATGTTTTATTTATCTGGCGTAAACATTTTCAAGGGAAAAGTAGGTAACTGGTTTTGCGACGGGTAAGTAAATTTACCCTTGCTCTGACTCGTCCAACAGATCACTAAGAATTTAAACTACTTTAGTCGCCAGTTGTAGCGTTCTTTTGCCATTTCGGTCTAGTCGATGACGTGTGACTCACCATTAATTTCTGTTCAGAAACTACGAACTAGAAAGACTAGAAAAATTGGCATAATGCAAAAGTATCAAGACGAAAAGGCCGCCTTGTAGAAAGTTTGCTAAGTAATAAGATAATGAAGAACGTCGGGGTTGGGCGGGCTGCGAATTAAAACTGAGCACAGTGCAATAAACGCAGAAGGTTAAGTATTCATCAAAATATTAGATTCTAAAATTTAAAAAAAAACATATTTACAAGGAATCAGAGTAAGAAATATTTAATTCTTAACAAATTAAAATAGACATAGCTATTAATTTAAAAAAAAAAACATTACTCTAGTTCTTGCGCAGTCGGATAACTAACGCAATTTATTACGGGTAAATTTACATATGACCAGTAAATTTTTAGTGATCTGTTGGACGAGTCAGAGCAAGGTTAAATTTACTAACCCGTCGCAAAACCAGTTACCTACGTTTCCCTTGAAAATGTTTACGCCAGATAAATAAAACATTTATTTTCTATCACATAGGTAATCAAACTTACATGTTACGTACTTAAACTTGGTAGTGTAAAAGCTATTAGTGATATGATTTATCGACTTGTGTTGTGAGAGACTGGAGCGTATTAAAAGTTTTTGAAATACCTACCTCTAGCACAATTCACCATTGTAGCACAGGTACCAGAGATATATCTCTGGTGATCTGTGCTACAATGAAGAATTGTGCTATAACAATATGAGCATGAAAAAATATTTAGTAACAATTCCGCCTATAATTTGATGAATACCTTCTCTGATAGTATTCATCAAAGTAAGTTGTTTACTAGTTTCGTCTCTCCACGAGACATCTTCAGGACACCACAATACTCGACTTAGACATTGAGATTGGTCAGCACAGCAACACCGACAGAGTCCCAGTGATGTTGCCTCTCCGAGCTCCTCGCGCCAAGTACCAACTAGGTAGAACTTGGCGCGAGGAGCTCGGCTAATATTGTGCAATGGATTTCCGCAAAGTAACGCCTGAATCTATTATTTATTTTATGCTATAACGTTAAGCAGAGCGGGTCTACCCGTGGTCTACCACGGATATATCCGCAGGTTACCCATAGATAACGAGTAGGTTACCTACCTGCTACCGACTCGTGGTCTAAGCGGTTTACCATCTCAAACAAAACAGTAACTTGGTCAGAGTTACTTTTAGTTTATAGTTTGGTGTCGAATGTCGATACAGAGTGGGAGTAATTATTAATTCATATTGCACAGTTATATGAAAATATTAATATTAATGTTTTCCCTTATTTTTTTTAATATCTTATGCTTACCGAAGTATCCATAGCACAAGCTCGGAGCTTGGGGCTAGATGATGCTCTGTGTATTTCCCATATTTATTTATTATTATTCAACTTATCACACACACTGATATTATAAATGTTTAGATAGATGTTTTTTACCTCTTTGCCACACTCTACGCCAAAATTACTGGAAGGGTGGGGCCGAAACGTTTCATACAGGTAAGATCTGGAATAAAGCAGGCTATTTTAATTTCATGAATCAACGCGTCTGAAGCCATGGGCCGAAGTTAGTATTTTATTTCAACGACATCAAGAATGTCGTAAATCCTAGCTGCAGGCAATGCTTACGAAACTTTTACGAAAACTTCGAATACTTAACACATTGCTGTTTTTAAAATCATCCTACTGAATGATTTTAAAAACTTGCACTGTGTTTATTTAATGAGAGAATCGGAGAAGACCTCTTTATGACGTCACACTAGACAGAGAAAGAAGAGTCTTCCAATTAGACCCCCCTTAAGAGGAAGAGAGATGAAGTGTGAATGAATTTTCTTAAGAGTCATAATGAATCGAAATCAGGAGGTGTCAATGAAACTTTTCAAGGTCTGGATTCTTAAGTCAGTGAATATTGTTTGTACAATTTTGTGGGTTGGACTTGGAGTTTATATTTGTTTTATTCATTGGTCGAAGTTTATACTTAACTATTCCAAATTATAACTAATATGGCGGCTAAAATATAGCAATGCAATTAAAACAAGTATTAATTATGGAGATAGAACATTAGTGCATATATCTATGTATGTATATATATATATATATATATATATAATTAGCATTTTCACTTGTTCCACAAGTGGAAGAAAAATTTAAGAGAAGAGAAAATTAGTTAATAATTATCCCTAAGAACTTATTTTGTAAGCCTGAAGAAATAATATTAATAGATTTCTGATTTTGGGAAAAAAAGGTTTCCACAAAATGGTAGAGTCGTGGTTATTATTATGTTGTACGGACATAAGCTTATTTTTAATTTTGTCGAAATTTATGTTGATTTCGTTACCAACGTAAACCCATTTCAGGATTTCTTTTTACATTTGCCGAGTTCGATGGTCGTATCTATAGTCCAATTAAAGGGCTTGTTTTAATTTTAAATAGATATGTACTTTTTTATTGTTTTACTATAAAAACGTTCGTAGTTGACGAATTCATTATGAATGTAAGCGGGTTAACTACGAACCTGGTTTGTGTTGAAGAACACCAACGTTTCTTTCCTTAACGAGGGACTTCATCAGGGTGAGTGCGGTTCACGTCGTGCTCGTTTAGCGTCACGCCGCAGACTGTTTATTTACACACTTTTTTATTCTTGTTAGTAATAAAGCTAACTAGGCTTTTGATTCACTTTTATTCTAACTAGCATTTTTGCGGGGCAAACACATCCACAAACCTGCTTTGTTTATCTTCAACCTCTTTGCATGAGTAGAGATGTTACCTGACGATTTATTCAATCCTCTAGCAATTCAACAAATAGAGTTCACCATGGTGCCTGCTTGTCTATCTCTCACACTTTCTTCGCTCGTGGTCTGCATTCTGTATACTTACAGTAAAAGAACTTTGTGGTGAAAATAGTATGTGCGAGTCATTCACTGATTGTGAGTTGCGTAGAAGTAATCAGCTGGTATCGCCCACCAGAAATACACATTTTCTTCTACGTAACACTCTTATCAGAGCGGTCGTGGTCATCATGATCGTTCTTGTGGGGCGCTATTGTGATTCGTCGCACGACAGATACTAGCTGATTGTTATTGTTAAATTGAAACAAAATCAACAGAGGTCGTAAATTGGGATATATATTAAATTCGTAAAAGTAGGAACTTTATTTATTCTTTGCATGAATTGAGAACAAAAACGTTTGAGGGAATGACTGCTTACTTATTTTACACTACTGCTGATAATTACTGAATTATTTAAACTAATACTGAAAATTACTGTTTACTTATTCTTGACGTCTAGAACCACCCAGAAAATGGACAATACAAATGATACAAAAATTTAATGCGGTCCGTCCTGTCTATAAATCCAGCTCTCTCGTTTTTCATTAGGCTACGATCACATTAGTCGGCGGACAGACGCTCGGATTATTGGATCCGACGGCCGAAAGACTTCGATCCCCTGCCTTTTTTACTTATTTCTCCCTTTTTCCTTTCCCATCCAGTCTGGAAAGCCTTTTCCTCTTATTTATTGCTTATACGAAGCCTAAATTGGATATTTGTGAGAGGTTCGGATGTTTGCCATTGGAATATTAGTTTATTTTAAAATCTTGTTTGATTTTTTTCTTATTGGCTCAGAAGGTCTTAACGCTGCGTGTGCTTATTAAAATCAGGTGGTCATTATGGATTCACGGTGCATTTTAGGAGAATTATTAAAATGTTTATTGCTCGTAAATACATAAAATATGCATGAAAGCTTTTTACTTAAGTCTAACAAAGCATCTAAGCAACAACTAAGCAACTATGCAGTCTGTATGTAGTACTTAATAATTATAAAACTGAAATCAAAATTAATAAATATTATTTCACATTAAAAACTTATAAAATATTATAATAAGCACATATAGCAAACATTGAGTTTGTTATTTAATTCTCTTCACTTAATTGTGTATCTATGACTTCAAAAAAAGGAGATTCTATGTTCTGCTGTATTTAATTATATTTTTTTACTTTTTTATGAATGTTCGTCTATTTTTCAGTCAGTTCTAATATTAAGGAATTTGAAGCCGGTTTGAATTTTTCAAGACAGTGAAAGTATTACTTAATGCCTTTAACCAAAATATAGAAATCCAAGGACAGATTCACTTCAAGACAAGACTCGTTCGCAAAACATTTTTATAATTTGAAACATGTCAATCGGATTTTTTGCGACCCAACACAAAAAGCCCTCTGGTTAAAAAGATGTCAAAATCTCAATACCTTCGCAGACGGAGCCTGTCTCATTAAAGGGATGAAACCACCCCAGTAGGTTCTAATTAGGGAATTTTTAATACTGTCATCAACAATTTAGCAATGATTTTGTGAGAATAGTGTTAAGTTATTATGTTTTTGGATGAGAATTAATTTAAAACTTAAGCTTTAAAAGCAGGTTTCGCATCAGCCTAATTAGCCCACAGCTGAACATACAGCATCTGCTTCTAGCCTTTCGCAGGTCGCCATCCCACCTGGTCGGAGGGTGGCCTACACTACGTTTCGAGTCGCGGCCTCTACTCAAGAACTCATTTACCCCGGCGATTGTCGGTTTTATGAGATTTAGTTTGACAAGAAGCCTCTTACATTACTGGCAAATTTCATTGAGATCCATTTAGCCGTTTAGGTGTGAAAATGTAACAGATAGACAGAATTACTTTTTTTTAAAGTATGGATTATTTTTTACTAGTGAGTCCTGCGCACAGAATTTGTTTTCTCGATAGTATCTCGCTCGACGTTCCATTTTTGAATAGGATTTGGTACAGTGCCTCTAGCGTGCGTACACGGAACTACAATGTAACTACGTAAAGCAAATTTTAATAGAACATCGCGACGATATTTCGTTACGATTGATCGCTAGTGTTAAATGTAAAAACTTTACTTACTTATTTTTATTTCTTGTTAGATTTTTCTCCTAATTTATTTTAGAAATAGGTACTTATTTATACCTAAGCACCTTACTTATTAGGTTACTTACTTACCTATAAGTACAAGAAAAATCTTCGTGAAAAATGGTTTAGGAGTACCATACGTAACTTAGAGTATAAAGTTATCAAAGTAGTACAAAAGCTATCACCATATTTTACCAGATACCAAAAAATTTTAGAAACTCTACCAACAACAATGAGTTTGGGAATTAAGAGAGCTGGACTAATGTACCCATAGATTGAAGCCATAAAATTGGCATAGCATCACTCCCACCTAATTTAAAAACTCGGAAAACACATTATACGGAATTTCCCCAAAAACTTATCAGCGTAAGCCACAGTACAATCCATCATCATTATGCCAAAAACTCACCGAAATTCAATAAAAAAACAAAGTTTGCAACACCCCCATCTAGTGGCATCAGCGCGAACCCGAGACCCCACCCAGGGGGAGGCAGCCATTCCATGATATCCCTTTTTTTCTTCCCTCCACACCCTTATCCGTACCTGAGCTTTCTTTATCCGACTGAACTTTTTATTTACGCCGCTCTCTTTTGCACACGTCCCTGCAAACACCACGATCTATAGCGGCATCTCATTCACACGCAAAGAAAAAATCTGTTTATGAAATGCGAGTGGATGGGGCAAGCCGGGGGGTAATGTCTCATACGTAGGGTGTTTTTTGTGTGCGAAAAATGCACCCCTACCAAACTTCTTTAGGTACGGATATACGTTTTCCAATTTCGATAACAAAGCTTATATTTTTTTCTTTTTCTTTTGTACATTCTGTTTTCAAATAATTGTGCGGGCTTGGGCATAGACTAATTTTCTTTTTTTTTAAGGTGAGCCCTATCTTGGTAGGCTTGTGTACATGCTTGGTTGGCGCGCAAAGCGAGTCAACTTTGATTACAGGGGTATATTATAATTGATAATGACTGAAGTGGAAGCTGTAGGCAATTTTTCCTATAAGTATTCTGTTTTGTAAGGTTTCCTTTGATTGGATTTGGATATCCGACGTTAGATATTATTAATATATAATATGTGTTTTATTTTATTTTATTTTAATTTACATGGAAAACAAACAAGGAAAAAAGCAGCTTGTAATACATAAATGTATAGAAACAATGGCTTAACTAAAGCTTAACAGTTTCCACTTGTAGAACTTAAATAAGCTTAAACTAAAAAAACATATTCTAAGGAGGTTGATACAAGTAATAGGTAAGTAAACTAAGTTTAAATTAGTTTGTCTGTTCGTTATCAACTAGTTGGTGGTAGTTTATAAGAGTAACATAAATCAATGTAAATGTTAATCCAGATTAACATCGACATTTCGTTTAATAATGTTTATGTTTTGATCTAGGTATAAAAAAATATTATAATGCGTAAGCAGAAATAAGTAAGTGGGTGGGTTGCGGGTTCAAGTTCCGGCTAAGTACAATTTTTTGTGATATTATTAAATTTCTTAGGTATAGTTAAATAATTGATTAGGTAGAAAAATATCCACATTCGTGAGCTAAATTCACATAAGGTACTTAAATAGGTATTAGATTTTATACATAGGTACCTAAATCTATCTCAGAAGGTACAAATTAATAATAGACCTATCTAATTTGAGTAATTAAAATCTAGGAGTTGGAAACACCAACAAAAACTCGATTTTACTAGTCCATAACATTCCCAAACCTACATTTCGTATTTAATAACAAGAGGTGTCATAAATTCATAAATACGGTCTCATATCATTATTACCGCAGGGTTTGCTGTGAGAAAACTCTTTTAGGGTTAAGCCTGCTTTTTACATGTGCAATAGTTGTTAATTTATAGTTATGATGTCATCAGTTATCTAGTACCCATAACACAAGCTCTGCTTAGCTTGCTTATAATGATGTGTGAATTGTACAGTATTATTTATTATTCATTTATTTATTTGTGTGTAAATAAAGAATTCACGAATTCAAGAGGTTTAAAATCAATCACGGTATCTTCGTTTGATACCGGAAGTTTACAATTTCGTTTTAGAGTTGTTATCCTTCAGTTGGCAATATTTATCTTTTAACTACTAATTTTTATGGTATTAGGCTGTACCACTCCTGGAGGCCTACTCGGAAATGGAAAAACGAAGTTTCTTTTTCGTTTTCGTGCAAAACCAACTCTTATGTCGCTTGCATAAGATTAGCGTTTGCACGATAAATAATCAGAAACTTCGATTTCGTTTTTACGAGTACGGGCCCTGGGCTATAAACAATTATCCAAACCTAACCGATGCGATAAAAACGCATCGAGTTTTAAATCTCCCATGGGAATTTAATGTTTTACCAGGACAGAAAGTAGCCTATGTTACTCTCCATCCTTTCCACTTTTGCCAAAAATCAAGTCGATTGGTTGCTTAGTATAGGCGTGAAGGAAGGACAAACAACCAAACTACAATAAATTAGAGTTATGTACATACATATGTGTATTTATTTATATAAAATATTTATGTATTACTTTGATTACAATTTATGTATATATATAAAAATACCCCTATTTCTCCTGGTCATGCTATAACTTGAAAACGGCTTTACCAATTTCATTCAAGGTTTTTTTTACAAGTTTTGTACTATTTCTTGGGTGATTGACGGTGTATCACGACGGTCTATCTATTAACACTTTCAAATACATCCAAAGTATGAAAATACTCCTAACTAATAATATTATATGTAAATGCGAATGTGTGTTTGTTTGTTTGATAGACTCTATTGCACACTTAACTTAGAAATAACGTCATCATCATCATCAGCCCATACACGTCCACTGCTGGACATAGGCCTCCCCCGTACGACGCCACAAATAGCGGTCCTGAGCCGCCTCCATCCATCGACTCCCTGCGACCGCTACGTTGTCGTCGGTCCATCGAGTGGATGGTCTCCCATGTAGAAATAACTTACAAAATAATAATTAATGAATAAGCTACAATGTGCGGTCTTATCGCTCAAGAGCGATCTCTCCCAGACAACCTTGATGTTGATGATTGTTAATGCAAGAGCTCACCGGAATTCATAATAACGTCAGAATTATGACAGAATTATAAAATGTTATTTAATTTGATTACCATCCGCCTTAAAATGAGAATATAATTATATTCTTTAAAATTTTTGACAGTTGAAGTGATGTCGTTTACACCACGATGCGCCCTGGTTGTGGTGTTGGCACTATGGCAGGCAGGGGACATCTTATGGTGAACGGTCTGTAGTCTAGTGGTCATAAATTACAAAGGTAGTTGTGTTCTGTCCTACCAATAAGTCCTGTAACCTACTTATAATATTACTAGCAACCCGCCCCGACTTCACACGGGTAGTAGAGCATAGTATTAACGTTATATTTCAACCATGCGTGATCGCAACGTCTCCTTTCCCATACAATTTGGCACAGAGCCTCTATCGTGCGAATGTGCGCAAATCCTACCAATATAAAAATGTCAAAGTTTGTATGGATGTTTGTTCCTCTCTTTCACGCAAAAACTACTGTATGAATGAATGAATGAACACTTTATTGTACTTAAATTAACATTAATACAAAATCTTATATCTAAATGCAAAAATAAACAGTACTAAAGGCGGCCTTATCGCTGAGAGCGATTTCTTCCAGGCAACCTAGACCCGAATCTAGAACCTAGACCTATACTGATTGGCCTGAAATTTGGTATGGGTATAGTTTGGAACCTGGAATAACATATTATTATAGGCTATTTTTTATCCACATAAAACGCGGGCCAAGTTGCGGGCAGCAGCTAGTACAATAAAACATGAGACGTAATGATCATGTCTCGTTACTAAGGTCAAATAGCCTCACCCCCATCCCTGGACTTGAAATAACACATACTTATTATCCCGAAAAACCCTTGCAAAGCAGCAGCGGTAAGAAGCAGTTTTAGAATAAACCAAAACTGTGGTAACTCTGTTACCAGCTCGTCCATTCAGATGTAAAAGAAAATGAACCAATTAACGGCGACATTGTGGTAGTGGTACACTCACGAAGACCTCTTTTTTATAATCAATAGACCTTCGTTTGATCACAATCACACTTGATGGTAAGTGATGATGTGGCCGACGGTGTATCACGAAGGCCTAGAAGACACCTATTCACTCTCGGCAGGCAGTTCCAATGCTAAACGTTATGAATGACTTGATAAAGGGGCAGGAGGACCACTTTTTTATGGATGGATGAATATTTGTTACTCTTTCACGCAAAAACTACTGTACCGATTGGGCTGAAATTTGGTATGGGTATAGTTTGGGACCTGGAATAACATATTATAGGCTATTTTTTATCCCGATAAAACGCGGTCGAAGGAGCGGGCAGCAACTAGTGTATAATATGTATATCGTGAAATTCTCATCCTTCAATAAATTTTTTGAAACCATCATGGTTATTTACAACACTAAATTTAATTACGGGATATTTACCATGAATCGAGTTTTGAGTGCTTGAGTCTGGTTCAAACCACTGGATCCAGTTGCACAATCCTCAAGTAATCTCAACAGAGCGACATTACATACCAAGAATGGTACAGGTACTTCCTTCTTCGCCCATTCCTTTACTGCCCGGGCTGTACAACTATGGAACGCATTGCCAGTCTTGGCGGGGTGAGCAAAGCTACCACTACTCAAAACCATGATGAAGGAGCACTATTTAGCCTTTTGTAATTGAATGCATACCAGTGTCCCTATGTTTATAAGTAATTATATATATATATAATTACTTATATATGTAGTTTATTTTAGGCATATTATTTATTATTGGCACAGGGCCGCGGCGTACGAATATCGACCCCTCCAACTCAACCCGTGGATGTCGTAAGAGCCGACTAAGGGAACCTACCAGAGGAAGGGCAGCAGCTTTCTTCTGAGTACTTTTCAACACCAACACTGCGATAACCAATCCGCCCGCCAAGCGTAGTGATTATGGCAAATCCCCCCTACATGGGAGACCATCCACTCGATGGACCGAAGACATCGTAGCGGTCGCAGGGAGTCGATGGATGGAGGCGGCTCGGGACCGCTATTTGTGGCGTCGTATGGGGGAGGCCTGTGTCCAGCAGTGGACGTGTATGGGCTGATGATGATGATGATATTTTATTATGAGTATTTTTATTTATTAAACCTATATTAGCACACAGATCCCCTAGTACTATCCAACAATCCTATACATTAACGGTTGTCTGGTAGAGATCGCTCTCGAGCGATAAGACCGGCACTTGACATTTAGTTTTAAAGTTGTTTTTTGTATTTCTGTTTCTTACCAATAAGTGTGCAATAAAGAATGTTCTATCTATCTACAGAAGGCCATTGAGATTACCAAACACAGGAACTTCAACCGAGAAGAAGGTTTCCAACTATACGGAACCTGGAGCCCTCTAGTGAGAAGGTGCAAAAACTGAAGAAGTGATGTATCAACCGGGCCACGTTCAGATACCGTCAGTATCGTGTGTCGTGATCGAGTTGCGTTCGATAATGAAAACGATGGTAGTGTTAACCCTTCATAGTAAAAGACAAAGAAAGAGGGTAGATCGATATATCTGCCAATAAAAACTAACTCGAAGTGACTTCAGTTGTTCCATGACCATGGCGCATGTAACTGTGTTGAAATATAGGAAAACTCAAATCACTTCCTTCACTTAGTAATTACAAAAGGTAAAATTACATGTTATTTTTTATTAGAAAGTTTTTATTAAAGTATTGATGAATTTAGTCTGCATTTTATTCAAAGTTTTCAGCAATATTTGTTACCTAACAACGAAAATTCAAAGCAAACCAATCAAAAACAATTTTAAAATCATCACGTCAAAACCCAATCACACAATAGCAATTGTAAATCGATTCCCCACAATAGAATCGATACTGCACAATAGTAGGGAGGCGCTTGAATCGATTCTAAATTCAAACAAGAGTCAAGTGGTTCATTCAGTCTCGATTAACGTATCGATCCTTTGTTGGAATAAGGGGGCTATCAATACAAACGTATCAAATATATTTAATGTTGAGCTTTGATATGACATTAGGAATTAAATAGGTAACTATTTAATGTCGATGTTAATAGTTATCCAATTATCGTGAAACAAAACAAAAAAAAAATGATGCGTCCCCAACAAACACCCTTTTTTGAGGATTGTCCAGCAAAACATTCGATAAATATTATGGCACTCAGAACTTTAAAAAAAATTATTATGAATCAGAGCCCCGAGTCCATTTGACGATAGTCTCGAAACGAGATCGTGACGTCTCATAATTATCTGGAAATTGTGTAGTTGCGCACAGGGGCGCACGTACCAAAACCTATACCTATGGAAAAATGAGATGTCAACATCACCTTTCGATACTGTTGTCAAATGGACTCGGGGCTCAGATGAGCTTTGAAGCACTTTGAATTATCTTCTAGGATGATGAATCCTGCTTGAGGTACCTCACTTACCTTATTTACTTATGGTTTGATCCACAAGTTTAATTGTTTTTATTTTTAGAACACTTTACACTTATAACGTTATGCCCTTTGACTTCAGACAATGCAATACTATGGAATCTGCAATAATACTAGTTATTTTTACTATTTTTTCATAAAATACTTTTAAACCACGTCTCTATCCTCCCACTTTTTATTTTATTTTATTACTCTACCAAAAGTTTTTAAAATGAGTGACACCAGCAGAAAATTCAGTTTTCTAGAACAAGCGCTCTTAGTAGGTGGGCTACTAAGAGCGCAAATATACATTAACTAACACCCTATTGCGAAAATTCACAAAATAATAATCAAAGTAACGCCAAAATTTCAACGTAAACGTGGGAAGAACCGCCTCGGGCCATCTTCACGTGAAATTTAATCAGCGGAGCTGCAAAATTAATATATTAACATACACGACACTAACCGAATGTAATTTTATGCAAAATAACGGACGCACTTTATTAAGAACTAGTTTTAATAAAAACTTCTTAAATTTCACTTCCTTATAAATATTTATTCTTCAAATAATATGCAAAACTGTAATTATAGGGCAACTTAAGAAATGGGTTAGCTATTTTGCATAAACTACTCTACTGTCAAAAGGCGTAACTACATAACTTTTGAATAGGCGTTTTGTTGTATTGCCAGGCGCGGTAGGTTTAAATTTCGAACGTGTTCGAAAGTTACTTTTTTTAAATTGCTAATTTCACACCTTGAGAACGAGGCGACAGGTTTGAAGCAAGGAACTGATGTACATTCTGCCAAAAGAAGTAAAAATAATACGTGTCGTTTTTTTCGCATACTATATTTCTGAATTTATGCACATTGCACACTTGTTAGGCAATTAGTCGGCAGATGGCTTGGAAACTTATATTGCTACCGGTTCTTGGTGGGAAACGGGGTGGCTTTCTTACTATTAGTACATTAAGCTGAATAATTAAAGCTTTTTGCAAGATTATTAATGTGAAAGTTTCTTGAGGGCATCCATCCACAAGTAATAAAAAAAAAACATTTAGATTATGGCTTTAATTATTTTTAATGCAGGTTGACCATTCATTCAGTCTTTATTGTTTTATTACACTCTTTAAGAGTGTAATAAAACAATAAAGGCTTTTCATGATTTTCATATAAATAAATAAATAATGTTGGACAATCCACACAGCATCATCTCGCCCCAAGCTAAGCAGAGCTTGTGTTATGGGTACCAGATGACTGATATACTTATTAATACTTATTAATACATTACATAGATAGTTTGTTTTTTATAATCGTTATAAAATATCCAGAAGACCCGGGACAAATATTTGCAGACCATACAAACATTTGTTACAAGGCGGGAATCGAAACCGTTACCTCCTGCGTGGCAGGTGGATATTCGCCCGCCGTGCCACATCGGTTGTCGTCAATATAAAATTGTAAGGTAAGTTGATATGCATTTATTAACTTGCATAAATTAACAAAATAGTTACTGACAAAGCAGGTTTTGGATTTATTTGCTTATTATTAAAACACGATCATTTATTCAGGATTTATACCTTTTGACTCCACAGTCAAAACGCAGTAAAATTGTTATTTCTACAAAAAACCTCAATAAAAAAGATCCAGCTGCGTTCTACTTTCAAAACTACAACTAATGATTTACTATTATTCATATCCTTACCGGTTTTAGAGAAAAAAATAAAAGGGCATTAATGATATGCGTGTCCCACATTTTGAAGTTTGAGACAAAAAACAACAAAATTGTCTATGAATGGCGAGTTTTTTCTCGTAATTTGAATATGGAACGCTCTCAGGGATATCGGTTACGTTCAAATAAAGTGGAGATGAGTTCAATGGTAGTTTTTTGAAGACAAACATTATGGTAAATAATGTTCCCATTATTTTTGTTATCTTTATGCAAATGTTGTTCCTAATGGATCCAGTATCTTGTAATAATGTGCAAAAAGATCATAGATACACATTCAAACACAACATGGGAGTATGTTAATTATTTTGAGACCGTAGGTAGGTATAGTTTGTTATCATTTAGGAAAAACTCTATTAAGACAGTCAGTCCAACCGTCATGAGTCATCAAAAACTGGATAATTCAAAACGAGCAACCGCAAAATGCAGTCTTTACTTGTAATTGGATATAAATAAAAACAATTTTAAACGTACCTTCCGGTCAGCGTCAATCAGCATTGTTTAAAAAAAACATAAATTCGGCATCAATTTCAAAATAAGAACACCTTGACCATTTGCAAAAAGACCTTATTACAGAAGTACTTTTTTGACAAAACCCCCATTAAGGAAGAAGAACACATCTGTCAAAATATAACACATAAATGTAGAAATAATTGTTAAAAAAGAACAAAACGCGATTGGATATGGTTAACCCTTTTGAAACCACTGCGAAATTACTAAATAATTTGCATATTTTTTCTTGACGTTTTTCTTTTGTCGCTTTGTTTGAACCATGATTATTTTTAGGCACAATGTAGAATTATAACTGTTGCTATTTGAGATGTTAATGGGTTTTTTGTTGAGTTTCGTTTGTAATCCCTTGAAATATAACGCAACAGATGTTTCTGGAGCAACATAGGTTCTTGTTGTTTAAAATTTGAAATTAGAATATTATTTTGTAAATGTTTTATTAATTTCAAGTCCAAATAAATTTAAGTCAGTTGTGGGTACCCACCTACAACTTACTTCAGTTTATAGTGTCACAAACTTAATACAACGTTGACATTTATCAGAACAGTTAGGTTATAAGTTACATATATACAGCTACCCTTCGAGCTAGATGGTGCTATGTGCATTGTTCAGCATTATTTATTAACTACCTATTTACTTGAATAAAATATTTTTTATTTATAATTTCAGAACTAATTACAGGTTATTTAAAAGACTTCGAATTATTTCGAAATATTTGTTCAATGCTAGTTATATTTTGTTTCTATTACAGGAAAAAAAACTATTTATTTTTATTAATAAGCAAAAGAAATCAGTCAACCTTCAAAACTCGCAAACAGAGACTCATTTGCAAAACTTAAAAAGAAGTAATGCAATAAAATAAAAAAGTTTCGGATTCGTCGTTACCCTTTATTAATCCGCCGGAATATTTATAAAGAGACGCTGCGGCCGTCTGCAATTTGTCCGGGACAGTAATACGCACAAAAACAGGAATTTATTAAAATAAGATAAAAAAAAAACTAGTTTGGCGTGAAGGGTAAACTCGCATTAAGTGACAAAGAGTGATTTGTGGAAGACGTGTTAGTGAAAATTGAAATTTTTGAGTGTTGTTTGTTGTTTGACTTGTCGAAAGTAATATGTAAGAAATACCTAGTAAACTAATTGAATTCTTAAGTTATTCGATGGTAACAAAGTGGCTTAGCTAGATAATAATTCAAATTTCTCGGTAGGTAAATAGGATTATATATATTTCTTCTCAGACATTATAGTACACCTATGTCACTGTAGGTGCCTATGGTCTAATGTTATAATTACGAAAATCACCCTTCACACTTTTATTAAAAAACCTAAAGTTTGGACGTTTACAGTTATATTGTGAATAAGAGTTGGTACTCAGTTCTCGACCTGGATTATCATACAAGCTTGCTTTTTGTCCCGGAAAATCTCTATATAAATAAATAAAAAAAAAAATGTAAGTACTAACGTATATATAAAGTTGTGCAAATTATGAAAGATTCTTTCTTTCTTTTTCGGTTAGGGAGGTTGGGCTCTTCTTTGACCAGATATTAAATTTGAACTTGTTAAAACAAATCATTCATTAAAAAAACATGGTATTATGAAGTTTTCATAAAGTCTATAAATCGACTTATATCACTTTATAGAGTTGGTACAAAAAGATTTAATACTGATACTTGGCAACATGGAACGTTCTGTTTTCAAACGTTCTTCGATCGTTTAAAAGTTTGCTTTGAAGCGAGCTAATCCAGTAAACACTACAGAGTTTTTATTCATTCAAATAAAGAAGGCTTGTTATTTCTGTTTGAGTAATGCAGCGATTACACGGGGTGTTTTTTATAGCTGTCGCCATGATGGTTTTGCATTTCCACAATTTAGGTAGGTACTACCTAACTTCGTCTAACTTTCAAGGCCCAGATTAATTTGAAGGACAAATGGTTGTCTTTCGGCCATTCAAGTTTTGTTATAAATAAAAATGTTGGCAACAATTTCTCTTCGAAGACTTTTTCTAAAGAAAAACAAAGGAGGAGGACTTTCTATCTTCGGCTGTAATTTTTTTGCGTGTTCTTCGATTTCTCTGTTGATTATGGACCGACTTAGAAAATTAAGTCGCTATTGTATCAAAAATAAATCCTAGGTGGAGCTATTAAATTTTATTCCTCAGGGGTAAGAATTTATCCCCAAAATCTTAAAACGCAGGGTAATTATGAATGAATTTCAAGTTATTTTTTTTTCATAACAATTAATCTATAGAGGATGAACTCAGAGTGTCATTCTTTAATTATTGATTACTAGCTGCTGCCCGCGCCTTCACCCGCGTTTTATCGAGATAAAAAATAGCCTAATGTTATTCCAGGTCCCATACCCATACCAAATTTCAGCCTAATCGATTCAGTAGTTTTTGCGTGGAAGAGTAACAAATATTCATACATCCATACATCTTGACGACCTCAGTGGGCGCATGTCCGCCTGCGACTCAGGAGGTTGCGGGTTCGATTCCCGCCTCGGGACAAATATTTGTACGATCTGCAGATATTTGTTCAGGGTGTTCTGGTCGTTTTATATGTATAATAAAAAATATCTACATATGTAATATATTGTATTATGTATATCAGTTACCTAGTACCCATAACACAAGCTCTACTTAGCTTGGGGCTAGATAATGCTGTGTGAATTGTCCAACATTATTTTAAGTATTTAATATTTTTATATATTTTATTTAAATATCTATACATCACATATACATCCATCCACACAAACTTTCACATTTATAATATTAGTAGGAAGTAGGATAGAATAATTTTTTTATTTATTGATTTTGTGCAAAAACACTGTGAATATAATTTACTTACATATTTAGTTATAGAAATACATATAATTATATATATATATATATATAGCATTATCACTGAAATTCCATGAAAATCACCCCGTGAAAACATCTCGCAAGAATAAAGCTGCGTACACACACGTACATAAGCCCGCATATAAAATTGAACGCATTTTTAGTAAACAGAAGGGCGAGGGTGGAAGTAATGGCTGCCGAATGTCGCGAATACATTTAGTACCTCCCGGCCCTCCCCCTGCTTAAGAGGTGTGTATGCGGGGGCTGCAGATTTATCAGTGATTTTTGTGGAAACACTTTTCAGGTTTCAGGGTGACGGGTGGAACTTGATTGTTAGCTTTTAAGTTTTTTGTTTTGCATTATTGCGTTTAACGTGTTATGTTATTTCCAGTCTACTAGAATTACTTTTAAACGTTTAATCACGAAATTCTATGTATATTAGTAAATATTTTATTCTATACTTATAATAATTAGGTATCTAGTAAGGAATCGATTTCTAAAATGTTAGTGCAGGATACATTTTTGTATTACAGGTAGAACATTTTTTAAATCATTTATATTTCAAAATGTCCACTTAAATCATTAAAAACAACCGTTTTCCCTTTTTTATGTTGACATGATTTGTCTATGCCCCTCAGTATACTGTGCAAGAAGTCGCACTAAGTATTGGATGCGTGCTAACTGTCTCACAGGGGGTAGGTAGGACAGAAATTATTTTCACTTCTCTTACGGTTTGCCGCGTCACTTAGATCAACGAAAACGACCCACCCCCAGCAACCTGCCAGTAAAATTTTTAAAAATGGCCGTGGCAAGCTTTTTGCCACATCTAGCTGCGAAATTATATTTATTAATTTGTTATTGAACAAACTGCAATATACATAATATATTAACGGGTTGTTGTACATTTGCCACTAAGTAAATTCGTCACATTTTTTTAAACTCCATTACCATACCTATACCTACGTAACTCTTACAGCCAATAAAACGATTTACATTGTTCTAATTTTGAAAATTAAGTACGGCATCACCAAATGTGTGTATCTTATTCGACCGACCACTTTCTTTGCATTTTTTTTTTCAAGTATTCGATTATTTATTTTGCAATCCTAATACATATGTACAGTGTGAGAGGTCTTATATATTTCACTTCGGGGCTAGGTATTAGGAGTCCTGTTAGGGCGCCATACAACTTGAGAGGTAGCTAATAATAAGTATCACATATAAAGCTTAATTCTATAAATATGCACATAAATCAGTTCTACAGCTAATTTTGTTTGTTTGTTTGTAAGTGGTTGGAAGCGAATCACTCGTTTGCATCGAGCCTTAGCCTCTTTCACTGGTGATCGATACCTCACGTGAATTTGCGATTCGGATTTCAAATAATTTTCGATCGCAAATTTTTATTTTGTGTTCCGCGAGTGTAGACAGTTCTTATTTCAAATGAGTTCGCTGCTAATATATACGAAAGAATTAACGGATGTTTTCGCAGCAAAAAGCTCCGTATTGAGTGCATTTTATTTACATCGTGTTTTATTCTGTTTTCCGTGCGCAAAAGTCTTTGAAACTGCCGTTTTATAATAAATGGAAAATAAATGGTAGATTAATCCAATTTATTTATTTAGCTTTATAGTATTAAAGGTAAGTAATTAACCCCTAATTACACTACCCCATAATTACGCTGCGGGACAAAAAAAACGGCCCATCATTTTCACACTTCTACAATTCTAAAACACAGGGCTGTCAAATGAATACACTCATTAAGTAACCGAACTGTCATATTAAAATTACCCCAGCGGCATTCGCGCCCTATCGTCGCATTAGAAAATACCCTTAGTCGATTAGACCCAATTAAGACTCTACGTAATTTAGACCATTATTATAATATAAGACACAGTTTTGTCGGAGGGAGGTTTGGCAGTGACATCTTATTATAATTTAGCCTAGGGCTTCTTTTGGCTTTCTTCCGTGTACAGTTTTAGGCGATGTTGTTTTTGAATTAAAATGTAAGGAAATTCTTACCTCAATATTATTTTTCAAAAACCTACTTCAGGAAATTTAAGAATCACTGACACGTCAGTCAATTTTATAATGGAAATTCTTATGCAAAAATCTCACCAAATAATGTTAAATTATATGCAACAATCTCACTAAATAATGTTATCCTCACACCACAGTTATTTTAAAAATGATTCGGGTGAGTGGATGTATGTATGTTTGTTACCTCTTCACTACAAAGTTTTTGATGGATGGGACTGAAGAAAAACGTAGTTTTGCATATTCCGACGTCAGTTGTATAAGTTTTCATACATCTTAAATATGAAATAACCTTTATATGCTTCTTTTCATCCCGGAACAACGTATAACGAAGGTGCAAGCAGAAACTAGTGTAAAATATGAAAAATCCCATGGTATAATTTTTACTCTATATTTGTTGTAATTAAATGTAAATCAGTTTCCGTTTTAAAAAAAAATACTTAGTACACGAAATTTCAAAGTAAATTTTTCCCATCGTTCATTACAAAAATAAATGAAACTAGAAACCCTAAAAATATTTTCAAACCATAATATTTTTGTGACAAGTTCCAAACGATCGCGTGCTTAGCTCGTCTCATTACGGACTTGTCAAATGTCAAGTCTCAGGAAATGTGAGTATTTTTCGAGTTAAATTAGTAATTGTACTTTCGAGTTTTTTAAATCACAAGTAATTTCCAATAATCCTACTAATATTATAAATGTCAAAGTTTGTATGGATGGATGAATGGATATTTGTTACTCTTTCACGCAAAAAACTACTGAACCGATTAAGCTGAAATTTGGTATGGGTATAGTTTGGAACCTGGAATAACATACAGGTAATTTTTTATCCCGATAAAACGTGGGCGAAGGCGCTTGCAGCAGCTAGAAAGCAATAAAAAAAATATGCCTCCTCCCCCCTTAATCTTATATAACCTAAACTAGTAACAAAACTTATTTATAAATAGATAGTACTTACTTAGCTAGTATGTACTTTCCCGTAAGTTTTATAAGTAAAATAAATTTTACTTTCATTTAGGTTTCATTCATGCCAAGTAGTCGCAGTCAAACACTCGTGAGTCATATTGAACCTATTTTTTGTCCGACGCTGTAACTTACCTTGATTCTGAAAATTATTTTTTTATTTCATTTCAATGATACGCAATGTTGATGAGTAGTCAATTTGAATTATTTTTTGTTTCTTTAAATCTCCCTATTGCCAAAATAATCTTTATTGTTCTATTATAAAGGTTATTTCAGCTTGAAAGCGCAGGATTGTATTAAATATTTTCCTAATAACGCGGGGTGGGTCGAAATTGGTTGTTATTCGAAATAAATTTTATATGAGACGTAACAGTCCCCTTCAAGCGACGCATTTTCATTTCGTTGGTACTTTGGACTTCGAATTTCAAAATTGAAGATTAGATAGTAAAATTGGCATTCCTGAACTGTTGAATTGAACTTTTAAATTGTTCGTTCCAAAATTAAATTCAAAATTATGAACTACGAGTAGGTATGTAGGTAAATAAGTGTTCTTATTTGTTTATGTTCTTTAACCCCAAGCTAACCAGAGCGGTGTGGTGGTGTAGTGGGTAATATGGCTACTAGATGACTGATGTATTAAATACAATATATTACATAGATATATATTTTTTAATATACATAGAAAATACCCAGAACACCCGAAACAAATATCCTCTGATCGTACAAACATTTGTCCCGAGGCGGGAATTGAACCCGCAACCTCCAGCGTCGCAGGCGGACGTTCGCCGGCCGCGCCACATCGGTCGTATGAATGAATGAGAATATTTTATTTGTAACTCAATCAACAAAAAACAATAAACAATGATTAAACGAAACAGACTAATTTTTGCCTTGAGTCACAAATCGGTCTCTCTCCTCACTCTCACTCTCAGCATGAGTTTTTTTTATGGACTATAGACCTTCGTTTGACCACAATCTCACCTGAAAGTAACGATCTGGCCGACGGTGTATCACCAAGGTCTAGAAGACACTTATTCACTATTGTCTTGAAGAGACCCAGATTGTAATTGGCAGAAAAACAGAATCAGGCAGCGAGTTCCATTCCTTAGCGGTGCGAATGATGGAGAAGGAAAACCGCTTAGTACGAGTGGATGGTATATCCACCAGATAAGGATGGTATTGTGCCGTCCGTCTGCTTGTCCTGGAGTAGAAGGGAGATGTTGGGATCAGGTCATGAAGTTCCTGGGAGCATTCACCGAAATGTATTCTACTTACATATAAAAGATCGAGAGACCCGCATCAGATCGCAACCTTGCGGCGGTGTTCGAAACTTTATGAATTAGTGACAACCAACGCTGGTCTTCCGACAGCCGAAGCTTACGTTCATCAAAATGACTCGCATCCAATGAATATCATCCTGAAATTTTTAACACGTTTACTGACAGATTCATCGTTGTGTGCCAATTCGTGACCTTCTTTGCATTGATCGCCAATAAGTCGAATAGTTAGCCAAGAAATTAAAGAATACCTACCAAAATATTAAAAAAAAACATCTTATCACTCTACCAATAAGTAGGTACCACATCTGATACAGAGGGGGGTAAAATACCATTAATAACCGGATTAGGGGATGAAGAAAGGAATAAATTGTGGGGAAACCACCGCGGGGGGATTTAATGTGTGCTTAGCATAAGTTCTGTTGCGTTTTCCATTAATTTTTCATTGGCTGTCTTTGCGGCCATTTCGGTTAATTTTCAAGATCAAAATATGTAATTATCTACAGAATAATAAGTCAAATATTTTAATTAGTAAGGGCGTGTCGGACCTTGATAGGTTCCATTGAAAAACAATTTTTGTCCATCGATTTTTTTAAGTTTGGTATAGTAAAAAATCAAAGGTTTACAACGGGTTAACGAAAATAAAATAAAAAATCCGTTTTCAATACTAAGTCTGCTAACTGATCTACTTATAGAAAATAAATAAAATAAATTGACGTTGTTTGCAGAAGTTTTCATAGATCATCATCATCATCATATCAGCCCATACACGTCCACTGCTGGACATAGGCCTCCCCCACACGACGCCACAAATAGCGGTCCTTAGTTGCCTCCAACGCCTCCCTACGACGGCTACGATGTCGTCGGTCCATCGAGTGGATGGTCTACCATGTAGGGGGGTTTTGCCATAATCACCACGCTTGGCAGGCGGATTGGTGATCGCAGTGTTGGTGTTGAAAAATACTCAGAAGGAAGCTGCTGCCCTTCCTCTGGTAGGTTCCCTTAGTCGGCACTTACGACATCCACGGGTTGAGTTGAAGGGGTCGATGTTCGTACGCCGCGACTCCACGGCAGTTTTCATAGATTAAACGTCAAATCTATTTGTTTGTATAGTGTTATATTTATTATAGGTATTTAATAATTATAAAACTACATTATAGTTTATATAAAATTAATTTCGTTGGTTATATGTATAATTTAGGTTTTGGTAAATAAGAAAGATCTCGAGGAAAATCTCATAGACTAAGTTTTTGTTCATTATGTTTTCTTACATATATATATATGTTTGTTTTATTGTTTTACTACTATTGTAATTTAGAAACTAAGGGGTGATATGCCATGTTCGGCAAAACCGTCGTGAATCAATTACGTGATTAAAAAATGTCAAGTCGACGAAGCTGCTAACTGTTTTTTGGTGAACACCAGTCATATTATTTGTGTACAAGCTAAACTGACTTGAAATTTTATAAAACAGTCAAAATATTAGAGAAATTTTTTCTTGGTTAGGTACGAGTAGGTACTCTCATAAAAACCCAGACATAAGTAGAGGTGGGTAATTTAAAATTTGCTGTTCGAAATTAAAATCTGCCAATCGTAAACCAAATGAATCTCCGCGTCGTGATTGGCGAAATCAAATAATTTAAAATAACTCCCGATCACGCTCGAGAGAATTATTAGCGTTACTCAAACCTTAGGGACTGGAACTTATAGAGTTGATACAACCGGGATATATTCAAATGTATGACTAATCAATCTAATACATTTATTCGCCGTAGGAGCACAAGGCACACTTGGTTACGTATATTTACAAAATCCAATGTCAAAGTTTATATGGATGGATGTTGTATATTTGTTACTCTTTCACGCAAAAACTACTGAACCGATTGGCTGAAATTTGGTATGGGTATAGTTTGGGACCTGGAATAACAAGGCTATTTTTTATCCCGATTAAACGCGGGCAAAGGCGCGGGCAGCAGCTAGTAATTCCTATATCTGCTGTAAATAAGCACCGTCAAAAATAAAATTAAACAATAATTATAAAACTAGATGCTGTAAAAGGGTAAAAAAAACTGTAAATGATAAACTGTAACTAAAAAAAAACTAAATAAAAAAACTAACTAAAAACATAAAAAAATATCACAAATAATTAGGGACAGAGCCTATCCTGTCGACTGATTCAGGCTCGAGATGCATGTCTGTGTATGAAACAGTTTAAAAGAAAAATAGAACGAAACTAGAAATAAATATGAAATTACTATTATCATCGTAATTAATATTAAGGTCTTTGGCCGAAAAACAGCTGCTGAGCATAAAATCTTCACGTGCACACGCTGAGCCAACTCTTAACGGCGCAGGGTCATGGAGGCAGAGGACCTTATTTTTACTTCCACCCTTTTGTGTTACTTACCTCCATGTTATAATGTTTTTATTTACCGTTTGTTTATTTTATACTCTTCTATACCTGTGTCCAAATAAATGTTTTTTTTCTGTTCTTATTCTTCTATTATATTCTATTATCGCCGCTCATTGGTTCATCATCGTTATATATTTTTCATTAGAAGAGTGAGTCTGGGTATTCTTGTCCCTTCTTTACTCTACATTGTGGAGTAAAGAAGACGATGTAGAGAAGTAGAGTCTACTCTATCAAAAGATGAAGGGAATCAGTAGGTATACTTGCATTTCGCGTTGTGAGATATGTGAGTAAACTATAACAATACAATATATTTATTGATAACACTGAGTTATAAGTCGGGTACTTATGTACAATAGTAGGTTATTTTAAATAACATTATTTGATATCATAATTATAAAGAATAAAAATTATTATAACGTAATAAAAATATATTACTTATTTAATTATTTATACATTTGAAAATAATTATAAAAAAATTGGCAATGCGTAGAACTCGTTAATCGTATAGAACGAGTTTTCCAGGAGCCATTTGCGTAGTCTCGATTTTTAAGTACATCACTCGAATTTCGTGTAATTTTCCTATATCTTTACACCTACCATAAAAAGTTTCATAATATCACATATCAAATTTATTGTTTTACTTGCTGTTCCCAGCGGTTTTACCCGCATTAATATCGAATTTCACATTTCTAGGCGGTTATAAAGGTAGGTATTTTCACCCGTGAAATTCCCATGGGAATTTGATGTTTTACCAGGACCAAAAGTAGCATCTTATTTTTCATTCTTTCAACTAACTCTATGCCACAAATCAAGTCGATTGGTTGCTTAATTAGGGCGTGAAGGAAGGACAAACAAACAAACATACTTTCGCATTTATAAAATTAGTTAGGATTAGGATTTCCTAACACTAGACCTAGGACTCTCGGACTCGTCACAAAATTCAAATTACATAGGTATTACGAACAAAACTAGGAAATAAAGTAATCACTTTGATTTTTTCTTCACTTCTATCTTTTTCTACCGATTTGTGAAATTTTTGATTTTTTTGTGATTTTTTGGAAATAAGTATGTTTTGTCTGTGATTATATTGGTTTTTTTTTTTTGCAAAAAGGAATGTTTTGTATATAGTATGTTTATGTTTTTTTTGGGATTCTTTGCAAAAAAGTGTGTTTGGTTTTTTGATATTTTTCAAAAAAGTATGTTTCGTCTGTGCTGTTTATCTTTTATTTTAGAGAATGTCTGTCGAATTGCAAATAAAATACTCTTATTCTACTCGTTGGTTGTATCAGCTCTGCATAGATATCCCCGTAGACAAGAGCGATTCCTCGCTAGTTGATAATTGGCCGGCATTAGCGACCTCAGGGACGGCCACGATCGCTAAACGATTTATTGACAGCGAAGATAATGTAGCGATTTAATCAACGCAGTGTAGAGAGCATATTTCTGAAATAAGAAAATATACATAAATAAATAATGCTAAACAATTCACACAGCATTATCTACAGCTAGCAGAGCTTGTGTTATGGGTACTAGATAACTGATATACTTAATACAATATACTACATAGATAGATATTTTTTATTATAGGTACATAGAAAACATCCAGAACACCCTGAACAAATATTGTCCCAAGGTGGGAATCGAACCCGCAACCTCCTGCGTTGTAGGTGGACCTTCGCCCGACGCGCCACAGAGGTCGTCAATATGCATAATTAGGAATTATTTCCACGTCTACAGAATCCCAATACTACAGATTTATAATATTTCAGATATTCAATACTACAGATTTCTAATATTTCAGATAGTCAATACAAGAGATTTCTAATATTTCAGATAGTCAATACTACAGATTTCTAATATTTCAGATTGTCAATACTACAGATTTTTAATATTTCAGATAGTCAATACTACAGATTTCTAATATTTCAGATTGTCAATACTACAGATTTCTAATATTTCAGATAGTCAATAGTAGAGATTTCTAATATTTCAGATTGTCAATACTACAGATTCCCATATCTACGACGACAAAGGCTACCAAAACCAACAAAGTAAAGTCAAAATTCTTTATTTCCGATAATACAATAAAGAAAAGGTCAAATTCTTAAAAATAAACACTGACATGGAAATAAAGTGATGTTTTTGATTTATGTCACTTCTGTATGTAAACTAAAGTAAAGAAGCGACGAAGAAACCTTTAGCTTCTTTTTTCTTTTCTTTTGTGTGTTATTTTTCGAGTTGGAGCAAAATCCGTCCCAAGCTTTTTTAATCTTTAAGATACTCGTAGTCTGTTATTTTGTAGGGAGCCATTTTACAAATGATATGTTTGACAATTAGTTTGAAATTATTTATTGAGAATTTTTGCAACACGCTTGGAGTAAATTATTTGCAACCTTCTACAATTTTCTCCGTTGATAAAATGTCGTAAAATATTTTCCATTCATTTTCTTTGATTTTATAACTCTTCTGACTATAAAAATATCTAGAATTCGAACCAAGTATAGCTAGATGGACCGACGACATCGGAGCGGTCGCAGGCAGTCGTTGGATGGAGGCGGCTCAGGACCGCTATTCTTGGCGTCGTTTGGGGTAGGCCTATGTCCAGCAGTGGACGTGTACGGGCTGATGATGATGATAGCTAGATATATTTTAGTCTAGATAAAATTTTGATAACCTCAAAACAGCTTTATTGTATACTAGCTGCTGCCCGCGCCTTTGTCCGCGTTTTATCGGGTTAAAAAATAGCCTATATGTTATTCCAGGTCCCCAAACTATACCCATATCAAATTTCAGCCTAATCGGTTCTGTAGTTTTTGCGTGAGTAACAAATATCCATACATCCATCCATACAAACTTTGACGTTTATAATATTAGTAGGAAAGGATATTAGTAGGAAGTAGGATTTTACCCCAGTTCTAAGAATTAATTCTTATCCGATTTAAGAAAGCAGGAGGCAAGCCAGCCTTGTCACATTTTCCATCCCCAGGCACATAAGAAATCAGCAATCTCTTCGATTCCATCCCCCATACAATTTAATATACAGGGTGGTGGCGGGGGCTGGATTCATTTGGTCATGACAAAACGCCATATTTTTTATTTAATCGAAGCCGGCACGCGATATGGAATGAAATATTAGATTTTATGGTCTACAACGAACTTTGGAGTGTTTTAGAAAACGGAACTACACCACCTCAGAATGTTAATTTTATTGAAAAGTTTGTATAGCATTGCAAGTATTGTAACCACAGAAATTTATATTATTATATGGCTCAGGATAGCAGTTGACACAAACGAGGTAGGTACATCCAAGAAAATAGGCCGATACCGGTCCATCCTGAAATTCGAACCGTTAGTACAATACATCAAATGCCGCGGAATGCTTTTACATAAAAATATTACAATGGTGTATTGTGCGTTATAAGGGTGTTCAAACACTACTGATAAGAAAAATAACACTAGTAAAACTTAATTTCACTGGTAAGTACAAATTTATGTAAGTAAGTACAAATATGTGTAATTTTTCATAAAACAGTCACCAAAACATGTATATAAAATGAAAATAATATGTGTAATTTTTCATAAAACGATCATCAAAACTCGTATATAAAATAAAAAAAATTGTCCACCATTTTCGTGAAAATGTTGATATGCACGCGTGAAAAAATACCCCGGTTTTGTTACTTAGTTTATGAAATTAGAAGAGAAATAAATCAACACTGGATATGAACTTACGTGTCGGGGCGAACTTTCGTTCGAAAGTTCGAATGATACATAGTGCTCTAATTGCATCATTAAGGGAAAATCGTCGTTTAAGTTTATCTTTAAAATCAATCAACGATATTCTGAGGATATTCAAATTGTAAACTCATATTGAAAATTGGTATCAATAAATACTATGACATAATCTGTGGCCGCAAGTGCGCTTTTCTCTAATTGAGTCTTTTTTAATTTTGTTTAATATCATTAATTACATTAGATTATCACACACCTGTTAGTTAAAACAAGAAAATTACCCAACTTATTAGGGAAAATGCCATTCACTTGCAACATTCAATCATACGAATGTGTGAGTGAAAGCACTGTACTTACGTACTGTCAAAACACGCATAGATCGGTTTTTGGCTACACAAATTGTCGAATTGTTGAATGACACTATCCCTCTGCTGAGATAGCTGCGAGTTTTTACTCTATGGTAATATTATTGTATTGTATGTAGGTACCTATCTGTGATTGTAACATTGCTGTTGGTTGTTGGTTTCATAGCACACAAACACAACATACCCTTGTGTTGAGTATTGAGAGTGTCAGTGGAAAGTGTGGAAACACTTACTAACTAGAAACACTGGCGAAATAAAAACTAAAAATGCAAGAATTTATATGACATTCTTCCGACTGCGGTTTCGCATGCGTTTAGCAAGTTTGTGAGTAGTTAATAATATCGCTGGACAATCCATACGAAAAAGATCTAGCCCCTAGATAAGCGGAGCTTGTGTTATGGGTAAGTAGGTATTAGATGACTGATATATATAAAGCATAAAACTACATAGATAGGTAAGTTTAACCGATTTGGAAAAAAAGAGATGGTTCTATGTTCAGCTGTATGTAAGTTTGTCGATTTCTCCGTCAACAGTTCTAAATCGATTTCGTAAACTCTTTCACAATAGTGAAAGAGTTTACGAAATCGATCTAAACAATAGTGTAGATCAGGTATGGACAACCTTTGGCAAGTTGCGTGCCAAACTTACTATATAAATGTAGCTGCGGGCCATAACAAGAAATACAAAAAAAAAATCATATATCTTTTTATTAAGTTTTAAACATTTAAACAATTTTTTTACGTGTAACGGTCAATGTCATATTTGTGTTTGAACTTCAGAAACAAGTTTATTAATATCTGGACAAATTCCACTTGTGCAGAGGCGTAACGAGTTTTCCAGATTTTCATCTGTGAGTCTCGTGCGGCATTTTGACTTATTAGTCTTCATCATCGAGAAAAATAATTATTATACGCATTTGTATGTACTTCCAAAAACACAAACGATTCTTCCCGCGAACGCTCTCAGTTGTTTGTATTTCTCTTCTTCAATGTATGTAATTTTTGTAAAACTCAAATTTTGATTTCAAATTTGTGTCTTCCTAAAGCTCGATCAGTTCCATTTGCAGTTGTAATAAGAGCATTATTTACGTCACTTTTCGTCGGAGTAGCGAAAAGGTTAAAGTAGCTATCCATCTTAAAGTGTGAAAATCTATTAGTAAATTGCTCCGACAACGATTTCAGTTCATCAGCATACTGAACGTACATTACATTTTCATGGCTGCATAATGTCGAAAAATGATAACAGTTTCCAGATCGCATTTGTGTTTCCCAAAAGCTAATTAGTAGGGGCTCACTTTAGTGTTCTATAGTTACAGCGTGCGTACTCTGCTTTCGCGCGTTTCAAAATATCTCGCGGGCCGGGTCAAAAGTCGAGGCGGGCCGGAACCAGCCCGCGGGCCGATCGTTGCCCATATATGGTGTAGATAATGATTCCGAAGAATCCTATAAAAAATGTATTCCCAGGGGATTGGTAATTATTCTGCAAAACTTATAAAAACAGTTTAAAACTAAGGGATTCGAAGTCAGTTTTTAGTTTTTACCCTTAAATTCATTACTTACGTACGGCATCCGTACGTAAGTAATGAATTTAAGGGCTTATAAAGCTGCACCAGTTAATCATGGTATGATAAAACTCTTTAACAAAATCCATATACTCCTTTCCATGTACAAAAACTAAAAAAAAAAATATAACTTTTGCAAAAAGTTTGTTCGCAACGAATTTTCAAACTTCGCGAACCCTGTGCTGCTTTACCGACATAATTGTTCCATACTTAATACTTGCTAATCTGGTATCCTGTTGGAGATGTGCTACTACTCGACGCTAGGTGGCGCTAGTAGTCTTATTAGAAAATGTGTAGAAGTTTGAAGAAGTAAAATTGAATAATTATAAGTTGAGTTATACTAGGATTTGGCTATAAAAGCTACTTTTATGCTTGTAATTTAGGTAGGTTGTTAGTAGAAATGTAAGTACTTACTTATTTAAATCAATATTTTTACCGGTGCAGCAATCTTTATCTGTCTTTGGAATTACTATATTTTTGTAAGCCTCATTATAATATTTTAAAATAATAACGGACTGTGTTTTTCTTTTAAGTAATTGTATCATCAGTATTATAATTATATGGTATTAAATAATCTTGTAAGAAACTTTAAGCATTTTGTTTTCTCATCCACCTGATAGGGGGCGTTAGTAGTATCCAACAAAATAAGTAAAACCTACTCCTTCAACAATCTTTGAACATTCCAAGAGATGTCGCTACGGACCTTAAAAATCTAAGGTTTCTTCCACCAAAGAGAATATAACTACGTTTCCACTCGGAAACTAGGGAACCACCGAACTCGTAAGTCGTAAGTTGAAGTACGCGAATTTCAAAAACTGTCTTTTATTTTTAATACCTTGTTAATTGTTTTTGTTGATTGAGTTACAAATAAAACATTCTTAGTCTTAATATTATCTGGTTTTTTTCACACGCTTTTGGAAAGTTGACGATTTATATCAACTTTTGTCATACACTGTACTTACTAGTAAGTAGTTCAATGTGCCTGTTCGGATATGTCTCGTTCGGTCCTACCAATTATTTTCGTTGCTCATTGGTTGTATTTTGATTAATAACAAAAAACAATAGAAAATACGTAGGTACAGGACAGAACTGGAATCGAATCCACCATCTCGATTGAATTAATCTTGATTGAATGCCGAATGAAAACCTTTATGCATAACCTAGACTAGGCGACTCATCGTAACTGATTCTCATTAATTTTCCTATTTTATTCACATAAGAATTTTAGGGGGTGTGGTCACTAATCTATGAAAACACCCTTTTCTTATAAGATTTTAAGTCCTACCTACTATTCAAATTCATTTAGTCAGTGTGAGTCTCCACGAGCACATGTGGAGTAGGGCAATGTCTACCCACATTACGTTGAATCCTTAGATTAAAGAAACTATGCATCTCTATCAATATAGTTTGGTTTTATTTGCACGGAGAGTTTTACAAGCTTTTATATAACTTGCAATGTAAGTACATAATAATGTTTGTCCGGGTCAAATCTTGCAACTCAATTTTAGACCAGTTATCCTCAACGGATTGAGCTGAAATTTGGCATACTTATGTAATATTCGGTGACAATTCATGGTACCATCGAGCTGGTCTGATGATGGGAACCGAAGGCGGCCATAGGAACTCCTAAACGAAACGATTTAACCACGTCGAGTTTGGGTTCGTTGGATTTGTCTTCCCAAGCACTTTCGACCTAGATAATCTATAAGCTTGTATTTAAAAGGTTTTTAAATATAGTTTTTTTTTTTAAATAAATGAACTGGAATGCTGTAATTATATGATTGAAATAATAGTTTCAACTTTTACACTTTTGACATGCGTCCCTCTGTAGTTTCTATCAATGCCAAAATGTGTCATTCTGTGACGACATTGTCAAACAATTAGTCTAGCAGAATAGGACTCCTAGAGGGCAATTCTGGCAATATATCTACTCGATACTCGATGTTTTGAGCAAATAAATGATTCTTATTCTTATAAATATGGCAAGAACTGTCTAAATATCGAGTGATTGCTTCAACAAGTGCATTCTCCAAATCTGCAATTCGATATTAAATTATCGATAAATTTTATCGATAGTTTTTCTTTGATGAGTTGCTCGATATGTTGCACGAGTATGCAGTTTTTGGCGGTACTCGATATTTATCACATGGTATTTTTATCCCTGTACCCACCAACTCAATAAAATATCACGTAATACGAGAATTGGCCCCCTATACAGTATTTGATTGATTTACTGATTAGGTACTACCTAATCAGTAAATCAATCAGGTAATAATAATCAGGGTCTAATCAATAAAGAGGTAAAGATGGAACAACTTAATCGTTTTTTAAAAATATTTTTACCCGACTACCGAAGGGCGAGGGTTATACAAGATAGTTATCATCTACCTACCATTGACGACCTCGGTGACGCGGCGGGCGAAAGTCATTCTACGACGCAGGAGGTTGTTCCCGCATCAGGACAGATGTTCGTACGACCAGCAGATATTTGTTCCAGGTTTTCTGGATGTTTTCTATGTATAAGAAAAATATCTATTTATCTACTATGTACTGTCAGTTATCTAGTGCCCATAATACAAGCTCTGCTTAGCTTGGGGCTAGATAATGTTGTGAGAATCCGACTGGTATTGATAATATGGACCAGTTGAGCTACCAGTAGATTGTTTGCAATAGTCTGCAGTTAGCTCAATTGTAAGTAAACCCTAGTTCTAATTTGTTTCTATTATTTGATTGTAATTTTCTTTGTTAATAAAGATATTGTGTGAATTGTCCAGCATTATTTATTTATCACGATTATTCTAGCCCGAGCTCGCCCACTACTGTTTATAAGCCTCCTTTCGCTCTTGCCTTCCTCTTCTTCGCCCGTGCTTCTCCAATCTAGGTAAGTATGCCCTTGATGAACAAGGTGAAAAATGGAAATATGAAATAAAACGTGAATTTTTTTTAATGAATTTTTCAATTTAAAAAATTTATTTCATTTGAAATTAACTTTACAGACTTACGGAACTAATAACATAACTAACTCTATTTACAACTAACTTAGAAAAACTTAGACTAGTTACAATCAGTTAACAGTAAGGTCATAATTATGTTAAGTAGGTAAATTGTAAAATTACAAGGCCTGAAACGCTCAAGTGACTTTCCTCCGTACGAGTTTTCATTGTATGACGGCGGGGAGTTTTCACTGTACGACGGCAGGGAGTTTACACTGTATGACGGCAGGGACAGAAAGATAGGTAAAACTATATATTTCATTCAGATTCAATAACTTTACTTCTTTAGGCTTACAAAATAAACTGTTACCCCCTTATTCATAATAGTCTGCTAACATTGCTAATTCTCACTCTGTCTTCTTCTATTGACGTAAGTCAGAGTGAGAAATAACACTACTTAGCAGCTGTTTTAAGTTAGCAAACCAATATAAATAAGGGGGCTTGAGTCTAACAGCTTATTTTGTCTAACTTAGACATGTCAAATTATCATGTGACTGACGATTATCGTCACTCGAAATCGTCATCTTGTGAGAGCAGTACCAGTTTTCTTTGGGAGGTTGCGGGTTCGTTCTCGACTTGGGACAAATGTTTGTACCATCTGCAAATATATGTCTCGGGTGTTCTGGGTATTTTGTATGTGTAATAAAAATATATATATGTAATATAATTGTATTACGTAAGGATATCAGTCATCTGAGAATCAAGGCCGTGGGGCCGCGGCTTATCGACCCCTCCAACTCAACCCGTGGATGTCGTAAGAGCCGACTACGGGAACCTACCAGAGGGAGGGCAGCAGCTTCCTTCTGAGTATTTTTCAGCACCAACACTGCGATCACCAATCCGCCTGCCAAGCGTGGTGATTATGGCAAATCCCCCCCTACATGGGAGACCATCCACTCGATGGCGGCGACAGCGGTTTCGATGAAAACAGCTTGACTTTTTCCGACACTACCAACGTTTTATCGTTATATTTCAACCAATTTCCTCAATGCTTAAACCTTTCTCATGAATCACTCTATCGTTTGTTGAAAACCATATGAAAATCCGTGCAGTAGTATTTAAGTTTATCGTGAACACACAGATAGACAGACGCAGCGGAGGACTTTGTAGTACTGAATTATATTCAATATCTATAGAATCAAGCTTTGTGATACTTAAAATTAGCTACCTCCCAAGTTGCATAGCGCCCTAACAGTACTCCTAATACCTAGCCCTTATTGGAAATGTACTATATTTAAGACCGAAATTAAATGTATTGTATTTAAGAAATGAAATGTATTTAAGACACTGTATATATTAAGACCGTGGGGCCGCGGCATAGAATATCGACCCCTCCAACTCAACCCGTGGATGTCGTAAGAGCCGACTGAGGGAACCTACCAGAGGAAGGGCAGCAGCTTCCATCTGAGTATTTTTCAACACCAACACTGCGATCACCAATCCGCCTGCCAAGCGTGGTGATTATGGCAAATCCCCCCCTACATGGGAGACCATCCACTCGATGGACCGACGACATCGTAGCGGTCACAGGGAGTCGATGGATGGAGGCGGCTCAGGACCGCTATTTCTGGCGTCTTACGGGGGAGGCCTATGTCCAGGAGTGGACGTGTATGGGATGATGATGATGTATTAAGATTGATTGAAGACAAGAGTGAACAGGTGTCTTCTAGACCTTCGTGATACAACGTCGGCCACATCATCACTTTCCACCAGGTGTGATTGTGATCAAACGAAGGTCTCTAAACTATAAAAAATTAATAGTAAAATAAATACTTGAATACTTGTTTTATATTATGTATTGATAGTCAGATAATCTGCCCAAAATTGGTGACCGGCTGGCAGTGAAAGGTCTAAAATAGCATTTTACTTGGGCAGACCAAGGCCCACCCGCGTGGTGGCGTCAGGATGATGAATCGCTTTTACCATACGTTGCAATCACCTTCTGTCGTGTGGCTTCTATCGTGTGTTACCAGCTTACAATTTGCACCACCCCAATCTTTTGGTTATTTCCAACGTCTCACGTGAGACGTTCCTATTCCCAACGTCTTACAAAAGTATTCCCAACGTCTCACGTGAGACGATGCCTAGTCTCAGTGTCTCAAGAAAAGTCAAAGAGCTTCTCATTACAATTTACAAGATCTATACTAATAGATCTTGTAAATTGTAGTGTATTTCAGTTCCAGAACTAATATCCGAAATTTACAAATATTTATCCTGATGTGAGAATCGAACCCGCGACATCGAGCGTCGCAGGCGGACCTTCGGCCGATGCGCCACACAGATCATGATATGTAGTTTTGCTATGAACCCATGCTAAAACTAATAACTAATAAGGGTCTTATTGGCTGTTCTCTATGTATATTAAAAAATATGGACCTAGGTCACCATCATCATCATCATCATCAGCCCATACACGTCCACAGCTGGACATAGCCCTCCCCCATACGACGTCACAAATAGCGGTCCTGAGCCGCCTCCATTCATCGACTCCCTGCGACCGCTACGATGTCGTCGGTCCATCGAGTGGATGGTCTCCCATGTAGGGGGGGATTTGCCATAATCACGACGCTTGGCAGGGGGATTGGTGATCGCAGTGTTGGTGTTTAAAAATACTCAGAAGGAAGCTGCTGCCCTTCCTCTGGTAGGTTCCCTTAATCGGCTTTTACGACATCCACGGGTTGAGTTGGAGGGGTCAATATTCGTACGCCGCGACCCCACGGCTTGGACCTAGGTATGTATTGTATTATATACCTTTTCAGTAAATAAGTTATCTAGTAGGAACTTACCCATGACACAAGCTCTGCTTGGGGCTAGATGATGCTGTGTGAATTTTCTAGCATTATTAAAGCTTTGTATCTTAGTGCTGCTGACTGTACTCCAAAAAGGATTTGCTCGTTATTTACTGATGACAAGTTTATGACGCTGAGTGTACCTACTACCTCCTATAACGTCAAACCTCTATTACTCCAGTCGCCTCAAGTCACAATAAATTACTAAAACGTTGTAAAAACGTTAAAAATACATAATATCAGCAAATAATTATCTAATTTAACACCTCCGATGCACCGGTCGTTGTTACCCCGAGGAATATTTATAGCGTAGATAACATAAAACATTTTTACATTACGGGGTTAAATCGCCTACGGGATTAGAAATAAAACAACATAACATTTCCGTTTTTTATATTTTTATCGCAACAAAGTGTATTTTATAAATAAACTACAGAAATAAACGAATAAAAGCAACCTTAAAGTAAGAGTGATAAAGTTGAAATGGTTTTTAGTTAACCCGTTGATGGTCGGGTAACTTCCGATGATAATTCAGTCGTGAAAGGGTATAATTGACCGTAGTGATGTATTTTATTATCTGTTTAGTTATCTATACGCATTTCCTTGTAGATAATCTATCAAAGGACTGAAAGGCGAAGAATTATAAATGTAACATGTCATGTCTAATATCATCGTCAAAGGTTTAATATTCAATATAAATATAATTACAGATATTTTTTAAAAAAGTAATCTATATATCTAAAAGAAAGTCGTCTTAGTTACACCACTTATAACTCGAGAACGGCTGAACCGATTTGGCTGAAATTTGGTGTGCAGGTAGCTTGGAACCAGGAAAAGGACATAAGATAAAAAAAATTAGGGTTCCGTGCGAAAAAAAAAATCGACGGGGGCGAAGCCGCGCGCAGCACCTAGTTAATTAATAAAACAAATTGTTTAATTCAAATACCTATGTTACTTATTGACTGTATAAATAATTACCTATCTTATAACAAATTGGCATGTACAAAATAAATATAATATAATGGTATTATATATATATATATATTATATGTATAATTGTATATTATGGTATTATATATATATTGGCATGTACAAAATAAATATAATTTCTATTACTTACATTTGGGTGACAGAATTAAAAATAACTAGACAAATACAGTAGGTACTTAACGTATAAAAACTTTTAAATTATGAGTTTTTTCAAATAACAAACTCTATGGCCAGCCGTTACTTCAATGTATGCGTACGTTATTACGTAAGTTATTTTTTAGGTAGTTAGGCGATAGCTTTTAAAAACAACTAGTAGAAATGCACAAGACATTTATAGATATGCTAAATACAGGTGAAAAATCTTATAAGTTATAGAACAATACAATGAATCACACGCTTATTTCTGCAAATAAAAACAGCTTATTTCTCAACATTCAAACATCGAACCCGGAACCGGAACTAACGACAGATGTGCGTGATTTTTTTATTTTTGAAAGTCTATGCAAATGTCGCCTTCATTAGCATAATAGAAAAAGTGTTCGTTTTCATCCATCGAGCAAAAAGCTAACCCTTCATTGAACGTTTATTTTTTTCTTTTTAAAATGCCCGTTGTATTTCGAAATTAGAATATTCTTTGTGCTGTGTCATTTTTTGTCGTACAGATGCGTTGGAAGGAAATAGAAAAAGATCGAAAGTTAGGGGTTGGCTTTGACTAAAAGTGAAAACGGTCAATAATGTCCTCGAGTTGGTAGAAAAGATTTTAATTATTATTAGTTTATGTTTGTGGTGTCACAGTTATTAAGTTATTCTGTTTTTAAAGGTAGGTAACTTATTTCATATTATTTTACGAGTTAATAACTAACTAATTATGTAAAATATACATATATAATAAACATCCTGATGTACAGTCCAAAACCATATAAATACTATTTATTGATTTGTTAGATTATTAATAGACAGTGAAAATAATTAGGTATTTGATTTAACTAAAAAAAAGGGCTAGCAAACTTATTCAATTAACTGATATTGTTAAACTCAAATAAAATTCCTACTAAGTTAAATGTTGCGCTTCACAATACTTGTTATGCATTCTCCGGCACCTTACCTGAAATAAAATGAAAAAAAAAAAAAAATCATTACAAGCAGATAATAAATCATTATATTAATGTTATAAGAGGTCAGGTTACAGCAGTAACTTGTAACGATTATCTGTCATCTTGGTACCTGCGAGGGTTACCCTTTCTAAAGATCAATGTATCGAATTCCTTGGGAACGCATTTGAATATCCATTGTTATATTAATTTATTCAAATAAGTTCACAAAGCAAGTTGTGATTTAATAATTTTACTGGTAACTTTCTTTGATTCTTTGTTGGTTTGCATGTGGTTATTATTTGAATTAAGAATCTGAGTGAGAACCGTTTCAATATTAATTATGAACGTTCGTTCTACTTTTAAAAATTTAAAGTGTGTGAAGTGATACAATTTATACTTATTTCTTCCGGGCCGAAGAGTTGTAATGAAAACTGAAACAGAAATAAAGTTTCTGGTTATTCTAAGGAAATAAAAAGGAATAAAAAGGAAAAATAAAAAAGGGTTTAGACAAATTTAAATATATGTGTAAAATGTAATTTATCAGAGAATATGATTATATTTTTAATAGTAGTCGGCGGGTGTTTGAGGGTTGAAAATCCACTTAGAAGTTTATCAAAACTGACTAGAAATATTAAATGAGACTGTACCGTCTACGTTTTTTTTTAGCTTTCTTCACTACTAATACCACCATAAAACCCTTTTAAATGTAAACACACAAATCTGGCCACATTTCCGAGGTTGGAACGAAAAATTTAACAAAAATGGCGCGATCGACTAAGGTCCGCCATGTTGGAAATGCGCGAAATTGATGCGCAGTCGACCAAAAACTTACAACCCCATTCGGACACTAACGTTGCCACGCGAGTTCACCCACGCGATCAAAACATTCTGTATTTCTGTTAGATCAAAAGCAACCTAAACTAAATATTAACAAGGAATACTTTCATTTGACATAGTGTTGGGAAAATTTCTATCGATAATTTCTATAAGGTCGAATGCGTCGATGTTTTATTTCTAACTCTATCTCAGTCTAATAAGGACGGTTTCAAAAATGAATTTTCCGAATTGTTTCCCCATGTTACGTTACGTTCGCTTCTATTTAGAAGCCGTAAAGTTGAAAATGTGACGTCGATTTGCTACAAAAGTTTTTACACTGGTGTTAGTTTGTGTTGCTACGCTGGAAATCTTGTTACGTGCGTGCGTGTGCAAGTATTTGATAAAGAAAGGGTAACGTCATATCTAGATGTTGAATTTTTACCTATGAATGTGACATTCGACGGAATAAGCACGAGTTTGCGTGTGTGAGTCGGACTTGCGATGGGACAAATGGGTCAAAATATCGATATTTTGTATCTTTGCATTCAGGGTAGAGTTCCACGGTAAACTGTTATTAGAGAAAAGTTTATCTTGGTGTTACGCTAAAATACGATGTATATGGATAATTTGGCCAATAAGGTTTTAAGCCAACAAGGATGACTTTTACTCAACAGTAGGGTCATTAAATAAGATGTTATGGAAAAAATTGTATGTCAATGAACCAAATAATTATAGCTAGTGTTAACTTAGACATATGTGAGAGCACGCTCACGGTTTAAATTATGACGATTTCAGCTTAACGCTCCATCATCGATATCGATAGCTCCCCGCCCATCACTACCTGTAAACTCTGTATGCCAGCGTATTTTAATAATATTCATTTTTCCATGTCACTGGTTCCCGTATTCTATGAAATTCCCTACGTATATCCTAATAAAACGAACAAAATGAGAAAAATTCACAAGTGCCTCGAATTTAAGATTTCTCTTAGGTTATGAAGGTTTGGTATGACCCTTGATATTCAATAGGTTTTGGTTTTGAATTACAATAATTGAACTACACAAAAGATTCTTGGGTAGGGAATTATGTGGTCAATAGCATCTCATCATGTATGTATTCAATAAGACCTTATTTGGGTAATCTTGAGATGGGTTTAGTATTTGTTGACCCATCATTAGTATGGTAAATCAATGTTTTTGAATGGATATAAAGAAAAGAAAAACCTTTATAGTGGCCTAAAAGGAAATAATAAATAAGGAATGCCAAAATCTTCACAAAGCATCATAAAACCCAAGAAAACAGAGCTTCATTTATAGCGGGAAATTTTCCAAAAGGAAGTCTGATAGTGTTTTCGATAGTTTTACGTGAGTTACTTTTCTTTCGCGTTACCAATCCATCACTCATTTCCCAATCCACTAGGTTATCCCTAAGTAAGTAACCCCTATCTATGTAAGTGCTAGTCATAAATAAGAACAAATGGCTTGTTCCATTCGTAGTACGTAATTGATGGTGCCCTGTCAAGAACAAAACTGTACACATTTATAGTGGCCCTGAAATTCCACGCTTCAACGCGATCTGACTAGTGATGGGAACGCCCCGGAAGTGTTTTCATCGACTCGTAATCAACTCAACGACAAAAATGAGCTTACTTGCTTCATCCAGCGACTTTTCACGGTCTATTGGACCTAAATTATTATATGTCCTTCTCCAGGATACATTTTATCTCATGCCAATTTCATTATAATTAGGTACGTCAGCCGTTAAGTCGTGAAAAGTAACAGATAGTACACAAAGAGAGATTAACGTTCACATTCATAATATTAGTATGTATGGATGTTTAAACGTTCTTTATGAAATGGAAAAGACTGTTAGATCTTTAAATGTAAAAAATAATTTATTTATAGAAACAGCTCACTCATTTGCTCACTCAGTAGTAAAATGTTACACAGATAGGCATGTGCACGTCCGTTTTTATATCTAATAATTTTACTGACTTGATGAAGTTTGAATTTATATATGTACGCTACAAATATTATATCTACTTCATCATTGCATGATAGCACGATCGCTTATTAGTTATAAAACCGTCTATCATATGTACGTTATTTATTAAATATGTATGCGGTAATAAAATACGTTAGTAAAAGTAAAGACAGTAGAGTACTATAATATTTGCTATAAATTCATGATATCCATCAGTTGTTCTATGGTTATAGCAAATTACTAGACAGGCTGAAATGTCTTTTATGTTTTATGAAGATGTTTCTCTTCATAAAAAGTTATAGCTTAGTTCGAATTGCATTTTATCATAATAGTAATAAATGTTAAAACATTGATGATATCTTTGTTTTGAATTAATGTTTTATATAAAACAGGAAAACCGTTTTAAACTTTATGATGTATGCAGCTGCAATTAGAGAAATAAATTTATTTAATCTAACAGCACTCAGTTATTAGTGTAAGTAAAGTAATTGAAAATCACCGACGCAGAAAAAAATAATGGATACGCTACCTAACTTCACTTCTATGTACGCTTAACTAACTTTAGCCAGCTGAACATTAAATCTAGTGCGCTTATTTTTCTGTGGTTAGAAATCATCGACCATCGATACTTTATATCGATTTTTACTCCTTACTAGTCCAAGTAACGGATCCCGAGCATTTGTTTCAGTCGCGACTCGATTCCACTCTTTTTCGTGGCACAGCAAAAATGTAGTCGTAAGAAGAGAACACAATGATTGCTGTGATTTTTCATACAAGCAATAATTATAAACTAAAGACGCGCGACTGTGAATGATTTCATTTGAACTATTCGACTTGACAAATCATTCGAACGATTCGACTGACTAGAGCAAATTAGTAACTATTTTGGTTAGTAATCGCGCGTCGTTCCGTTCGTTCGACTGCCCGAGTCGGCCTTCATTTCATTCGTTATTTGACGTGGATTGGTTGGATTATGATCGTTCGACTAACAAAGTCGACTCGGAGCCATGAATGACATTCGTAGAGGCATTAGTAATTACTAATTAGTAGCTGTCATTCGACTTTGAAGATTAGTATATTACTAATTTTCAAGTTGAATAAGGAAATTAGTAGTTGTCGATCATTCGAATATTCAGATAATTCGCAGTCGCGCATCTTTATTATAAACTATGTACTTAACACATACACATTCCTGTGCTCGTGAGAGAGGTAATAAACTCATAAACGTATGTATACCCACCTAAGTCATTTCAAGTACGTTTGCCATACAGCGGGGCAATGCAGCCAGCGTGTTGGGAACGCTTCCGAATAGTATTGATATATATGTAGTTGTTGAGCTACCTGTAGATTTGCAACAGTCTGCAGTCAGCTCAATTTTAAATACAAGTTCTAATTAGTTTTTTAATATATTGTAATTTTCTTTGTCACTAATTTTTTTCAGTACGTGAGTGCCGCAAATGAAGAGTGCATGCTAGTATATTTTTAACAGACTCCAAAAGGAGGAGGTTCTCAATTCGTCGGTATGTTTTTTTATGTTTGTTACGCGATATCTCCGCCAATTTATGGACCGATTTTGAGAAAATAATTTGTATTAAGTTTGTACCTATATATTATGTACATATGATAGAATAGAAAAATATTTCTTACCTTAAAACACTAATTACACTTAATTTTACTATTTAAACATAAAAAAGACATACCAGTTATCTAGCAGGTACTCATACCGCAAACTCTGCTTATTTTGGGGCTAGATGATGCTAATAATGATACTAAATTTTGTTATTTATATTACTGATATAAATGCTTTCAGCGTTAGGTTACTAGCTTAGTAGGCTATACTAACCTGTCCTACTATTTCAAGGATACTTTTTTCCTGTGCCTCCACTCTTTTGGCGGGCTACCCGAAAATAAGCGTCGTGTTAAATCGACAGACAAATTATTTTTACTATACACTTTCAAAGTTAATTGGGCGAAGGACTGTTTGGATGGAAATAATTGAAGGTTTCCACAATCAACGAAAACTACAGAGCAAAAAATAAATGTAGAGAAAATATTGGAGACTATGAAGCTGGATGTCCACCGGATCGGTATTGAAGCGTACCTACGCTGCTTAAGGATTTGTTGCTTTTTTATTTGGTACCTAAAGTTCTCTAGATCAAAATTGTAAAACTACTTTAAGTTTATATATAATTCGATTGTTATATGATTTGTGAATGAATAAATAAATATAACATCATGTCATACACGTCCACTGCTGGGGATAGGCCTCCCCCGTACGACGCCAATAGCGGTTCTGAGCCGCCTCCATCCATTGACTCCCTGCGACCGCTACGATGTCGTTGGTCCATCGAGTGGATTGTCTCCCATGTAGAGGGCAAGGTACATGGGTAGACCTTTGATTTTCTGTATTATAAGCTTTGCCTGTATTTCATGATACTTAAGTATTTATTCCAAATTTTCAAACATCTACCCACCTAATAAAGTGTATAATATAAGCTTGATCCAGGCCCTACATGAATGGACTTCATGTAGCAAAAAAGCCGAAATTATTGCAAGTAGTAAAAAAGGCGATATTGGTATATTTGAAGTGGGTTTCTAAAAAGTTGTCACTTCCAGTTATGGTCATAATTAATATACTATATACACTATACACTACACACTTTATATAATTTATAATAGTAGTAATTTCTTATAGCGGTCCTAATCCACCGAAACGCATCAAGTTTTTGCCTCTACTAATAGAGAAAGATTTATCGTGTTAGGATGACAACATGTATTTTATCAAAAAACTCCAATATAATTCATCAAATCCTTAACAAATTAGATTCTACCTGTCAGTTACAAATAAGAAAACTTTTAACAACCAAACTCAAAACCGCAAATTCCTATTTGCAAGGAGGTTGCATAATTCCTAAAAAAAGGTTGCATAACTTGGAAACTCTTTGGAGACTTGCATTATTATTTCGTACTACATTTCAGTAGGTAAATAATTTTATCCACAAGTTATAGCGGTGCATGATTGTCGTCTAACAAGCAACCCTTGAGAGGTCGATAGGGGAGGTAGAGGACAGGGTGGAAGGCGGTAGGCGCGACTTCGTGGTTTTTGGTTAAAAAGATGGTATTAAAAGGAAGTTTTTTTTGTGAGCATGTACGTAGGTACATCCCTATCTATCTCAGCTTCAAATGGTCATGTACATACATATACTATAGCTGAAATTATGCATAAACCTATTTAATTCACTTAATAAATCAGTTTCAAGTAGGTATGTAATTTTTTTTCTTAAAGAGCTCAAATACAGCTCACGTAAATAAATGAGAAATAATGTAAGTACCTACTTAAATTGCTATTGGTACCTATGTTAACTCAGTGCCCACAAGGCAGATGCTGATCAGCCTTTAAATATCGAAGAATGCACAAGTTTATTTAGCTTGTCACATAAGTTAGTTGATCACATAGCCGCTTGAAATGTTCCTGTATAGGAGCGTATACTACCTACTTAGTTTGTAACAATTTTACGGGTATGATAATTATGTATAATGTATGCCACACACAAAAATGTACCTAGTTACCTATTTTCGGAAAGACCATCCGTCTTAAACCTTTAGGCAAAAATTCCAGAGCTTTTTTTAAATTTTGAATTGGTAAAGCGACTTACAACCCTATTCCTATTCCCCTCACCGCCTGTCAAAACGAATGGGAAATATGCGAGAAAGACTGACTGGATAACAAGCACCCACACATGCAGCTTAGCCGCCATCTTGCGTCACTATTGGAAAATTTAGTTTAGTTCAACGAACGGAGACAAAATTTATGCCTATTCGATGTTCGAATGCTATTTGAACTCGAATTTTGAATGGAAGCGCTTCCTGCCTGGCTACACTTACAATCTAGCTTTCTCGGGTATTCTATTTCAAAAATGGTCCTACTAAATTCTTAATTCGAATAGTTTTAGAACATATTCAAAAATCAAAAAAGCTCTTTACCTTTAAATCATTAACTTAAAGAAACAAAAGAGTTCTAGAATCGTTTACTATTTGATCACTATGGCCTGTATGTAGGTATGGTATGGTGGACTATTTGGTCATTGCTAGAGTATTCTACGTACGGAAAAATCTTATAAAATATATTTTTGGCTTCCTACCTACTATCACCAAAGAAGATTCTTACGTGCTTCTACATTTTTCTATTCTTCTGAAAGAAAATACAACAAAATACAAGAAGCGAGAAAAACTTAAAATTCCCTCCATGCCTACACGAGATGTTATAACTGCATTTTTGACACGTGTCTCAGCCGGCGGGTACAAAGGGTGAGACCCTCAGAAGGGTTTTCCTTCTTCGATTGAAGATGGGTTTTCTGTAGGTTTAATTTTTCGAGATGTTGGAAGGTAGGTGCTAACATACCTAAAGATTGAAGATCAATAGAGGACTCTACTTTCGTCTCTCTACTTAGCTTGGGGTTAGATGATGCTGTGCAGATTGTCCAACATTATTTATTTATTTGTTGATGACGAAAATTGCGCTAATCTTCACATATTATAAAAACCTGTTTTTGGATACTAAAATAGTGTTGGTACTTTACTTATACAAAAGTGTTCATCTATTTTTGCCGATAACTATTCCAACATACAAAAATTATTATAAATAGCACTTTAAATCAACGTATGTCATAATGGCTCTACCAATCTACTTATCATTTAGAGAAATGTAGAGCCATTAACATTTTCACTGTTGATCATTATTTGTCAATTTCACAGACGGACAAATATATGAATTTCCCCATTAAAGCTAAAATCTTTCCCTTCATAACAAACCAAATCTACAAAAGCATTCGCAAACAAATAATTGCTAATTTTGCACCCCAAATCAACCCCTAAAAGTAGCAGTTAACCCAGTAACCCACTAATAAAGTTCCGCGCCAATTTAACCTTGACATAGCCCTAGTTAGTATGCAAGGCTTTCTTTTAAAATCTGATGTATTAATTTGCAATCCCATTTCACTAGAAAAACAACCATGTTTCTAGCAACTTAAGATTCAAACCTCCTCGGTGAAGGGAGCAGACGACGCGTTCAGTTTTCAAAAATGAAAATTTTAAGATATTATTTCTTGGCGAAACCCCATTTTATAAATTAAACTGTAGCAATAAAGACCAAAATAGTGCAGCCTCGATTGAGTTTTTATGTCGTTCAGAAACTTAGAACTTATTTCGCACGTGGTTTTCGTGACGACGACGTTCGCAATTTGAGTATAAATTAGAACACTTATCTCGTCGCGGCTCTTTCTTTTGTCCTTTTCTTACTGATAATTTTTTGTGTAACTCTTTCCTTTTCATTTGACGAGAAAAGAACCGTAGGGGTGTACTCTCTCCTATCGATATTCGAGATAGCTCATAGCTCGCGCCTCCCTTCGTAGCATCTCATAAAAATAGTGAAATGATAAATGCGCTCAATTTCGGATATAGACTCTTCAATATCAAAGTGAAATGGATAAATCGATGGGAAGCAAAGGGTGTCTTTGTAAATGGATGGATGTATGTTGTCCCGAAGGAAAAACTTTGGCTTATCTACATTATCTCTTGTGCTTCTGAAAAAAAAACTTTTTCGAGCTCAATCAAATGAATCAACAAATAAATTCCATTTGATATATTTTTTCCTGATTTTATCGTTAGAAACTTTGTTAAGTTGATATTTAGCGTAAGTTGAACTTTTTATTTTAAATGCGTACAAAGAAGTCCTTAGACATTGGGCATAATCGTTTACTCTGAACTGAATAGTCCTGGGTGGGTAACTTGTGCCGTTCAAAGTATCGATAGTCGATGAAGTTTTGGTCAGCACTTACATTTAATTTAGCTGCGGAAGCAACAGGTTATTAGCACGGAGCTTTCCCGCCTAACTTTCCGAGCGTTCACTTTTTAAATTCCTCTCTTTCCCTTTCTAATTGAATTGCCCTCTCCCTTGCCCGTGAATGAATGGGACTTGTTGCTGGCAGAATCATTGCGTATTTATTTTAAGACGTTCGAATTACAAAATGTGTGTCATTGCACTGTCTTTATTGAAGCGTTCAACCCTATAGCCCAAGCTTCAATTTTATCAGACCTCGATCAGATTTTCCGATGATGTGTCACTTTGAACCGAATTTTCCTATCCCTTTATCGCTTAACCGTAAAACTTATTTCAGCGAATAAATTTTACACAAGAGCGACTACGCTTTGGGCGTAAAAATTAACACGTTGAATGGTTAATCATTTTCCGCCTATTAGTTCTATTGAACTTTATAAAGGTCTTCTAATATCATCTCAATATTGTTTTTCATTATAACATTCTTCCAAAAGGTTAAAGGTACAAGGAAAAATTTCACGAAATTGCGTTACCCGATACGATATTTCTTATTGTGACAAATTGGTGAAATATCTACGTATCAAAATTCACATTTCAGACGCAGCACGTTCCTACACTGACATAGATATACGCGCTACAGTCATACGTGGAGCGAAGCCCACACCATATCTTACTCTCGAACACACGAATCTACATACATAAATATATTTCTACTCACCACCCAATACATTTTATCTATGTTACCGTTGCCTGACTAGAATTATCGATAAAATAGAAACATCACACCACTGTTTCCTCCCCATTCTTATAGCAGTCGTATTCTAATTAGAATAGATTCGAATTTTGTGTTCGTTCTGCGGGGGCGGATACGTTTAGCTCCCGGGCGACGCGCGATCGAGTCTCACGAGGTATTCTCAAGGGGTGAGCGTAGTTCTTGCGCTTAGATATAAAGAAAGGTAGATACTTATGAAATTCGAAGGAAAAACCACCCTTCCCTATACTTACCCAGCGCAGTAGATTCGGTTTTCGCGGAGGAAATTGTAGCGTAGTTTGAGCGGGACATTCGTTCGCCGTACGTCGCATGGAGATGACGATTTTCTCGATTTTCCTTCGGGACCCATCTCCGTATTCCAAATTTGAATTTTATTTCGTTTTTCGTTGGTTGTCGAAATTGGTTGGCCGGCTTAGAGTATTTTTTGGAGACATTCTATTTTCTTTTTTGTTTAGTGATAAAACGTCTAATTTTCGCGCCGCGCTAAAATTTCAGAATCTTTGCTGATGCTGCTTAAAGGTAAGAATACATACTTGAAAGTTTTATTTAAATGCCATTATAGATTGCCTTTTAAAAAATATAGTTATTTTAATAGTAAATCGTCAATCATATTTATTCAAAGCCGCTTGAAAATTATTAGAACTGGGGAAATGAATACTATAAATAAACTTTACCCAATACTAATAAAATAAATGGCATAGTCGATATATTGCAAGTTTAGTAATCAAAAAGCAATTAATTCTGGTCTCAGCTAATTAATTATGCGAAGAACAACAAAGCACAGCGAAGCATCGCCTTGTCACATTCGTCAAGACTGGTTAATAAGAATGTCAGTAGATTGACAACTCTGACAAGTCTGTCAGTGGGCGGAATACGGTGGCGTGACGATGTCATTTAAAACGAGTTTATAATTCGATTTTTTATGAGGCGAATGTTGGTACTTACTTCCGGTCTTTATTGTCGATGAATTAAATAGAGATTTGAGATTGGAACACCATTTTGATGTTTGTCTTTTCTAAGTTAATACGCTATCAATAAGATTGAATAAGTTTATCAGAGTTTGGAGTTTTTATTTACTTATTGGTAACAAATGTACAATATAATAAAGATTTAAAAGTTATTTGGTAACTGCATTATTATTAAAATTTAGAAAACTAACTGTTAATACCAAAAAATCTTTAAATATTTTTAAATTTAAATAATGATATTTTTTTCAATAACTAAAAAGTATTTTGTCTTTTAAACTTAAAAAATAAAGTCTTGATTTGATTTTCGTGTATCAAGATTTCCATATCCTATTCACTACATTCGCTTTATTAGGTTGGTTATGGTTCCTGAACCATACATAAACTTTACAACATCATGCATACTCCATCACGCGAGCCATACCTGTAAAACAGTTTTACCAACATAAAATTTCCGATACAACATAAAACCCATCACAAAATCTCCATACATTATAGTATTGATGGGGTGAACGACATTATGTACCTATACGTACTACGATAGTTGGTACCACCCTACCTTGGGACCCTCTATGTGGATGTGTGGGTGTAAGGGTAGGGACAAATCGATAAAACTCCTTTGTAAAAACGTTCCGTTGTGATTTTTTGATCTGTCAAATGTAGCCTATTTGCGGGAAATTGTTTCAGGTTTTTTATAGTATGGAACTTTTTGTCTATGGTCCATATCGAACACACTCGTCATTATTTGCCTAGTTCATGCCTAGCCTAAGATAGAGAAAAATCATCTATTCCCACTAGTTCAGTTGTCCAGTTCAGTTGACTGAACTAGGGAGATTTCTTTTCTCGTTTGTTCAATTGAAAATAAGACTAGCTTTTGCACCTTGTTACATTTATCATTATTAATTTAATTTACACGAAGTAAAGATACGCGACTGTGAATGATTTCATTCGAATTATTCGACTTGACAAATCATTCGAATGATTCGAATGACTAGAGCAAATTAGTAACTAATTTGGTTAGTAATCGCGAGTCGTTCGTTCGACTGCCTGAGTCGGCGATTCAATCCCCGCAGGAGCGACGAGTAATTCATTCATCACTCAAAACCATCGGTCGACTAACAAAGTCAAATCGGAGCCATGAATGATCCATTCGTAGAGACATTAGTAATTACTAATTAGTAGTTTCATTCGACTTTGAAGATTAGTATATTACTAATATTCAAGTCGAATAAGGAAATTAGTAGTTGTTCATCATTCGACTAGACAGATAATTCGCAGTCGCGCATCTTTAACACGAAGGATAAACCAGAAAGGTATCCACATTAATTTCGCACTTTAGTAACTGCATTTCTACATGACGAATGAATTCATCGTTATGTCAGAAGTACCATGCGCATGTTAAAAATAAAGGCATAGGCATTTAATAAATTATTTGAAATCGTTTCAAAAGCTCACTTTTATAATATAAATATATAATTTCAAGGAATTCAAATGATAATAAATAATTGTATCTGACCGACGACATCGTAGCGGTCGCAGGGAGTCGATAGATGGAGGCGGCTCAGTACCGCTATTTGTGCCGTCGTATGGGAGAGGCCTATGTCCAGGAGTAGACGTGTATGGGCTGATATTATGATGATGATGAATTGTATCTACCAAGAGTCATAATAATTTAATTCATTTTTAATCAATAAGTAAGTAGCTTAGCAAAAAATATCTATGTACGCTAATTAAAGACTTTTTAATAAGTATATAAATGATTTTATATTCCGAAACGATGTCCATACTAATTGTTGAATAACCATTGCTGTGTATAAAATTATCGTAAGACGCGACTTTACATTAGTATACATGTTGTAGTGTAGCGCTCTACACACAGAGTTATTTTTTATGGATTCAGAGCTTTAGTATCGCTTTAATAAAGTTCTGAATCAATAAAAATGCTCTGAGCACTGAGTGTGAATTATAAAAACCATTTACTACGCCAACTAAAGAGCTTAAGAGATCAAATAATTTGAAAAGAGAAAATGACAAGCTATTTGGGCCTTGTAGTCAGCTGACCTTATTATCTAACTATACTATTACAAAACAACAAAAAATAAACATCAAATTATCTACAGTACAGTTTTGGTTAAAATAAAAGACCACTAAACTTAATTCCCTAGATAACAACAGTCAACAACCACTAAATGACCACTAAAACAATTACCGCCTATTTGCGACTTAAAGTCGCATCCGCAACAATTTTATCTCGATCAAACGCAAATGATTATAGCCTTTCCGGCCTCGCAATAAGAGTTGGTTAATTTTTAAAGCCTCCTTGATTTTTTACATTGCTACTTAATTTATGGCATGACCAAATGGGGATGCGTAGTCGTATTTATTTTAACGTGGTCGGTCGTTAAATTTTATTTCGCTGTTTCTGATAAAAGATGCCTAATAAAGAACTTGGTAATCGGCTATGATCGCTACCCGTCGATTATATACTTTTTTTTCTTTCGAGTGGGTTTTTTATGTTCTAGGATATTATGGTGTACTAGCTGCTGCTCGCGCCTTCGTCCGCGTTTTATCGGGATAAAATATAGCCTATAATATTATGTTATTCCAGGTCCCAAACTAAACTCATACCAAATTTCAGCCTAATCAGTTCAGAAGTTTTGCGTGAAAGAGTAACAAATATCCATACATCCATCCTTACAAACTTTGACATTTTATACTATTATTTGGATAGGATAAGATTAGCTACTACTGTGGCTCCATGTTTCTTGGATAAAATACAAATAGAGAAATATTGCATAGAGAGTAATTAGAGTTTGTTAGAATCTACTAGTAGTTCACGGTTGTCTGGTAGTGATTGCTCATGGTCGATAAGACCACCAATTGTCATATATTTTGTACTAAATTGTTTGTATTGTTTGTTAATTATTTTATAAAGTGCAATCAGGATTTTCTGCCTATCTATCTAGTTCTAGAATTTTTCTCCATTTAAAATATAATTACATATATTCTATTCTACCAACTAATAAGTCTTTCTTATTAGTTGGTAGAATAGAAAAACGATATGTCTAATTTCTATAGATACTTACAATATCCCGAGAGAAAAAAAATATTAGGTAGGTAGGTACTTTATCAAAAGAGGCACGAGATCTATAAAAACAATCATAGTTTGACGAAGCGGGCTAACTTCGAACCTTATCTGGTTGGAAGAACACCAACATTTCATCCCTTTACGAGGGACTTCATCAGGGTGAGTGCGGTTCGGACCAAATAAGGTCATAGTTAACCAGTTTACAAACCCGTAATGAAGGCATGAGATCCATAAAAAGATTTGAATTTAATTAATCACATACAAATTCCAAACCCTCCATCAGATCGTATCTGTAAATAGAACGGTTGTCGATTTTTATTACGAGTCGAATTGTCTATGGTAACCGAGTTATTAGGCTAAATCACTCCATTTAATTTGTATTTGGAACCTTTTGTTTCGTAATTTGTGCTTGTTAATTTTGTTGTTGGTTTGATAGAAACGTTTTGGTTTTTCGTGCTTTTGGTCATTTGTGCCGTTAATTGCATGGAAATGGTACACGATAGGCCTCGCCTGTTTGTTTTGATGAACTTGTTTATGTAAAAATGTTTTTGATTCTGAATGAAAGAAGCAGATGGATGAGATGTTTTGATTCACCAATTAAAAGAAGGTTTAATTTTTTTGGATACATTTAATTATAAAAATATGAAAAAGAGTTTGAAAAGCTTAGCTAAGACTTGTCGTTATTACAAAAGAATTCCGTGAATATTGAGATAAGTAACTTTAATTTTAACCTAAAAAAAAATTGAAACAAACAATATTTATTTTCTCATAAAAAATCAGACCAGCAACTATTGAAAGAGTTCATTTTATTTGCATATATGTATATCTATATTGGAAAGCTTTTGCCAAAGCTATCGAATAAAACTAGAAAACTTTAATATAGAATTCGGGGTAGGTAATGTCATTACCGAAAACCCCACCCTCAACTTGTCAATCGATCAAACAGTATGGGGACCAATTTTCTAAAGAAAAAACATATATCCAAAATTCTTGCTATCTAATATTCCACTCTATCTCATAGGAGATAAAGTTCACAATTGACTGTGTGGTTTAGGCTTGTGCGATAGTAAATTTGCAATTTGGACATATTTCTAATACATAAGTGTTATGGCGTTGGAAATGTATTGACAAATATATCTAGTTACATTTTTCCATTAGCCTTATTGTTTGGCTATACCAAACAAGCTTAGTAGATATCTATCTACCTATCAGAGAGGTCTGTGAAATCAGAACAAACATGAGAAATTGTTAAAAAAAAAAACTACGAAAACAATCAGAACTTTGAATTGATCGTTCCATTAATTTCCCGGTATGAAATCCCTTGATGTGGTGAATTCCATGATCCAAGAAAATAAGGTCTGCTCTTCCGGAGTGACTCAAGGTGACGTCACTGTCCAGTTGCCAATTTATTTTAACAAAATGTAGAAGTTGGGAAACAAATGTGATAAGGGTAAATTGAAAAATCTATAAAAAAATACTATCGTCAAGTATACCATGGTCAAATCACTGCTTCTACCATTAGCCTGCGACAAATCCCTAATAATAATAAATTTGAACGTAATTGTGTCTCTCTTTCTGTCTTTCTGTTATCATTTTACGATGAAACGGCTCAACGGATTTCAATGAAACTTTTTATAGAGATTAAATACAGGGACATTATTTTATCTCCATAAAAAATTACATATAATATAGGCTACTGTTATCTGGAAAAAGTACCGGCAAAGCTGCGAGCAAAAGCTCATATTACAAATATGTATGTAAATAAAAAAAGGAACTCAAACGGATAATCGACGATGAGACAGCACAAATAAAACAGTAACATCTTAAAGTTTTTTGAATTCAATGTGAAATTCTTTACCATCGGTATTTTTAACAGTTATATCGATGCAGTATTGGAATCCAACAAGAATGTTTTCCAATAACAATATTTCGTAAGGCGTGAAACGTTTATTTTAATTGACACTCAGAAAAGCCCTAACTGAATTAACTGTTACCATAAAGATGTCTATCTTGACGTCTTAATTATCGATAATTCTGTAGAAAAGACAACACTATTAGCTTCACAAATTGAGAGATAGTTATCGATGCCGACGGGATGAATCACAAATTGGAAATGTGCTGTTTTTGTTTTCACAATTGAACTTGTTCAGGCTCTAGCAAATTATGTCTATAACTTCGTTTGTTTTTTTTTATAATATGTCCTTTAGTGAGTCCAGCTGAGATACTTGTAGATTGTTTGCAACAGTCTGCAGTTAGTTCAATTGTTTCTATTATTTGATTGTAAATATCTTACAAACTCTATGGCCTTTACAACCTTTATTAAAAAAAAAACAGGGTTTAGAGTACAATGAAAAATAGTCTATGGTCCACAAGTTTCGGCAGATTATTATTATGAGTAGGTTAGTACTTTAGTTATATATAATTTTACGCAGTAACATTATTTTGCATAGCTACAATATCTATAAAAAAATTACTAAATCTACATGGCCCGACACTAAGTTTAGTTACGATCATTTTGGAGGTATACCTTAAAGAACGTACACGCTTTTGTCTATTTAAAAAGGTCGTAAGTACCACGAATGGCTGCACGACAATGTTTTTAGAACTTAGGTCAGCATTTCTGAGCTCCACTGTACATATAATATGTGGGTCGGTAGATATAAAATTCGTGAGGAAGTAAAGGGAAGAATCAAGAACGAAACGTACCTTTTAAAGACACAAAAATCACACACAACACGACCTTACACATTAGAAGTAATATTTTGAATGAGGCCAAACATGTTCTATGACCTATCTCTGCATATATTACATTTAACCCCTCACCGGTAAAGGGTTCTATAGAAACTTATGGTTCGTGAATTTGCATATAATTTTTAGTTTATTATTTATTTTTTGAAGGGGAATCTCTTTTGTTATGTTAACGACTTCCAGGGCTGATGAATTGGGCTTATTAATAAGGATTATGTAGGTTTGTGTGTTGATTTCAGGGCTGGTATGCTGGTATACATGTAGGTTTTAATGTAAGAAAAACTATAGCAAATGTTATAGAACTGTTATTAGGCATTTCAGTCATGGTATCGCGATGTCTGTTTAGGCGTTTCTTCGTCTCAAGTCTTATGTCTGGCTGTTAAATCATGTTTATTCTTAATTAAGTACATATATTTTTGTATTTCTCTTTTTTTGTATATCATGTTTGTGTGTGTTGGTGTGGATAAATAACTTGTTTATTCTTATTTATTCTTTATGTTTTAATGTGAAAATATAAGAATTAGGATTTTTTGGAGTTCGCTCTTCGAATTTTCTCGTAGGCAGTATTTTAATTTTGAGTTTTATTTTACAAAGCACTATGTTGACCGTCATCGCGTCAGTTAAGATTTATAGCCTAGCTGATAAAAAAAAACATAAATATGTTAATCAGAGATTCATAACAAAGAAGACATTTCTTTTATAGCCATCAAAGGTTAACATAAACGCGTTATAAACATAATGACTTTTATAGTCGAAAACTGACCAAAACATTTACGACTTTCGCTTACAAGAAGGTCATAAATAAAACGGGCAATAACAAAAACTAAGATCACATGAAAAGGTAAAGATAACCCGTGAGACGCCAGGTAGAATGAATGGGCCCAAATGGCCCCTTATTCATTTTTTTAAGTTCTGATACCGGAAGGGTTGTCTATTACAAAAGATGAGACTTCCGGTTCGTTGGTCACATTGTGGTTGAATATTAATAACTATTGATTGTAAGAAGCGTGATCGTATCTGTTCTATTATTAATTTTAGCATATTCTACCACCTGTTTAAAAAAATTAAGTACTTTGGATTCTAATTATTTGGCAACGTTTGCCGGTGCTACACAAAATACCTTATTTACTTCATTTAATATAAATTGACGTAAAATAAAATACTAGTTCAAAAAACATCAAACCAGAAGTAATAATCAACAAAAACAGGACAAAAAACTGAACACTAAAACCGCAAATTCTTACACAAATACTTCAAGTTTCTTCAAATATTTACAAAATACACTTCACGCACAAACCTATTATACGCAATCATCGATGTATCGATCATATTTCACAAAAAAAACTACCAAAAAACCACTACACGCTACCAACAAAACAAACATTTCACGGCTCTATGGCAACAAAAAAACTTGTCTATTGAATGGCGAATTCTGCCGATCCCATTGTATCGGTACAATTTAAAATTTGACTAAGCATTGTTTAAAATGCTGATTTATAGGCTATTAAACCCTTTCTATTAATGTATGGATAGATAAATTTATGCGTATTATTTCGATGTTTAAAAATGTCGGTTATATTTTATAGTGGCATAGACAAAGAATGTTTTTTTTTTATCGGCAGGGGATCTAGCGTTGGCGATGTATGACATGTATCGAGAAACGATGCTTTTATGACGATAGTAATTATACAGGTCTCTGTGTATGAACATATTTTTATCAAAGAAATGGCCACGGAAATGAAAAACAATATCCATAAACTGCTGGAAGATAGAGATCGCAAACACAATATGCAATTTGAACCATTGACATTGTAAATACCTAGATAAGTCATTTAGCTCTAGATTGTTTGCAACAGTCAGCAGTAAGCTCAAGAGTTTTAATTTTAAATACTAGTTCTTATATGTTTCTATTCTTTATTTGTTATATATCTTTGTTTATAAAAATACCTACATAAAATGAATCCCAAGAAAAGAGCTAAACAAAAGCTTGTGAAAAACTCGGTTGACTTTCATTCACCTACTTAAGTATTTCTCAAAAAACGACCAACTAAACTAACGTCCCTGAACTGTGTAAATGGTGTGAGAAAAAAGTAATTTTCATTCATAAAGCCATTTTCTTAGAAGCGGTAGAGAGGGACGGCGCGCTAGGAAATCCTAGCTCTTCCCGCTTTCTCTCACTCATTTTTAATGCACTTTCTCTGAAGTGGTTCTTTTTTACGTTCTTTTATCTTTTAAGGTTTCGCAGGATACGTGTTTTTCTTAAGTTGTTCTCGTGGAACGTTCTCGTTTTCGATTTCTTCAGGGAAGTTTTTAAGTTCGTTGTTTTAGAGATTGCATTTTAAATCGGCTTTACACAAATTTTTTGCTAGGTTTTTGGGAAAATATTGTTGGCAGAAACGAATGAGGAAAATCGTCACACATTTATGATGAAGCATGCCCTGATTTTGTATTTGGAACGCGCTATGCTTATAAATGGCCACCATAAATCCTCACAGGTCATTAGACACATCCAGCCAATAAAATACTATTTAAATAAACCAATCAATTGTAACAATTTTGAATATAGATCGAACTAATCCTTTGAGTGGCACTACAAGGATGGTTCGATGTTTAAAAGGGATGCCACTGCTTCTTTTGTCCTGATAATTTATTGTCAATGGTTCGATCCGACATTCAAAAAAGTTCTACATTCAAAAATGTGTTATTGGGTCACTATTGTTGAAAGGTAGGTCGATATTTATTGCAGGAGATAAAACGTGTTTAAGGAAAATTTTAGTTGGTAGGTCCCATGATCTAAGAAAACAAGGTCTGCTCTTCCGGGAGTGGCTCAAGGTGACGTTACTGAAAGACAAAAAACAAGGGTCAATTGAAAAATCAATAAAAAAATAACAATCGTCAATTATGTTTGTTAAATCAGTCAAAACAGCGTTAATTAAACACGAGTCAATGTGATAAATAATCGGTAAATACAAAACCACATAGTTTTATCAGATTCATACAGGATCTCGGGGAGTTACGATTTTACGCTACGCTACTGGTATCACCAGAAAACAGATTCGTCTTCTTATCCGCCGATAGCGTCGATGACGTAGCCTTGAGCCACCCAAGCGACCATCTTGTCTCGGAAGAGCATACCTTGTTTTCTTATACCATGGTAGGTTCTAATTTCCTAAGGAAGTTTTGAGAGCGCAATAGAAATCCGGAATTTTCCCCAACATTTCCCCCTTTATTTATTCAAAACTTGAACTAACAGAGCAAGTTCAAAAGTTCGGATATAAATAATAATAAAATATTCGGATGCTCAACTTATGACAGCGAAGTTCTGAAAGCACTCCAAGAGGCAAGAAGTTTCACAATATATTTTGTCTGGTGGGTCGCTGGGTTCGGGGTACAGACATGAGCGTAGCGTTTGGCGGGTTCAATATTTTCTAGCAGCACCTAGTAATTTACTTTATTGAGGTATTTTTATTTCAAAAGAATTTTTGTAAAGACAGAATTCTGCAGTTATAGACAGAGATTGTAAGTGTTTTGTTGAGCTGGATTTTGTTTGTACTTACCATCGCTTAGTATTCGATCATTATGTTTTTTTTATCTTTCTACCTTATGTTTAGAAAAGAAATAAGCCACATCCGAGCAGGGGTAGTATATCCTAACTAATATTATAAATGCCAAAGTGTGTTTGTTTATTTGTTTCTTTGTCCTTCCTTCACGCCCGGTCCTAACCAAGCAACCAATTGACTTGATTTTTGGCATTGACTTAGTTGAAAGGATGGAGAGTAACAGAGGCTGCTTTTTGTCCTGTCAAATTCCCATGGGAGATTTACGGGAAAAAATACTTTTTATCCCCCTAGAAATGTGAAATTCGTATTTAACGCCGGTGAACCCGCGGAGAACAGCTAGTAGGTAAAAAATATTGTTTGAACAGGTCCCGAGCCTAGTCCCTTGTAACCAAGTGATAAGTTTGTAAAGTACCCTTATTCCGGTTAGATCCAGTTTGGATGGTGTGGATCTATCGATAACTTTATTTCCCAAACGAAGGTCTATTGTCCATAAAAAAAAAGATCTATGACTATGAATGAGTGTAATGCTGATCATTTCATATTAAATACCTAAATAAATAAAGTTGGACGATCCAAACAGCATCATCTAGCGCCAAGATAAGCGAGCTTGTGTTATGGGTACTAAATGACTGATATACATAACATAATAGATATATATGATGATATACATAACATAACATACATAGATATATATTTTTATTATACATAAAAGTGCCCAGAACACCCGGTACAAATATTTGCAGATCGTTCTAACATTTGTCCCAAAGCGGGAATCGAACCCGCAACCTCATCCTTCACGCACTCATAAATACGAGTACATCAGAATTGACCAGCTGATCTACGATAGATACTTATGATAAAATATTTAGCTAAAAGTTCTGTTTTTGCCGATGGAACCTAAAAAGGGGTGGTCGACCTTTTCTTTGAAAAACTTAAAACATACCTAAATACCACAAAACAATTTCGTCATCATTACATTTCTATGTATCTTAACCAAAAAGACCCTTAAAGCCTCGAATATAACAAAAAACAGAATTAACTACGAACAATGAGGATAAAAAGTTTACGTAACATAACATCTCGAAAATAATATTCTTGTGTGGAAAAATTGGAATCCTTATGTTGGGAGAATAGTAGAAATAAAAGTGTTTTTTCCTCGTTGCCTGGCTGGCGTTTGACAAAACATGTTTCGGCATATGCGAGTAACACATTATCTATCACGAAATAAGATGCGTGGTATGGAGAGGCCATTATTTTTTAATCTTTGCTTTCTTTAGCTTATATATTTTTCTTCTTTCTTTAGTCAAGATTTGTATTAGTCAGACAGGAGTGAATAGGTTTCTTTTAGACCTACATAGTCAATTTCCATTGTCCAACGAAGGTCTATCAACTATAAAAAAATCTTTGCATTTTTTTGCAAGAACTTTGTTCTCTTAATAGTTGTAATATTTCCAATAAAAATACATAAGAAGTAGAAGATAAATCAATCTGTCTGGTTCTCTTCAAGAAAAGAGTGAATGGTGTTTTCTAGACCTTCGTGATACACCATCAGCCACATCATCGCACTTTCAATCAGGTGAGATTGTAGACAAACGAAGGGTAATCGACTATAAAAAAAAGATGTTGTTGAGAATGTAAACGATTATGTGTGATAAACGCTTGTACTACCTGAATGGTATAAGTAGATACCAAAACTAACCTAAGTCCCTAATTTCTAATTCGTTACTGACATCACAACATACAAAGCATTTCACATTATTTTTCGTGCTTCAACTTTGCTTCTCTTGGATACAAGTCGACACAATACGATTATGTAAGAATGTTATAAAGGGTAACTGAAGCTTTAGTCACTACTAATATTAACGTAATCGAGTTGAAGTCTCTATAGATTCTCTGTTTGCAACAGCTCCATATGACACATGTGCGGCGTAAAGCGAAGTATTGATCTAGCCTCCTTTGTAACTTCACCGTATGTTTCGAGTTTTGTTCTCTTCCAAGAACTCGACAAAGGGTTGCGGTACAGAGCTTCAGTTTCATGATGGAAAATTCTAGAAATTCAAAGTTATTCCCTTGTTTTACCTTTTTTGCCTGTAATAGGTATACAAATTCATCCTCTGTTATGTTTATTTTCTCAAAGCCTGTGGTGCAAAGTTTATCATATTCAGACATCAATACAATTGGCTTATATAATATTTTTTTTTCTATAATCCTTCATGACAGAGACCTGTCTGAGTAGTACTACTACTATCTGTGTATCTACTGTAGTATTGTAGATACGAAATATGTACCTACTTTATCATATAAAACTATAACCACGCCAAAACAAAGTTATTACAATGCCACTTGCATAGAAAATATGGTGTAGAAAATAAAGCTTCGTGCCAAGAAAAATAACATCAATGTTGGCGAGCACTGGACACATTGCGGTGGAACCAATAAACGCTTGTCATCTCCCTCTGATTGATCTTTATTTTATGCGCAAACTATCTGTCTATCTCCTTCGCACTGGAGCGCTGCCAGAATATTCGTGAAAATGTGGCGTTTCCGCTTTTGAATAAAGAATGGTGGTAATGACGGTTTGTTTTATTATGGTGGTTAACATTCCATGTTTGAGATTACCCCATTCGAATTACGAAATATGAAGCACTTTATATACTTCCTGCTTGTTTAGTACTTACCCTTGAGTATAAATAATGACCTAGGTACCTCTGAGGTAGGTAACTGTTTTTGACACTTTCGTGGCCAACGACGCCTCCATCGCCGCCGTGAGGTGACCACGGGGCGGCCACGGATATCTGGGTCGCATCGGCATACTATATACTAACACTTTCATGGCCCACGACGTAAATGTCTTCCTCAAGCGCGTCGGCTGGCGCCGCGCCGCTTTACTTGTGAGCTACTCAGATCATCATCATGCGTATATTATTTAGCACTACACTACTTATACTTTACATACTTATATGGTTTCCCACAACTGGGTTTAGCCCCTACTTGCTTCTGTCCAGATATGAACCATATCTGTAGGTTCCTACTTTAAACCTGTAAAACTTCATAGACAGTACATAGACAGACAGTATAGACAGACAGATAGATAGACAGTACATAGACAGATAGATCAACTTGTGAATTAGGTAGGTACCTACTCAGATAATCATCATTATTAAAGCATGTGATCACTCACTGCTGGACTTTTTAAATCCTTGTCCTCGCGTTATGGTTTCTGGAGAGGTGTGCTACTAAAGATCTACTGTCTATGGATACGCTCTAAATATATTTACGTATCATCATATCAGCCCATACACGTCCACTGCTGGACATGGCCTCCCCCATACGACGCCACAAATAGCGGTCCTGAGCCGCCTCCATCCATTGACTCCCTGTGACCGCTACGATGTCGTCGGTCCATCGAGTGGATGGTCTCCCATGTAGAGGGGATTTGCCATAATCACCACGCTTGGCAGGCGGATTGGTGATCGCAGTGTTGGTGTTGAAAAATACTCAGAAAAAAGTTACGGTATATTTACGTATACCGTACTGTAAAAAGCGTTAAGAATTTAATAATATCCTTTTATATTGACTCTTTAATAATTACCTTCCCCTGAATACGGGACTGCGCTATCCAACTAATAGCATTATAATAACAAAAACCGTAAAAAGCTTTGTTACGTAACATGGCGGCTTTACCAGAACCTTGTCGAAGACCAGAACAAAACAGCATAAAACCATAGATAGGTTATTTACCATTTACCACACAACATGGAGACAGACTAAAAATACGCGACTGCGAATTATCTGTCTAGTCGAATGATGAACAACTACTAATTTCCTTATTCGACTTGAATATTAGTAATATACTAATTGACTTCAAAGTCGAATGAAACTACTAATTAGTAATTACTAATGTCTCTACGAATGGATCATTCATGGCTCCGATTCGACTTTGTTAGTCGACCGATGGTTTTGAGTGATGAATGAATTATTCGTCGCTCCTGCGGTGATTGAATCGAAACCGACTCAGGCAGTCGAACGAATGACTCGCGATTATTAACCAAATTAGTTACTAATTTGCTCTAGTCATTTGAATCGTTCGAATGACTTGTCAAGTCGAATAATTCGAATGAAATCATTCACAGTCGCGCATCTTTAAGACAGACCTACCCATGGAACAAGAAGTTTTCATTACTAACTCTAAGATAGGACTCTTTCGTGTACGAAAGAGGTTTTCTTTTTTCATTGTACTAGACCTGCGTAGTGAATAATGTCACTCACCTCAACATTGTAAAGGTGCGCGCCCATTTGAATATAAAAAAGCAGTAGAGCAGATGTGATCCCAAAACCCGGTGGTTGGGCACGCTTCTAATTGGCGTATTTGCATCATAATAGTCCGATTCGTACTCTATTACAGTGGAACAGTGGCGTAACTTTCTGACGTGTTGATTTATGTATAGGTAGCTTCTGCACGCGGCTTCATACGCGTGTTCATGATCATGTAGCCTATGTTGTTCTAGGCTAGAGCAAGCTATATTTACTATTTGCTTCATAACGGTGCGATTGGTATTCTATTACAGTGGAACAGTGGCGTAACTTCCTGATGACGACGTGTAGATTTAATATATTGCTATGCCAAACTAGTTCATACGTCCTGTATGAACTAACTCTAGCTATAATTAGAACCTAGGCTATATACATATGTACATATTTGCAATTAATAAATAAATATGAATAATTTTTCTCGATCCCTAGGTTGCCTGGAAGAAATCGCTCTCAGCGATGAGGCCGCCTTTTGTACTGTTTATTTTTTTCATTTAGATGTAAGATTTTGTACTAATAAATGTATAGGTAGCTTCTGCACGCGGTTTCATACGGGTTTTCATGATAAAGTAGACTATGTTGTTCTAGGCTAGAGCTAGAGGTACATTTTACTATTTGCATCATAATGGTGCGATTGGTACTCTATTACAGTGGAACAGTGGCGTAGCTTACTGACGTGTGAATTTGTGTTACAGTATTAGCTTCTGCACGTGGCTTTATACGCGTTTTGTGATAAAGTAGCCTGTGATTTTCAATTTATTTCTGTTCATTTATTGATAAGAAACATTTATTAAGCTTTTCTAGGGCTACAACCACATTTTTCCCAAATTTTTACCTGTTCCGATCAGTATATACATATATAGATATACTCTTCGCATAATATGTATACTGAAGTAGTAGGTATATATAGCATAAAAAAATCGTCAAACCCCTTTCTCAGTGATAAACATAAAACTTTAATATCCAAAAAGCTTTTGTCGATTTGACGTGAACCGATTATTAAATAAAAATCAGCTGTAGAAATAATCTCGCTCTATTCGACTTACAGATTGATAGGAAGTCACCTTATTCAAAATCTAGTGCTATCAGAAAACGAGTATGAAATGGGCACTTAGTTCCAACTTCAAAAATTAATCTCAACCAATACCAACATCACAAAATTGTATCCACACCACAGTACCAACACATAAAATTCAACAAAAACCACCCCCTATAACGTATGTGCTACTAGGCATGCGGATGACAGGCCAGTATACGATTTATGAACGTACACTTGCGAGGAAAACTTATTGTGAATGAATCATACGGTGGGTAGAGTTCCCAAGTTTGAATTTGGAATATTTTGAAAAGTAATGACAATGCTTGTGTGAATGATCTTTTTCAAGTTGTGCCTCTTTTTTTCTTCTTTTTCAACCTTTTAATAGGACAGTGGTTTTTTCAAAACGATACTTGATAAATTTGAATTCAAATCTAAGGTTTTCATTGTCAAATTGATCTATTCCCTCGTCGTCATCTTCCATACGTATATTATAAAATGCGAAAGTAATTCCTAATATCCGTTACCTCTTCACGACTAAATGGCTGAATGCTTTTTAATAAAATTTGGCTAGAAGATAGACACGAGGGGATTTCGCTTCTCCAGGGAAAGGATATTGGTAATTTTTATCCCAAAAAAACGCGTGCAAGCTGCGGCCTAAATAAAATAATTATGTAGAAATATATACCTACATATATTTTTGTACTGTCACCCATACACACAAGCTCTGCTTGCAAATGAAAACAAAATCTTTTATTGCAACCGAATTGTATTTATGTCGTTGAAACCTTCTCTGTTGAAATATTTGACATGTACATTTTCTTGATTCAGATTCCTTTATTGGTAATAAATTAATCTGAATCAGGCTTTAGACGTTGATGAGTGAAATAAGGATGTCGACCGAATCATACCTATATGAACCAATCTTCAAAATAAAGTAGGTCGCTTAAAAAACGATACTGCCATACCTCTTATCTAAAATAGCAATCTTAGTTCGTCATCTATCCGCCATTTTGTGATACTCCGTGGAAACCGCTCTATAATGCTTATCTCAAGAGCTTTGCTTTTATGGCGAAAAAATGATGTAAACTTATCGAAAGGGGTTATTATGGCGTATTGAACCTGTAATCTGTTTTGAGTTGGTGTAATAACTATATTCTTCATTATCTTCAGATAAACCTACATCGTGTATGAGCTTCCTTTATAAAAGTGAGTTGTCGTTTTAACTTTTTTGAATAATTATTAAAGTTTGTAACTGTTAAGGCTTTAAAACATTGTTTATTTATTGCCAGGATTATTTATTTTTTACTTATTATTAATTAGTTATTTTTTTTAACGTATGTATAATGATAAAGTAATTTATTTTATTTTAAGATTGTTAATTCATCGTGTGTGTAGGTAAATGTAGAAGCAAGTACTTACATGATATGTCTATGCCTATGATTAATATTTATTTACGATATTTAAAACTATTCCTTTTTACTACCTAACTGTAAGTTTGGTTGTACGATGGATATTTGCTTACGGCAAAAATAATTTTGAAGAATAGATACTGTTGAATACCCGAGAATTTCAGCTTTAGCTGTTTCACCACCACAAAACTTTCTAGCTTTCCATATTTTCCAGAATGACTGTCTTTTACGTCCGGGCCTCAAAATTCATGGCAGACGCATTCAGCTCTATATCCATGCAAATCAAAACATTTAATATAATCCTTCTCCTCAATATACTCCAGAACAGTCTTCCAACCAAAAAATATAACAAAAATCTCGCAAACCCGCCACATTCCAATAATCCTTTACTTTAGCTCTCAACGTCAAGATTAAATTCCTCACAATATAACTAGTATTCAGAAAATGGCGCGGTCTTTTTAATATCGTATGTTACGGAAGCTTTTTTATACCGAATATAAAATATACAATTTCAGCCAGTGACATTGTGTATATCATCCATCTTTTCGGGGTTCGTTCTCTTTCTAGCGTGTAAGTTTGTCTCCCTCAAGCCCGTATTCGTTAAGGATACACCAACGCGGGATTTCATAACGCGTTTACTATGCTAAAAGTATATTCTGCCTTTATCTTTGCTGGTTCAAAACGCATATTATCGCGTAAGTTTCGTATACGGTGTTAGAATATGGGTTCGTTGGATTTGTAGTTGTTCCCCCTTTGGTGGTACCTCGGGATGGAGTAGGTAAGTCAACTCTTTGCGCATTTTTCATCGGGTACAACGGATATGAAGAAATGTATCGTGTGCTCAGCCATGTTATGATTTTGCTGTGTTTTGTGTGCGGTTGGATGGTTATACGGCTTTGGAGATATTAAAAAAATCTAGTAGGAAAATGTGGATTAGAGAAACAAAAAGGTTTCAGGATGCTGGATGGAAGTGATTCTCGAATAGAGGATTTTTTAATAGTCATGCATTAATAATAATAGCAGCACCATTAATATTTCTAGCATACCTATGTATGTACCTAGTATTAGTATTATATATACATATATATATATATTTTGTACCTATATTAATATTTTAATTAATATAACCACTTACATCTACATACGAAACATGTACAATGACTAGGGGGGTTATGAGAAAGCAAACAAAACAATGCATCCGACACAATGTATTGGAACATCGAAGTGCATCAAAATTTAGAGGAACTCTAACCATACCAGAAAAAATTCCGAATGTAAGCAAAGACTAAAATTCTTTATTCGAACTGTACAATTACCTTTCCAGTCACAATCCTGTTATATTTGCTAAAGAGTCGCTACTCGCACCAAAGAGGTTTAAAAACTCCCTTCGATTTTGAATTCCGAACACGTGACTTGCGGCGTGCGACGTGACACTGCCATCTAGCGAGGAGGTTGTTAGTATAGTTAGGTTTTAGTCTGGAACGATTTAGTTAGGTACCTTGTACGATGCAATGAGGTATGACCTCCTCCAATATCTTATCTACTTGTTGTGAACTACAAACTATTTAATAACCGACATAGCCTAAAGCTATTCTGTAAATTGAATTCTCACTTCCATTTGTTTACTCTGTTGCGCAGGAAGTATGGTTTATATTTTTTTAAAACGTCTTTACGGAGGCCTCGATCGCTGAGCAAAGTATTAACTGTATTTTGAATTTACTCATGAAATGTAGGTATAATCTATATTTTTAAGTTGGTGGTTTTTAAGTTAATTAGTAAGAAGATAACTAATAATATTTATTTGATTTGGTCCACCTTTTAAGACCAAACCTCGGATGAAGTATTATAGGATACCGCCTTTCAGATCTAAGCGTGTCCGTTTTTGTTAGTGTGCAGTTGCAGATTCGTAATAGTGTGCGTGACTAGGGATGTGACTTCGCTGTCAAGCCGAACTGGTTTCGGCCCAAACTAGTCATCAGGAAAATAAAATTGAATGCCGATTTCATTCCTGATTCGTCCCATATTTCCTCCGCTGTATGTCTCTCTGTCGATCTATCGAGCTTTATTGTATCTCATGATTCGTAAAAGGAAGACCCCTGTATTTTTGGTGTGTATTTCATTTGCCGCTATAATAATATATTATCAAAATAAATATTCAGTGGGGTCTCCACAAAAAACATGTTTTTTGCCATGTTTTGCTCCATTCACGCAATGGAAAAATCTAAAAAAGGGGTTAGGGTTCGCTCCGCTTTTCTTTGTCTTAGATTTTTTTGTAATTTTGGGCAAATGCCGCTATAAAACCTGAAATTTCTTGCTAATCCTTATTTTCCAACTTCTGCGTGAACACAATCAAAACATATTAAAAGTGATGATTTATAGTTTATGTATGTATCTTTTTACAAGCCAAATTAATCCACCTTGCCTGCTCCTATTTTTTGGCTCTGGTGGGTACACACGTACGTACATGCTCGATCTCGAGCAATTACGATCGTGTGGACCATGCAAGACTCAAGACAAATGCTCAAAGCCAACCAAAATGTTCGATTCGAACAAGATTCAAACGTCCAAAATTCTTGCTCGATGTTCGAAGCAAAAATGTTTGTACGTGTAGCCACGACGTCGAGCATGTTAGTCGTGATTGATATTTTTGTGAATGTTAGTGCGCAGCTATAATGTCGGACTTTCGTTCATTTTCTCGAGATTTTTTGGAAAAATGTATGAATTAATTAGATTATTAATTTATTTAATCAATAATATTATAAATTCATAAATTTTTAATTCAGCAAATAATACAGCGTAAGGCATCGCGGTAGACCAAAGAAACGATGGTGCGATGAACTAGACACCTTCGATAGAACGTGGGCCCAACTGGCTCAGAGTCGTAGTTCATGGAAAGATTTGCCCAACAATGGGACGTTACAGGCATGTAATTAAATTAATTGGTCAAAAAATTCCCCGACCGTAAAGTAGCAGGCGATGCCCACTAAACACAACAACGAATCGTCCGGTGCTCAAAGAGTTTCAACGCACAATAAAGATATTCTTCGAGCAAGCTTTACGTGTAGATGCGGGGTCGAGCATATTTATAGATAGTCATGCTCGGATTAAACATGCTCATTGATCATGTACCTACGTGTACCATACAATATTATTATACTACCTAAACCATGCGGGAAAAGCCGTGCGCCTTAGCCCGCATGAAATATTGATTTAATGTTTTTGTTTTTGAAAATAATGCTTCTATTAGTTGCATATTGATTGATGTATATATAGATATTATATACTGTTAATTTTAAGGATATTGTTTAATGATTGTGCCTTAGTAAACGAAACATATAAACAAAGTTAATATCTATGTACCTACGAAAAATTACTTTATGTATAACTAAAATCAAATTACGTAACTATTTGAATGAAAACTTACGGAAAAAACCACGTAAAAATAATTCCAGGCTATTAAAGTTAATATCTTGTGTATTTCTACTTTCCTCGTACTTTGAGTTATATAAACTAGTTAAATAAATCATACGGAAACAATAATAATAAATCAATAATATATGCACGAGAAGAGTGTGAAAGACATTACTTTTCTGTGAGAAATTTTGAAATGGGACGAATCAGGAATGAAATCAGCATACTATTTTTTTTCCTGATTTGGGCCAGTTTCGGCCGAAACCAGGACAAATGCAAGTAACCCGAAAAATAAATTTGACGGTAAGCCCATCACCAGCACAGATGCTAAAATTAACTTGGCTAATTATTCATGGTTTTGGACATTATTTGTATCCTAAACTCATAGGAACAAATGAACTAGATTGTTAAAATGTTGTTACTACGGATTTCTAGTAATAAACATAATTTCTTTAGCATTTATACTGAGCGAAAAACTTACGCATGTAATGACAAATCCGGTAATTTTACTACACCTTTTGTGGTTCTTGAAGGACAGTACATAGCGGAACACGACATATTTTCTCTTTTTCAACAAAGTTTTAAGTAAAACGCAGTAATTTCTTAGAATTTCAATAAAGTTCATCAGTCTGACCACAACTTTAGAGCAAACTACTGTGTCAGCACCTGACACGATTCACACTGACAGTGCAGCATAGCTATACGTACACCATCTATCTCTTTTACTCATAGCTTGGCTCCGTGGGATAGACAAAGATACATGACAACTATGGTGATACATAGAACCGGAAATGACTTTGGCTACCTCTTATCTACTCTATGGACCAAACTTTTGTAATCATATGATACGAGTATGAATGATTCATCTTTAGGTACATATAAGCTATGACATTACAATAAACAGCATCTTTATATTCAGAGGTGGGCAACGAACAAGCATCCGGAATCATAATTGACTTTATGAAAGAGGTTGCATTGCAACTTTGTACTGTGGTAATGAGGTTCGCATTAAAAAGTTTTCATTCAATATTTAGAACCAACCTCTATAGAAATGACAAATTTACTGATGACTTACTGCCATAGTGATGTTGAAAGTTGGTAAGTATGAAAAATCAGCTTGTACTAAGATATCTTTAAATTAAATTATTATGGTGGTTTAAATAGCTTTAATTAACTGTATAACGATAGCCTTAAAGTTGAAAGTTGTAAATTTTGAAATCAAAACATTATTTTCTGTAAATTTTGAAATACACTTTCTTAAAATGTATCCGAAATAAATCGAAACATTAAAAAAAAACAGTAAAATCGGTGTCGTTCTCAAGTTATAGAGGGACCAGGAGAAATAAGGGTTCATTTTTATATATTATAGATTTCAGCAAATCAATAATTCTTCAATACCAATTCCTACACAAAGACCTAACAGGGTCTGATATTGTGGAAAATTTACATGAAACTCGATACCTCAAAATGCTAACATACAAGCATTTCAAACAAAATTTTCTTAGAAAACATGAATTCTTCGTATGAGTTCTATGTAAATCCTTAACCAAATACAAAGGTCGGTGCGGAATAGGTAATGTAAGAAAGCAGAATTACCATGAGGTCGATCTACATACCTGGCAGGGGTGGATCAAGGGGAGAAATAGGGGTAAAATAATAAGAATAGAATATAATGGAATGTTTTATCACAATTTATGGTAAAGAAGCAAACACATGAAGTAGCAACATGTGGAGAGGAAAATCCAAATTTAAGGTCGTCAACGGACGAAAGACAAATGAAATCATTAATAAAGGCTCTTAAAACTAAAAGTTGTTTCGTGAAATTTGATTGAATGATACCTACTGGTATCATAACTAAGTAAAGAAATACATATATTGGAGGACGATATTTTACGACACTGTGTCGTAAAATATCTTCCATTTCGTTGGTTTTGTAACACCTTTGTTAATAAAAATATCTAGGATTCTAGTAACATGTAGGCAGTTTTTTTAATATTACTAATAATTTGAGCTACCTCTAAACTTGTTTACAAAAGACTGCAGTTAGCTCAACAGCTTCAATTGTAAATAAATAATGACTTGTTCTATATTGTGCTATGTAAAGGTCATTGGTACATCTCTGGCCTGTCGCATTCGTTATGTATCAGACATTTCGATTTTAGTATGGAAATACAGTTTTGTTTTTGGAAGGATTGATTGGTATTGCCATGTTAAATATTACTTAGATGTAAGTATACTAAGCTAAGCTCAAATACTCATCTCACGTGTATTAAGGTAACCTAGAGAAAATGTAGAGAACTTCATACATAAATCGACCGATGTGGCGCGGTGGGCGAAGCTCCGCCTACGACGCAGGTTGCATGTTCGATTCCCACCTTAGAACAATAATTGTTTGTACGATCTGCAAATATTTGTCCCGGGTATTTGGGTATCTTCTATGCATAATAGAAAATATCTACATGTCTATGCAATATATTGTAGGTATTAAATATATCAGTCATCTCATCTAGTACCCATAAGACAAGCTCTGCTTAGTTTGAAGCTAGATGATGCTGTGAGGATTGTCCAGCATTATTTATTTATTTATTAATCCGCTTATTCTATGTAGGTGTATAGATTTTCACCGATTGATATTTTTTTACTAAGCTATTTTTATTCACCGTGGGTCCCAGTTTCTGTAAAACAAAATGTTCTGAAAATAAAATCCTTTACGAAATTGAGTTCCAAATTCGAATCGCAAACTTCATCACTTCCCCCGCGCAAAATAATGGAACGTTTTTGAAATATGAACTACGCACTACCCGTACGCTCCACCCCAAACCGTTTCCGAGAAAAGCGAATCCCATCCATCAACAAAGAAAATAGCGATCCGCTGTGCCAGAGACAAATGATTGACAGGCTGAAAAAAGGCGGAATAAAAAAAAAGAAATGATTCTTCAAATTTTCGCGGCGTTCGATTTTTTCCTTTGTCGTTTTCTGTTTCCATTTGTAATTTGAAGGTTTGTTCGAGAACGTTGTCGGAGCGTAAAAGTCTTTTGGCAAGTTTTTTTATTGGTTTATTAAAGGACACGCGGGTTCATTTGTGGAGGACAAAGGCGGGATGCTTCAATTGCTGATTATGTTGATTTTATGATGACTGAAATTCTTGAAAGAAACTTTGACTGAAGATAAGTTGAAATGGGTAGGAGAAAGGAGAATAAATACTTGAGTACGTACTTATATTGTAAATAAATGTGATATTTTGAATGTATTTTTGCGGCCAATTAAGATTTTTTAGATTTTACTAGAAAAGTACCAGAATAAAAAATAGTTACTTATGTAACTATTTTTTATTCTGGTATGGTGCAAGTAGAACATATGAAAATATTTATAGCAAAAGGACTCAAAGTGCCCCGTGATCAAATAATTTCACGGACGGGATAGCGTATTCGTTAAGGAGACGGATCGAGAAACGGATATGAATGGATTTTAAGCTATGATGGCATTTACTTATCCTTTCTCAGGCTCTAAAGTTCTGTGTGCCAAATTTCATTTAAATCTGTTCAGTACCTAGTTTTGGCGTGAAAACGTGGCAGACAGACAGACAAAGTTACTTTTTTAATTGTACAGTCCCTATTACATAAGTGGCTCATGCATCTTTTTTGAATTGAATAGGGATGACGACAGGAAATAAAAATCTCTTGATGAAAAATGTGTATTTACCGAATTATACCTGAGCCATATATTACAAAACACGTATTAAATTTTATGCTTTGATCGAGATTAATTAATATTTTGATAAAATAAAACTACAAAATACAGCAATCCGCCATGACACGTTGAACACCAATCAGAGAATACACAACTGTGACGTCATGCCGCTACAATTTGTAAAGTAATGGCATAGAATAGCTGGTGAAGCTTCTCTTGAAAATATTACGATCATTCTGTATCATCAGATGTTCGTGCATCTATGACGTCATAGATAGCCGCCACGAGTATTGTAGCGTTTATGAGCGGAATCGAAAATGTATTTTTAAAAGCTGTATTTTACCTTCGAAGACAATTTTTTTTTTCAGAAATTTGATTTATTTTGCATTCAGTACATGTCTAAAAATATCACGGTGTAGTTTCTCAAAATCAGTCGTCATGCCTATTCAGAAGCCTGCCTGTGTTCAAGACAGAAACCAACCGAAAGATCTACCTTAAACGAAACGGAAGCAGGAAATTATCGACGTTTACAACAGCTGTAACCTGTAACAATAACCCAAAGCGTTCGCAATTTAAACTCAGTGACCTTGTAAAAGCGTTAATTCTCGCCCCACACCCCCACATAATTTGCGTTTACAAACTGATTACGTTGCAGACGACTCTGTCTCGCTCTGCTGGTTCCTTCTCGCTCGCTCCCATTCATGAGAGGTTTAATTATACTGCCTTGGATGGTGGTATGCAGTAGCAGCAATAGTGAGAGTGTCGGGAAAGTTTGTACTTCAGCGGGTAGTTTGGACTTGTTTTAGAAGTGGGACAGATACGACTCTGTTGTAGTTTCAAAGTTTTTATTTGGGACAGTGAAAAACAGAAGACTGCTTAAAAAGTTTTTAAGACTGTTAATTAGCCAGGTGGATTTGAAGTTTGTCTGAGAAATGTAGATACGAAATTAAAACACAAATAAAAAAATCGTTATTTTCTTAAGAAAAACATTCTTTGAATCAAATACACCCTGTATTTCATTCATAGCAAATCCCTACAACTTCAAGAATTTTATCGAAACATTAAAACACATCTCATTTCTCCTTACTATGTAGATATGTATATCGAGGTTAAATGTATACGAAGTTAATAAAAATTACGTAATAATTTTATTATAAAACTGCAAAAACTTTACTGCATAAACCTATCCCGCCATTACTTATCGTCTTCGTCTCAGACTTTGCACCCCGTTTCTCAAACTCTCATTTATTTTCCCGCCTTGTCTTGCCCTTAATTTGGGGTAGGTCGGGGCTATTAGCCTCTGGCGTAATGAGAGTGGGGAGGTGGGGGTGAATGAGGTTATTGTGTCATATCTGGGGTACTTGTCTTGGAGGTGTAGGTTTGTTGTCTTTTGTGAAGATTAGCCGACCACTTGTTAGTGTAGTACAATACAATACAATAATAGATTGTTTTACAAGAGACTAAACCATCCCATTATATACGAGGTTGTTATACTCCCGAGCGTAGCGAGGGAGGATGACAAGACCGAGTTATAATGGGTGGTTTTGGTCCGAGTAAAACACTCTACTTTTCACTTCGATTGCGAGAAAATAAAACAATTCAAAATTAGACAATTTTCAGAAATTTTATTAAAAATTAAATGTGCAGTTAGAGCAATTTTGAATGTTTAGTGATATGTTTTTCCCGGGCAATTTTATTTCGATTCTCTGTGATTGGGATGTGATAATATTTTGAGTTGATTGTTGTGGAGTAAAAGTTGGAGAGACTCGACTCATGCTTGAGTTTCCTGCTTCCTGCATTATTAAGATCTGAGTGCGGCTTCAGCTGAGTTGACATATTCATCCAATCCCGCCATGTAGATGCTTGGGGTTCTGTAATGTTTGGTAGAATATTGATTCCTTCCGTAATCCGCTGCGTGACGTGATACTTGTTTTGTATAGAGTCCTCTATATAACCTTCAGCCACTTGATCGGACCTCCATCCACCGTGCCGTTTTAATGTCGTTATATTCGCACCAGAGTCCGCCAACAGAGTCGCGGATGTTCTGCGGAAACAATGGCCCGTGTAGAGTTCCGGATTTGGTAAATTTAGATAAGTGGCAATATCTTCAGGCATGTTACCAAATTTATTTTTGCCTATGACTTGCCTTGTGCATTTACCATTTTGATAATTTAGAAAAAATCTTCTCGTTGAAACATTAGTGGGACGTAACTCCTGATAGGCTTTAACTATATTAAGGTATTCTCCACTGATGACAAATTTACGCTTTTTGTTTGTTTTCGTGTTCGGCGGACTCACAGCTTGTAGGTTTGTATCCGTGTCTACGTCTTCTAGCGTTATATTGGCAAGATCTATTCCTCTGCATGCACCGCTGATTCCATAAATTAAAGCAACCTGTTGAACAAAAAAATAAGTGTGTTAATAATCGTAATAACCTAGGTACATAATTTAGGTATGTAGGTAGGTATCTATTTATTTAGTTTGAGTAGAGTACATAAGTAGGTTACCTTTGTTGCCAAGTATTGTTTATTTGGAGCGTTATTTAAAAAGGTTTCGATTTCTTGTGTCTTCAAGACTAGATTTTTTTGCCTTGTATCCAGTGGACAATTTCTTCAGTAAAGCCGTTAAATTTACATATTTTTTTTAATATCGACGTCGTGTTTCGTTTGTAAGGTCATTCTTAACATTGAATATGTGCTCCAAAGTGTCGACGATTTGAATTTTTTCGATAATTCATCAAAATAAGTGAGAAAAACCCCTTCTGTAAAAGAATCCACACGTTTCTCATCTCTCCATTTCATAAAATTTTCGTTACTCTTTAAATATATTCCACGTGATTTTGTCGGCAACAGATTCATAATTATTTCTTTGCCCTTTTCTTCCATTAGCATCTTCACTATAACTTGATGACATTTTTCACGTTCACAATTTGAAAGTAAAAGTCAGGAAGTTAAACGTAAAAGTTTGTGATTTAGAATGAAGAAAATTCTAAAGATTTAGCACCAATACCATCTTTTTTTTAAATATCTATTTAACCCGCAACGAAACAGTTCGCATTCTACCGTGAAGGGAAGAATCAACCTTCATGAAAAATCACCAAGACGGTTCTATTTTCAAAAAAAAAAGATTGACGGAGCACCAAAAAGTCGACTTTTTATGTAAGAGAACGAATGCTTTGTACGGGCTGATGATTTTAGAAAAAAATTATAAAGAAAAAATACTTTTTAGCCCGAGGTATTAAACTCGAGTTTTAGGCCCGCTAAGCTACACTATTATGAAACACTTTTTGAGCAAGAGAAGTGAAAACATACAACAACACACAAACAACCAGACAAGTAACATTACAAAAAGATGTGACAGAAGTACAATGGACGGCCTTATCGCTTGGAAGCGATCTCTTCCAGACAACCTTTGGATGGAAATAATTGTGCATTAAAAAAAGGCAGGGGGTGTACCAAAGATGATTTAAATAGGTATAGATGATTTAAATATATATACTATTGAAAATAATTTAGTTAATTCAGAACTCTACGCGATCTATTCGATGGATCGACAATATTGTACTGTCGCAGGGAGTCGATGGATGGAGGCGGCACAGGACCGCTATTTCTGGCGTCGTCGGTCGGTCGTATGGGGGAGGCCTATGTCCAGTAGTGATGTGATGATGATGAATCAAGAACGACTTTTGACGCTGAGCTTTCGCCCAGCAGTTTAATCTAACAAACAAAATACGAATTATTAACTACCTAATAAAAAAATGTCATAACTTTTTGTGTTTTCACAGCATTTAAAAAAAATTGGGAACCAGACGAAGCAGGTCTCAATTACGAAACAATAATAATTTCATGGTTTGTATTTTTAGCTTATAATATACATAAGTCGCGTAGATAAAGATTGGGATTAAAAATGACGGTCTCATGCTGTCCCGCTTGAGTAATATTTGAAATATGATCTAAACGGGACAGTCCCAATCTTTATTGCCGCGACTTATACCTAACCAACGAGTATTAAAGTGTCGGTAACATTAACCTCACGGAAGGTTTTACCAAAGCAATAGGTAAGCAATAAAAACAATATCCACCAATAGCAATAACATTACAATATTGCCGTGTTCAACATTATTGGCTGGCAATAAATGGATATTAACAATGATATTACGATCAGAACCAAATTGCTGGGAATAATGGCGGAATAATGTGATATTTGAATTGGCTTTTGTAGTTTCTATAGGATTTGTGGGTAGTGTAAAAAGTACGTAGTTGTTTTTAGCAGCATTTCAATATTCAAGATGTTTCTTTTATGGAATACTAGCTGTTCCCCGCGGTTTCACCCGCGTTAAATTCTAATTTCACGATTCTAGGGGGATAAATAGGTATTTTTTCCAGTAAATACCCTACAGGGACAGGTAGGTACTGGTACCCTATAGGTGGTAGGCAGGTCTGGTCTGGGGGGACCAGAATTATGTGGGACTCGACGCCCTGACAAGGACTTAATACCCACTAAAACCTCTCCGGTGACCCTCTCTCGCCATTTTCGCCGAACCACGGGAACATTATGTACTATAGACCTCAGCTAATATTAAGACCTAAGCTACTATATACATGTACATGTGAGCAAAACAATCTCACATGGGAATTTGTTTTTTTTTTTCAGGAAAAAAGTAGCCTATTTTACTCTCTATACTTTCAACTAACTCTATGCCAAAAAAAATCGATTGGTTGCTTAGTCAGGACGTAAAGATAGGCCAAACAAACAAACATACCTTTGTATTTATAATATTAGTTAAGATTTACAGCGTAGGCTTTAAAATTAAATTATGTCTAGAGGAAAGGTACGGTATTAAAATAAATAAATAAATAATGTTGGACAATCTACACAGTTTCATCTAGCCCCAAGCTAAGCAGAGTTATGGGTTGAGTTGTGTTATGGGTACTACATGTAAATAACTTAAATACTTTTTACATTATACCTATTACATAGATATTTTTTATTATACATAGACCACTGCCCACTCACTCACCGAGAACATCAGGAACAAATATTTGCGGATCGTACAAATATTTATCCCAAGGTGGGAATCGAACCCACAACCTCCTGCGTCGCAGGTGGACCTTCGCCCACCGCGGCACATCGGTCGTCACTTAAACATTATTATTTTCTTGTTCAGTTCACGAAGTTTTATAGCTTACGCACGCAGTTATAGCACGATATTATAGCTGTTTTCCTAGGGCAAACTGTTTAATATGTGTCGCCTTTGAAAACTGAAATAAGCTCATTGTTTGCGCACAATATACTTTTTGAGGGATTTTCCCGTGTTCAGTGTAAGGGTCTTGTTATCCGGACTTGATACAATTTTCTTTTTCATTATTTTTTACTAGCTGTTTCACAGCGGTTTCACCCGCGTTACCAGGACAAAAAGTATTGTGTGTAGTGTAAAAAGTATGTAGTTGTTTTTAGCTAGATTCAAGATGTTTATTTTATAGGATACTAGCTGTTCCCCGCGGTTTCACCCGCGTCAAATTCGTATTTCACGTTTCTAGGGGAATAATGTAGCAACCTTAGAAGAGAAGGCTGCAGTGAGTTTTACTCTATGGAAGCAAATGTCTTAGAGACGCTTCCGACTGTTATTGATATGGGTCAGTTGAGCTACTTCTAGATTGTTAGTAAGAATCTGAATGTAACCTCAGCTGTTTCAATTGTTAATACTCCTTCCAATTTGTTTCTATTTATTTCATTGTTATTTTCTTGATTCAAATAAATTCGAAATTCAAAAATAGTTTTACGGATTCAGAATGGAACTTTCGGTTTATAAACCAATATTTTGTGGAACATTAAAATAAATCAGTTATTTCAGACTACTTACCATTTAAAAGCAGATTTTTAATTGATTGGTAGGATATGTAAAACGAGCCCGTGGATGTCGTAAGAGCCGACTAAGAGAACCTACCAGAGGAAGGGCAGCATTTTCCTTCTGAGTATTTTTCAACACCAACACTGCGATCACCAATCCGCCTGCCAAGCGTGGTGATCATGGCGAAACCCCCTTACATGGGAGACCATCCCATTGGATGGACCGACGACATCGTAGCGGTCGCAGGGATTCGATGGATAGAGGCGGCTCAGGACCGCTATTTATAGCGTCGCCGCGTCGTCGTATGGGCGAGGCCTATGTCCAGCAGTGGACATGTATGGGCTGATATGATGATGATGATAAGTAAAACAAATGTTGAAGTTACAGCTCACTGACAAAATTTTGCGGTAAATCAGAAATTATGTTTTTTTGCAACTTCTACACGAAGTAATTCGATGTCACTGTAACTGCTACGGCAGGACGCTGCGGATGCTAAAAATAAAAGATAGATAAACGCTTTGTGGTACACTTATGAAACAATACAAAAAAAATACTAAAAACTAAGTATCGGTCGTGGCGGTAGTGGCGGTCTTACCGCTCAGAGAGCTCTACCAGACAACCTATATTCTGTTTAATAAAATTTCTGGTCGACAAAACCCGCTCACTTCTAGTTTTCCCTACAGATCAGCCCAATTTTTAGGAAAAGAAAATATCGAAGAGTTTCCCCTACAAAGGACTCGCTGTACATACAATACTAAATCCTCTAGGGTAGGGGGTGGGGGGATGGGCCACCCTCACCTATAGAATGTCTCCGCCACCCTCAGAAGGGTTACCTTGGGAGCCGAATAGAAAATAGGACCACAGATGGAGATTATATAGCTGGTATCTGGTGCTTCACTGTCACTTCGGCTTCAGGATTATTGTATACTAGCTGCTGCTCGCGCCTTCGCCTGCGTTTTATCGGGATAAAAATAGCCTATATGTTATTCTACACCACAAACTATACTTATACTAAATTTCAGCAATCAGTTAAGTAGTTTTTGCGTGAAAGAGTAACAAATATCCATACATCCATCCATACAAACTTTGACATTTATAATATTAGTAGGATATGTAAAATATTTTTGAGGACAACGCAACATAAATATTCATAAACAAGGAACCAAATTGAGAACATCAATAATTTGGCGTGTTTTAAAAAACGATAAATCGACTTCAAATTCCTGAACCAACCTCTTGTTTACGCCCGTTGCCATGGAAACTGTTACTATTCATTGTAAATTGATTGTTTTCAAAAACCGACGGCTACAGTTACCTCTGCCGTCTGCACTTTGCCGCTCGTGTATATGAGACCTTAAAAGTATTATCTCCGTAGAAACAAAAAAAAACGAATCCGGGGCTGGTGGATTTCGTACATTTAGCGAAAACTGCGCAAAAACTTTATTATGCCCTCATTTTTATAATGCCTGTGGGGTCTAATAAATAATCCACAAATATACTCCCATCAAATTATCCTTCGCAGATTCATCATCATAATCAGCCTATGCTAGTCCACAGCTGGACATAAGCAGAATCATCATTTGCTGCACTACCTACCTATGCAGTTCAACCACATCGCGCGGAAAGCGCGGCACATACCTACTCCCGAGTCGACCAAAATGCCACCCCAACACGTTTCATCTACATATACAACTCTACTTCGGCTACATATACAATTTTTTTTACACAGGATTTTAATTTTGTCTTCTAATATCGATTTTGCAGCTCTGAAAAGCATAATCTGATTCTTCGCACAACCAACTATTTTTTTTTTGTGTGGCGGTCATAATTTTTTTGTTTGTCAATCATTATCAACCGACTTCAAGGAGGATAGTTCTATACCTACTATTTGTTTTCCATCATCAGAGAGCTTTTCATTTCGCTTGTTTAGATTGTATATTCGGTTGTATCCATTATTGGGTCAATATTTCCCTTGCAAATCGTGTTCAGTGAACCAAACAATAACAGTTTTTTGTAAATGCGTACAAAAGATTATTAAAGTGAATTTTCGATAAGATTTGTCTTGTCCTGCGACGAGAATCGAACCCAACTAGATCTCAGATGACACTTTGACACAACGAATTTGAATGTTATTGCACCGTAATAGAACTTATTTCATATCGAAAGCCAAAACGAATGGAATAGGTTGTGGGGAAGCACATAATAAAAATCTAAAATAAAATATTCCAATTTTGTGGAATACCCAAAGGGTTGACTCGAGATATTCTTTCCCTTACATGAGTGGTTTTTGTTACTAATGATGTGACATAGACATGACAGAAGGATATTTATGTTTTTGTACAAATATCAAAAGATGTAAATATTTACTTTATTAATAATAAATATACAATAAATAATAGATTCAGGCGTTACTTTGCGGAAATCCATTGCAAAATATTATCAGGAAAAATTATTTAGTAACAATTCCGCGTATAACCTTCTACTATCAGATAATGTTATACGCGGAATTGTTACTAAATATTTTTTTCATAAGTAGTAACAATTCCACGTATAACCTTCTACTATTAGATAAGGTTATACACGGAATTGTTACAAAATATCTTTTCATTCTAATATTTTAAAGTAAAATAATTTTACTTACTAAGGATGCCTGGAAGAGATCGCTCTTAGCGATAAGACCGCCCATTGTACATTATCTGTTTTTGTTTTTGTGTTCTCTGTTTATTATTTGATATGCAATAAAGAATATGTGTATGTATTTGTATTTGCGGTCTCTCTGCAACCGCAAGACTCCCGTCTTGCGGTTGCAGAGAGTCGTGCGGTCGCAGGGAGTCGTGCGGTCGCAGGGAGTCGTTGGATGGAGGCGGCTCAGGACCGCTATTCGTATCGTTTGGGGGAGGCCTATGTTCAGCAGTGGACGTGTACGGTCTGATGATGATGTATGTATTTTACTGAAGTATGACAGTTACACCTATGTAAAATCGATTACTCTGGCCTATGGTAGATATGCTCTGCTACGGGCTACTTTCCAGACTCATATCCTGTTTTGTAACCACCAAAGCCACGCCTAAGAATTCCTTCATAAATTCAAACATATTCTAAACGTAATAGAATAAGGAAACCGCAGCCTGATCGAACCTCCTTGGCTCACGTCAGGTACCGAATCAGAAAGAAATTCCATTTTCAAACGAAATATCCATCCAATACAATATATCACAAGGTTCTAAGCCTGTTAGGAGGGAAAGGGAGGGAAGTAGGAGATCGTTGAAGGTAGAAAGAGTCAAATGTCGTTGGGAAATGGAACGTAAGAAGATTGAATAGAAATCACACTAATGCTCGCACGAGTTACCTTTACACACACTAGTGAAGGAATAGAAATGGGATGTTAAGGCGCTGCAAATTGGCTTGGGATTTCATGTTTGGGAAGAATTTGGTAGTAACGACGGAATTCAGTTTTCCTCGAAAGGCTTTTTTTTCGGCCGCTTGTTTCTGCTTGCGAATTCGCGTTTGTACTGGTGTGAATACCGAATAGATTGTTAAGAAACTTTGCTTTTGTATGATTGTCACTCACAAAAGTTGACTTGTAATTTTTAAGATCTTAAGTTGTATACGGTCAAAAAAAAAAAACATGACGAATGTAAGCGGAGTAACTACGAACCTAGTTTGTGTTGGAAGAAAACCAACGTTCCACTCCACAATCGATTGAACTCACCGTTATAATGTCCCTGTTTAAGGAATGAATACGTTATACTGCGATAGTTTTTATAGTAAAATCGAGAAAAACTTCCAAAATTATTTGAATGTACGCAAATGACCTAAACCCAAAATATAGTTTGACTATTTGTTTAATTTTTCAAAGATATAAATGTGGACGTAAATTCAAAATAATATGAATGTGAACTTTCAACCTCAATTCTCCTTTTCGAGACTTTTTTCCAAAATCCAAAAGTAATTGGTAAAAAGAGACTGCACCTTAACAAAAGGGTTATTCATGCGAATACACAACTACATGCAGAAACACAGATCAGGCAGAAGAAAGCACGCACACACGCTTAGAGAAAGACTTAGATAATAGGGATGGGCTTGGGGAAACCCGGGAGGAAAAGCCGAAATAACTTAATTTAGAGGTCGAGTACACCGGAAAATCAGTGATATGTGAAATACAATATTTATGTATATTACAAACATAGATTATTTTTATTATACACAGAAAATATTCAAAAGAGCCGGAACAAATATTTGCAGATCGTACAACATTTGACCCAAGGCGGAAATCGAATCCGCAACCTCCTACGTCGGAAAGGACCTTAGATCTTAGGGTAAAAGCCAAAATAGCTTAATTTAGGGATCGAGTGCACCGAAAAATCAGTTTAATGTCACACACAAAAGAGCCGATTTTCTCAACATATACAATAGCCCGCCTCTCGAATAGCTCTTAAGATTGCTTTAGATTAAAGGATTAGGTTACCTCTGAGGTAGATATTTTTATGACGACGACCGATGTGGCGCGGCGGGCGAAGGTCCGCCTGCGACGCAGAAGGTTGCGGGTTCGATTCCCGCCTTGGGACAAATGTTTGTACGTTCTGCAAATATTTGTCTCCGGTGTTCTGGGTATTTTCTATGTATGATAAAAAAATATCTATCTATGTAATATATTGTATTATGTATATCAGTCATCTAGTACCCATAACATAAGCTCTGCTTAGCTTGGGGCTAGACGATGTTGTGTGCATTGTCCAACATTATTTATTTATTTATTATTTATTTATGAAAATATACATAACTATAGGCATATATTTCCTAAAACTTGGTAAAAGAAGATAAGTAATTAATATCATTGCATATTAAATTAATTCTCTAAGATTGTTTAACAGTCTGCAGTTAGCTCATTTGTTTCAATTGTTAACACTAGTACTAATTAGTTTTTACCTAATTGTAATTTTCCTTGTTAATAAATACAAAATTCTTGAATGATACAAATAAAATATTTAGGCACAAGAAAAAAATGCTCCTGCAGGCTGCAACACCTTATATTCGGCTAATTTTCGGTTGTTTCTGCCACTTCAGTGACATCCCTAAATACACACACACATCAACTATCGCCTGTACGTACAACAATCATGTTCAGTGTGCGTGTGTGCGTGTTTTTCGCGATAGTACCCTCGGGAGAACACCATGTCAAGGTATTATTTATTCTTCCTTACATTTGTTACGGTTTTGTAGTTTATATATGTTGGTTTGAGAGTTTCTTGAGTCGTTATACAGCCTTCCAATAGATAATAACTTAAGGATGCTGTAAGGACGCTGACAATTGGTCTGAATGAGCTATTTTCTGTGAAAGAAAACCGGTCAATCAGCTGGTACGTCGTTAACTTTGACGTACGACGTACGCACGAAGGCAAAAACGCCAAAAAGTCAAATGGAATTATTCTGTTAATTAAGAAGAACACTGTGTAACATTAAATGGTCAAAAATATGTACCTATTAAATATATCAATCATCGAGTATATATCGAGGGCTAGATGATACTGTGTGGATTGTCCAGCATTATGTATTTATTTATATTTTAAGAGCTGGCAATTTCACATAGTGTCCCCTAAGCTCTGCTTAACCTTAAGCTAGAGCTTTGGTTATGGGTTCTAGACAACTGATACACTTAATAAAATAAATAAATAATGTTGGACAATGCACACAACATCATCTAGCCCCAAGCTAAGCAGAGCTTGTGTTATTGGTACTAGATAACTGATACACATAACCTGACATGGTTAACCTTAACCTTAACATAAACATGACATAACCAGACACCTAGAATAAATATCTCGGGATCGTACAAAAATTTTTCCTCAAGCGGGTATCGAATCCGCAACCCTGCGTCGCCAACGGATCTTTGTCGGCTGTGCCACAAACTGCATTAAATAATAACTAAATAATAAAATAGTATCTTATTAATACAATACCGGATTAATAAACGATAGTCATTTCCTTGTGTGACTGAAAGTCATTTTCATATGAATTTATTTTCCATACATAACTTCAAGAGCTTTTATAAATAGGAGCTCGTATCGTGCATGGTAGTCGAATGTAACTTCGATTTGAAAGCGCTTGTTAGGAGCGTTTGGACGGGATAGTTACTGGAGCATAATATAGACTAACATAACCAATGGCAAACTTCTACTACATGCCCACTGTACTAGAAGCTCTTGGAAGGATTATTATTAGTTCATATATCATAGTTCAATAAAGCTCATTATTAACTGTAAATTATTCCATGCAAACGTAAAATTGTAAATTATAATATATTATCTGATGTGTAGATATAACAGATGAGAAAGGGTCAAAATCCATTTACTTACCTACTGGGTTATTTGTTTACTGATTTAGTAAGAGCAAGTGAAACAGTTTTCGACTTTACTCGTGGCTTAATGACAATCCCTCTTCTTACTACGAGCCATCTGATAAATACAATTTCAATGGCAAGTTTTTAAGGCTACTTCCCGTTTGGATTTCTTTTTTGTATATAATCTCATAAAATAACAGTACGAATTTAAATTTTGGATTAAGACCAAGAAAAAAACTACTCCAGGCCTCGCGATGATGCATCAAGAGAATAATCATATAACTCGTCCACGAAAATCTCACCTAGTATCCTGTGGAGCCACTGTCACGTAATACTATAAACGAGTGACGCTACTATCCTCATTTAAACGCAGCACAATACCAGCGCTGCCGTGTCACGGATACATTTGTCCGCATATGCTTTGTTAGTCATGTGATATGGAAATACACTGATTTGTATTACTTACCATGAAATATACTGATTTGTAGACCTACTTACGATGAAGCATACTGATTTATAAAGGAACGATGAGTAGTCGACGGTTATAAATAAGTACCTAGGAAGGTACTTATTTATAACTGTTTTGTTTTGTGGTTTGTGGCGCGTAGGCTGTTAGGTTAGTTTAGACACTGAAGAGAAACGTGTCCTACAAGGAAACACCATCAATTGCTATTTTACCTATTGTCAATTGACTCATATAGCAAGTTTAATTCCAATATTGGTTATTCTCATATTATTCTCTAATTCATCTTTCAGCTTTGTATATTATGAATGTAAATCCGACAATGTTAATTGCTACAGTCTATACATAAAAAACATACAGTATAGCCGAACATAACAGAAAGAAAAAAGGAGGAGGTTCCTCCTTTTTTCTAAGTGGGTTGAAAAAATCATCTAGTAAAATCAGAGAATCAGGACACTGCGTGAGAGTGACTTATGAAAGAACAATACTACTGAAGTACTGTTATTCGCGGGTGAAACCGCGGGGAACTAGCTGTACCTATGTATCAAAATATGTATGGGGCATCAGAGATGGGAGGTTTGTTTACAAACCTTCTACATTGAATTTGGCTACTATACATAGGTAGGAATGCTTGCCGAATTGTAATAACTAAGATCCCTTCTCTCTTCACATACAGTTTTCCCTAGCTCCGGCATTCCCCTAGCCCCAGCATTCCTCAATGCAGTCTAGATACTCATCGTCTGGACAGGATTTCCGATCGAAGCCGAAAATACACGTACTGAAATATATCCCCTTTGATACTACGTTTTCCAGAACATTGGCATTTTACCCTTAAAATCGCGAATTTACCCCAAAAGTCGGGAATTTATCCTTAACGTCGGATATCCTGGAGATACGCGCTCAACTTTTGCCTAAATGTTCAGAATTCTAAGGTTTGTTTTCGTAAAAGGGAAGTAGGGTATGAAAGGTAGTGGTACTCAAAGGTACCTAATATTTTAGACTCGGCAAACTTAGGGTAGTAGGTAGTAAAGGGGACGTCTTTTGGCCAGCTGGTTAGTTGCATTCTTGATAATACTTTATTAACAAAGAAAATGTAATAGGAACAAATTAGAACTAGTATTTACAATTATAACAATTGAGTTAAATGCTATCTGTTTCAAACAATCTACAGGAACTCAACTGGTCCAGCATGGAGAGTGGCTCAACTGGTCAACTGGTCCATATCAATACCAGTCGGAAGCGTCCCCAAGACGCTGGCTGCATTGCCCCGCTGTATGGCAATGCTAATGCGCTGCGCCCGATACTCACCAGCTCTCGCATCACGCCGCGCTTCGACCAGACGCTAAGATAATTCTTTGTATGGGATTATTTCGTGATTGTACCTCGCATTCGCTTTTCATCTCCTAGTGGCTTCATTTTGAATACCAATACAAAACAAAAGCAAATAGTCTGCAGTTAGCTTAATTGTTTCAATTGTATGACTATAGTAGTGTAGTTCTAACTTTTTTATATAAACCAAACATAAAAAATCTATGAATTCATATAAACAAAATAAATACAAAACCTGCCAAGATCGTTAGTTTTCGGCAATATTCGGAAACGCTCGGCATAAAACACAATTCGGCATGTTTACGATTTGGCACGAGATGGAACGAGATAGTTATTTTTAATCTATACCTCCGTCTGCGAGAATGTTTCCATTTCCGAAATGGGCTTCTGAAATTGTAGCCAAGAGGTTATAGGCAAAGAATTATAATGTACTAGCTTCGCCTTCGCCAGCGTTTTATCGGGATCAAAAATAGCCTATATGCTATTTCAGGTCCCAAACTATACATATACATACCTCACCCTGATCGGTTCAGTAGTTTTTGCGTGAAAGAGTAACAAATATCCATACATCCATCCTTACAAACTTTGACATTTATAATATTACTAGCTGACCCGCCCAACGTTGTTTTGCCTTCAACCCTTATCACTTAGGGGTATGGAAAATAGATAGTAGCCGATTCTCAGACCTACTGAATACGCATATAAAATTTGGTAAAATCGGTAAAGCCGTTTCGGAGGAGTACGATAACTAACATTGTGACATGGAAATTTTATATATAAGACAAAATTGTTATTAGTGCCGATAAACGACCTACTAGACAGCATCCGGTTTGTACAAAGCTATCGCTATCAATGATGTTGCCGTCGTCCTGGTAGATCAGCACTGTGACAGGCGTAACATTGTGCCGCGTACCCGGGATGACCGCTTGCAATGCATTGGCGAAACGCACCAGGCATTTGATGCTCTTCAGTCTCCACTCGCTTATATACCTACTGTCGTGGCGAAGACGGATACAACTTTGATCTTCGACTCGGTCTCACGGTTCGGTTCAGTTCACTAAAAATGTTTACCACCCAACGAAGTGGGCACGGGTCAGCTAGTTAAAAATAAGTTTATAGTCAGGTACAAATTATTAAATATAGTGTTGTGAACATCACAATTTCATGTAGGTAAATTCGATTTTGTATAAATCGACAAAGGATTCTAATCTTTTTAATTTAGTTAGAACAATAAACGAAAAGTTATTATTAACGGTAGTTATATCTTTACTATTCTAAACATTTTATTTCTTACTTACTCCTCTGTAACAGCCACATTCAGCATCTGCAGTCTTACGCAGATTATCATCCCACTTGTCTGAATGGCATCCTACACTAAGTTTGCCGAGTCGCGGTCTCCACAAACTTAATCTAGGATGCCATCCGGGTTTCGGTTTTTCGCGAGAACAACATGTACTTCATCATATCAGCCCATACACGTCCGCAGCCGGACATAAGCCTCCCCCATACGATACCACAAATAGCGGTCCTGAGCCGCCTCCATCTGTTTTGTTATAATCACCACATTCACCACGCTTGGCAGGCGGATTGGTGATCGCAGTGCTGGTGTTGAAAAATACTCAGAAGGAAGCTGCTGTCCTTCCTCTATTAGGTTCCCTTAGTCGGCTCTTACGACATCCAGGGGCTGGTTTGGAGGGGTCGATATTCGTAAGCCGCGGACCCACGGCCACATCATGTACTTAAAACTAATGAAAGAATGGCAGTTATGTCACTGCGAAAAAATTTGCGTATTTTCGTCACTTTGAATAATATTTTGTAGGTAAACGCACTTGTGAAGACTGGGTGATACAATTTTATAAACTGAGACTGTGTCATAAAGTTGTTGATATCTGCAGAACAAAAATTGCAAGGATTTTGTAAAACAGCCTTGGCTTTTAGCTTGTTTTATCGTTATTTCTACTTACTAATAAAGAAAGTGAACGTTAAAAATCTCAAACCCCTTGAAATAGTTTAAACAAAAAATCTAAATTGCGTGTAAGCACTCGCCCCAAACCGTTTCACTTTCTCGAAACATGTGAGTAAATCTTAAAAAACTACCACCTGAGATTTATTTAACAATAGGATGCCAGTTTTTACCATCATTGTCTGTTAACCCTACGGATGTCATGGGGTCGATTAGACACCTGCGTTGAAAGTGAAGGGTTAAACATGTCTTAGTGATTTATGCACGGTACGAGTAACAATAATTGTAGTGTGTGAAATTGATAGTGGGAATCTTAGAAAGCTTTTGAGACGTATGGCTCTTTGGATTATCTATAGAATTGTACGAAAATTATTATATTATGGTGTTTTATAATATTTGTAAAGAAAAGTAGGATAGATGGTGTTATCATCTAATGTCTTTAGACTTATGGTGGTATCGTTTTTGCACTTAAGGTGTTATGATGTGTCTTTAGATTTTCTGTCATTCGTGATTCAGAGCGATTTTCACAATTATTAATGCGAAACACGCACAGTGAAACTATGATTTACTGTTAATTATTTCTAATGACTAATAGCTCCATTATCATTAGACTTTACCATTCTATTTAAAAAACTTAGCAAATGCATATTCATTCACGCAAATCGAATTAAAAATAGCCAATTAACTGTTTTATAAACCACATGTGGTCTAAAAATAATGTTGTATGCATATTTATCCATATACTATGCTAAGTAACGATAGATACAGCTAACCAACTGTCGTTGCATAATTTAGGGACTAGTTTCCCACTGCGGGTTGGCTTGCCCTACATAATTTTATTACTTTATCAAATTATAAGTTTTTATTAAAATGCATAAAACACTTTACTAATAATTTAAATAACTAATAACTATATTAAAAAATACATTAAAATGTATTTAACGTTTGTTGTTTAAGATTATAGGACACTTCACAGGCACACAAAACTTTTGAATTATTTTAGCGAGTTGAGTTTTTTTTATTAGCCTTTTTTTATTATTTAATTGTTACATTTTGTATTCTCTTAGGTAATTTAGAAATACGTTACTATGTATAGTGCGAAGTCCATTAGCCAGTCAAGTTATAAGCAATTAACATAACATGGTAAATACAAGTACCAGTCATTAATATTTATAGTCATTATCAATTATTTATCTATTAGTATAATAATATGCATCACATTGCCTCTTAGTGCGACAAACAGACAAATCTACAACCCACATAAAACCGTAAAAATATCGCACGATAAAAACTCTTGCAAACTTAATACAGGGAAATTCGCACGCATATTAATAGACTACCTACCTACTTCTTACAATAATGAGAAATCGTTTTTTATTAACCATTGTGACAGACCGGCACCTGAGATTGAATGAAGCATTGTGGGCCTGACTTCGTGATTTATATTTGCATACCGATTGTATGAGTTCGTTAGCTAGGGTTAATTGTTGCGGGTCGTTAAGACCCGAGTGACTTTGAAGGGTTAAATAAAACTATTCTGAGAAAAATTGAAATTAAAGTACTCGTAAGTAGCAAAATAATAATAATAATAAAGAAGCGTTTTCTGTTTAAAAACTTTGACCTGACTGTAAAGAAGGCGATTTTCAAACGGGACTGACATAGATACAAATTACTCAAAAACCCGAATAATTAAAAAAAAACTTTAATGTCTTGAAGAATTCATTATTAAGGCGGTTTCCAGACCCAAAATAGCGCCGCAACCTATTTTATCGTATTATTACGTTAAACAACGAATTTTAAAAAATCCCTTGCCTACGATTTAGCTTTTTTTAATGCCACTGTAATAGTTTTATTTTGTATAGTTTAGGAAGAGATGCGAAGTTGCGCTTTTTGGCTAATAAACTTGGTTTTCGCATCTCCTCCTAAGATATATAAAACTATTACAGAGGCTTTAAAAATAAGCTTATGATAGGTAGGTATCACAAACGGGCCAAAGAAATTTTGAAAATTCTTTTGTAAATCGTAGGTAATAATACGATAAAATAGGAGGAGGCTCTTTGGGTCGGGGTAGCGCCTTAATGTAAGTGGGTTAAATACGAACCTAGTGTGTTGGAAGAATTCCAACGTTTCATCCGATACATACCTAGATTAGTAAAATTATGACTATAGATAGTGCACTATCGAATTAGGTGTGCCTGTAAGGATAGTGTACAATATTTGGAACAATAAACAATCCCGAGGGACAACACAAACTAGGTTCGCAGTTAACCCGCTTACACTAACGTTGAAAACTTATTTCTCATGGGATTGAAAAGGTTTCCATAGAAATAACGCGTGTGAAGCCACTAGAAACTAGTAAACACGATAAATACCCGTTCTAATAATCAACATCAGCATCGTTTTCTGTCGTAATTTAACAGGCAATCAGGGCCCGTACTCGTAAAAACGAAATCGAAGTTTCTGATTATTTTTCGTGCAAACGCTAATCTTATGCAAGCGACATAAGAGTTGGTTTTGCACGAAAACGAAAAAGAAACTTCGATTTTTCTTTTCCGAGTAGGCCCCCAGCACAGTGCAGTCAAGCAGTCGCCAGCCATACACTGACTGCTCGAGCTGTCGACTGCTCGAGTTCAATTACCTGCGCCCGTGCTCGTCATTCCACGTCGTGCGCTTTTCTCGCCCGCAGTTATCAATGGCAGCTAAAAGCTGTAGACTGTGATTGCAAGAGCGGTCCTTGTATGTTAGTTGCAAAGGATCAATAATCCGTTGGTTGTTTGATTAGATGCAACCACAAACTGATGATATGATCAGATGGGAATAACCCTAACTGCTCGAGCAGGCCGTGTATGGCGGCCCTTAGAGTTTTCGTTATCCTCAAAATAGCCAACGAATTTGAAGTCTAAAGAATGCTTGTAAAAATCGAACACTATAAGCCAATAAATCACTCGAAAAATCAATAACCGTACTGATCCCATCGACCCCATCAACATCCTAAATCATTCTATTCAAAGTGAAAATTTGCATCGGAATAGGTACAGCATTTGCATATTGGGTTACCGGTAGATTTTTGCATAACAAAATGAACTATTGTTAGAAAGTGTACCTGGATGAGAGATAAACAGGGCTTTTTTATTGGGAAAAGATGTTCAGGGGTTGTAAACATTTTGTTAGAATAAAATATGTAGGTTAAGTAATATAAAATCTTTGGATATGGCCAAAGTTCAATATTCGTCAAGAAAAATAACTGTTTGACAAGATATTTAATCATTGATTTAGTTAATCAGAGGAGGAAATAATAAAAATAATATATCAGGTTGTAAATAAAAAATGTACTGTAACATAAATGACGTAACAAATTACACAGCCACACAAAAAAAATGGTTGTCCGACGAATCGGACTTCTTTCGCCCTTATTTTTATAACGGGAACAAGTTCCAAACACTTCGTTGACGTTAAAAAAACTACTTAGGTACACAGAATCTTAATTTTGACTTAAAATATCGATTCAGGAAAATACGTCAGAAACGTATAGTTCGTTTAGTCGTACAACCAAATTTTTTGTGCGGCTGTGTAATTAAAAAACTGAAAATGAAAAAGAAAAGAAAATTTATTAATTGGCTCACCGTAGGTTATTTAGGTACATTACATTTTAGAAGAAATTATGTCTCTTATTATATTATACGCGGTTATTATCATAGACCTAGAATTTATTGTTCTAAATCTATGGTAATTATGATGTATAAATGAAACCCGCACTAGGCTAGACCAGTATCGCTGGGGGCTCTAATACATAGTCTGTTTGCCATCTAACTGCCAAGATGCGTACTATAAGTACCTATGTTTGGGTTTGAATATTGTTTATTACCTCATATTATCCAAACGGCTAGACTGTAGATATGATTAAGGTATTATTGCTTGTAAAGAACAAATCAGAAATCAAATCAAACCGATCTAACAAAACAGCGTTTATCATTGCTGCGAAGCGTCAGTGAAGAAAATATTAAAATTAAAATGGGGAACAAAGTGTCCGAAGATTTTGTGTTCCAAATGTCGGAAAGCTTATTATTCAGGCTAACAAATAAGTCAGAAAAATAAAGCCCGAAAGATAATATTAGAAAATATTCGTTCGTTATGGAAAAGAATTAGGTAAGTACCAAAAGTTCTCGCCGCCAATTGATAATACCCAGTATAAACTATTTTTCGATGCCTATGTAATAGTTCTGTTATTTGAAAAATTAGCAGAAAATGGTTTATTGCGTTTGGTGGCCACCAACACTCCCATCACCAAGCTCCTTAAGATTTTTCTTTCATGAAATATAGAAAAGAAATAAATAAAATGAGTTTAGTGGAACACATAACACGACATATTACTTATAAATCTTATTATAGATAAACAGAAAACAATAAATCAATGTGTTACATTATGGGAACAAGAAGGTCCCTGTCTCAGCATTATGCAGCTACAAGCCGGAGTTGCTGGCGCTAATTTTCAGACAGGTCCTGAGTGCGGTGGCACAAAGAATATATTATATACATATAGTATATATCATCATCATCAGCCCATACACGTCCACTGCTGAACATAGGCCTCCCCCGTACGACGCGATGCCACAAATAGCGGTCCTGAGCCGCCTCCATCTATCGATTCCCTGCGACCGCTACGATGTCGTCGGTCCATCGAGTGGATGGTCTCCCATGTAGAGTATGTATATTTCCATAATTCCGATAAGATACAAAGGTGATGGACTGACAATTAACTTGCTAACTTTCCGTTTGGTAGAAGAATATAACTATACGTATCCTATTTTAGAATCCAAGATATTTTATGTCAACAGTTTGTCAGTTTTTGTTAAGTTTTCATTCATAAAGACATTTATGAATGAAAACTGATAACAATAACAGAAAACAACAAGGTTACCTCGATGTTATCACTAAAAACTAAAACACTTTCTACAACGCATAATCTCACATTTGGATCAAAAATGTTTAAATTTGAATTCTAAAACGAACGAGAGAGCAATTAAATGACGAATGAAAGCTTTTAAAAACAAAGATTGTTTCGGGCTTCTGTGCTTTGCTTCGATTATACTTATGTTGTTAGATATTTTTCACCAATATCCCTTGGGTTTTGTAACACCTTTGCATACAAAAAAACATCCAGGTTTTTGAATTGGAGAATAGCATGCCACAAGCAATCAAAAAATTACCTTCTATAAAAATGCCAATACCGTCACACACACACAAACCGTCGCCCCATATAGGACAAATTCAAAAAAACATTAATTTAGACGCATGTAATCTATATTTTACCCCAAAGGCTCCCCTCTGACCAATGAGGGGTCATCGGCTACCGTTTTTACCCCACATGTTATGTGGGTGGGGTAGAAATCATATGGCGTGTTTTAAAAAACGATAAACCGACTTCAAACTCCTTTACCTTTACACTTATTTTAAGTTTTAGCGGGATAAATACTAATCCCCAGGGGATTAAAAAAAAATATGGGACCCCTTCGGGATCATTTTCTATACAATAGTGAAAGAATTTTCAAAATGGGTTCATAATTGGCGGAGATATCGCGTAGATATAACATATATAAAAATTGTTTTTTAGCCATTATAACAATATGACGTCAAATACCTTTGATATACCTATTATTTAAAATACAAATAAAAATACTAATAATACTCATTATACAAACGAATGGAGTAAATAAAACTTAGAAAACTGAGACGTGAACATGAATGTCACATCACTAAAATGCAAGAAGCCTTGATCTGTATACGTACCTACTATGTATAATTCATTATAGATTATGTTATTAATTCAATTTGTTTTGAATATTTATTAGTACACCACTTAGTTAACTTTGATCACAATCGTAATAAATAAACATTTTTACACTGCTATAAATAATAAAATAAAATAACGAATATATCATAGAACCACAACCCATTCTAAAACACCCTGTATATATGCCAGCAACTACGATAAACGCACTTTAAAAAACCGGAAAAATTAACACAAAAAAACATAATTAAGCCCAAAACACATACTTTACACAAAAACTATATAATTAACTAAAAAAAAAACTATCACAAAATGTCGACCCCATAATTTCGAATTCCAAAAAATACTGTTGACCTCGAACGAACCCCCGGGGTCACCCCAGGTAGTTGACGCCCTCGAGCGGAGGGGATTGTCCCACCCCTGATAGTTTGACAGCTGACGTTTCTTATAAGATTCGGGTATTGGGGAAGGGAAAATGGCTGTAGTAATAAAATTGGGTGGTCATGTTAGAATTAAAAAATATACTACAGAAAATATCTCTAGAAGGTGTAAAATGTATTTTTGTTTCAATTGTCAATGCTACTTCTAGATTTGGATGGGATACCATTGTAGGGATTTTAGAAGGTACCTACCTAGTATTTGTAAATTTAATTGTTATTAAACTAATTTTAAAAAATAACTCATACAAGTACTTAGGTACCTTGTTAATGGTACACAAAAGAAATGAGAAATAAAAAAAATCAAAATCCAGAAAAAATTAAACGGATAGGTACTACTAAACTAATAAATTGAGGTTTTTATTTAGTAACTTTGTAACGGAATTAGTAAAAGTAACGTTAGTAAAAATAATGTCAAACTATAAATAACAGTTATTCCAATTAGTAACGTAAATCAAATCTCTTTGCAGATCCCGGATGCAGGCTACTAGCGCCATCTATCAACGGGTTGGTGAGTACGCTTTCGCAACTTAGTTCCTTGTTTTTCCACCTAACATTGCAACTTATGGCGCCACCATAGACACCTTATTTTTCAGTAACCGGCAAATGTGCAGAAAACTATTTAGACGTGATTGTATTTTTCCTACTGTGTATTTTGAGGCCTTTTTTATATTTTGAATACGTACAGATCCTAAACAACACAACTAGTGTTCCTAGTCTCTCAAGTTTTGTTCAAGTTCTCAAATACATCCCCAATTACAGAATCTTCCTAGGTAAGTAGTACACTAATAATTATGTACTGAATAAACGTTAGCACGTGGAGTAGGTACGGAGCTACCTACACATTAAGGAAAATAGGAATTTTCCTAAGGTTAGCTAGACGAACAATGTACGTACTAGATAGGTACCTAGGTAGGTTTTATTAAAAAGCTGTCTATCAGATCCAGTCATTAGAAAATTCTGTAATTTCTTTAGAAACTTGTTTTTCGAGCAATGGTTAACATGCAATCCATTGTCATCCATTGTCTTGTTAGTACTAGTATAATTTATATTATCTGTGTATTTAGCGACCATATTAATGAGATAATAATGTAATCAAAATAAATCATTAGGTATATTTTTTTAACATTATCGGTTGCTTTAGTGTTTCAAAATAGCTGTATATAAAAAAAGTCGTGTTAGTTACACTACTATAACTCAAGAACGGCTGGACCGATTTTAATGATCTTTGATTTGTTGGATTTGTCTCCATCCTGAACAGGAGAATACATAAAAAATAGGAATCCGCGCAACAACAAAAAAATCCACGGGAGCGAAGCTGCGGTTACAGTTAGTATGTAAATAAAAACGAATGGACGATCTCTGTGGCAAAGCAGGTGAAGGTCCGCCCGCGACGCAGGAGGTGGTGGGTTCGATACTTCACTCTCAAACTCCAGTTCGATTATTTTTTCAGGGTTTTCTTTGGGTTTTCTATGGATGTATTATCAAAAATATCTATCTCATCTCTAGTTTATAAATTTGTGTTCAATCTTCTAAAACGCGACCCTATGAGCAAACCCATGGTAAAAGCTCAACATTATAATAATTTATTCAGGATAAGGTACTATTTCATTCTTCGAATGTCTCGCGAATTCACAAACATGAAGACCTTTAAGATATTGTTCATACGTACGCAGTCACCTAGAGTATTGTTCGCAGGTGTGGAACCCTCAGTACGATATTTACGTTTGACGCTAGGAACGTATTCAGAAAAGATCCCTACGGTACCTTCAGTTTCGCGCTATAATCTACTTACCAGATGTACACCAGATGTAGAAAATTTCATTTTTTGCCTCTAGAGGAACGTAGAACCATAGTGGACCTGTCTTATCTGTCTGGCATCGTTAATAGCTCGGTGGACTGCTCGGAGCTGCTTGGACTGAACACTAATTTTAAAACTCACAGAAATCCAAAAACCTTTCATGTACCCACAGCTAAAACTAAATACAGACAGAACACATTCTTGATCAGGGCATGCAGATGTTTTAATGTTCTTTACAGAGAGGTTAACTTAGACATTTTTAATGACTCCCCCGCTAAATTAAAAAGAATAGTAAGTGGTAAATTTTTTGGTAAATCTTCTTCCCATTCCGTGTCTTAACTTAGTTACCATAAGTGTTCAATTTAACTGTCATAACTTATGACATTGTGTTAAATACCTACAATCTTGGTCATAGTCGTCCTAAAACTGTATTTTGTATTATTTCAGTACCTTTTTGTAGAAATTTGTAATTAGCCTTCAGCACCTGTTTGTTTGCTTAGTCTATAAGATAGCTGTTAATTTCCTGAATATTAATATTAATAAAAAAAAAATATATATATACATAAGTTCCAAATGAACGATGAGGCAGCAAAAGTGAAAAACTGTGCAGCAGCCTCATCGCATTATTACCACACTATCACACAACGATCTACAAACCGGCCCTTAACTTTGCTGTCAAGCGTAATCAAGTTATTGCAGTCAAAGCTGACCTTAACTAGACCGACTCCTAATTTGGACGTAACTACAATGTTTGTATGCAAAAGGTTCATTGAATTCATGAGATAAGTGCCGTGTACTTAATTTTGTGTAGAGATATGTACCTCGATAACTTTTATACTACCTCTGCTCGGAAAGTGGCTTTTTCCTTTTCCAAACATGAGGTAGAAAGTACGTCATTGCAGGCGTACCCAAATGTAGGACGGAAAACTCTGTTGAATTTCATTTGGCCTTAAAACACAAGAGGTAGGAATCGCACTTTCTGCCGAGTGATCCATAGTGCTTTATACTACACCTTCGAGGAAAATAAAAAGCAGAATAAATATTTTATTTCTGGCGGTGTCATAAAACTTTCACTATCACTCGACGACATTCTGTAGAATTAATAAAATTGCCTACACCAAATTCAAATTAAGAAGAACTTCCCGCGCCAGCCTTTATCACTAGGGTTCTTTTCTCAAACATTGCTCGGAAATCGGAAGAGGCATAAGCGGACTTGGAGTAAAAACTTTTTGTCGTTTGACCTATAGTGAATATTTTAGGAAACTAAAAAAAAATACGTTAGAAATGGATTTCCATACACTATTCCCTCCCGCTAAAACGCGTGAGAAATGAAATTCCATAGAGTTTTTCCTCCCGGATTCTTATACGCCTGCAATGACTTACTTTCTATCTTATATTTGGAAAAGGAATAGGCAACTTTCCGAGCAGGTGTAGTATTAAAGTTTTTACTCCAAGTCCTCCATTGATATCGGCCTCTGCCGCGTTTTATCTATTAATATTAGTTTTTTGCTTTCTTTATACATTGTTCATTTTATAAAGGAACAAGCGATAGCGTTATTAGCCATATTGCCTTGTCTTACGTTAGTTTTATTTTCTTTAGTTTTGTGTAAAATACACGTCTTTACTGGTCAGCCATTGTTTTTTTTCTTTTTTTTTTTGCTTTTATTCAATCCGCTTAGGTGTGTTAAAGGTCACTGTATGTATATATGCATCCTTTTAGGGTGTTGCAATGAAAGACTAGCTAAGTATCATGCAATGAAACATGACATAAATATAAATGTTGTTAATTATTTACTACACTAAACATTTATCACGAGTCGTTGAAAAGCCATTCCCGGTCGGTAACACCCCTTCATCCACACTGTGAACGATTGGGAAATTAAAAGTTCCAATCGTTCACAGTGTGGACGAACGCAACTTTTTATTTCCCGAAAGTCGTAGAGTTATTAAAAACATTTATTGTGAGTACCAATCTTTTTTTTAAGTAAAATCGATGAGAACCCTCTTCGACCATTTAAAGATGTATTTGTTAGTTTATTTTCGAAGATGTTATTTATTTTCGAGGCTTTTAATATTTCAATAGAAGCCGCGGTTAGAAACTAGTTCGATGATAAAATGCAAGGCCATTTACGGCAATTGTTGTATCTAAATAAACCCAGATAAACGTAGACAATAATAAATGATAATGATCGAATAAAGTGACCAAATCCGACCTAACAAGCTTTCAAATACCGGCCCAAATTCTTACCCCAAATGGTTCGGTATTTTAATAGACTGAAAGCATATTGACAAAGGCTGTGGTATTGGGTAGAACTGTTTTACTACAAACGCTGTACACGTTTTAATTTTTATACTTCTTACTTACGAACTCCTCTGCCGATACCTAAACTAAAACATCGAATGTTTACCTTTACAGAAAGTATACAAACGTACTCAGTTAGTGACTTTCAGTCCTTTTGTTGATACCTATACTCTGGTCAAACTCAATATAGAATGTTTGTAAATATTGTCCCCATACTTATCTACTGTTGATTTTTCACAGTAGTACATGACGATTTCACGTCTTCTCTACAATGCATATTGCTAACAATTACTTTTCAAAGTCTATTATTACTCAATGCACAAAAACTCAAATTCTCATTTTGCCAAAAAGATAATTTGAGTTATTTACAAAAAACATTCTTCATTGAGAACGGCTTGAGTATAGACGATGTTGTCACAAATAAATCGGAATTAAGATACGAGTAATCGTGGATTCAGACTTGATGTAAGCTACCAAGTTTGTATGAAGTTACCACTAACAAGCTCGTAGTTAAAGCTTACTTCGTCAGTCATGTTGTCAATCTGCAAATGTCCGCCCGTGGACATTTGCAATGCAAACGACTGCAAGGCTACTGAGGTATTGGTGGGTGTATGTATACCTTTAGAGAAGGTAACAGATAAAGCTGTGAGCCCATTAGGCACTTTGATTAGATAGAACGTACGGCTTAGGGCAATGATTGCAGAACATTTACAAAACAATACCATTGCAAGAAAAATACCAATAGCAACTTTGACTCGAACCGGGGTTTGAACCCTGGACTTAAATATCAGAGAAAAATTAACAGTGCAGCTAAGAAGAAGCCTAGCTACACGCTCAAACATTTGTGCATGCATTATTGCACAAACACAGTTTTCGCAAGCAAGATGCTGCGTCTGGCCGGGCTCAAACCAGTTTGCGCAAGCAAGATGGAGCGTGTGGCCGAGCTCATCTTGCTTGTGCAAACTAGTTTGTGCAATTATGCATTCACAAAATGTTTGAGCGTATAGCCGGGCTATTAGGAAGATGGCGGTGTAACACCCCCATGCCTCAGAAAGCACGTTGGTCCTGGTCCGGTCCATCCATAACAAAAACTCTGCTGATTTTGGAGCTAGATGATGATGTCTGGATTGTCGAGAAATATTTATTTATCCATTTCTAATAGTGGACTAGGAGGCCGTGAGGCCGCGGCTTACGAATATCGACCCCTCCAACTCAACCCGTGGATGTCGTAAGAGCCGACTAAGGGAACCTACCAGAGGAAGGGCAGCAGCTTCTCAGTATTTTTCAACATCAACACTGCGATCACCAATCCGCCTGCCGAGCGTGGTGATTATGGCAAATCCCCCCTACATGGGAGACCATCCACTCGATGGACCGACGACATTGTAGCGTTCGTAGGGAGTCGATGGATGGAGGCGGCTCAGGACCGCTATTGTGGCGTCGTATGGGGGAGGCCATGTCCAGCTGTGGACATGTATGGGTTAATATGATGAATAGTGGACATGACTGAAAATTATAAGCCACACGTAGTCCCGCGTTGATGACTTTTACGCAATCATCCGCAACAGAACAGCATCCCTGATTGTCCAGCATTATTTTATTTATCTATTATGTTTTTATTAATTCGTTTTGATTTTATTTTTTCTTAATAATTTTTCGTAAAATTCTGCCTAATGTTACTAAGAAAGAGTGAAAACTCCTAGTACAAGTATTTTATACTGAAAAGTAGGCTTCAAAATATTATGTGTGATAAATGTGATAATCATGTAGGTACTTTGTGAACGAAATAAACTAAAATTAGATAGAAATAAATTTCTATTACTAACTATGGCTATAATATGTACATTTCCATGATCACGGTGCATATAGTGACCCGGTCCTTTGGGAGGCATGCGTGGAGCCGAAGCCAAACAGCACAGAGGCCCTTTATGAGAATTAATCTAAAGGCGAGAGCTACACATAGCGGGCATCATCCTTGGTTGTAATATGTACATTATTGTGAAGCTGAGATAAAAATATTGTACTGTAGTCTCACACAATTTCTGACACAGAAACTGATCAGATCACCTACTGAAGTGATTATTATGCTACTAACTACAAAATGCCTAGCAATAGTTAGTATCTAAGGTTTCTTACGATTTATAACCTATTATAATTCAATCAGCGTTAAAAGTAAATGTTAACTAATAATTGTATAACAACGGCTGCCCGTAATTATTGTTACAGTGGCCAATTAATTATAACAACTTTATGAATTAGTTTTGTTTAGATACAGAATGATTCGAAGGATACGTTGTTTTGTCAAAATTAAATAAGAAATAGTAGGAAAAATTTGAGTTGAACTTGCGTCTTCATTTCACAGACTTTAGAGATGTCCACTTCATAAAATACTTACCTTCGCCCACCGCGCCACTTCACAAAAAGCCATCATTTCGTCAGGTCGAAATAATGGCTTTTTCTATTATAGCTAAATAATCATCAGTTCAGTTGTGCCAACCCACCTTGCGTGGGATAACGTCCGGAAGAAGAACCATCAGTTCAGTCTCTGAAGTTGCATCACCTGTAACTTCACATACCTTGTTGAAAGATCCAGCGACGCAGGAATCTAGACTCCATATTTTCACATAATTATTATATAAGTCGTTTTTCATCACCTGTTTCCCCACAGGCCTTGAAGGGCCCAGTGAATAGACGGATTTCCTAATTTCTACCAATAATCGTGAGTTATCATTAGCATTTTGTATCATTCTGTACAACCACAGACCTTGAAGGGCCCAGCGACGTAGGAGGCTAGGCATTAGGCCGCGGCTAATCGCGCCCAGATTAGCTCAAACGAGCCGACCAGTAGGCGTAATTCTATTCTATTCAATACTGCGTTTATACGTAGAGGAGACCTTATCGAAATTATCTTTAGCCTATTTGTCTATATTTTACCCTTAACCTATTTTTATTAAATTCGTTTCATAAGATGCAATCTCAAACGTGCGCTAGCATCCAAGAGTGACAAAAATATAAAATCGAGACTTGTAACTGACCGGATTGGAACTGTTTTGTTTTCAAAACCAGAATTTAAACTTCTTAAGGCTGAAGAAACAAAGACATCTCTACAAAAATGTCATATTATGAAACCAATTTTAAATCATTCAAATTACTCCGGAAGCAAATGCAAATAATTTTTAACTGCTTTAAATGCATCTTAGTTCATTTTCTCGATAAGCTAGTAAACACAATGTGTATTAGATATGTCATATCTAAATCGCTATTACAATGTAAGCAGGGTCTCGCTCGTGCTTCGATTTAACCTTGAATGGTGACCGACTCTCGTCAACAAGCCTCTGACTAATGTCATTAAAGTAAGTCAGGCAGCATTTACACAGAAAACAGTAAGGGCTCATATACACGAGCGGCAAAGTGCCAACGGCAGAGGTAACTGTAGCGACACGCGCCGACGGCAGCCGTCGGCGCATGGACGGCTGCTGTCGACAGTCGCCGGCTGCCGTCGGCGCGATTTTACAGTAATAATTTTACCGAAATATATATTTGTTTAAAAATACATCTGTCTATATCAATAGAAATTGATTTATAAATTAACAGTGGGTATTGAAGAATGTACGTACACGTACTGAAGAAATTTCATGGTATAAAAGATAGTGAAACCGAAATCAACAGCATCGTGGTAAAAGCTGTAGTTTATAATTATATTTTTCTTTAATTATATTTTAATTATATTTTATTTAATTTTATAATGTTAGTTTATAATATATCAGTCCTATTTTGATTTATTAATAATTTTAACTCATTATATTATAGATTTATATAAATACTTTAGGTACCTATAAAATCCTACGATAATCTTTAGAATGCGACTTTTAGCTCCATTTCCCTCAGAAACAATAAGCTACGCCGAACTTCAATAGGTACTTTGGTTAGGTTTGCTTTTAACAAATACTTATGCTGAATAGAATATTGCAACCCAACAATAATTTTAGTAAGGTAAGGTGAGTTGAGGTAAGATGGAATGGTTTTTCGATGAGATGATCAGTGTCGTGTTTGAACCGGTGTAGAAGAATACATATAAACTTTAGCTGAAAATAAATTAGTGTTCATTGAAGGGCAAATAGTATATTTTTATATTAAATCGATAACAGCCTGATAAATCTGTCCTGGAAGTAGAAAAATACAAAACAAAATATATTTTTCATGAAACTAAAACAGGGGGAAGATGAAAAGGAGATGGGGTAAGATCGAAAAAAAAAACTAAAATCGTCAAAACTTATATTAGACAACGTTGAGGGTCCCTTGTCTATAGAGTTTAGTACCATAAACATTCAGAACTGACTGAAACGCCAAATTACCTATTTTTGACAAAGATATAACAGATTTTTTTTTTAGATATTTCGAACTTACCCCGCCGCCGGGAGAAGATTGAAGTAGAGTTTCTCAAACTTTGCAACCTAAATCGCTTAAGTTTGGACAGAAAATAAAACAATCTATCAACCAAAAACTTTTTATTGTACATGAAACGTAATCTACGCTAATATTATATTCTATAAAGGCAAATTATAGAATATAATATATTTAGGAACTAAATGCTTTAATAATCTACATTAAACCTAATTCTTATGTTATATTATATAAGACGACACAGACATCCTAGTAAGAAAATCGGTTAGCAACTTTACCTACAATGACATCAAATTATTGAGCAAGCTTCAACTAAAAATACTAAAACAGAAGCCTTAAGTTACAAAAGGCAATGGATCTACGTATAAAAAGACATCTGAGTAAGAAAATCGGTCAACGACTATACAAATAGATCAAATTATTGAGCAAGATTCAACTTGTAAACACTAAAACAGAAGTCTTAATAGTTAGAAAAGTCAATGGATCTACGTAAAAAAAGAAATCCTAGTAAGAAAATCGGATTTCTCAAAAATACTAAAACAGATGTATAAACAATTACTATAAAACAATGGAAAGTTAATACAAAATATATCTTCGAATTCGAAATAAAAAGTTAAATTCTACAATAGGTAAAACGTTACATTTAAAAAAATGTAACCTGCCTATTTCATACCTTCATTATGATGTATAGTTTGAGAACATATGGCTTTTAGTATGACATTTGAAAAAGGGGTAAGATGAAAATTTTTATATGTTCGTCTTACCCCGTCGATTATTTCACGTGGCACACAACCACGCGCTCTAAGCCGCAACCGATGACTGAGGTGTGTGACCCAACAAAATGGTGGCCTCGTAAATGTTAACAGCACTGCCAAAAATATTTTAAATCTGGAGATATTGAAGTCTTTTTGTCTTACCCCGATTTTCATCTTACCTCAACTCACTTTACCGTAAACAAGCTTTCTGTCTAACTGCACCAGAAATCAACCTCGTCAATCAAACTCACACCCTATTTGAAGGCAGATAAAGTCGATTTTTCCATACTAGTACTGATTAGCAAAAGGAATTTGTAATAGTGCAAATCGGTCTTCGTGATCAAAGTAATAACTCGTGTGCAGAATGAACGCTTATACATAAACTAACTTTGTTGTACTAAGTCTTAACATTAAGTTATTGCTATTTGGTAGGTAGTTTATGTTCCCAATGATGTATTAACAAAATACCGAACTACACTCTATCCAATTTCAATGTGCAGTGTTTATAAGCGAATTAAACGAATAATTTGTGAAAAAAACCTGCTATAAGCATTACAGAAACTAGAAGGAATTTCACCATTTTTTGATATTTTTTTCGTACTTTCCGATTCATTTTGAATAAACGATTGATTTCAGAAATATGTTTGATTATTTATAATGTTGAATATATTTAGCATGTTTGCAGCGCGACAGATTTTTGAATAAAGGTGTCTATCATGCATAAAAAATCGCTTGAAAATAACTCGATTTGGTGGTCAAAATTAGTTTCGCTCACATTTAAATATCATTATGTTTTTTGAAAAAATAAACCACTACAAACATAGCTCTTTTTCATCCGATTACGTATGGAAAATTTCATTAAGATCGGGGACATAGTTTCCAAGTGAAGCGGAAAGTACGTTTGTATGGGGTCTAAGGCTATCCGCTTCGTTCTTAAATACCGCCCCCAAACAATTGTTTGAAACCTCATTTAGGATTTGCTATAGCACCACGTTTGGTAGGCAGATTGGTGATGGCAGTGGAAGTGTTAAAATACAAAGAAAGCTGCTGCCATATCTCAAGTAGGTCACCGTCATCATTCGAAGGAATTAAAGTAATTGGCCGCAATACCAGAAGCAGGCAGCGTAGCCTGCAATGGCCGCAATAACAGAAGCAGGCAGCGTAGCCTGCTTCTGTTATTGCGGCCAATTACAATCTGGGTCTCTTCAAGACAAGAGTGAATAGATGTCTACAAGACCTTCGTGATACACCGTCGGCCACATCGTCACTTTCCATCAGGTGAGATTGTGGTCTATCGACTATAAAAAGGTACTCTTGGTTCCCGCAGCTCAGTTGGGGTCGATTTTTACGCCACAATCGTCTCTACCATCTTTATTCACTTGTTATGGCTCCAAGGTCTAGTGCAAATTGTGCTCTACGATCCTTAATTAGTCTTATGCAGGTCCGTTCAATAAGACTTTCGAAATCGTCCGTCCAAGATCCAAGAAAACAAGGTCTGCTCCTCCGGGACTGACACTTGCTCACGTCACTGTACAGTTGCCACTTTATTATTTCAACAAAACGTAGAAATTTGGAAACAAATGTGATAAGGATCAATTGAAAAATCAATAAAAAATTACAATTCTCAATGATTGTCAATTATATTTCTTAGATCAGTCAAAACAGCGTTAGTTAAACACGAGTCAATGTGATAAATATTTGATAAATACAAAACCACATCGTATTATCACATTTAAACAGGTAAAACACTAAGTTCATGGAGTTACGATTTTACGCTACTGGTAGCAGATTCGTCTTCTCATTCGCCGATGGCGATGATGACGTAGGCAAGGTACACCCACGTGACCATCGTGTCAACGAAGACCATACCTTATATTATTACTAGCTGCTGCCCGCGCCTTCGCCCGCATTTTATCGGGATAAAAATAGCCTATATGTTATTCCAGGTCCCAAACTATACCCATACCAAATTTCAGCCCAATCGGTTCAGTAGTTTTTACGTGAAAGAGTAACAAATATCCATACATCCATACATTCATCCATACAAACTTTCACATTTATAATATTAGTGGGATACCATGCGTCCGTCCAGTCCATCTCGAAAATGGACGTCCAATGATTCAACACTCGCTGAAAATCTCTCGCGCGTGCAGTTGACCCTTAAGCTGCTAAAAACAAAAAGCAAGGAAATTCACAATTCCTTTGTTTTAATTACAATGCGAAATAATTATGCAAAACAAAGCCCTTTACTAAATATGCCTTTGTCCAATACATATTGCAAGATAAATATAAATACCTATTAGGAATAAATACCTATAGGAATAATACCTATTAGGTATGAATATCTATAGTTTAAATCACTACATAATTATTAACAAAGTTCTCCGCCACGTACGTCTCTTTGTCTGTCTGTTTGTGTTTAACTCTAAAACTACTGAACGGATTTTCAATCAGTTTTCACCAATCGATAGAATGATTCATGAGGAAGGTTAAGGTACATAATTTGTCGAGGTTTCGTGTAAATTGAATGAAATATAATGATAATTGTTGGAAATGTCGGAAACAGTCAAGCCGCCTGGGAGCTTTCATTGCAAACGTTGCCTAATCTCATTGAGATATAACAAAACAATACAAGGTGGGATATTCCAATTTTATAGATCTACGAAAAAACAGTGATGGCATATATCTTTTAAGGCGCAGAGTGATGCGACACTAGCGCCACTCTTTAGTTTTTCTTGTATTATCGTTATGGAAAAGAATTACTAAAAGTTCTCACCGCCAATTGATAATACCCAGTATAAACTATTTTTCGATACTTCTGTAAAAGTTTTGTTTTATTTCGATCAAACAGAAAATGCCTTTGTTGGCCACCAAACGCAATAAACCATTTTTTGCTAATACTAAATGAAACAAAACTATGAAAGAGTAGCAAAAAATTGTTTATACTGGGTATTATCAATTCACGGTGAGAACTTTTGGTAATTCTTTTCCATTACGATAATACAAGAAAAACTAAAGAGGGGCGCTAGTGTCGCATTACTCTGCGCCTTAAGGATAGCTAACTGTACCCATTCTATCGTAATAATATGCTCTACTACCCGTGCCAAACCAGCGCTGGGTGGACAGACAAGTGTTCGTCCAGCACAATGCTGAGGGAAGGCCATGTTTGCCCTAACTCTGCTGCGCAATGAAAGTCTCTACTTAGGTTTAATTAGCCGTAAGTCATTTTATGTACTGTGTGGTAGTTTTTAGGCAAATATATAAATTTCTATTTCTTTCTATTCTTTCTATTTCCATGCGAAGCCGGGGCGGGTTGCTAGTTCGGTGTAAATATCTATAGCATGACAGAATGGGTGTTGGCGTGATAAGTCAATAGGTGTCATTGTGTACAATGAATCATAGGCAAAAGTGAATCACTTGCAGGACTTTGTTAGATAAATGTCTTTGTTCAAAGCAATATTGTATATTAACAGACATAAATAAATAATTAATATAAATAACTAGCTGTTCCCTGCGGTTTCACCCGCGTTAAATTCGTAAGCCGTGTAAGCCGTGAATCTCCCATGGGAATTTGATGTTTTACCAGGACAAAAAGTAGCCTATGTTACTCTCCATCCTTTCAACTAACTCTATGCCAAAAATCAAGTCGAATGGTTTCTTAGTTAGATCGTGAAGGAAGGACAAACAAACAAACACAGTTTCGCATTATAATATTAGCTAGGATTAGTATTCTGGACAATCTAGACCTCATCTCAAGGCCCCAAGCAGAGCTTGTGTTATGGGCACTACTAGATGACTGATGTACTTCGGACTAGTTGCTGCCCGCGCCCTCACCCGCGTTTTATCGGGGTAAAAAATAGCCTATATATATTGTTCCAGGTACCAAACTGTGCCCATACCAAATTTCAGCCAAATTCAGTTCAGTAGTTATTCTGTGAAAGAGGAACCAAAATCCATACTTACAAACTTTGACATCCTACTAATGTAATAAATGTGAAAGTTTGTGTGAATGTTTGTTACCACGTATATCCGTAATTACTTAAGTTATTTAGATGAGGTATGTAGATAGTTTAAGTTCTAAAATAACCATAGGCTTATATAAAATTAAAAAAAAATAACCTCTGAGGGGGTTAAAAATGGTGGTAAAGTTTCTATGGAAAATTATTATTCCTTGGCTCGATTCACTCAAAACTCTGTATAAATAAACTACAATGCACCTAAATAACTAATAATTTCATTTTTCTTTTTCAAAAATCACCCCTAAAGGGGGTTAAGCAGGTTCGTAAAGTTAGTATCAAAGATTTTATTCCTTGGTTCGATTCGCTCAAAATTCGATTCGGGCAAAACCGCGGAGCGCAACTTGTTAATAATATTAGTAGGATTTTATTATTTAACCTCTTGACTTCTTTATTACCCTGATCATGCATATTGCACTACTGTAGTTTAACCGTTAATTATTGCACTGAGGGAGAAGAGGTTATATTATTAAGGGTACCTTAAAATACACACTTTATAGCAGAATAGCTGCTGCCCGCCCCTTCGCTCGCATTTCATCGGGATAAAAAATATGCCTATATATTATTCTAGGACCCAAACTATACCCATACCAAATTTCAGTCCAATCAGTTTAGTTATTTTTGCCTGAAAGAGGAACAAACATCCATACATACTTACAAACTTTGACGTTTATAATATTAGTAGGATTTTGTCATTGAACCTCGTGACTTCTTTATTACCCTGATCATGCATATTGCACTACTGTAGTTTAACCGTTAATTATTGCACTGAGGGAGAAGAGGTTATATTATTAAGGGTACCTTAAAATACACACTTTATAGCAGAATAGCTGCTGCCCGCCCCTTCGCTCGCATTTCATCGGGATAAAAAATATGCCTATATATTATTCTAGGACCCAAACTATACCCATACCAAATTTAAGTCCAATCAGTTTAGTTATTTTTGCCTGAAAGAGGAACAAACATCCATACATACTTACAAACTTTGACGTTTATAATATTAGTAGGATTTTGTCATTGAACCTCGTGACTTCTTTATTACCCTGATCATGCATATTGCACTACTGTAGTTTAACCGTTAATTATTGCACTGAGGGAGAAGAGGTCAAAATAGTTACAGTGCCTTAAAATATACACTTTATAGCAGATTAGGGTCAGAATGATAAAGCAGATGTGGGCTGCGAATCCTCCTAATCATATTAATTATAATTGTCAAAGTTTGTAAGGATGTTTGTTACTCTTTCACGCAAAAATTACTGATTAGGCTGAAATTTGGTATGGGTATAGTTTGGGACCTGGAATAACACATAAAAAGATAAGAAAATATTAACAAAGTAGGAACTAAATTACTTATCAGTTTAACTTATGTAAAGAGTTCAAGTACTTGAAATCACTAAGAGGAATAGATATACCTACATAATATATGTACTTAGTAAATAAAAATCACAATTAAAATTTAAAATACACACAAACAGTCCACATTAAAAATTTAAATCTTAAAATTTTCATATATCAAGGATTCGCAAAAACATATATGTACGTATTTGCAGATTGTACAAACATTTTTCCCAATGGGAATCGAAGCTGCACCCTCCTGCGTCGCAGAGGGAACTGCGGCCGCCACGCCAGGTAGTTAGGTATATCTCGCATTTCGCTAAGGGTGCATAAGCGTCCGCATTCCGGTCCGCTCGCGACTCTTCATAACTCAATTGGGCGTATCTTGATTATGTTGAATGTTACGGTCAGCAGAAACGTTACAATACAAACGACCTTTGTGGAATAGAGGTGCAAGCAAGGTAAACCTATTGAGGGTTAGTAGATTCTCTACAATATTGCTGGAATTTTTAACACAGCATCATATATCCAATTCAAAATATAACCAATCCTACTTCCTACTTAATAATATGATAAATGTCAAAGTTTGTATGGATGGATGTATGGATATTTGTTACTCTTTCACGCAAAAACTACTGAACCGATTAGGCTGAAATTTGGTATGGGTATACTTTGGGACCTGGAATAACATATAGGCTATTTTTTATCCCGATAAAATGGGGATGAAGGCGCGGGCAGCAGCTAGTATTATAAAAAATATCAATAGTCTAACATTATTTATATTATATTATATTATATTTATTTATATTAGATTGAAATTGTTTTGTAAAAATAAAAATAGCTCCATTATTTCGCTAGTTTATTGAAATCTGATGATTTTTACGAAAATCTTTTATTTTAAAGAATTATACTACTCTACTCTTTAAGTTCCTTTATCATAACATTAAGAAAATGATATATTAAGAAAATCACACCGTCATTTTCTATTGGCATCCCTGAAGACTATACAGGCACTTTTTTCAGTAACTACTGAAAAGGATGGAACTTCGTTCTATTTTTTTGCAAACCCTACGCCCAACTAGCTACATGCCTTTCCGGATTCTATCGGGCAGCAAATCTCAGAAACTTAGTTAGAGAGAATTCTGAGGTAACATTGTAACTCACACTTGGCCGGCGTTATTTTAAAAGTAAAAAATATTGTCTTTGCTTTCCGCATAGTTCGCTAACGAATGTAAATGTGTTCTAAGAGTTGGAGACTAGGATTGTGGTGGACGTATTCGAACTTGGGCTGGGGTGAACGAAAGAGGTTTCGACCGTACTACTAGCAGGTGCCCATGGGCGATGGTAATCACGTTAAGTCATGGTGATTGTAAGGTCCGTCTGCTGGTCTGCCTGTTTTGGGATTAAATAGTAATTAGGCTGCGTTTTCGTTGCATTAAAAATCATATTATGTCATTGATTCAACAATGTTTCAAAGGATCAATAACTATCAAAGGCAAAAAATACTAAAGGTATAAACATATACATATGTACTTGAACTAAATGAAGCCCTTGGGAGATAGGTAGAGTCAACAACAAAAACTTCAGTTTCATAGAAATCTAAAACTTAGTGCAGCTCTATTATGCGACTATTGCCGTTGGCCGAAATTGTTAAAACTTATTGAGCGAAAAATATAATGTCAAAATCAATTTGACGTTGGATTGTTCACTTATTTCTTATTGTCTCAATTTTTTTTAACTCGTAGCAAGAATGAAGAATAAAGAAGATTAAAGAATCGTGTCCATCCTAAGTACGTCCGCTGCAAGTTTACATACAAATTAAAGTTTCTTGTATCCATCCATCAACGCGTTGATGTAAATGGAAACCTGTTAGGGTATGTTTGTACGTTTGTTGTAGGTATAAAGTAGGTATCTACTATAGGAAAAATACAGACGTATACGGTCGACTATAGGACGTAAAAGACTTTTATAGGTACTTGCTTGGCGTTGAGTTTCATACATAATAGTAAACACTAATTCTTGAAGTAAAGATCTGAAATCTACAATGAATTTAATTTTGTAATAATTTGGCGTGTTTTAAAAAAATTATAAACCGACTTCAAATTCTTTTACTTTTACACTATTTTGTAGTTTTGCGGGATAAATACTAATCCCCTGGGGATAGAAATTTTATGGAGCCACCTAGGGATCGTTTTCTAAATCATATTGAAAGAATTTTCAAAATCGACGAATTGAGAACCTACTCCTTTTGAAGTCGGTTAAAAATACACGGCAACAAAGTGCATTCTAGGTTTATTATGGCTAGCTTGTTTAAAAATATTCAAATCTAATTTGGGTGAAGTATGTACTAAAACTAGGTACAAATGCCTATGTACCTAGATTTAGTAACCATTGCCATACAGCGAGGCAATGCAGCCAGCGCAGCGTCTTGGGTACGCTTCCGACTGGTATTGATATGGACCAGTTGAGTTATCTGTAGATTGTTTGCAACAGTCTGCAGTTAGCTCAATTGTTTCAATTGTAAATACTAGTTTAATTTATTCATATAATTTGATTGACAAAGAAAATAACAACCAAATAATAATTATAAACAAATTAAACTAGTATTTACAATTGAAACAATTGAGCTAACTGCAGACTGTTGCAAACAATCTACAGATAGCTCAACAGGTCCATATCAAAACCAAATTATTTTTTGTTATTTTCCTTGTCAATAAAAGCTTTAGTTCAGTTTTAGGAATTCCTAGCTTAATGTGATGGTGCTAAACCGTAAAATGCTGAACATTACGCACAGCATCATCAAATACAATAGGTCCAAAACAAACCGAGCCCTCAGATAAACCTAGCTATTGCCTACGCCTACACTCGCGTTCTTACGAAATAAAAGTAGCCTAAAGGTAAATCCAGCCTAGAACTATTTCTCCGCAGGTTTCAAACCGATCCGATTCAATAGTTTTGGCGTAAAGGGCCAAAAAACATTTAAACATCCTTATCCTTAGTGTATTATATTAAGTGTATCAGTTATCTAGTACCCATAACACAAGCTCTGCTTAGTTGGGGCTAGATAATGCTGTGTGAATTGTCCAGCATTATTTATTTATCGCACCTTAGTCCTTTCTTCTCAGATACTGGGAAGAGTCATCCCATGAGACTGTTCCCATGGTATGGCCATAAATCTGTATTTATGGGATAAATTGTAGCCTATGTTTTATTCCAGGCTAAGAATTACCTGTAGATATGCTAAATTTCAGGCCGTTCCGTTCAGTAGTTTTGGCATGAAGAAGTAAAACGTCACGAAACGGCTCTGTCGGAAGACCAGCGTTGGTTGTACACACATACAACTAACCCATGCTGAGACAGGGAGCGTTTTGTGACTCTAGCAACCTGTTTTCTTTTTTATGTTCATTTCTTTATAATTGTATGTGTCTGAGTTACAAATAAACGTTTCTATTTCTATTAAAAAGATACTCTATGGATAAAAAACACAGATCAAATAGATCTGTGGTAAAAAATCCATACAAATATCTAAACATTCAAACATTCCCATTTATAATATTAGTGTGATACGATTGCTTATAATGCTTTATGCCGTGGGGTCGCGGCGTACGAATATCGACCCCTCCAACACAACCCGTGGATGTCGTAAGAGCCGACTAAGGGAACCTACCAGAGGAAGGGCAGCAGCTTCCTTCTGAGTATTTTTCAACACCAACACTGCGCAACATCACCAATCCGCCTGCAAAGCGTAGTGATCATGGCAAAAACCCCCGCCATGGGAGACCATCCACACGATGGACCGACGACATCGTAGCGGGCGCATATTTGTGGCGTCGTATGGGGGTGGCCTATGTCCAGCAGTGGACGTGTATGGGCTGATATGATGATGATGATTGCTTAAAAACTTATTAGATTCAGACTAGTATTGAATCAATATTATACCAGTCATTGATATGGATCAGTTGAGCTACCTGTAGATTGTTTGTAACAGTCTGCAGTTAGCTCAATTGTTTCAATTGTAAATACTAGTTCTAATTTGATTCTATTATTTGATTGTATTTTTTTGTTTATGAAGGTTATCTTATCTATTTACCATTTATTTTCTTTAGTTCCAGTTCAGAAAACGGATAAACAAGGCGGTACTATTAGGGTTCCCTAACTTAGCCTCGGCAGAAACCTTAGGTTCCTATAATTTCCCAGTGATGCTGATGGATCTTTTTTTTTAAATTTAATTTTCTGAAACCATCACAAACATAAAATTGTAAAGTATAATTGTAATTTTTTTCTCGAAATATAGCAAGAAATTAACAAAAAAAACCGCTAGTAGGTAGTACCTATACCTATATCATAATACTTCTCTTTAATGTCAGACAAATTGATATGTTATGTATTGTTGAATGATTCTTGTTGACAATAATATAATATTAACTATTGCTCGGAATAAACCGCCTATCATTTCTTAGTGATGATTATTTTTCTTGAATTTATTTCCTTAAACAACAACATAAAATTATTCAACCGTTATCTAAAGCTGACATTTACGAAGGTGCGCCTGCGATGCAGGTTCGATCTGCAGACCACACAAACCCAAGGTGGGAACCTTGGGTTTGTGTGGTCTGCAGATAAGTAGTTGTTCTGGGTGGCTTTCTAGTACTACTTGTCTATGCTAAACCGCGGAAATACAAACGGACATGGCAAAACTATAAAGGCGCTCGCCCACGGCTACTTTTTGTAGCAATCCAAACACGCGACAGCATCGAGACTGTATTGCGACTGTATCGATGCGCGACCGCGACGACATCGGGGGAACGAAGAGCACCGCAACACGCACGCACAAAAAGTAGCCGTCGCGTCGGAGCGCGCTCTAAGGGTTTCTTATTTTCTACGGAACCCTGGGCCCGTGCTCTTAAAAACGAAATCGAAGTTTCTGATTCTTTTTCGCTAATCTTATGCAATGGACATATGAGTTGGTTTTGCACGAACACGAAAAAGGAACTTCGGTTTCCCTTTTCCGAGTAGGCCCCCTGAAATCAGTTCATCCGCTTGGGAGCTATGAAATACGCAGATGGACACGTTAAACCTTCATCATGCAAAAAAAGTTTGCACGGGATATTCACTATAAAATAATGTTTAGAAAAGATTCGGTTTCGATTTGGGCTGAAAAACTAGAAGGGCTATTATGAATTCTATGTTTCCAAAGATTTAAATCGTTATTAATCTTTATTAAAACTATAACTAAATTATTCCTCTTCATTTTTAATCTTAAATTCAAAGAGATCTTTCTTCATAACTTTGTTGTATTTTATGTATTTATTCAATAATATATATATCATCATCATCATCATCCCATACACGTCCACTGCTGGACATAGGCCTCCCCCGTACGACGTCACAAATAGCGGTCCTGAGCCGCCTCCATCCATTGACTCCCTGCGACCGCTACGATGTCGTCGGTCCATCGAGTGGATGATCTCCCATGTAGGGGGGGATTTGCCATAATCACCACGCTTGGTAGGTGGATTGGTGATCGCAGTGTTGGTGTTTCAAAATACTCAGAAGGCAGCTGCTGCCCTTCCTCTGGTAGGTTCCCTTAGTCGGCTCTTACGACATCCACGGGTTGAGTTGGAGGGGTCGATATTATATATGTAATTATATAATTTTATATAAGATATATAGGTTGTATAGTATTGTACTATAATATGTATTAGTATGTATATTATATTATGTAAGTAGGTTAAAACTAAATCTTTTGTCCTGTACTCATGCACATAGACCCACCATAACTTTATTTCTCTCTGCCAATAAGGTTTGCTGGAAGAAAACTCTTTTTAGGGTTAAGCTCGCCTTTGCCATGTATTTTCTTTTTAAATGTTTTCTTGTAATATATTTTTATGGTGCAATAAAGAATTAAGAATAAAAAATTTAATCTTCGTATGTTTCATTGTTTTAGTTGTAGTTGTACTATTAATTACTTTATAATGTGTTTAGGTACTTTGTATTAATTATTTTAGCAGTTTTTTTTATATTTTCTGCGTTCTACAAGAACTTTAAATGGCGGAAAAGTAAATCCCGTAAATCGTAAAACAACCTACCCTACCTACTTGGGTGTAAATTTTTATGTAGAATGGTCAATGTCATTAATCCTAGTGTAGGCGCGCTTTCCCGTGGAACGTTAGTGGACGCGTGGGGAGAATTTTGCCGCCCATGTTAAATTAATTATTTTGCGAACATATAGCTAAAAATTTCATATTTTTTTATTTTAGGGACTTTAAACTAAACATTAGCTGTAAGAAAATTAAAGATTAATTTATAGTAGATAACTAATTATAAAGTACTTTAAATAAGAATCATCTTTGGAAAATAATATGTTTTTTAGGAACAAGTTTATCACAATCTTCATAAAATCTTAAAAGAAACTTAAAATAGAATAAAATTATATGTCATCGCCTTCGATAGGATGTTATCCAGCAAAACAGCCTTGGCATATGTACGCACAGTGTTCATGGCACAGTAACTTTGAGCATAAATTACACCCTTTTTGATCCTCCTATTTTTCTTAGATGGTTTTTCTTCCTTGCCCTCCTGAAGAAGAAGGTTAGTCTTCTGGTTATACACAGCGAGCGATTTGCTTCCTCAATGTTAAATTGAATATATTGATGCAAGATCTTCTAGTAATATGTTGTTTGGTAAGGGCCAAAACGATGACTTTCAAATACAGTCTTCGTAACATTATGTACTCAGTATTTGCTTAACTATTTATTCCTGCGATGTACAAAATTAAATCAAAATTGAGAAAAATAATCTCATCTACTTTAGGTTTAATAAAATAGTAAGAAAATGAATATAAACAATACAAATTCTAGTTTTAGTAATAATCACAGTAAATAATTTTCCTTACGTGAGTAGGCGCGCCGTGACAAATTTGCCGCCGCGCGATACCCTGTGGCAACAACCCTCTCTTCCTGCAGCCGCCCGTTGACCGATCGGGATCAAATTTACGACACAGGTAGATGAAGAAAGGAGAGGCAGCTACTCTAAAGCTTGACCTTGATACGCGAGTAGTTGTCAAAATAATTAAATTTGTTCACCAAAGGCGGCAAAATTGACATAGCACGCCCACTCTAGGGAAGCGTGTTTTGCAATTAAAACTAATTGCAACGGCCATTTAATAAAATTCGTATTACAGAACATCAATATAAAACAAACGAATAAAATTAAATCAGCGTCTAAGCTATTTTCCTCCACATAATCCGGTTGTCAATAGAACCGGCTTACGGCACCCCCTGGTGAGCACCAACACAAACTTGGCAAATAAAATGCTAATAGTAAATCTGTTTTCATTAAATCCTAAAGTAGTAGAATTCCTTTGCCCTTAGACCAGTTCTGCTCTGAACATAATTGGTTCTTGGCCGCATTAGTACTCGGTGATTATTTTATAATGCTGCTATTTAAATACTGGCTTGGTTCCAATAATATGTACGGATTCTATATGGATAGTGGCGCCGCTAACGGATAATACTAGAACTTAAATCAACCCCTTTCTCCTGTGCTGCCACCCTCGGAGAAAGATTTCACTTCGTCACGCTCCAATTTCCTAAGAAGTTCCGCTACTCGGTACTAGGTGGCGCACGATTTGGTAGGCACTGATGTGTGCATGTGTGAGTGAATGACAGAGCGAGACCGCAAGTGAAAATAAAAAAGGAGTAAAATAGACAGCAATATGTGCGTGTACAAAGGCGTGGTTACGTGAATGCATGCGATTTTTTTTATCGCAAAAATGGCCGGAACTTTACACTCATCGCATTAGATCGTAAAGTCACAACTACGCTAGACGCGTCGCGGATTAGATTCTGTTCCACAGATTTAAGGTTGAAAATAGCGAATCAAATTTTTGGACACAGTTTTATACGATGAGCTACAGTAAAATAATCGCCGTCACAACCGTCGGGTCGTCACTAGACAGAGAGGACGTTATGTCAAAAGCGTCACGATAGAAAAGTGCCGTGCGATAACCGTTAGAAGAAAGGGGACGGGGAATTAGCGAATGTGTCCGTTAGAAAGAGATGTCGCGAAAAAAATATACGAAAAAAGCTGTTTTTAGTGAAGTTGCGCGGTGCGATAGAAATTACAGAAACATGGGCGCGGTTTGAAAAAACTGTCAGGGGCGCCTGCGCCCTAAGTAAAAACCCAGTGCGGAAGTAAAGGGGGAAAGAGACGTTGTATTGGGCAGTATGTGTCGAGGTGCACTGCTCGCCACCCGCGCTGCTAAACAATAAACCGATAATTATTGCGATTAGGAGTCTGCCTACCGTTAGTGCACGCGATTCACTGTGACAACCTTTTCAAATTTAGAATGTGCTGTGTCCTAAAGTCTTATACAGGATGTCCGGTAATGAGTTACCTACGACGTGTTTGTTCGATAGTTTTCTCGTCGCTTTCCCGCTCAAATAACCTCAAATTTGGATTTCGATGTTTGCTCAATGAATTGGACAGTGAATGTTAATGTTGACTAAGCTACTGTGAAAATTAACAACTGCTTGACAAAATTTGTAATTTTTTGTGTCAACTGTAAACAAACGCTCGGGAGGAAATTGGACATAAGTAGTAGGTAGGTAGGTAGGTATGTCTGCGCAGTTGGTCAATAAAATAAACGTTAGTCAACCTTACAAACTTAAAAGAGTAAATACCTATTCTGATAAGAATTAACACAATTAACATCAAATACTTAGTTCTGTGTAGTATTGTATCGGTTTACTTGTTTAATGAGTTGCACTAACAATACCTACATAACCTAGTTGTAAAAAACTTGCAATTGGCCATCATGTCGATAAAATTGTAGGTAGGTATTTATAGTTTCACATTGCAAAATATATGACACATTATACCTACATATGTATAGAAATATCTACTTAAGTACTTTATAACAGTTGGTGTGGCTATCTAAGAATGTCAGGTGAGACATAAAACAACACTTGGCTTCTCGTTAGATAAAATTTCATATTTATCTATAACGTCTTATCTTTCATAGTTTTATTGCCGATAAATAATAGAAATAAAACAGTATATAACATACGAGTTATATTTATGATTCAACTAAAAGCATATAGGTACTTTAGTATTAAGAAAAAAATATTTCTAACATTAATATAAAAATTATGACGATAAGGTGGATTGAAGAGAGAAGAGAAACTTATGCCGTGACTTAAGTCGATAGACATAAAATTTGCTTTAACGATAGCAAATTACATACTTATATAGTATGCAATCAACAGGATAAACTTGGCAATAATTTAATAGATAAGACAATATAAATTCAAGCTAGGCTTGATAAATACGCAGCTCGAGTGCTTCCTGTCATATATACGCAGGAAGTCGTATCTTAATCCTAATCTGTGAACACTGGACAGGTTGGAGCTATAGCAAATGAAGGAACTGGTATCAGTTACCATGATATCATGGTCAGATAATGTTACTACAGTGCTATTAATAGGGCAGTAAAAACTATGAGCATGCGCGTAATAACACTTACATACATATAGCGATAGACAACCTATTGAACTGGTAGAAATCGCTTCGAAGCAATAAATCCACCCAATGTACCTAATTTAGTATTTCATGTTAGTGTCTGTGGTGTACTAACAATAAAGAGTTATATATATATGTATAGTAATTAGGTAGATAGGTTCAAAAAAATCGTTTTTGCTGTCCGAAATGAGATATATGTCTTCTTATTGATTCTTATAGTAACTATCCAATTATTCGTTAAAAAGAAACCAGTTAAAAGTGGGCCTACAAACGTTAACTCAATTAATAATGCAGTTTTAAGTCATAACGTCGTCGTAGCCATCATAGGTACATAACATAACACTCTTGATGGTAATAATATTTAACTCAAACAGACAACTTTTAATGTTCTTGCTTGGTCAACTTTCAAAAAACATCAAAGAATACTAATTAAAATTACGATTTACGAAACCTTTGGTATGCCTTAATCGTTGAAACCAATCTGTTACCGAAATTTTTAATAAGTTTGCCTCTACACGCAAGTGTCGAATAAATCATCTTCTCGACATATTAAAAATCTTCTTTTAAATATTACTATACTTAAATAACCAGTTATATATAATATAACTGGCTAGTCCCGTTCGATGGCCCGTTCTGACCAACAGAATTTAAAAAAATTAATTTGGTTTTCGAACGTGGGCTTTTGCGTGGGTGTTCGTTATGTCTTGTAGTATTCAAAGTCAACTGTGTAAATGTTATTTTTTTGAATGCAGCGCTCACATTTTATTCGTCATGCATAACACATTGGTGAGACAATACAAATAAGGTCATTCAACTCCTCGATTCTTCGATTTCCTTTCCTTTATGTTCATTCGTTAGTACGTTACAAGCTCATAAATTATTATATCTTAGAGCTATTCACAATGCTTTTCAATTTCCATTAGCATTTGAGGTAGAAATGTGAGCATCGATGGCTGGTATTAAGCCCGGCGCGATTCATTGAGCTGTGAAAACATGTCAATTAAACATACACGAGAAAACTCGATTCAACTGCTCGCCATATGTCTCGGTGAAGTACCATATTAGGCTCAAATGAAAGAGCATGAAACAGACACTCTTTATTAAAATTTCAAGACACTACTTTCATCCACGTACTTACAAAGTCTGACACTACACTATTGCATTTGGTTAGCATACGTTTGGTGCACGATGCCCCTCTCTGTATAGTGACATGCGCGCATCGCGCAGTGGCTTGCCCCATCTCGCTTGGCAGTATCACATCCCTAGTAGAGACGCATAGGAGCTAGATTGGCGCGTCGCGTATTTAAAATAGGTACGTTAGTAATGGATGGTACGTTGTCGGTGGGGTGGATGTGTGTGTGCGTCCCTCCCCGCTCTCCGCCCCCGCGCGCCGACGCGACTAGCGAGCACTTGGTTCAACAACACAATCCGTTGGTTCGGAGTGCGGCCGATGCTCGCTCTGGCCACTCGCGTAGCGTCTTCTTGTGACGACGATCAACGCGCGAACACGTATTGTCAATTGTTTTTTTTTTTCTTTAAACTCGTACGGGGTCTGCGTGCCCTAGCGGTTCCGGGACTTATAAGAATCGGGTTCCGAACAAGACTTAGAACTTTGATGGTGATCAATTCCTGTGGTAGCTTCTGAAGAGATAACGACTTAAAAAATCCTAGTTTACGAAAAAAATTACAAACAATGTGATAAATACCTATTCAGTGCTATTTTTTTAAATATCTTATAACAAAAAAATTACAAATGTCCTAAAGAATTAGAATATCAATCAATGGCACCAACGGCTATAGTGACCAATCGCAGATGGTACAATACCTAGTTGAAAAAATGGACATCCTGTATAAACAGTAAATTGGTAGCACCATTTAAAATAATACAGAAAATATCGTCTAAAACAATTAATACTAATCGAATGTGTCAATCCACTAAGTGACGTTGAGTGAAATGTGAAAGAAGATGGAATTAAAATACACTGGTGCCAAAGACTTAGAAACTCAACCAATGCCTGCACTGATCTCGGAAGAAATAAATGGTAAGTTTATAAAATAGAATAAAGATACAAGGATTTTTTTTTAAATAGTGACGTGTTCTATAAATCTTACTTCAAACCGCTTATCGAATGAACCTCGGGCAAAATTTTTTGTGCATGTTTTTTGTCAGCCACACCACACCTGACAAAAAACCAATTCTGTTTTTATAACTAATAAATGATAGTTATGAACAGTTACGTGACATTAATCCTTTTAACAAAAAATACTTGTCTTTATTTTATTTGACCTTCATAAAATAAATTATTTTACTGTACATATACATATTTATATAAAAAATTACATACAAAACTGAAAAATAGGTAGGTAGTATTGTTACGAAATAGAAGGCATCTTGTTTTTTTTTATTGTGTTAAATATGTTTTTATTTAAAGTTTTCCTATTGATACATTTGTATTTTATGTACTGTAAATAAGTACCTACCTAGCATAATATCAACCGGCGGCGGCACAGCAACAGCAAAATGTTGATAACAACCAGTCACATGTTTTTATCTTGTTACCACGATTAAAATACGGGCCCTTATCACGCGGCAAATATATGAAAAGTAAATAAAAAGGAATATAAACAAATTTATAAAAAAAAACTATCATTTATACCTACTACAATTCTTACACGCTGAGAAGCATCTTTACCTTTTATAACGAGAACTTAAAAAAATTACCTACTTTAAAAAAATACCATAGGTATAAAACTCTATAAAAGATCGATATCTTTTCTTTCATTTTATGTTGGCAATGTTTGCTGTATTACTTGAAAAAAAATTACAACCGACAACACAAATTACAGCTCATAACACTTTTGTTAACTGTAGACTTTTACAAAAAATCTAGAGGTAACCCAATTATTGTTTGTTAAATGTTAAATATAGTTAGCAAGTTTATTATGAAGTTCCTACCTAAAAATACAATGTAAGTACCTCAGAAATGAAATGCGATAGCAGTTTACAAAAACAAAAATAAGTAGGGATTATATCATCGCGTTGCTAATTACGTGGCCTATTAATCTTTTATTAGGTACTTAAACACCTACTACAGAGTTTTATTCTCTTGCCACATTACCTATCACAGTGTTTTTTTTAACAGTCAACTTTATCATTATTTTTGATACGGTGGCTGCCTATGTATATTTTTTTTTGCAAATACATATTAAAATTAGGTACCTGCTTACTTTGATTATCCACGCAAAAGATTACAACCCGCTTCATAAAATATTAAAAAATAGCTGCTGCTCGCGCGTTTGCCTGCGTTTTATCGGAATAAGCCTTTAGGTACCTATTCCCGGTCCCAAACTAAACGCATATCAAATTTCAGCCTAATCGGTTCAGTGGTTTTTGCGTGAAAGAGTAACAAATATCCATACATCCATTCATACAAACTTTGACATTTATAATAGTTATTTTATGTATACCTAGTAGGATTACTATTTTCATAAAAACTGTGCGAGTCATGTCCGCGCATCCTGTATATATATATATATTTTTTGTCATAGTACCTAGTGTACCTACCTATGTCTACAAAATATTATTTTATTCATTACTAGCTGTTCCCTGCGATTTCACCCGCGTTGAATTCGAATTTCACAGTTCTAAAGGGATAAAAAGGACTTTTTTCCCGTAAATCTCCCATGGAAATTTGATGTTTTCTTAGGACATGTTACTCTCCATCCTTCCAACTTACTCTATGCCAAAAATCAAGTCGATTGGTTGCTCAGTTAGGACGTGAAGGAAGGGCAAACAAACAAACACACTCTCGCATTTATAATATTACTAAGTTAGGAAGTTTATTTACAAACGTCACATGCAAATAATGATAGATACATAAATTAAATGAACACAGCGATAAGGAAAAATACTAAACACATATTTTTAAAAACGTTTATCGGTAAAAAATACATTGTTAAACCAATAACTAGATGATAAACATACCCACGGAAATTGGCGGTATTAGACCCGTGCCTCGGAAAGCACGTTAAGCCGTTGGTTCTGCGCCTATCCTCTTCACGGTCATGTTGGTTTGCCGTCCCATGCCACATCGGATTATGACGGTGAGGAATCAGAATCAATAACTTTATTTCTTTAGGCTTACAAAATAAGCACATAGAAAAGTCAAATTTTATACTATAAACATAGTTATTATTATCAAATAAGAAATAAGGTGTTATTGATATTCTCTTCACTTAAATTTTTTGTCCACTAGTGGAAGATGTGAAAAAGAAACCACTAGCACATTTATAAATCAGTTATGTGTCTAATACATGTTTATTTGCCTATCTAAATCTAATTTTTTATTAGGGAAAGGGAATAGAGAGTGCACCTTTACCTACGCACACACTTGTGCACTATGATATGTCCTGTCCTACGCACCTGGCTAGTCTCCGTTGAGACTGGCGGACGTGGTCGAAATTCGGACCCAGATTGTAACTTTTCCGGTGAATTATAATCTGGGTCTCTTCAAGACAAGAGTGAACAGGTGTCTTCTAGACCTTCGTGATACAACATCGGTCACATCGTCACTTTCCATCAGGTGGGATTGTGGTCAAACGAAGGTACTATAAAAAAATTATCATCTGTACAGATTGTCTCCAACATATCGTGTAGTTTGGTGGTTACCAATAGCAACTAGACAACTAGATGACCGATGTGGCGCGGCGGGCGAAGGTCTGCCTGCGATGCAGGAGGTTGCTGCTTCGATTCTCGCCTTGGGACAAATGCTTGTACGAAGAATGAATGAACACTTTGTTATACCTACTAGAAAAATAAAAACATTAATAAAAAATCTTATATTTAAACAAATATGAACAGTACAAAGGCGGCCTTATCGCTGAGAGCGATTTCTTCCAGGCAACCCTGGGATGGAGAAGAAGATATAAGAAAAATACGGTCTGCGAATATTTGTTCCTGGTGTTCTGAGTATTTTCTATGTATAATAAAAAATATCTATCTATGTATGTATTGAATTAAGTAGGTATATCAGTCATCTAGTACCCATAACATACACAAGCTAGCTTGTGGCTAGATGACGCTGTGTGGATTGTATTTATTTATTTATCATTATGAATGTACATAATAATTGCAATGACTGTACCTGACCTACTGACTAGGTATATCAATTGACGTGGTATAAAGGTTTTTTTTAACTGAACCTAAACTGGTACCTCTAAAGTACCACTAAATAGGTACCTCTAAAAGTCTCAAAATTTTTAAGATTAAACTAAACAGCTGGCTCGTAGAGAGGGCGTTTTATACATACGAGGAATTTTTAAATCTGAATATGAAATATGCAATAATTTCATCATGTGTTTTTTTTATTAATGAAAATTACTCAATGTGACGTTTTATTAAAAAAATTATTAATAAAGGTTTATCTATACCTGTTTATGGAGGGGGGGTTTTATGACTATCTAGCTGACCCAACAGACGTTGTCCTCTCATTCAATTCAAACAACAAATTTATTTCAAACGTGCTTAGCAAAGAGTAGGTACTTATATAACGCTGGGGCTAAGGTTACATAAAAAAGTTTTTAAACGTGAATTGTACCTCAACGTAAACAACGTTTTTTTTCACCAAAAAACCTGATTGGTAATTGTAAAATTTTTGTTACGCACCGGCCAAAAATTTTTAAACGCTATGAGTTAGAGATGAGTCCGGTGTTCAATAACTAACTCAGTGCCTGTTAGCATGGTCCTAAAATATCTAACGCTATTTTAAAATCCGCATACCGCTAGGGAATAACTGTGCAAAGCGAGCATCGCGCCTAACCGACCGTGAGCCATAACTACCCAACGCTTTAGTATCTATACTTACCTAACTATCATCTACGCATAGGTACTAGCGGACCGTTCACCCGTAAAGTTATGTAGCTGCAATAAGTATTTGGTATTTCTAACCAAATCGGTTAGAAATATATTGGGTAGAAATCAGGACAGGTATAGAGTATTGTAACGATATTTGGTACCAGTTGGTACTAGCGGTATTGAAACAAAATACCCAACTAATAACCGGTAGCCAAAATATCCAATAACTCCCATCCTTACTATGAGTTGACATTTATAGACGCGCTGTGGCGTGTCACAATGAAGGGTATTCTGCTGTGCCGTTGACAGGAGAAACAGCATCTTTCAACAAATATTTGGAAATTATCACTATAAAAACCTTAAATACACGTACTTTAGGCTAAAATTATTAAATGCATTCTTCAACCAGAGATGTTTGTTTCGAAACACATATAATAAAGGTATAAGTTAAGTTTTCTTAATATTTCTTAATTTGTTTGAATGAAAACTTCTACTAAGTATAAGAAAATATTTAAAAAATTTTGAATGAAATTGGTAAAGCCGTTCTCAAGTTATAGCTTGACCAGGAGGAATGCGGGTTCATTTTGATATACGTCCTACTAATATTATAAATCTGATGGATGGATGTATGAATGTATGGATATTTGTTACTCTTTCACGTAAAAACTACTGAACCGTTTAGGCTAGGTATGGGTATAGTTTGGGATTTCGAAAAACAAGGCTATTTTTTTTATCACGATAAAACGCGGGCGAAGGCGCGGGCAGCACCTAGTATAGGTATATACGTAGATACGCATAACTTCGATTGGCTACGTGATAATCGACTTTAGTAGGTACCTACGCCAATAGTTAAACCAAAGTACCTTTAAGTATATTTTTTTATTTTAACACAATTATTGCCATGGCGGTCATGGCGTAAGAATCGACTCCTTCAACTCAGCTGATAATTATAACTATATTACTTAACAATATGAATAAACTAGTGTTTAACCAAATATAAATAGTTAATAAGTTGTCATAAGGAATTTCTGCAGTTGACTGTACTTAAAGTTGCATAGCCTACGGCTAAGCTGAATCATTATTTTGAATCATCAAGACCTTTTTGCTTTATTGTACATACCTATATCATGTAACTAATGAGGTACCTACCTGTTTCTGATGCAATATAAGAGCAATTGTTGAGAATAAGTTTGAGAATACAGTAAACATCCTATTCATATTATGAATTTGAAAGTAACTCTGTCTGTCTGTTACCTTTTCACGCCTAAACGGCTGAACGAATCTTAATAAAATTTGGCAGGGAGGTAGATGGTATCCCGGGGACCGTCCCCGGGCGCTTTTCATATACCCTATGTCCGTACATAGGGTACATGAAAAGCGCGTGCGAAGTCGCAGGTAGCAGCTAGTAATACATAAAACAATAGGTATTTACATGATTTATTTATTTATTTTATTTAAAACGTTTAATTTATATATGTACATAAGTATGATATGATATACAGATATACAAAAAAAAATACGTGTGGTGTGCACCCACATAATTTATGTAGTACATAAATTACAAAACAGTACAGAAATTAAGTTAACTGTAGAGTATATATACTATACGTTTAATTTATATACATAAGTAAGTTTGTACATATGATATACAGAAATAATGAGAAATTAAATACAATACAAAAAAAAATTGTATATAGAGCGTACACTTTTTTCTAATTTTTTATTTAAGTAGGTACATAATTTATTTGTGCAAATAAAGAAAATTTACGTTTTAAACTAAAATAAAAAATCGGTCCTTATTGGCGCCCCTTTTTATTTCTAATAGCAATGTAACCTTATTTATTTTTTGTTCTACTAAAACTGCAATGTACTCGTAGAAATACTTTCACAGTAAATTAATTCTCTTTAATTACCAACTCATCACTTGAAACTCAGTCAGCAACTTATATATGTAGTCAGCTTGGACGGAAGCCATTTTGTCGTCAGTTTACAATTCACACGAGAAAATACTTGTTGTAATATCCCAGCTTGATTTAGTACTTTGTTGTGCTGGTTTTTACTGTTTACTTATATAATTAAGAAATGGCTTTTAATCCTGTTAGGGAAAAGGTCGATAAGGAGGACACGTAAATGGTTATGAGTTGTTATATTTTTTTCTATTATTAGATTGTAATTTTCTTTGTTAATAAAGTGTCCATAAAAAAGCAGTTATTATGTAAGTTTGTCACTACATAGTATAAAACAAAATCGCTACCCGCTGTATATCTGTCCCTATGTATGCTTAGATCTTTAAAACTACGCAACGGATTTTGATGCGGTTTTTTTAATAGATAGAGTTATTCAAGAAAGTTTATATGTATAGTTTAGTATCAGCATTGCACCCGTGCGAAGCCGGGGCGGGTCGCTAGTTTACTTAATAATTAAGAAATGGCTTTTAATCCTGTTATGAAAAAGGTCGGTATAAGGAGTACATGTAAATGGTTATGAGTTACTATAATTTGTTTATATTATTTGATTGTAATTTTCTATACAAGGGTTCACTTTTAAAAAATAGTTTATTATGTAAGTTTGTTTACAAAAGGTGTTTAACGGTTTCTTCTCAGAATAAAATTCAATTAAATAAATCTCGTATAAATCATAAATAATAACAAATCATTTATTCCAGGCAACACAGGTAGTCTATAATATAGCATATACAGGTAGTAAAATGGTGGACAAATCACAAAGCATCATCTAGCCCCTAGCTAAGCAGAGCTTGTGATATGGGTACTAGATAATTATGACTTATCTATATGGGAAGCAAAAGGTCCTACATTAAATACCTAGATAGACATTTTCACTATACATAGAACACGCAGAGCACCGGGAATAACTACAGATTGTAGAAACATTTATTCCAAGGCGGGAATCGAACCCGCAACCTCCTGCGTCGCAGCCTGACGTTTGCCCGCTACACCACAGATATCGCCTCATTCTATTGTATTTGCCGAATAACACTCATAAGATATTGTTAAAGACACAATTTTTATAAGCTTTTATTTCACTTGCATTTTGCAATGTGATAATGCTTGTTCGGGTGGAATCTCGCAACTCAATTTTAGACCAGTTATTCTCAACTGATTATGCTGAAATTTGGCATAAAAGTTCGGTGACACTGCAATGTCATGGTACCATCGAGCTGGTCTGATGACGGAAACTGAAGATGGCTATAGGAACTCCTAAAAGAAACGACTTTGAGTTCGTTGGATTTGTCTTCCCAAGCACTTTGATTCTAGATGATATAAAAGCTTATATTTAAAAGATTTTTTAAAATATAAAAGAAAAACTCTTTATCTGCGTTCCATTCTTCGAAATATGAGCGGGTGTGTTGTAAGAGGTGGGATTTGCAGGATGACCTCATCTTCCTTTCATCATAAATCGAGTTTGCCTAAGTTGACTTTTCAGCCTCTTGGGATTATTGGTGGTTGTCTGTTCCACTGCAAAATTAAATAAAGACATTCAGTTAACCATTGCCCTCCTCCGCAGTCGTTCAAAAGGTCACAGTTGATCTTCAAAGCAGTTCTACACTCATAAACCACACGTGGTGATGCAATAAAGACATATTCATAGTTATTTCAGTTTACTTGCGAGGAAGCGTGGGCGAAGCTAACAAACTTAACAAAGTGCATAAAGTAATAAAAGAACATAGAAGTGACACTCATTCGTACGAACCGAAATGTAACCTAATATTCGGTAATTTTTTTATCAGCCCATTTTGCCCACTGCTTGTCAAAGGACTCCCCTGAATCCTGCTACTTCGTACGATCACGTGCTGGAAGTTTTTTTTTTACCAAATATTGTGTATTTTTATTTGTTGTTATTTTTTCAGGAACGGTTAAAATATGTGCTCGTTGTAATTTTTTCAGGAACGGTTATTTAACTTGAAGTTGACAAAACGTGCAATCAAAATGTTTGTAAGAAGCCCATGGATTTGATTAAGAAAATCTGATGATTCCTGTGATTCCACACACGCATAGACTTTTACTGTAGTTAAGAAAACAGTGCTGCATACGATTTCATAATAAAAATAAATTATAAAATTTAGGAGCGCAGTCTCTCCAGAAATGTGTGCAGTTCAGATTTCAACTGCGTTTCTATAGCGTTACTAATCTTCGACAGATAGCAACAGGGATGACTCACACTGCATCTCAGCTCGACCTAGAAATAAATTATTATGTTTTCAAGGTCAACTGTGCCTGGCATTTTAATAACAGATCTAACGAGTTCTTATTGCATTTTGATTGAATTTTTTGATGGCAAATGATTAGTGATACTCATGTTTTCTTTTAAAAAACATGACATTGATTGGTGATTGTTATTTTCTGCAGTATAATCATATTTTTTATATTTTATACATACCTATTTTACTTAATTCACACGCCCTTTGCCTGGCCCCAGAAAACAATCAAATAAGATCTTAGACAAATAATAAATACTGGCGTTACTTTGTGGTAGTCAATTGCAAAATATTGGAATGAAAAAACAGTTACAATTCCGAGTGCAAAAACTCTTACCAAATATCATCAGGCTTCATTCAGCCGCTTAGATTTTATAACAGACAATTTTTAATAGGGTTTGGAATTGGATGTTCCTACCCTGATTTCTAAACTTAGTGGCCAGAACAAATTATGTCATTATTAGTAAATCGTCTAGCAAAATACCAAGTTAATCAGCTAAAGTATACCATCAAGCAATTCAATTTATATTCCCAAGGTATTTTCTAAATTATACTTCAGTCAGTGAAATAACTGGTACGTAGAAAATTGCAACGAATCTCCCACATTACGCACCAATGCGACGGACAACGATAAATGACCACAAAATATCGGTTTGCGATCACCAACGTTAATAGCGGTACTAACTGCCTACATACTGTCAGCAGCACAAGCTGAATAGGAGTGATATTTTCATACATCTTTTACTTCAAGCTATGTACTGCCGGCAACACAATTTGAGGAAAGTGATACTTAGTTGACTCTTTTACCTACTTCAACTTACATTTTTATTCCCTTATTTTCTTTTATTTTATTTAAGGATTATTCCCATATATTCTTACAGGAACTAGTCCTACCGATGCACTTCACGTATTTACAAGGCAAATGCGAACTGGTTTTTGGTAACAAAAGCTGATAAAAAATTATGTAATAATATTGAAGTATTTACATAAGTTGCGTGTTTTATCTATTTTTTACCCTTGCCTTTTCCCGGGAAAACGAATTCTACCTTAGATCTTATCGCATGACAATCACATAATAATGAAATTCGTCCAGATTTGTGTTTTTTTTTACAACACTATAAAGTGTAATATAACAATACACAAAAAATAATACAATAAATGATAAAAAAAATGTTTGATGTAACTACTGTTTTTTTTTTTATTTTATTTAAAAAAATATATACTTCGTTTCGACCGTCCTCGTTCAAGATATTTTAAACTCTAATCTACAAAATCAAATTAACCTTTCTCACCTGGGTGATAAAGTCGTAAATGATGTGATTTACCAAACATAACTTAAAAAAATTATCTAACATTTGCTATTTACTGCAAATAGTAGATAATTTTTTTATTCTATATTGCTTTTCAAGATTTAGAATGTTTGTCTACTTAAATCGACCACCAAACTTCAACCCAATATATTTTCAACCTTATTTTATGCTATAAGAGTTGACAATTGGCAGAACTATTTTTATATGTAGCGTCTACCGCGGTGAATTACCTGCTTAATAAATAAATACATCGCCATCATCAGCCACGAATGGGCATAAATAAAATTGAATTACCAGGAATTAATAAAAAAAACATAAGCAAAAATATCATTTAATAAGCTTGCTGACATTTATCAATTTATAACTCTGTAATTACAAACCTCTTTTTTGTTCAACTTAATATAAGTTATAAAACAACAAAAGTGGGGGAAAAGTCTAGTTACTTTCAGATTTATGCGACGTTAGTTTGATGAGATGTTACAGAAACTGATACAAATCAATAGATCTTCTTTTAAAAACTAAAAGCCAGTTTTTTCTCTTACACATACATCCATCCATACAAACTTTGACATTTATATGACTATTTAGGCTGTTGTCATTAAACGCATACCTGTGTCCTGTGTTTATTTTGGGCATAATATTTATTATGAGTATTTTTATTTATTAAATCTATACTAGCACACAGATCCCCTAGTACTATCCAACAATCCTATCCATCCACGGTTGTCTGGTAGAGATCGCTCTCGAGCGATAAGACCGCCACTTGTAACTTAGTTTTAAAATTGTCTTTTTTTGTATTTCTGTTTCTTATCAATAAGTGTGCAATAAAGAATTTTCTATCTTTTCTATCTATCTTTATAATATTAGTAGGATTTCAAAAGTTCAAATGCACATGTTCTCTGTCCACAAAGATTAAAGTTTGACAGGGAATTAAACAATGACGTCGGATGCGACTGCATTGACAATTTTTTTTTTAATATTTATTACTCGTGGATTTATGTTTCTTGAGGCCAAGGTTGGTTGTGACACTTATAAATGATTTGGTTTTATAAGATATTCACTTTTTTTTATATTATCTTGAAAATCATCAAAACAGACGAGACGTAGCCTATAATTTTAAAACATGCAATAAATATATTAAGCACTGAAAAGGTGCAACAAGACAAATACAAAATCTTCGATTTCAGATAAATAAAGGCAAAAAATACATGATCACATTGATCGCACAGAACTTGCACAAAGCGTCTTATGGAACAACTTAAAAAATAATTACCGCAACCAGTAAAGTCAAACGAAATAAGTTACGAGCATAGAAACTTGTATAGCTGTCAAAACACGCTTGACACAACATAAAGTCGCTAGTAATTCATTACTGTCAAGCACAATGCATGTAGCCCACCTCAACAATAGATACAATTACTTGAGTGCCGCACCATTCAAAAATCGAACATTATTGTGACTCAATTGCGATCACCTTAACTATTTTTCCATTTGTTTTTTTTTTGTTGCACTTTTTCTATCACCGTTTTTTTATCCCTATTGCATAACCAAGCAAAAGTCGTCGTTTTTTCTACAGGGTCAATGAAGTTAATATTATTTCGATTTATGAAGCTATTTTTGCCTCAATGGTGCCTTTCTGAGAAATCAAGTGGTTACTTGATATTTTCATTAAATGTGAAGATAATGTTGCTAGTTCAAGGATGACCGGATAATCTTGCATGTTATGTTCTTGGTAAATGTCATAGTTGATGAAAGACATGAAAAGACGATTGTGTTCTTATTTTGGGAACAATGTTGTAGATCGTGAAATGCTCACTTCGTTATTCAAAGTTTTTTTTGACCTTTGTTGTTGCAAACATGACGCAATGCATGATAAAGTTTTTTTTAACGATAGGATATAAAAAATGCCAATTAAACTAGTTACAGGCAGCACACTACTTCATTTCAAATAGCAACACCAACGAAATAAAAATACTACCACGAAACAAAAAAAAAACTTTTTTCTCGATACTTACTTAATTGTTCGTTTGAAAACAAACTTCTGTTTACGCATGCAACCCGATTACAAGCTTTTGGCGTTCAGTTTTAACCCTTGAAAAGTCGATGCAAATTTTGCGCATAAATAAATATGTATGGGCCTCGCCGACACATTGATATCGTCCCGATAAGCCGAGTTAGACAAAGATGGATGGCTTCGTAAGATTTGTTGACACCTTGCGCGATAATTTTTTAAATAAATCATCTGTCGTGCACGGATTACATTTTTCTTATATTTAATTGGGCGATGGCATGTTGGATACCTTGTTGATAAAAAGCCTTTTTGATTAATTAGCTAATTTATTAAGTATTTAGAAAGACTATAATTTTTTTACTTTTTTTTCAGATTGTATCTCGACTTCACACCAATAGAATTTACTGAAAATGCTGACTTAAGGTATGTTTATTTTTATTATTTGACCTGACCTGACGTAGGTCTATATATTATTTTTACTTCAGTAGAAAGATAGAAAGAAAGAAATTTAAATGAAAAGAAAGAATGAAACAATAATAACGTCATTAAACTTTTTTCAATCTTACATGTCAAATAAAAAAAATATGATTATTTGTAATCAATGCTAGCTCAAGGCAAAGATCATTATAAAATTATGAAACGGGTTATCTCATTTGTTATACTAACATTCTTTATTATATCACTTTTATCGACCTTTGGGGTTATTGCCAAGAAAACAAATTATTTATCTACCTAATTATGAATATAAAAATTACCTAACTTTTAAGAGTTATAAAACGTAGGTTTCATCAGGGTTCCGTAGCACTACATAATTTCTATAACTACACAGCCACAAAACAAGTTGGTTGTGCAACAAATCGAACTATACTTATTCTTATTCTTAGTGGGGGAACTGAGATGTGCACTGACATCTCGCATAGGAGCGTATTGTGCATTATCCCCCTGCCTAGATAGGCCCTAACCAGCCCAACTATACTTCTCTGACGTATTTTGAGCTACTGAATCGATATTCGAAGTCAAAATATGATCCTTTTACGATGTGTATACGTACTAACACGGATCCTGTTAAAAATTAACTCGTTCTATATTTTAGATACAGTGATAGAGGCCTGTGGGCAAGGTTGCCAACTGTACGAGGTATCTCGTATAGTATTGTTAAAAAATATTTATAATACAAAGTGATATTTTATTAAGTAGGAAACTTGCAATAATTTATATAATTTTTTTAGTTCATTGTATAAAACGTCCTTAATTTAATAGTTTAATATGCCTTAATTACCTTTTAGATGAATTTACGCGGTTCGAAAGCCAAAATACGAGTTTTTTACCTGCTTAGTACGAGGAAAACATTCCACAGTTGGCAACCCTGCCTGTGGGAAACAGACAGTCAATGTAATATATCATTTTAGTACCTTCTCTAGCCTCTGTAATAGGGTTCCAATAGCACCTTTTTAATACGGAACCCTAAAAATTTCCTGCGTTTGAACTGCCTAGCATCATTATTATACTCCCTACTTTATCAGTACTGTACTGTTCAATGTCAAATGGAATGAATTGATAAGTTATCAAAAGAAAGTACGGATAGGGTGATTGATCACGAGGTGTTAGTTATCATTTTGATAAAACGAGATAAATTTCACCTTAGAATAGCACTCGACATTCAGAGTGACACTGAATGTCGAGTGCTCCTATTATGTCATTGAAAAGATAAAACCCAGTAAGGTACAATATCATAAGTACTAATTTTGTATTGTATCATTACAAATATGTAATGATACAATAAATCATATGTATGAATGTACCATATTAAAGTTACTAACGGGATATTTACCATGATTTGAGTTTTGAGTTCTCCAATATTTCGGTGCAGTTCATCATCATCATCAGCCCATACACGTCCACTGCTGGACACAGGCCTCCCCCGTACGACGCCACAAATAGCGGTCCCGAGCCGCCTCCAACCATCGACTCCCTGCGACCGCTACGATGTCGTCGGTCCATGGAGTGGATGGTCTTCCATGTAGGGGGGATTTGCCATAATCACCACGCTTGGCAGGCGGATTGGTGATCGCAGTGTATGCGTTGAAAAAAATACTCAGAAGGAAGCTGCTGCTCTTCCTCTGGTAGGTTCCCTTAGTCGGCTCTTACGACATCCACGGGTTGAGTTGGAAGGTTACATATTCGTACGCCGCGGCCCCACGGCCTAGGCACTCAACTGACTTCAGCTGTTCCGTGATCATGGCGCATGTAACTGTACCGAAATATTGGAGAACTCAATACTCAAATCGTGGTAAATATACCGTTAGTAACTTTAGTGTTGTAAATAACCATGATAGTTTGAAAAGTTTAATCACATGTATCATACTAATATTATATGCGAAGGTTTGGATGTATACATGGATCATTGGACGGATGTTTGTTACTTCACGCCAAAAGTATCGACTTGATAGAAACGAAAAAAAGAAATGACTTATATTGGCTATACATAACACAACATAACACGACACATTACAGATAGTGGGAAAGTACATGAAACTTATAAATACATGAAGATAATATGGGGTGTTTAAAAAAACGATAAACAGACTTCAAATTCCCTTAATTTTACATTTAGTTTTAGTTTTGCGGGATAAAAGCAAATTTGCGGGGTAAAGCTAATCCGTTGGGGATAAAAATCCCCAACGGATTAGCATTAAGTAAGATTAAAAAGAACCCCTTCGAAATCATTTTCTATACAATAGTGAAAGAATTTTCAAAATTGGTCCATAATTGGCGGAGATATCGCGTAACATACATACAAAAAAAAAAATGTACCGACGAATGGACAACCTCCTCCTTTTGAAGTCGGTTAAAAATAGATAGGAATAGTATTACATAAGGGGCCAAAAAGTTCCCTGTCTCAGCATTATGCCGCTACAAGCCGAAGCTCGCTTTTATTTTTCAGACAAGTCCCTGTGTGGTTGCTCAAAGCAGAATACATTCAGGACCAGGCTGAATTTTTTCATAGATGTAGTTCTAGGCCCGGAATAAAATGTAGGATACTTTTATCTCATCAATCAGTTCCCATGGGATAGAAATACTCTTTATACGTTTCCATAGAAACAACGCGTGCGAAGCCGTGGGTAAAGACTAGTTAAAATACACCTGCTTTGTTTCGATTTCATTAGAGTAACATTTTTATTGTTTTATACAAGCAACACTACACTATGATCCAAGAAAACAAGATCTGCTCCTCCGTGACACTTGCCCACGTCCAGTTGCCACTTTATTTCAATAAAACTTAGAAGTTGCGAAACAAATGTGATTAGGGATAACTGAAAAATTAATAAAAAAATTACAATTATGTTTTTTAGATCAGTCAGTTTTAAACACGAGTCCATGTGATAAATAAATGGTAATTACAAAGCCACATTATTTTATAAGATTCATATAGGTAATACAAGGAGCTCGGGGAGTTACGATTTTATGTTACTGGTAACACCAGAAGACAGATTCGTCTTCTCGTTCGCCGATGGTGATGATGACGCAGGCAAGTGTCACCCACGTGACCATCTAGTCTTGGAAGACCATACCTTATATTATTATACCATGCACTACACTATCGAATAAGAAATCTACCGAGTCAGAAGATAAGTGCAGAAAATTAAAATTAAATACATAATTCGTTTCTAGTCTCATTAATAATTAAAATTGATGACTCTCGCAATAGAAAACACAACGGGTGGCTCGAAGACCTGACTAGATCATTAATTTATAAAATAACATCCTTTTCAAAATAATAAAAAAACTAAATTATAGGCCAGTCGTAATAATTCATTCCATAACACAATGTTTCAGCTATTACCCATCTTCTTTGTATTAACCCTTACGGCATACGGTTTCTTGTAGACCCCAAACTTTCACATCCTTCCTGTTTTAAATGTATTCATATCGCGACAAATAAAGGATAAAAAAACTAATGCGTATCATTTGACGGTTTCTAGACAAAAGCCCGCTGTCTATTGTGGAGTTAAAGGATTTTTTGTTGTCTTGAAATTGGGTCGATGGGATAGTCTGTTTTTAATGTTTGAAGAGTATTACTTTCGGTTTTAATGGTTTAGTTTTTTGTGTGGTGTAATGATATATCAGTGAATTGAGTGATGCAACGTACGAGTATCAATGATTTCAATCTAAATTAATTAAGGCACGCAATACTTTTCTAAAGAAATATGCTGATGGAAGTAAAAATATGGCTGGAAAGTAAAATTCTTAATTTGCAGACACAATTTAAAGTGACCAAGTGCAATTAAAAGTATGTTATTGTTTTTTTTTCTTCAGATTAACTTGATAGATTCTAAAAGTCTGCAATCAAAGACAACGTGCCTACAAAAACTCAAATAGTACCTGATAGTAATCTTTCCTAAAATATTGGATTTCAATCAATTGCGTAGCCAAGTTGCCTACTGCACGACTTTCCGATGCTTGCTTACAAATTATAATTATGTAGTATAAAAAGAACCCTAGTGTCTAGATAAACTTTAATTAGGATTTAAGACGCTATTAACTGAAAAGTGTAAAAAAATTATTTAAATAAATATGTAAATCTATCTATATATCTGAAGATGCGTCTGCGTAGCATCTACCATTAGGATTCAAGTAGTGAAGGCGTATCTTTAATTATAATGACCGTTCTTCGACTTTACAACAAGAATTCATAGTTTCTGCGTGTTAACAGCGTTCTTAATTTCCTTGCGCCATAAAACGGAATAGCTAAGCACTCGGAACCACCTCGTTAACCAAAAATACTTAAGTCTATTCAAAGAATATCTTACAAACCACCATCATAAAGAACCATTGTCCCATTCCCTTATCTCTCTGACAATAGCAATAGCTACCGTACATTAAAATCAACTACAGAAATCTAAGCTACTTTGTATACGCATCCCATTGTGATTATTATAAATATTATGCTAATGCGATAAAGGAAATTTTTGACTTCGGGTCGCTTATACCAGGTGTCGGCAGTGAAGGGTTGAGATTCAAATATCTTGCGACCCTATTTGAATGCGATCATTTATTAAGATTTAACCCTTTGTTTAGTCGGCTTCCCATACATGTGCATGCATTGATAGTAATTTATGTGAGAAGCTTGGGCTATAATATTCTTTATTCTGATGTTTTCAAAGGTCGATCTCTTAGACGGTTGGTGTATCGTAAATTTTTGGATTATAGTTTAGTGAAACGTGTCTAATGGCTTTCGATTCAAAGAGGAACGGGTTATGAATATGGATGCTTAGATGCTGTTTCAAGGGAAATTCTTTTAATGGATGGGAAAAAATTGATTGGTTTGGTTTTTCTGTTGTCTGAATTGTTTTTCTAGATCTAGAGCTACATGTACCATTTTAAATTTTAGTTAGACTGATCCATAGGTACCCATACTACAAGAAATGAAGACTGATTAAACCTGTTAAAATTATTGACGTAAATTATTGTAAAACTAAAACACTTGTATCACTAACTATAAGACATGTCAAAACTGACGTTGGTCTATACCGAGGGAAGTCACCACGCAGGGAATCGAAACAAGGGTAACAAATCTTATATCACATAGTTTTGGTGAAGTTTGGGCACAAACACTTTAAAAACTTTCAATTTGTTATAATAAGCAAGGCTTTCTTTTAAACAATTAGAATTGTTTATTTATATATTTAAATGAAACAAGTAATTCTAAGTAACACACATCACAGATAATAGAGGTAAAATTACATTTGTTGTTGTAAGAATTCTTCCTTATTTATTTTACCTAGAACTGATTTGACACAATAAAGCTTGTAGGTTGCGTAAGTACCTAAATGTGCCTTTTGTTCAATTATTTGAAATAGGTAGGTACCTACTTAGTTATATTTTTTTAATTGAGGTTGGGAAAATCCATTTTAAGCTAACAACTACGGGGAAATCCAAATAAAATATACTCGTAGTTAATGTGTTACAAACAAACCTCATTATTGTGTTGGTACCAACTATTAGGTAGATTTTATAACATATACAAAATAAATATACTTACATAAATATCTAGGTATAATAAATATGCTGTAAAAAGTATTTTAAATCATAATCTGAAAATCGAATTCAAAACTCAAACTCCTTTCTTGACTATCAAAAGAAAGTTCTATATTTGAAAATACATTCGAAATCCAAAGGCCCAGATGTCTGAACAGCTGTTGCACTATTCTTATGCAAAACAGTACATTTGATTCAACTTAGGCTCGTGTTATGAACGTTGTTATACACGCTAGTGAATAAGGGTTATTTGTACGATTTTGGTAAAATATAAAATACAACATTCTTTTCGCAGTTTTGCACGTGTTTTTTTTTATAAAAATATCATTATGTTATTCCAGGTCCAGTTCTATAAGTGTGTAAAATTTCAGCTCGATCAATTCAGTAGTTTTGGCGTTATTTTCAGAAAGAGGAAACAGACAGATGACTCTTATCGTACATTGAAATACACAAAATAATAAAGGATTTAAAAGGCCTGAGATTTTAAATAATTTTGTAAGAGTGGTTCCATCATATGGAATTATCTATGAAAATCTATGGAATTTATGGAAATATGTATACATCGAAATACACAAAATAACAAAAAAATATTGGATTTAAAAGGCCTGCATCTCACAATTTCAGAAGACATCATCTGTAATAATAATCCATGGATAAAATTCCAACCTATTCCTACTCTTAGAAAATTATTTAGAACTAGCTGCTGCCCGCGCCATCGCCCGCGTTTTATCGGGATAAAAAATATCCTATATGTTATTCCAGGTCCCAAACTATACCCATACCAAACAGCCCAATCAGTTCATTACTAGTTTGTGCGTGAAAGAGGAACAAACATCCATAATCCATACATGCATATTTACAAACTGTGTAACATTTTATATAAAAAAACACTTCCTACAAAAATTCTACAACAATAGAATCATTATGAATAACTCCCTTAGTCATTTACATGACTCAATGTGTGAAGCAGTATAATAAAAAAAAAAAAAAAAGAAATATGAAGAAACATCATTATTAACGACGTTGTTAATACTTTACGGCATTATGTTAACGAACCAGCTTCATTACCCAATGTTATCTTACACAAATTTGCTATTAGTCACTTTATATAGACGTAACATAAGTATGTACTTCGTTTTTAAAAATATATATATTAACTGTGCCCGCGGCTTCGGCCCCGTGGATATTTTTTTTAGCGCGGTACCCTATTTTTTTAGTTATTCTCCTCTTCAGAACGGAAACAAATCCAACAAATCAAAGTTCATTAAAATCGGTCTATAATTAAGGCATTTTAATGAATTTAATGTCGCAGGGAGTCGATGGATGGAGGCGGCTCAGGACCGCTATTTCTGGCGTCGTACGGGGGAGGCCTATGTCCAGCAGTGGACGTGTATAGGCTGATGATGATGATGATGAATGAATACTTTTGCGACATTCAGTTTTTATAAAACCGGTAGGTATTTAAATTTTTATTAAGGTAACAAAATGCCTGAACATCGTTGTTTTCAAATTCCCGCGCAATTAGTTCAAATAAACATTTTCAGCTGCTGTCACTTTATGTAATCCAAAGTGCATTGACGCCAATTCTATACTCTTTGTTACTCAAAGTGAACTCATTAGCTGTAATATCAACACATGTTTTTAGGGTTCCGTACCCAAAGGGTAAAAACGCTATTACTAAGCCTCCGCTATATTTCTGTCTGTCCGTTCGCCCGTCAGTAGGATGTATCTCATGAACCGTAAAGGGTATATATATGTATATTATTGAAATTTTCGCAGAATGTTTATTTCTTATGTCGATTTATCGACAAATAATTAAAATAAATTAAATATTACAATGAAAGGGAGCTCCTATACAAAAATGTTAATTTTTTGGGTATATTTTGCTCTATTTTTGTCAAGGCTGTGTCTCTTTAACCAAAATAGGTAAACAGTTGAAATTGTGTTAGGTTATGTACAACTGTCAACTATTGCCTCTATAACAACAAGCCATAAAAATAGAAAAAATAAAAATTATTAACGGGTCCAACGTCCAAGTTGAGTACCGATCACCGAAGGCCATAGGCGCGGTCAGTGCTTGGATAGGTGACCGCTTAATTTTTACTTTTTTATTTTACCAAATTTCGCATAATTAATTTTATAGGGTTCCTTTTACGAAACAGTTATATACTAAGGTACAGAACCCTTCGTGTCCGAGTCAACTCGCACTTGGCCGGTTTTGTTTATCATTCTGTCTTTTCTGTCCTGTGGTTTAATTTGGTTGCTTCCTCAATAAAATTTTATGGGCGAAGACCACCAGGCGAATGGGTATTTTCTTTCATGGAACGGGTGAGTATAAATTTCGAACAAGATTAGATATAAGGAAAAGATAAAGTGTTTTAAAAAGGTTTTTGCACCTTTTCGTCCGTGAATTCATTATATCACTGCTTTTAAAATAATGTCTTATTTATATCTTATAATGGACAAACAATTTTTGTAGGTACTTACAATTATTACGATAAGCAAAAAAAAATATGGTTCAGTGGTTTTTGCGTGAAAGAGTAACAAATATCCATACATCCATACATCCATCCATACAAACTTTGACATTTATAATATTAGTAGGAATAGAATAGAATAGAAATACTCTTTATTGCACACCAAGATAGAATAACAAGACAGGAAAATACAAACACAGAAATAGTTGTACAATGGGCGGCCTTATCGCTAATAGCGATTTCTTCCAGGCAACCTTTGGATGGACCTTTGGAGGATTAATTTGTGTGTTTATATGAGATGACATGTAAAATTTAGAGCATATAAAAAATACCTACGGTCTTATGTACATCATGGACATAACAACGCATCATCACAATCAACAAAATTTAATAAAAATATTAAAGTTTAAAAAAAAATATATCTTTAAAATTAATCAAAAATACGCAAACAGAACCGAGTGTTTCCTAATTAATTACGGGCCAATATCACCCCTCGAAACTGACCCAATTTTATTTATAACCTGTCATCAGCAGAGTTGGGAGCACTCCATTTTATGGACTAAACTAGCTGTGTACTGGCGAGTTCACAAGTTACACCTGTTAGTAGATACCAGATTATTTAGTACCACATTACGACTAGAAAATGTTCTTTATTACTAAACTATGTATCTGAGAGTTGCTTTGTGCTCAGAATATCAAATACTGTATGTACCATACTCATAGCTCAATTTGATGCAATGAGTCATATAAAAAATATTGTTTTTTATCGTTATATTTTTAAGAGTCAAAATTATCACGACGAATGAAAACCAAGTTGAAAAAATACTGTATGTACCTTATACTCATAGCTCAATTTGATGCAATGAGTCATATAAAAAATATTTTTTTTTACCGTTATATTTTTAAGAGTCAAAATTATCACGACGAATGAAAACCAAGTTGAAAAAAATATCAAAATTACTAGTACCGAAATAAAAATAAAACCCGTTGCTGTCGGCAGTACTGACAGTATGTACTACTTTTGTAAAAGTAATGAGTAATCGTTCGGTGTAGTCACGCCAAGCCACCCTCGGTGCTGCGGGCGTGGTCAGGTCAGCTAATCGCTCCCTCGCTATTCAGTCGCCATCTTGCTTTTACATTTTCAAAAAGCGAACAACCGGTCCATTGTTTTTTTTTTGAGTCGTTGTACTTATATCGTTAAGTCTTTATTGACAAAGAAAATAACAATCAAATAATATAAAGAAATTAAACTTGAATTTACAATTGAAACAATTGAGCTAACTGCAGAGTGTTGCAAACAATCTATAGATAGCTCAACTGGTCCATATAAATACCAGTCGTAAGCGTACCCAAGACGCTAGCTGCATTGCCACGCTGTATGGCAATTACTTGGCAAAACTTATATCTATTGGATATGAACTATTTACAGGAATTTATAGAAAGATATGTGGTAAAAAAAATATATTATGCTTATTTAATATTACACAGGCATATAATTTGACAAATAAATTTTATGAAAAAAAAATTGGTTAAGTACTTAAGTACCTTATCTAGGTATCTACCGTATTAATTAACATACTGTATTAATGGGGAATGGTTTTTTTGATATTTTATTATTCAGGTGCCTAGTATAGCTAAAATACATACAATAAAATTTTCCATATTATAGTTCAAAAGACTTCGACACAGTTCAAAATAACCGTCTCAAGTATTAAGATACATTTACAAGCTATCAAATTGATCATTACAAGAAACTATTATGACAAAACTGTTTTGTTTCTTACTGTCCAGTGTGATGGTATTTTGTAACAATTACAAAAATTATGTATACTTTACTTTTGTATAATAATACCGAATGACTTCTTGTAATAATGTAATAACACTTTTTTGTGGCCGTAATTTTAACCCTAAATTGCTCAAGACTTTCGACACCGGCTTTCCAAAGGTTTCTTTTGGTTTTTTTTTTTTCATGATAATGCGATAAACAAGTTAAATGGACGTGCATGACGGTATCTTGGTCGGCATCGTTACTTTGTTGCGTTTTTTCACTGCGAAGGGTCAAAATGTTAAGAATAAAAACCATTCTTGTCAGAAATTTCACATCTTTTTGGATTGTTCAAAACCCGTTTCATTATCCGAAAAATAGGAATAACAGAGAAAATGCCATAAGATTTCATGTAAACTCGCTTTGTATGGTTCGCCATACATAGACCGCTGCAGCCCGAAAAATATGGAGCTACATGGTCAAAATGGTTCTGTTAATTAAATAAATAAATAAATAATAATGGACAATTCACACAGCATTATCTAGCACCAAGCTAAGCAGAGCTTGTGTTATGGGTACTAGATAACTGATATACATTATAGAATATATTACATAAATATATTTTATTATACATAGAAAACGAACCAGAACACCCTGAACAAATATTTGCAGATCGTACAAAAATTTGTCCCGAGGCGGGAATCGAACCCGCAACCTCCTGCGTGGCAGACAGACCTTCGCCCACCGCGCCACATAAGTCGTCAATTAAATTAATTATTAAAACTGTTCTCAAGACACAAATGATTGTCTTGTTTACTGAAAACATAATTGAAACGAGTTCGCTCATAGCCGCATCCAGCTGTTAAATATCATAAAACTTTAACTATACACGTGGAAAACATTCAATGTTACCACCACGTTATGCCTTCGGGTGGAGCAAAAAAGAACTAAAGTTGTCACTTTAAAATTATCTATTGTTTTAAATACTCAGTACACTAGCGCCATTGTTAACGGCAAAGATAATATTGCAATGTCATACAAAACAAATGGTTTGTATTGTATGACACACGTGGCTAGCTTATTCATAAATTACTCGTGTAGTATTCTGCTGCTTTTAGGTAAATTGTTATTTTGTGTAAATTGCTAACAATTATGACTGTACTGAACAATTATTCTCGTATGTTTTTCTAACTTTATTCTAGAAAGTAAAACTGGGTATCTTTCTTGCCTGAGACTTTTTGTTGTTTGTACATTTTTACCTTGCTTTTATTTATTTTATTGTTTTTTGACCTTTATTTGACACTTTGATATGATTTGACAGACCCACGACACAGGCGCTACAGGCACCTGTGTCGTTCAGTCAGGTCAAACTGTTTTTGATCAAATTATTTTTATAGAATACTTATTGTTCACATGATTGGCAGTTTATCATTAGATTTGTGTTTTTGAACTAGCTTATCACCTTATCTTGTTTTATACCTTCTTGGATTGCACTTATCTAACGCTGATGTCTGCTTGTCTGTCTGTTCTCCTAAAGCGTGGGCAAACAAGGCATTGTGTGTTCTACGAAATATCTTATACAAATATTTTTATGACTCTATTTATTAACGTTTCTTGTTAAGGCTTATGGAAAAATTAGTTTATTTCTGTAAAATATTAAACAGTTTTTCGTTCAGTCATAGAGTAAAAACACGCAGGTGTCACACAATTTTATTATGTCATAATTACTACATTCCCATAACACGAGCTCTGCTAGATGGCACTGCGGATCGTCCAACACTAATGCTAGTAATAGTTATATTTAATAACTATATTATACTTATTTATTACTATTATATAATATTATTTATAAATAATTAAAGCAGAAAATATTCTGTTAAAAAAACAGTGCTCAGAAATTTTTAAAGCATATAAGTATTTATGAGAAACAACTCATAGGTACTTAGTTTTTATTTCTAGTAAAGAGAGAGCTTAGGGAGCACTAAAATCAACAAACAAACAAAAAAACTGTAATATTAGAAGGACATAGAGGAACTAAACCCAACCACCAATTTCAATATCACCTTACCGAACCACAAAACATCAAAGACTAAAATCAACCCTTACCTTTCAGATCGGAATCCCGAAGATAAAAACAAAATACCAGAGAACCAACCTGTTGGTGTTCGAAGACATTTGGTGAGCGCTCAAAATTTATTCTTTACCCTTTTTTGTTCCACTTTTTAGAGTAAAAAATGTAAATACGATCCTTTGAAAACGTTAAGATACGAGTGGTGTAGGGATGGGGGGACAGTGAGTTCGAAATTCGGAATAAGATTAGAAAAAAATACTTACATCTATAGTTAACATAAATACTTTATTTAGTAAAAATTTAAAAAATATGACGTGACTCGGAAAAAACCTTAATGAACATTAGAATTATATTATTTAAAAACTTGTTTGTAGCTTTTTTTTCTAGCTCTGCCATGGCCAAGTGAATCAAAAAGAATATTTTTTATTAGTCTTAATAAAAATCACAGAGTTTAAAAATCATTATTGAAATTTCAATATTTTTCAATTGATATTCCCAATAATTATAATTATCTAGAATTTATCAACTATTACGATCGTGAATCATCGAAATGCACAAACACACCCTGAAAGCTCTTATAACCATAGTCGGTGTGCCACAACCTTAGTCCGTATCTCGAACCTCGACTGACAGGACCACTCTCGACTCTAAGTGCAGGTATCTTTTACTCCTTTTAATTTTTTCCCTCAGAAATCGTTATAACCTATTTATTTTAGTTTTAAATTGGGGATAGGATAAAAGTTAATTTGATAGCATACGTCGACCCGAGAAGGGTTAAATGTATGACTTTTTATTTGTGGTTTGGATACATCTGGTATTTTTATGACGACATATGATCGCTTGCCTGTTATAGATATTATAAATAGAGTAAATAAGTAAAATAAAAGACCCGCCAACATACAATATGTTAGAAGTTGCCTGCCTGCCTATTTATTTATGTTAGTTTTGTTACTTATGTTATAATGAATGATAAAAGTTGATTTATTGTTTTGTATTTTTAGTTTGTAACATTTATTATTTGAATAGATTTTTTTAAATTTCTCACGAACACATTCATATTTTTTTTTTCATTACATAATTCGAAAGACAAATTTGATCGTTCATTGTTTTAGTTATAAAAACATAAACTAAATGCCCTAAATTATTGATCGTTTCATTAGTTTAGGTCACAAATAATCACTTCTTGATTCGTTTTAAATTATACTTTTACGTTTGTAGCTACAAAACCACAAAGTTATCTATTTCTATTGGACAAAAGTGGAACAAAGTTCGGCGTTGACCAAAGTGGAAATGTTTCTTCTAAATAACTCTTAGATTCGAATAAAATTCTTGCTGCTAGCGACTGTACCAACTGAACAGATAAGTTGGCTTGTATTTCAGAATCTGTTCAAGCGATAATGATACCTATTTTTTGTCGGTTTAAGCTCATGATGATCAATTGCAATGACGATAAGTGTTTCAAAGAATCATGTGAATGGTCTACCTGCTATCACTGGAGTTGTGGACGGTAGGGACTATACAGAGTAAGTAAGAATTAAAATTATTTAGATTTAATGGGTGTGCTTCAGTGGAAAAACAAAAGTTTTAAATCATTTATTTGTAATGCTTTACTTTTTTTTACCACTGTTTAACTCAACAGTGGTCAAATAAAGTAAAGCTACGATATTTTTAAAAACACAAACAACACATTTACTTACGTTTTTTTTTTCATAAATCAATGCGACTTTGTGAAAATGATTTGAACGCTTTGATGATAATGTGTTAAAAAAAAAAAACAATTTTCATTTCGTTCACTCATTTAGGTACAGACGTAAAATCCAACATTAGCCCAACATCTGCTCACATTCATAATAATATATGTAATTTATTTATAGCAATAAGTTATAAGAAAGTTTGAAAGACACAAATAAAAGTATAAACATTAATGGCTACATGTGGTATGGCACAGTACCACCGCACCTGCTCTCAATAGACCGGTCCAGAAAAAACCGTTTAATCTTTTCCATTTTAAAAACAAAATTTTTTAAAAGACCGTGGGAGCCTACTTTGTTTAAAATATTGAGAACGTTGTTTACAACGGGTTGACGACACGTCTGTTTTGTATTGTGTTGTTTAAATATTGTTGTAAGGGAAAATTCGTTAGCTTTGTTTTTTTATATTAAAAAAGCAGAATTAAACTTTTTTTTTCAATAATTTTACGAAAGTGCCGCAGATTAAATAATTAATCCTTTTTTCCAATTTCAATTTGCATGATATCAGCTATAAAATTCAATATGAAATTTAACCCTAAATTACCGAAGGAACAAAGCGGTCATGACTCATCTTTTAATTTGTGTTATTTTGACACCGTTGCTAAACGTTCTAATCAACAGTTTAATGTCCGTCCGGTTATAATCGAATTTGAAACCCTGCGCCAAACGATAAACAGAGTAATTCTGACTTAAATGATTGTTTTTTCCTCTTATGTTAAACCCTGAAAAGGTGAAATGTTTTGTACTTAAATACGGTGTTCCTCGAGTTTAACACGTCCAATATTTTAACCTACCTAAAATATATATATACCTACAATAATTATTAAACATTTCGTATGTTAATGAAATTTGAAACCTTTTTGTTAATTACTTTTTAGTTTTTTTCGCTAATTCTTTTTTTTCATGTTTTACATATACAATAACAGAATGTTCATGCTTGTGTAAATATCAAATCTAGCTCGTTTCTCAGAAATGGTTTGGTAGATAAACTATCATAATTATTTCTTAAGTGGTTCCCCTATTACTTTATCTTTAGTGCACCTTTCTGCGGTCCCATTACCGTATTTCAGATAAAACATCCATTTGGAAAATTCCAAACCATCTTGTTAAATACATGATCAATAATTGTTATTTTCAAGTTTTCAATAACTATAAATATTTTTCCTACTTCGATTCGAATTTAGTTTTTATCGAAACCGGTTTCGAACGGTCGCTTCTGGCGACGACCACCCGTTCCATACTCGAAAATTTTGTTTTTTTGTTTGAGAGCGCACGGGTATGTTTTTCTCCATCGTCTCGGATTTCGATAATCGTTTTAAATCGTTGCTCTTAATCGATTTGCGACGAATCCAGAAAAATTGTTGCTCGCGTCATTTTATCCGAGCAAAAAAGGACGCCCAACAAAGAGTTAGGTCATGCAGGTCGCGTCGGGCGTCGGAAACCATAAAAAATATAGCAAAATCATCGTCCGCACAAAAACAAATCGTGACTCATTTAGCGTCATACACAGACGATAAAGGAAATTTCTCGACGGCACTAACCAGCTCAGAAATACAATGATTAGCTGTCATTTATCACTTCGCTTGTCATTATGACAGTGTCTTATTGAATGTGACACGGAGGACATTAACGTCAACTGAAAACTATATAAATTGTTGTAATTTGCGCCTTTCTGTAAATTGTACGCGATGACTGATGATACTGGATGCAATATCCTCTCTGTTGGTTACATTGACCTTGATAAGGTGAAGTTTTATGACAAGCAAGTTATTGAATTCGTACAGTTTGTTACCCTCTGTGGTATTGTATTGTATTTTTGGCAGCAATGCATCGTTAGCTATGCTTGCACGTTCATTTACCTGCAAAAAGTGAGACAAAAACTCGACAAAAAGTAACATTCGTCTAGGGTACGCCGTCATAAGTTGACCGTGACAAGGTCGCGCGTATTTTGAACTTGGAACGAAACATTCCTCCTTGCATTGGCGTCTGATTGATGAGATCTCTTTTCAAGCACGCGATTGATTTTGTTTTTTTTGGTTCCCATTCACGCTGCATTCTGTGACCAGTGTTTTTGTTGAGTTTTTATTCAACTGCAATCATAAAGATCTCGACTGTTCGTTTGAAATATTTTTCTTGTAATCCAGTTAATGGATCAGGTGCTACGGAATGTTTTTAAATATTTGAGTTTATTTATTTTATGCCCTCAATACCCATTATGCATTCGGCCGTATACGGGCCCTAGAAGACAACCGTCTCGGCCGTCGCATTGTCTTTCTGTCTGTCATGTGTGACTCATGCTATTGTTGCGTTACACAATAGAAAGTCTTTGTGCATTGTGCCCGGGGCTCTAGTGTTACATATTTTGTAATTATTGCTAGACTTTCGTCGTAGAAGACGGTACCGGGAAGATTATAAGTTATTTCATATCTCACGGCACGCGCTACGCACGGATAACCCTCAAACGCTCGCTTGAACTACAAAGGGCACAAAAAATCCCGAAAAGGGGTCCAGCATAATAGCAAAAACTCAATCGGTCTCGTCTAACAATAAAAACGAATGAGGTCTGTTTCGAATTTACATCGGTCAATCGAATTTGGCCTTTTTGCTGTTGGAATACGGACGCGCGAATTTCGAATTTATCGAATTAGAATTTTGAATCCCCTTTGGATTTGGAACGCACAACTAGTAGGCGGGAAAAGTGGTCGTTCGTTTCGAAATGTCAAAACAAATTAGCGGTATGGTGCGTATATGCGAGGTACCAGTAGTATTTCATCGGCTATCGATTTGTAGGCGCGAAGAGGCCGCCATATTTTATGGGCATTTGAAATTCATTGCTCGCTTTCCATTTACGTTAGATAAACCTTCAGCAAACAAGATGCTTTTACTCGGACCAGAGATGTAAGTAACTAGAGGTACTTTACCTATTTTGTAGTTGTTTGCATATTTAATCGTATTTGTTTTGATTTCACTGGTTTTAAAATGGTATTTACATAGATTTACCATAAGCCTGCTGTCGTAGGTAATGTAAATACAGAAACTTTAAAGGTTAGTTCGGTTTAAGCGTTATGCCTGCTACATGATTCGAAAGTTGAAACTAAACAAACAGAACTGTGTGGTTATTGCGCCCTAGTCACAAAAACTGCTTAAATTAAATGTAACCAAAACCACAGCCAAAACCATCAGTTTAAATATAGAACAGCAGAAACTATTTAAATTGATTTAATAATAATTACTAAAATAACTAAACTAACTTTATTAGCTGCAATTATATCAAGCGTTCGAAATTCATGAAATACCATCGATAATGACAAAGACCGCGATAGCTAGTTGGTTTGACCGCAAAAATGGAATAAAATATTCGAAATTCGAAAACGAATTACGAAATTGGTTATAAGTAATTCAAATATTTCGATGAGTCGAGTGGGTGGCAACAGCACTGATGGGGTAAAAATGACCCCCTAGGGTAATTCGTGGGGTCCGACCCCGAATATGTGAGGGTGTGTGTGTTTATGTGTGATCGAGGGTATGATAATGGCGTATTTCCGCCAGTGAGTGCATCCCCACTAGGTAAATGTGAAGTATTTCGCTTCGCTCGGGACCACTTGAAATTGAAACGTAAAATCAGTTTTGACGAAAGTATTTTTATTATAAACAGTAGAGATACCTATGTAGATACCTAGATACATATCAAATTCATTTTGATAAGCACGGAATTTTATTCTATACGATAGATAGGTAGTGTACTAAAAAAATTTGTAAATTTGCAAAGATTTCATTTCGATATTTAATCATGTAACATAACAGTGAAACATTTTTTTGCGCTACAAAAAACAACGGCCACTCGCCCCACTAGTAACCCAATAACAGTTGCTAGTAACCCAATAACAGTTGCTAGTAACCCAATAACAGTTGACATTTTTTTTATTTAAAACATCGTCATGACATCTTAATTGAGATTATTATTGTTATTTATTAATTGATTATTTGTTCTGTAATTCTACTAACCATTCTCAATTTTAATTATATGTGTTACTAACAAAATGGATTTTTCATGTATGAATAAATGAGTTTTCAATTTCAATAAGCCTAATTGATAACTCACACTTTAATAAACACGAAGATACGATTCATTTTATCAATTTGCAATATATAGGAGATAGGTTTGTATGTGAGCAAAGACGTGGGCAGGACTGTATTATTAAATTTTATGGCAGAGCCAAGAGCCAATACATTTCACATTTTTATAGCACCATAAACGACCGTTATAATGTTGCCATTTAACGCCTTCTTCAAATAAACGGCTATTATTAACGGCTTCGAGAGGCCTTTGCTAATTTTGTAATACGACTTGTTTTATATTTTTATGCCATGTTGTTTTTGTTATGTGAACTTGATGCAATATAAAAATAAACTTTAGATATGCACTAACTATAATTATATTGAAACTTAAAGAATAAAAAAACGTACAAACTTTTTATAGCAACACTTTCAAAATGGCAGAAGATGTTAGGCGTTGCGTAGTCTTCATTTTTTTAATTGCGGCAATAAAATTTGAATATGGAACGCACGGGAAATGTCGCGCCATAAACGCACGCATGCTTGCCTCCACTTTTGGCAACCGATTTTTTACTGCTTCACTAATGTGTTTGCATAAAATGTACAATGTGACTGTTTAAATTTTTGGAAAAAAGGTTATTATCAGAAAAGGGATCTTAGGTTTTTATTATGTTTGATTTTTCATCATATTTATTATTGTCTCTCTAATTCATAACGGATCCGTAATGAATTAGAGGACAGTAACAAATTACACAGTGGTTAGCTACGAACCTTTTTTATGTTTCACCAACACCAAGGGTAACATTACCTAATCTGTGACCAAGGTTCCATTAGCTTCCAAAACCTCCTGATCCTAAATGCATCCTTTGACGAGGGAGTTTTTATGTTTCACCAACACCAAGGCACCAAGGTTTCTTTAGCCTCCAAAACCTCATGATCCTAAATGCATCCTTTAACGAGGGACTTTTTATGTTTCACCAACACTAAGGCACCAAGGTTTCTTTAGCTTCCAAAACCTCCTGATCCTTAATGCATCCTTTGACGAGGGACTTTTTATGTTTCACCAACACCAAGGCACCAAGGTTTCATTAGCTTCCAAAACCTCCTGATCCTACGCGATATCTTCGCCAATTATGGACCGATTTTGAAGATTATTTCTCTATTGTACTTATAGAAAATGATCCCGTAGGGTCCCATAATTTTTATCCCCAGGGGATTAGTATTTATCCCGCAAAACTTAAAATAAGTGTACAAGTAAGGGAATTTTAAGTCGGTTTATCGTTTTTTAAAACAAGCCATATTATCTACCAAAGATAGTTGTGTTATCCAATTCAAATGTCACTAGTTCAGAGTCTATGCAAATGTTTCCTTGCTAAGGTAATTGAGTCGATGTCTTACTTGACATTCCTTTACTAAGGAGTCGCCAAATAAAATAGATCTACTTGATTCTGTATTTATTTCTTAAAAGGGGTCTTTTCTTGTTTGTGTAGTTATACAAATGTTCATACAATCTGCAGATACATACAATATTATGTTTCGGGTGTTCTGGGTGTTTTCTATGTCAACATCATCGTATCAGACCATACACGTCCACTGCTGGACATAGGCCTCCCCCATACGACGCCACAGATAGCGGTCATGAGCTGCCTCCGTCGATCGACTCCCTGCGACCGCTACGATGTAGTCGGTCCTGGGGAGTAAAGGTGGTCTCCCAACAACCTTTAATCCCCAGTGGTTATCAGTTCTGCGAGCTATGTCGGTGACTTTGGTTGTTCTAAGGATTTCCACATTCCGTTTTCTATTTATAATCAAAAATATCTACATATGTATTTAGTATAATTAAGCTACATTTTGTACATATTATGCATCAGTTATCTAGTAACCACAACACAAACTCTTGTGAATTGTCCAGCATTATTATTTTTCTTTGCACAAAGCACGGTTCTTTTCCTCATGGTGATTAAGGTCTCCATCCAAGAAAGAGCTCTGGATGTCTTCACTTATTTCTTCATCAGGTCTCATGGTATGTTGGTGGCCAAGACTTGTTTATTGGTGATTCTTTGCGCTACATTGGTACATTCAAACGGCCTGTAAACACGCGACTGTAAGTGCTTAGTATTGGTGTGATTATTACCACTTCTATACATAATTTATCAGCCAATCATAGAGAAATATACTTTTTTGTGTATATAAAAAGGAAATATTCCCATGTGTCTCCCTGTTCTGTCCCCCTAGGGGGACAGTTGGGAAAGAAGTTCGATCTGTTCCCGTTTTTGAAACGGTGGGACAGATGAAACCTTTTCAATTGATGAAACTTTCCCAACTCTCCTAGGGGGACAGGTGGGAATAATTAATATGAAAACTGCTTGCGTACTTTTTCTCAAAAATTGACTAGAAGTAGAATTGCAATAATTAGATGGAAGAATTTATGTTTTACAATTGTCTTCATTAATTGACTTTTGAGTTTAGACGTGTTTGCCACGCTTCCATAACTTTCCTCACAACTAATGGATATGTGAATCGTATACGATATACCTATAGGTATTTATGCAATGTCGTGCGTAGAAGCAGTTATTATGTTGCGTGGCTCAATCAAGCTGTTAAGCTACTTATGAACCTTAGGATTGAACGATAACTTTCACACAAAGTTAACGCTAACATAAGAAATGTGTTAATTTCATTGGTCACGTTTTTATAAACTTATCCAATGTATTTAATTATTCTCGGTTCAAAATTCACTCACTGCTTACATTACTTGTGTAAGCAGGCAGGTCAAAGTAGAATTGCAAAATATTACCTAACTACCTGCATATTTTAATGTCGATGATATCACCTACTGAAAATTTCCTGAAAGGTAATGACGTACATAAATAAATAAAGATAGAATATAGATATTTATTTAAAATAAAAATATTATATATATACACTTGAGTTAGTACCTAGTGCTTTAAAGCCTGTGTTAGGTTTTTCTAAGCACTAGTTCTCACCTAATTATCTATGTTTTTTTATAATATACATATTTAGTTAACAAACTATAGGGCGATATTTAGTTACTTATATCGCCCTAAATAAATAAATTATAAATAAATACTAAATAAATAAATAAATAATTATAAATAAATTATAACTAACGCTATATTTTTATTAAATTGCTAATATTATGCGAGAAAAGACAGGTCCGTTACTTTTTTATTCATTTATTTATTAAGAAAATCTACAGTTTTTAAATATATGTACATATGTACATTGACTTAACTTGTACGTACTTACCTATCACTATCATCCAATAGAAGGAAGTACATTATTATAATTTCGAAAAATAAGGACGACGTCACCATATTTGCCCGTATACATCAATTAAACAGTATAAATTTTAAGAAACAAAATAATAGAAAAAAGAATAAAAATTTGGTATAAGTTTTATAAAGAATAACGCGTCCGAAGCCGTATCACGAAGCTAGTGAAGTTCGTTACTTTTCCTTACTCTAAGACTTACCTCGTAAACATATTTTAAAGCCAAGTATACACAAAAACACATCCTAAAAACAGTAAGATAACAAGAAAACTCCTATTTATGCATCCTTATCTGAGTAGGGGAGGTAAGCCGTGGATTTGCGAACTAATTTCAACTGAAAATCCCTTAAATGAGGGGGATTTATCTGCACACGCCTTTACATCTGTCTGGAAAAGCCTTTATATACGTCTAAGAAAATGCTGGTTATGAGTTGTAGGTAAAACTTGGTTACTACGAGGAGATTTGAAAGCATATTTAGAAACAGGGAGCCAACTTAGGGCTTAATTCCACTCAATTAATTCCTTCACTATAATAATATTATTAAGTATATAATAACTAGCTTCTGCCCGCGCCTTCGCCCGCGTTTTATTGCCTATATGTTATTCCAGGTTCCAAACTATACCCATACCAAATTTCAGCTTAATCGGTTCAGTAGTTTTTGTGTGACAGAGTAACAAATATCCATACATCCGTACATCCATCCTTACAAACTTTGACATTATATTATTAGTAGGGTTATCTGACAATATCATCGTCTCAGAATGACACATATAGACTGTGATATTAAATGAAGAACAAATATAAATTGTGTAGTCATAAAAACATAAATTACGTGGGATTTATCAATAAAGTTCAATTTATTTTGTGTTCTACCACCCGCTGTAGAACTAATTACAAAGGATGCAGTGCTTTCTGCCTCATTAAAAATGAATTCTATGAGCGTATAATGTGCGGCCTTTTGGATGTGCCTAATATTTTTAAATTTCTATGTTATTTTTTTAATTTTCGTAAAGGTTCGACCAAAAAGGTTGAATAGAAAGGGTTATACTTAAAAAAAATATGCAAAAAATTAGAAGTTGGGTAAATGATTATCTACTAAGGTTTTAATATTAATTATTATTTTATACAAAATTATTGAAAACCTACATTCATCATCATCATCATCATCAGCCTATACACGTCCACTGCTGAACATAGGCCGTACGACGCCAGAAATAGCGGTCCTGAGCCGCCTCCATCCATCGACTCCCTGCGACCGCTACGATGTCGTCGGTCCATCCGAGTGGATGGTATCCCATGTAGGGGGGGATTTGCCATAATCACCACGCTTGGCAGGCGGATTGGTGATCGCAGTGTTGGTGTTTAAAAATACTCAGAAGGAAGCTGCTGCCCATCCTCTGGTAAGTTCCCTTAGTCGGCTCTTACGACATCCACGGGTTGAGTTGGAGGGGTCGTATTCGTACGCCGCGGCCCCACGGCCCCTACATTATTTACAATAACAAACAGGACCAATAAATACGTCTACCAAATACTCAAGTAACTTAACCATCTTATTTTGGACAAGGACGCTATATTCTTATAATTTTTGCATACTATTATATGTAACCCTTCAAAATCATATATTAATCAAATCTTCCCATAATTTGCATAAAATATTTCCCCCGATTCGGGAACGAAACCAAAAACGTCTTACAAAAACTGCTACTGTTCGCAAAGACATGAATTCATGCAAACTTTAGGTTCCCACAGAAATTAGCATACCCTAAGGGATTTTTTGCATACCTAGTTTTTGCATACGTATGTAGGAAACGGGTTAAATATTTAGGCACCTGAAGGGGTTGATTCTGCGGATAGAATATGTTAATTCTAAGATTTTTGTAAACAGCTGCTGTACCTTTTATTATGTAAATTGTTTTTAATGTAATCAAATATTTAATTTGATGTGAACTTTTCGGGAAGTCAGTCAGTTTGGCTGCGGATTTTGTTCCAGTATCATTAAATCTCTTCTGTATTTGGTGATAAAATTAATAAAACATGTTATTGAGTTCTTGATGCAATTTTGTAAAAAGATAAAAACTTAATATTAAGCCGATTTATTTTACTCTCTGATTTGATTTTTATACGTCTTATAGATCGTTAAATGTATGAAAGCTCAGTAAATATATCAATATTAATAGTAAATATATAAATATAAATATAAGTATGTATATATATGTATGTATATAAATATATATATATAAGTGAGACACATTAGAAAAATGAGAAGACACAGAACGAAAAATAAGCAGTTCACACAAGAAGAAGAAAGAAGCACCAGAAGAATCAAGAAGTATCAAGGAGAGAAGATAAAACGGTGATTGCCACTAGCGAGGTATAGAGTTCCTACGTGTTATCGTATTGTAGGAACTTCATACCGTGCTCTTGGGTTCGCCAATTTTCTACGAGCTTTCAGAAGAACGAAGAAGTTATAGTACAACAAAGTATGGAACGCCTTAAAGATACCTATGATTTAGAGGTCTTCGAGGTTAGAGTGAACAGGTCTCTTCTAGGCAAGCGTGCTACATCCTCGGCCGTATCATCACTTACCATCAGGTGAGATAGCGGCCAAAAGCAAGCCTATAAAATGTAAAAAAAAAACGTTAAAATGAGATTAAATAAAAAAATAAGATTTAATAATCAATCAAATCAAATCTTTTATTTGCGAAATTATGTTAGTACAGTGCAGATCTTAAAATTAACGAAGTTCTCATATTTTTACTTATGTTTAGCAAATATTTTAGTAGGTCAAATTATATGTATTTATAGATACATAGCAAAAACAAAAACAATATTCAATATAAATTGTTTAAAAGAAAAATAATAAATCGTTTAAAATAAGAATAAAGTGGGTATGTCACAGTATTTTAGAAAAAAGTAATTCTATGATTTTTTTATTTAAAAAATGCATCGTTTTCTATAAGACTTATGTATCTACAATATTAAAATTATAAAGATTTTTTATGAACTGTAAAATGTGAACTCTGGTATAAGTAAAAGTAAAAATACGTTTATGTTGAAAAATTTAAACAAATATAAATAAAAACCAATCAATTACAGTTTTAACAAAACTAGCCAGCTCTCAGCTGATGATATGGAAAGAAGATCCTGCCGTGGTGCTGGTCTTCAGTAGTCTAGTCCCTACAGTTATAAATTGTCATATTTTTGTGTGTCTGTCAGCAGGGACACACGCATAAACCTCCTGCCAGAAAACCAACGGTGCTCAACTTTCTGTTGAGCAACATAAAGTTGAGGCAGGACCTTTTTGGTTCAAATGTCGCGTCATTATATTATGTTATAGTATATTTTAAGATTTTTCTAATAATGTGTGTTTATGTGATCTACTAAATTGATTTTCTTTCTAATGAATACATGTAACTTTATGTTTCTTTAATACGACAGAAAAAAAGGAGTAAATTTTTTTGACTTTCTTTAGACCATCGTAATCCAATGTGACGGGGAGTGGAGTGAGGGAATAGAGAGTGCACCTGTGTTGCTCACACACTTGTGCACTATACTATGTCCTACACACATGGATAGTCTCCGTTGAGACTGACCGTCGTGGCCGAAATTTGGTAAGGATATCATCATCGCCTCCGTAAGTTTTTTTTAAATGCCTAAATAGATATGGGGTATTAGAATGATCCTAAATAATACGCGAAAGAGTGTTTGTTTGTTTGTCTTTCCTTCACACCCTAACTAAGCAACCAATCGACTTGATTTTTGGCATAATAGTTAGTTGAAAGAATGGAGAGTAACAGAGGCTACTTCCTGGTCCTGGTACGTCCTGGTAAAACATCGAATTCCCATGGGAGATTTACGGGAAAAAATACCTCTTTATCCCCCTAGACACGTGAAATTCGAATTTGAAGCGGGTGAGACCGCGGGGAACAGCTATTTCTTGTACATTTACCTTGTTCGATTTAAAATAAGGTAGTCGTTTTGGCCATTTTTTTTATTTATATCTAATGTAGGCTTAGTGTAGTGGATTCCTAAGGGTAAGAAAAATTGGTCCCTATGTACGCGGGCACAATCAGATCAACCCCGCCGCAGCTTGTTTTAGCCTGGTTTTCAGTCAGGACCGTTCAGTGAGGTCGCATCACGACTGCACGAGTAACAGTCCACAGATGAAACAAAATAAGTTCTAACTAAAAATCTATGTATGGGTGTTTGTTAATTTTTCACGCAAAAATTACTGAACTAATTAGGATGAAATTTAGTAGGTATGGTACGGGCTGAAGTTTGGAACCTGGAATAACATTAGCCTATTTTTTATCCCGATAAAACGCGGGCGAAGGCGCGGGCAGCAAGAAGAATAAAAACAAACAATTTGGAGAAAAACAATATATAAATAATCGACAAGGTAAAACGTTAAAATTATTTTTTGTAGTCTATTGTAATTATCTAGTATCCATACCATATCACAAGCTCTACTTAGCTTGGGGCTAGATGTTGAATATCCCAGCAATAAATTAAATATTTTTATAATAGAGCGCTTGTAATATTTACGCCAAGCGCATTTAAATTAAATTATGTACTGAGAATGATTTAATACTTACTAGATGTTTCGAGAAACATTTATTAATAACCCGTTATCATGTCAGTTGCTAATTTATTAATTACATGTGTAATTAATATAATTAGGTCAGTAAATACGATTGTTTTTGTTGTAATTGCAGTCAAGTGGTCCGTTTCGATTATGAAACCTTTGCTGCTATCCATATTGGCAATTTCTTTAACGGACATTAATTGGTATACACTTTAGTACCTACCTGATTATTGTGAAGTTCTTATTGAAAGATGGAGCAAAGCCAAGATTGTAGGTATTAACAAAGAAAATTACGATCAAATATCCTACTAATATTATAAATGTCAAAGTTTCTATGGATGGATGTATGGATGTATGGATATTTGTTACTCTTTCACGCAGAAACTACTGAGCCGATTAGGCTGAAATTTGGTATGGGTATAGTTTGGGACCTGGAATAACATATAGGCTATTATTAATCCAATAATACGCGGGCGAAGGCGCGAGCAGCAGCTAGTTAGAAATAAATTAGAACTAGTATTTACAATTTAAACGATTGAGCTAACTGCAGACTGTTGCAAACAATCTACGGGTAGCTCAACTGTATTTACCATAGAGAAAAAACTCTTCTCTATAGAGACGTCATGCCATACAATACGACGTTGTGTAGGTGGAACCAAAACTTGACTTAATTTTGCTAGTTTTATAATAATTGTTTGTATTTAAAATCAATAATAACTAAATATTTTTCAAACAGACTTAAACTTTTTCATTATTACTCTATACTATCCCGTAATCGAAACCCCCTATCACGACGGGACCCGGTTGCAACCTTAAAAGGGGGTTTTGGGGGGCAATGAGTTGCGTTTATGTAACGTAAAGTCCCTTTCGCCTCGACATCAAGAGTACCTGAACGATCGATAAAAAAAAACGCATTTCTGGGATTGTCCAATAATTGCTCTACAATAAATTTACTAATAATAATACAAAATGTACAATTACCTACCTACTAAATCGAAACTAGAATTTCTACAATAGGGATGACGATAGTATAACTAAAAATCAGAAACATTATGTATTTACCGATTTTATACCTGAACCATAGATTAAAACACGAATTATATTTAATGCTTTGATCGAGATTAATTATTATTTTGATAAAATAAAACTACAAAATACAGCAATCCGCCATGACACGTTGAACACCAATCAGAGAATACATACATACATGTATGTGACGTCATGCCGTCACAATATGTAATGTAAAGGCACAGAATAGCTGGTGAAGCTTCTCTTGAAAATATTATAATCATTTTGTATCATCAGATGTTCGTGCATCTATGACGTCATAGATAGCCGCCACGAGTATTGTAGCGTTTATGAGCGAAATTGAAAATGCATTTTTAAAAGCTGTATTTTTCCTTCGTAGTCCATTTTTTTTGCAGAAATATGATTTATTTTGCATTCAGTACATGTCTAAAAATATTCCGGTGAAGTTTTACAAAATCAGTCGTCATGCCTATTACAGAGGATACTATTTTAAAATAGAAAGTAAAGAAAAACTTATGACTTTTTAACGAATCATGGAAATGTATATAAAACTAGCTGACCCGCCAAACGTTGTTTTGCCTTCAACCCTTATCACTTAGGGGTATGGAAAATAGATATTATCCGATTCTCAGACCTACTGAATTCGCATATAAAATTTGTAAAGCCGTTTCGGGGGAGTACGGAGTACGACATGGAAATTTTATATATAAGATTGATTAGTTGAGCTACTTCAAGATTCTTTGCAACGATCTGTACTAGGCTATTCCATTATTTAATTTTAAACTAACACAAGCAGAGCTTGCGTTATGGGTACTAGATGACCGATATACATAATATAATATATTACATAATGTAGATACTAAGGTGATTTATATGTATACATATAAGTTTTGTACGTAGAAAATACAAGGAACATCGACAAAAAATATTTGTAGATCGTACAAACATTTGTCACAGAGCGGGAATCGAACTCGCAACCTCCTACGTCGCAGTCGGTCCTTTGCCTGCCGCGTCACATCAGTCGTCACAAACTGATTATGTACATCGATTACAATTTAAAAAGTATTGAAACCAAAACGAAAAATCTAGGTCTACCCTAGATTGTTTTTCTATGACTGAAATTGCTATAGGTAAATTTTTGAAAGCTGGCGCTTTCCCCTTTCCTTTTTCGTATATTGGAGTCCCAGATTTTGTCGCAGAATACATATTTAGTTTACCTGGGGTGTCATCTTGGCTGAAATGGCCTAAAAGACAACTCTCTTTTTGAGAGTTGTGTTTTTCATACAAGCACCAGCTTTTATAAACGTATCAAAAGTGAATACAAAGTTTTAAAGACCAATGTTTTCTATAATTACCAAGTGTAAAATAACATAATAGTAGCAACAAATACCAGTTATCAGAACAAGCAATAAATGATGTCGTTAATTGGTATTAACTTAATGTAATGGCAGTAAAATGTAGATCAAATGAATTTACGATTGAAGACAACGAAGATATGCATGAAGCTTGGCCTTTTGATATCAAATTGGTTCAGAAGGTATTTGAATGTACTAAGAATTTATAAAATAATGATACATACTTTTACATTACGTCCAATCCTACCGTGGACGCTCTGATGCCGCCAATATAAAATGTATCTAAATGTGAGTTAAATCAAGGCCATGTTTCAATGCACATTTTTGTGCTGTGCGGTGGCGTCCACATCTGCGAAAACCTTCAGGCAATGTATAGGTACTTTTTCTGTTCCTGTGCGAAACTTGGGTAGAATATTTGACTTGTCTAAGTGCTTATTTTGTAAGCCTAAAGAAATAAAGTTATTGATTCTGATTGAATACGCTCAAATCTTTATGAGCTCTGTGAAGTTGGCTTCAACGGCTGCGCACTGAACCATAAATAAGGCGTTGAGGGGAAAGAACGGGGTTAGAGGGGATCTGTCTGTCAAACCAGGGTTGCCGGCAAGAATTCTGGCGTATATTTGATTTTTTCTAGCACATTTTGTTCATAAAATTATTTTCCAATTCAATATTTATAGAAAGACGTCTTACACTCAATGACGGATTATTTTAAACCTAAAATGTTAGAATAAATTAAACTTTTTATCGAACGCAATTAACCCAAGTTTTAAAATAAAATGATTACTATGCAGCAAATTTATTTATAATCTAGTGGGCAATACTGTCGAATGAATGCTTTTGAGTACAATAACGCAGCAGTCTTTGACGGTTTTTCGGTGTTCGTTTCGTTGATTTGATACTTTGTTCTTGCGATTTTGTGTTGTATTACCTGATATTAGCTGTTTCTCTTAAATGTTAAATATGCCTCGCGTGCGGTCAAACATGGAAAATGGTGTTCGATGTCAAAAGTTATGAGAAAAGAAGACAATGAAGGTCTTAATTCAACCTCAAAATGGTACTTCAGCGGACTGCAGCTGCAACAGGTGTGTCTATTAGCGCCATCAAAAGGATTTCTAGCCGTAGCCCGGGTGGGTCCCTTGTTGGTAAATGTCACTTTTCTATTTGATTGTACTTGCGCAGTTTTGCTTCCGTGCCTAAGTTCACAGAGCTCATTAAGTTTTGCGATCACTGTACCTACTTACTTGTGCTCCGATTGGCTTTTCACATTGCATCCATTGTTAGCCGCTGTAGGTAAAACTATTACTGTCTTGTTTTTGTCTGCTTCTCTCATTACCTGCCGTACAACCCTTTTACAAGGTTAAGTTAGGGTAAGGATTACCTACGGTCCGTAGGCTACGGACCTAGGTTAGTTTCTGTATTCAAAAAACGTAACACTTTTGCCAAGAACTGTATATTTGCACAGAAAACTGTGCAAATATAACAATCAATGAATCTTAAAATTATTTTAAGGTTAAGTGTACGAAATGGAGACACCTCAGCAAATAAAGATGTTTTGGTCAGCGGAAATATGGATTTCTCCAGCAGAATACTGAATAGAGCTGTATCTAGTGGTCGGCCGAAATTACTTAATTGGTCGGCAAGTATTGTGAAATTGCGCAGCCTGTTAAATATTTCTGCTGCAATATACATACATTTTAGTAAGGCAGCAGCAAATCGTGGTTCGGATTTTACATAACATTGTGTAACATATAGGCCAATCAATATACATAGACCCATAAAAACGTTTTGAAGAATAAATTTCCAGCGAGCTGGAAGTCGTTTTAATAACTTCTTTTGGTCCTAATGCGTGTAATCTTACAATTAGTTTGCGCAATCTCAGGTGTGCATAACTTTTGGGAGCCAAGTAATACTGCTCATTAGACGCAGAATTTAATCCTCTTTAATATTAAATTGAATGACATTTTCCGTCGGACGTACCGTTTTCTGGCTGCAAGCGAAAATCTGAAAAAAGAGCGAAAATTTCGCAGTTACTCTGCTCCCAAAAAGTATGCACACCCACATCCCCTGGAATTTTGCAAACTCAGATTACATGCACGACCAAAAATGAATGCTAACAATTGTTAAGAGTGCGCATTGCGCGCCGTTTTGTACAAAGGATAGCAATAGAATGTTCATAGGAGCGGGACAGAGCATATCTTATTGGAAAATCGGAAGCGCAAAAAATGAGTTTTTATCTAATTACCAGTTAATTAAACAACCAATCGAAAAATTAAAAGACACAACTCAAGAAATACTTCATGTATTCATGACAAAACAATTGCCCAACAAAAAAATTGTGCTGTTCCTGAGATAAATAGCAAAATTTGTGCAAAACATGTATTTTTCAAAATAATATTTTATATAGAAATCACCAATCGTGTTTTTAAAACACGTAATCCAAGATAAAAGTTCAAAGTATCATTTCCCTAAATTTGATGGTAGCTTTCACAGATTTTGAGATAAATAGCGATCTAACACTAAATTGCTTATGGCACACTCTTAACAATTTAAATGATTTTCAGCTTGCTGGGTCTTTTTTTCTTCAATTAAAGCTTGTAAATGCCTTGATTAATTTTTATATTTCATCATATCATCATATCAGCCCCTACATGTCCACTGCTGGACATAGGCCTCCCCCATACGATGCCACAAATAACGGTCCCGAGCCGCCTCCATCCATCGAATCCCTGCGACCGCTCCGATGTCGTCGATCGTCCATCGAGTGGATGGTCTCCCATGTAGGGGGGAGTTTTTATATTTTTATATTTAGGCAATATAATTAGTTAATAGTAGTTAATCGACGTGTATGGGCTGATGATGAATCAACTTTATATAACATTAACATTATATTATTTATTTCTAAGCTTCACATGACATCTTTCCAGTTTGGTACATTAAGTATGTATTTACATTCAGAAAATTATTAATACGAATATTTTTAAAACGATTTTTTATTGAAATTATGATAAATATAATATGAAAACCGTTTATATTGAGATGAGGTTGTAGCCTTTTACTTTTTAAGCGTGGGAATGTTAAGCTCTTTTTGAAAAGGATCGAATCGTAAGTTTTCAAAAATTTATAAACACGATTAGCATTTCTTTCTTCTTTCTTTTATTTGACTATCGCATAGCATCATCTAGTCCCAAGCTAAGCAGAGTTTTCTGTTATGGGTACTAGATATACTTTTTTATCATACATAGAAAATACCCAGAACAACCGGAACAAATATTTTCAGATCGTACAAACATTTGTCCCAAGGCGGCAACCGAACCTCCAATCTCCTGCGTCGCAGGCGGACTTTCGTCCACCGCGCCACATCGGTCGTCCGAACATACATCCTACTTATATATAAATATACAATAATATGTTAAATCTTAAAAGCCTTCTCTTAATAAGCGATTATAGGCTTTTATCACGGGCGCATGCCCAGCGTGGGGATGCCCATAATCCCCAGGGTGGGCATGCTGTTTGGGAATAACAGGTTGGTGGTAGAATTTCCCCCCGTGGCCCTTAGTCGCTTCTTACTAGACCCGCAGAAAGAGTTGGGGTGGAGAAAATTCTAAGCACACGGTAATTTATGGTCTAGTGGTCTTAGTAACTGTTTATTTGTTAATTTATTTATATTATCCTCATTCTAAATTATATTTCGTGAACATTTTTGTCACGTTGTTCTAATTAGAAAAATTCATCATTATATTAACTCCAATAGCTTGATATTTTCGATTTAAATAACGATAAAATATTATATTTAGGAGAAAATAACTTTTAAAGAAGTCACTAGAATCAGGTTTTTTAATTGATGTCTCTTTTATGGTTATAAAATTAGCTAAGATATATTTGTACAAGATTCAGTATTTTATATTTACCTCTTGAAAAACTTGAATATCTAAATAATTCATAGTCGATTAGAATAATAAATTATATCTTTTTTTACGAGTCTCTCCAATACTTCGATTTTTTTTAAGGTTTGCGGGTTAAATACTAATCCGCTGGGATAAAAATGTTATGGGACTACCTCGAGATCATTTTCTAATAGCACTGAATGAATTTTCAAAAGCTTAAAATACATAAAAAAAACATGCAGTTGAAGAGAATCTGTTAAAAATTATTCGCCATCTTTTCTAACTGTTATGGTACGTAGGCGATACAGAAGCATTCTATCGGTCCATCTGGTATGACGCAAAACATTATCATAAAATTAGTATAACTTTTATATTAATGTCGTAGTTTCAGCGATTATTCGATACTTTATTATATTTCTACTGATTATTAGGTTGTTGACCTTTTGAATTTATAGTGAGGTTGTATCGTTTTGTTTTATGCGTTTGATATTATTTTTATAGGTCCCTAGGGAATTATGTTCGTGATATCGTTAATTTTGATGTTTTGGAAAACGTTTTAATAAAATGGTTAAGCAATGTCTGTTTCTTTTTTCAGAATGTTGTCATTTTGTCTCAGCGGACTAGCCAGCGGAGAGCAATGGAAGGGGCTATGCTCGGAGTCTCTCTGCGAGATCGAATCAGAAATGAGGAGATCCGCAGAAGAACCAAGGTAACCGACATAGCTCTCAGAGTTGCGAAACTCAAGTGGCAGTGGGAAAGGCACATAGCTCGTAGGACCGACGGCAGCTGGGGCCGCAAGGCTCTAGAGTGGCGACAACGTACCGGAAAGCACGGTGTGGGTAGGCCCCCATTGCACGCGATGGACCAACGACCTGGTGAGGGTCGCGGGAAGTCGCTGGATGCGGGCAGCGCAAAATCAGTCATTGTGGAGATCCTTAGGGGAGGCCTATGTCCAGCAGCGGACGTCGATCGGCTGATATGATGATGATGGACTAGCCAGGTGCACAGAACATAATTATAGTGCACAAGTGTGTGCACAAGCACACATGATAGAATATATAAAATAAAGCATGAAATATAGAAATAAAGTAGGACGACGGTCACTAGGATACCCTAGCTCCTGGTGAAGTCCAGGAATCACCAGGATCCACAAGAATAGTCAGAAAGGTGGTTCGTCACGTCACACAGTGCGGGGTGCCTGATGACGGTCGACGACACGCCACCGCCCGCCGAGACAGGCCTGGGAGACGCTATCGAGAGGATTTCGACGAATTCCGGGTTGATGGGCACTACGTTGTCACTTTCCAGTAGGTGAGATTGTGTTCAACCGAAGGTCAATATCAACTATTTATTTTATATATAAAAAATCTCGTGTGACACGAGTGTTTGTAACTAAACTCCTCCGAAACGTTTTTACCGATTTTTATGGAATTTTTGGGTATATTTCGTAGGTGTGAGAATAGTTTATTATCTATTTTTTATACCACTAAGTGATAACTGTGGCCAAAGCCTATTTTTTTAATTTTTTAGACAAAAAATAATATTTATATTATGTTATAATTTGCCATAAAAAATACGTATAATCCTCAATTTTCACCTTTCTAACACCAACCTCTATTTTTTATAGCAATATTTTTAACCCTCTATGGCTAAACAACGTTTTCCGGGTCAGCTAATAGACTATAAAAAAACCTGGTCAAAGAATGCGATTCCCGTAAAACCTTGACCCCGTAAAAATTATTTTCGTGGGATAACAAAGGTTAGAGACAAAAGTTTGAATATAAATATAACTACAACAAGCATTTCAAACCTTTCGTGATAAAAAACCCTTTGAACGTAACAAAAAAGGTAGGTAATAGAAAAGTGTCACTCATTCTCAAGTGATTTCATTAGTAAGAAAGTTTTCTTTGCTCATTGTACAAGCCACGAATATATTGCGCGCAGTCACGGCATAGTGGTAGAGTGGAACGTTGGGAATGTGGCGCGAACGGTGCTTGGTCAGGCGACGGTTTATCAATATTGATTTAATTTATAGTTTTCTTTCGTGAGATGTTTGTAAACCTGTTTTTTTTCCTTTAAGTTACATGTGAATGTAAAATTAATTACCTAGGACAGTCAGCCGCGAAAATATGCAGGTATATGACCGATGACGTAAGTAAAGTGCATTTCCAACTATTTCCAAGTACTAAATAAATTTGATTAAATAGTTAAGTGTAGGTATACCTACAAACCGTACGGTCTGTAAGGTTTTCATTTTATCCGACTTCAAAAAAGGAGGTTATATATTCTGCTGTATGTATGTTTTTTAATGTTCGTCGATTTCTCCGTTAATTATCGACCGATTTTGAAAATTCTTTCCTTATGATTCCGAGGTAGTTCCGTTAGTTAGTTAAAAATATGATTTCCGAGGGCTTAGTATTTTTTCCGCAAAACATAAAAACAATGTAAAATTAAGGAATTCTAGGTAGATTTTAAGTTTTTTCAAAACAATAAAATTATTATAATTGTAATAAATAATGCTGGACAGTTCACACAGCATTATCTAGCCCCAAGCTAAGCAGAGCTTGTGTTATGGGTACCAGATGACTAATATACATAATATAATATATTTCATAGATAGATATTTTTTATTATACATAAAAAATACCCAAAACACCCCACACAAATATTTGCAGATCGTACAAACATTTGTCCTAAGGCGGGAATCGAACCCGCAACCTTCTGCGTCGCTGGCAGACCTTCACCCGCCGCGCCACATCGGTCGTCAAACATATCGAACATACCGGAGTAGGTATGTAGTAGTAGGTAACTTATCTCGAATAATCGAAAACCTCTCGGTTCGAATTAATATTATATCAAAGAAGCAAACTGGTTTAACCGACTTCAAAAGGATGGGAAAAGAAGGAGGAGGTTCTCAATTCATCTGTATGTTGTTGCTTTTTTTTGTATGTATTTTACGCGACATCTCCGCCAATTATGAACCGATTTTGAGAATTATTTCACTATTGTATAGAAAATGATTCCGAAGGGGTTCTATAAAATTTTTATAACCAGGAGATTATTATTTATCCCGCAAAACTTTAAATAATTGTAAAAGTAAGGGAATTTGAAGTCGGTTTATCGTTTTTTAAAACACGCCATATTATTACTACTTATGATAGATTTTCAAATATATTTGGAAACCCATGCTATCTTGAATAAAGCGACGCCATTATCCAAGCTTATTTATAAATTCCTATCACAACGTAATAAATAAAAATATGATCAAATCTTCTCTACCTGAGCATCAGAGATCCTCCCACACGAGTATTTCGTAATTGTGGTGCCGAACCAGTTTTAAAACGAAAGTTGGTGGTCGGTGGTAAACACGTGACGTCACGTGTGAGGAACTCGTTGGGACAAAAATAATTATTTTGATTCGTTATTTTGTGATTTTTGTGAATGATACCATTATGGCCTGTTGCCGAATTTCGGCTGTCGATCTATGAGTAACTTTAAGGTTTTTATTAAAATCGCGAAAGTTTTTTAATTATTATTTTACTAGCTGCTGCCCGCGTCTTCGCTCGCATTTTATCGGTATAAAAATAGCCTATATGTTATTTCAGGTCCCAAATTATACCAAATTTCAGCCCAATCAGCTCAGTAGTTTTTGCGTGAAAGAGTAACAAACATCCATACTTACAAACTTTGGTGAATCGAATGCACCCCCATGATATGTTCAGAGTTTTTTTTGTTCAGAATTTAGACAATATTGTTGAAGTTATTTACACATTGTTTTGATAAAATATTTTTTAAAATAACCACTTCCTGTGTACTTTAAATTATATTAAATTTTTCTTATCAAAAACTTGAAATATGAAGATTATGCTTCTAAAGTATTTATTGAGCTTTTTTCTCGTTGCAGTTGCCTGAACTTTCAGGACAATAATTTGTTTCCAAAGGACATTAGCACCTAAATCGAAACCTAAATAAGTAAATAGATATCATGGGACATCGCGCTCGTAAAATGTGTATATAAAAGTACCTATACTCCAATTCAGAATCGCAGATATTTTATGTCAACAAAGACATTTATGAATGAAAACTTAACAAAAACTGATAACAATACCTGAAAACAACAAGGTAACACCAAAGTTATCAATAAAAACTTCAACAACGCATAGCCTCACTTGTGTAGCAAAAATACTTAAATTTGTCTTCTAAAACGAATGAGAAATGTATTAAATGATGTATGAAAGCCTTCAAAATCAAAAATTGTTTCGAGCTTCTGTGCTTTTCTTCGATGATAGGAACCAATGTCTTTAAATATTTTCCACCAATATTCCTTGGGTTTTGGGTTTTTCTTGGGTACATTTGTATACAAAAAATATCCAGGTTTTTGAATCGGGGTATAGCATTGGAAAGGGTACATTAGGTATGAATAAACGTACCTACTTAAATCCAAAAATAAATATAAATAATAATAAATAATGCTGGACAATTCACAGCATCATCTAGCCCCAAGCTAAGCAGAGCTTGTGTTATGGGTACTAGATAATATTATACTTAATACAATATATTACATACATAGACAGATATTTTTTATTATACAAATAAAAGAGCGATCTCTGCCAGGTTGTCTGGCAGAGATCGCTCTTGAGCGATAAGACCGCCCATTGTCACTTGTATTGTTTTGTCTCATTTGTAAACTGTTTTCTAGTTTTAAGTGTGCAATAAAATATTTTCTATCTATCTATCTAAAATAAACAGAACACCCCGAGACATCAGATCGTACAAAGGTACAAACATTTGTCCCAAGGCATAAATAGAACCTGTAACCTCCTGCATCGCAGGTGGAACTTCACCCGCTGCGCCACATCTGTCGTCATAGCAATAGCAAAAACTTAGCTGTTAGTTACCCTATACTAGTTATCAAAAACCTCGTAAAATTTTAGAGCGAACATTAGTTACATCCTCATTAAATTAATTACTCGTTGGATTTAATCTCGTTTCTAAGTTTATTGCGGAACCCTAAAAACAAAACTGGTCAGGTTCAACGGTCTCCACTCATTAGTTTTTGATCGTAGCTTTACGAAATCACTAAGGCTATATTCTTACACAAACTCAGAGCAATACCAGCCTTAAAGTACCGAAATAGGGGCTAAATTTGAACGAGTTTTGGATCGTACTTTTTTGTCCAACTGGTTTTCTAAATTTAGACGGTTTAAATGATAAAATTCTTGAGTCGGCCACGTAAAGATTAGGAAATTCTGAACTATAAGTTAGAAATGTTTATAGGGACCGCTCCAGGCCAGTTTTTTCTAGTTATTACCCGATAAATTCGGTTGAATTTTAAGTGGGTGGTGTTTGGTGTTTGTGAGACGTGCTCTTGGGTTCCTTTGAATTATATTTTTTATTTCAAAAAAGGATTCCAGTTCGTCCTTTGGATCTGCAAAAGTTTGTAAATCGAGAATTGTGATTGATTAGTATGTCATAATCATGACGTAGACTTGACGTCCAAAATAAATATTTATACTGAACAGATAATGGCAATTAAATAAATAATGCTGGACAATTCACACAGCATTATCCAGCCCCAACCTAAGCAGAGCTGGTACTAGATAACTGATATACATACTTAATATAATACTTGTATAATACTATGTAGATAACTGATGACTTCATAGATAGACATAGATACATACATAAAACCCTGAACATATATTTGCAGATCGTACAAACATTTGTCCCCAGGCGGGAATCGAACCCGCAACCTCCTGCGTTGCAGGAGGACCTTCGCCCGCCGCACCATAGACGTCGTCGGCGCTGAATGGCGCTGAAATTGTGCACGCATGAAATTCTGGAGCTACTTTTTCAACAAACTTCAAGGAGGAGGTTCTCTATTCGACTGTATGTTTTTGTATGTGTGTTACGCGATTCTGCCAATTTATAGACCGATTTTGAAAATTCTTTCACGATTGTATAGAAAATGATCCTGAGGTGTTCCCATATGATAGATGGTAAAAAACCCACCACCACCCATAAAAATTGAATTCCCAGGGGATTAGTATTTATCCCGCAAAACCTAAAAACAGTGTAAAAGTAAAAAATTTGAAGTCGATTATTAGATTTTTGATGGCAATCAAATTATCACAATGCCTGTAACAAACAGTTTCCATGGTAACGGGCGTAAACAAGAGGAAGCTTCAGGAATTTGAAGTCGGGTTAACGTTTTTTAAAACACCCCAAATTATTATCATCCATGGAATCACTTAGGAATGTATAGGTATGAGAACAAAGGGAAAATAAATAGGTAGCAAGTCGATACCACAGTGATAAATGATAATAAATGATAAATAAATAATAATAAATGTATAAGCAGTCGAAAAACCCAAAATAAATTAAAAATAATTTCGAGTGCTGAAAAAATAAAAATTGAATTCCATCTCGTCATGGGGCATGTTCCCCATACAAAATGCAAATGACTTCTTTTCTAAAATTCAGGACTAGTCACTGGTTGCCTTGAGTTTGCTTGAGTGTATGATTGTAAATAATAATAGAATTTTTTTTTAAATTCTTAACTGGCCGAGCAGTTATCTGAATCTGGTGTCAAACACAGCCAGTGTTTGAAAAAGTCTGATGAAAATTGGTGTAATGTCGAATCGCCCATTATTTCCACCCAATAATGGGCGCGGAACGATACTATAAAATGTGACTAGTGTCATTTCGCCCATTGAATAACATTTTTACGATATGTTGCTGGTTTTGTAAAAAATAGCTGCTGTCGAATCAATCCGCTAAGTTAACTAAAGTAAGCAGCCAACCTACCATCCTGCTGTGCGGCCGTCGCCTAACGGTAGATCAGACACGACAGGCAGGATCCACGAGAAGGCAAAGCGCGGTTCGATTCCATGAACCATGGATCGCATTCATCGATGTCCATGAAAATAAGGTCCTTCCACTAGGTTTGCATCTGCATGGTTTACAATACAAAATACAATACCAAAATTCTTTATTACACCAGAAAAACAACATTCAAAAGAGATGTTACATAGGACATGTACAATGGGCGGCTTTATCGCTTAAATACGATCTCTTCCAGGCAACCTGTCGATGGAAAGAATTGATGGAACGGATTCCACCGTGTCCTACCCTAAAATTGTCTTCTTGATAGTGTCGTCATCGAGACGTTCCATTTTTATATGAGATAGCGTACTTACTAGTTCTATGTTTACAACTTCAAGCACGAGAAACGAAACTTAGGGCTGTGGATCCTAAATTAAATATGCCTCTAAAACAAAATGGGCTCTCCTTTATATTTAATATTCTTCTTCTTCTTTTACCTTTGGCTCTGCATCTGGATTGATGCAATTCTGCCAGTGTCAGTTAGGTATGAATTGCGCATTTAGGAACAATATATTTATATGTAATTTTATACTTTAGCTTTTACTATTTGTCATTTTTACTTTTACTTTTTCTTTTTGACATTTTAGAATAAGTATATAATAATAATAAATAAAGGTAAAGAAGTTGTATAGACTGATTTATCAGTTTTTAATAATCTTCAACTATTTAGGGATAAGGTATGTATAACTCAGGTACCACCTTAGTATTATTAAATTTTAGAATTGATTATTGTATTGACTCGAAATAATTATAATAATCAATATTCATTGCTATTGTTGTCTGGTAGAGATCGCTCTCGAGCGATGAGGCTGCCACTTGTAACTTAGTTTTAAAATTGTCTTTTTTGTATTTCTGTTTCTTACCAATAAGTGTGCAATAAAGAATTTTCTATCTTTCTATCTTCTATCTATTGTCGGTATTGTATAAGATTTGAATTCCCATGTTACTATTAGTTATTCTTGTGTAACCTGACTCTTGAATTTTACTATAAAAACTATAAAAAAGTGTACGCCGCGACGCTGAACGAGCGCGACGCCAACCGCACTCACCCTGAAGAGGTCCCTCGTTAAGGGATGAAACGTTGGTGTTCTTCCAACACAAACTAGGTTCGTAGTTAACCCGCTTACATTCATAATGAATGACTCTTTATTGTTTTGGTTTTACGTAACTGTAAGAACAATTATAAAATAAATAAATGCCTTAATTCGACTGATAAGCCAATAGTAAAATATTTTGGGAAGAGCCCTAATAAAAACACAACTTAAACTGACCATAATTTTTATTCCACACTAATTTCTGGATTCTGGATCGCTGTTGCTCACGACACACTTTATGAAACACTTATGTTGAATTTATCTTATGTTGATAGGTCAATATGAATCACTGTTTGCTTACGTCACACACTGCATACTGTTGAATTCATCTTCTATTGATAGTCCAAGAGAACTGTTTTCTTCTAATACATATTCCCTGTTTCGTTTGCATAGTCTAGGAGGCAAACCAACGTTGAGTTCTGTAATAGCATTTCAATCACGGGCTATTCGAGGATCACTCGACAATTCGAGTTGAGACCAATTCAGTCGAGTAATCACGAGAATAGCCCAGTGTGTTTACTCTTAAACAAGTCCCATATCAAACCGTGGCCCAATCCTGCGTATTACGTGATACTTTATCGAGTGATACTCATTATCACGATATAAAAATATCATGTGATATATATCGAGTACCGCCAAAACCTGCATTCTCGTGCGACTTATCGAGCAACTCATCAAAGAAATACCCTCGATAAATATCGAATTGCAGATTTTCCAGAATACACTTGTTTATCACTCGATATTTTGACAGTTCTTGCCATATATATGTATAGAGTAGATATATTGCCGGAATTGCCCTCCTGGATGTGGCTATCTCTAGTCTCGATTTTGATTTTGACACTCTTGATTGCCAGTTTACGATTAAAATCGAATCGGTATACAATTTTAAGAAATCAAGGCAATCGAGTTTTTGATCCGATTCGGAAACACTAAGCTCCACGCTTTTGGCATATGATCCGAGTCGGGAATGAGATTAGAATTGTTTTCAAAAGTACCCAGAAAAGTCGGACCAAGAATTTGTAAGTTCAGTTCTCTTCCACCATTATACTAGCTTGATTCTCATGGCTCATTGTTCCTAGATTTTGACACTGTTTGCTGCTACAATCGGTTAGAAGTGGACCCGTATAGGCACGAGAGGACTAACAATAAGAGAGGGTTTTATTGAGTACAATACTACTTCAACGGCAATCTATTACCTACAGATTAATTATATTCTACAGTAATCCTTGGTGTACCTACATATATGAAATGACCATTAAAAAGTAGTAGGATTCCTTGGAAATGCTGCACGGCGACAGATACTGGCATGGTCAGTACCTGTCGCCATGCAGCATTTCTCTATTCTAGTTTGAAAAGTAAATCGGTTGAAATTACAGTCACATGAGAGTAACTAACAGTTTGATCAACATTCATTCAATCAAAGCATGAAATGTCAAAATATGTTAACCATAGCGCTAAGAACTATAATTACAAGGGCAATCGGTAACCGCTACATAAAAATGATCAACTTGACTGAACTAATTCAAATGATACCTAGACATAGAACCTTGTCTCCTAGACTATACGACACGAATGCGGGTATTGAGATGAAACAGAAACCATTTCTTTGTGATTATTTCTGCAGCAAGCCGGGATGACCTCACAAACAGGGCTGTGGCTGCAGTCCGGTATAGCATCGTATTGCATGTAGTTGTTCAGCACAGAGATTCCTCCTAAGCATTTGGGCACCAAGATGCAGGGCGGGGTATGGCGGCAAGCTCGGCTGGTGTCCTGCTGGGCCTGTGCGCCAAAGCTCTCAGTGCCGTTCAACAAGTTATAGCTCTTGCTATAAATCGGTACTTCTTGGCACTTTGGAAAATGGTCACAGACGTAATTTTTTAATGAACCCCAGGGTGATCGGTTCACAACGGAATCAGCACGCTTTGTGTACATAGGAACGTGGTTGCATGAATTATTCAGTATCGAATCGTAGTTCTTCTTGTCGCAACTCCTAATCATCTCGCAAGGTGGGACGTTACAGGGCAAACTAGGCGTCTTCTCTTCTTTGTTGACTTCTGGCACGTCAGCTTGTTGAATCTCGCATGAGCGACCTTGCTGACAGCTTTTTTCTCTCTTACCTTTGCGAGAATGTTTCTTAATAGGTATATTTTTAAACAGGACTGGCCAGAAACTATTATTGGGCTGTTCAACTGCTGTGGCAGGTATGTTTAGGCATCCATTGATAAGGATGCATGGTGGATTGTGTATACATAAGATTTCACCATTATATTTCTTGGACAACATATTTTTGATCTGATCATGGTCTTCCTGGCACGGATTGCTGTTATCTCCAACCGGAGGGCTACATGGTGGTGAGTACTTTGGGGCACATTTTGGAGAACAAACCGGAGAACATCTTGGCGGAGATTGCGCAGAGTTACTACCTTGTAGAAATTCTTGTGCATAATCTTGCGGTTGAGATTTTCTCGGAGAACCCTTTGGAGACCCGACAGGGGATTTCGGCGAAGTACCCTGCGATTTAGGGTGTTTCGGAGGTGATAGTTTACATTTGCATGTAACTTTTGGCTTCTGAACTGATAAATTAGAGTTTTTTTTGCTTATTGCCGGATTGGCCTGAGATGCAGGTGATCGTGACATTGGTGAGGTTTGCTGGGGTATGTGCAGTTGTGACGGGAACTGATTACATTTGGTGCTTCTGTAAAAGCATGGACTTCTCGGGTCGCAGCAATATTGCTGGCTAAGTTTGGCATGAAGCATATCACAAGCGCATGGTTTGACTTCACATTTTTGAACTTGGTACTTAGTGTGTATCTTATCAAAGAGAAAATCCCAAAATCCGGAAGATGGCATTTCAGCCATGTAGGAATAATCAGAGATCGATGACGCAAGGCATGCTTGGTGGTATCGAGAGCTGTTAAAGACCTGTTGAACAGGCTTTTGGTCTATCGGGGTGTTTGGATGTTTCTGGTATTTCTGTTTCAGAAGATGCTGGTAATTCCAATGCTCCCTCATCATTTCAGTCCTGAATCTTTTCTTGAGTTTCGAGTTCTTGCGTCTAAGTTTTTCAGGGTTTCCGCTGTCTGAAGTCGAGGTACAACTGTAAGTATTCTTGGAGCCGTCATTAGGTATGAATACTTTTGGTAAATGCACTCCTGCTTCAATTGCATAGACTGGCTGTACGATGGAGTTTACTCTCCTTGAATAGGGCTTTTTGTTTTTGGCTTTTCGTAGGTATGTTTGGCATTGCTGGGAGCTGGTGTAAGCTAGTTTCCTTTCCCGATGCTTCACCACTGGCTTATTACTAGCAGATTGTCGGAATATAGTAGAAAAACGTGGTAGAACCTTTTGACGAAGTACGCAAAGTCTCGACGGTCTCTTTTCCGATGGGTTGTCTCTATTCGAATGCCCATAACACTTATTTGTCATTTGACATAGTAAGCTACTGTTAGCTTGACATTCTTTGATGGGAGATTCTATGTCATAATCATTTTTGGAGAATTCACAATCTGCCTTGTTGTAGTAAATATTTCTGATTTTTGAACCGAATGAAGATTTTACAAGGCGATGGTAACCTGAAAAGAGATAATGGTTTGTATATGCATAGATATTGGTCCTTGTTGATGATGATCTGAACGGATCTGGACTGGATCTTAAAGCTTACCTGGCCGTGGCGGTTGCGACGTAAGAATCTACCCCTCCAACTCAGCCCGTTGATGTCGTAAGAGCTGACTAAGGGAACCTATCAGAGAAAGGGTAGCTTTTTCTGTGTATTTTACACCTTCACTGTGATCACCAATCTGCCTGCCAAGCGTGGTGATTATCCTAAGGCTGCTTTTCCATGAGAGATGTGCTATGCTACGTTGCTATGGATACGTTTGATATCCACCAATCACATTCATTGGTCCATATAGCTTAGCACTGGTGGAAACGGTTTTTATATTTTTTGTAATTGTTTATTTTTCACCTAAAAGTAAATTGCAGTAATTCTTTACTGCCAAACTGCAACAGTTTGTCGGCAGCATATGGATGGATGCGTGTTATGGATGGTCGCGAATGGTGTAGCTACGACGCCGCGAATCGTTTTCTTCATCTCTCCCCTTATCCCTATAAGGGGTGGGGATTTGGAATCGGGGTTGAGTCCCCTGGTCTTGGCTTTTATCCACCCATTACGATGGGTAGGTCTGTTGGTTTCGTCGGGCTATAGACTTAGACGCCATCGTCGGTGCGATCTGGCCCTGCCGGGTGGGATCCCTGGTTACCCAGGGAAGGTCCAGCGAACCGATCAGCAACCGAGGCAGCAGCCACCAGTGATGGTGCTAAGTTTGGTGATTTGGCTTCTTTGTTCAAGGTTGATTCTCTTGCGTATGGTTTGTATCTCGGTTTTTCAGTTGGTCCGGTAGTCTGGCGTGCAGCGGGGCGATGTCTAACGACGCTGCAAATATGTATGTGGCCGTATATTTATAGATGCCTCGCCCCGCACATCCCGCGCTCCTTACCTTACCGGGCAAAGGTGCGCACCTTCTGATTGGCCGAATCGTGTATCTCGCTCTCCGGACTCGCGCCCAGCGAAAGTGTAATTTTTTAGTGCATAAATTTAGTGATTTTTCGAATAAAAATATTCAGTTTTACCTTGTTTTATATCGGCGTTTCTCTCATAAAATATATCAAGCAACTCTACATCATAGATTACCGTAAAGCTTTTGACACCATCTCACATCAAGCCCTATGGAAAGCTCTAGAGGCACAAGGAGTGGATAACAAATATATCAGAATCCTAAAAGAAATGTATGAGTCCAGTACAGCCACAGTACGAATGGAAAAGGTGGGAGTACCATTTCGCATACAAAGGGGAGTCAAACAGGGTGACCCACCCGCCCTACTAGATTATATCTTCAGCAACCTCTATCTCAAATGGGCAAAGAAGGGAATCAATATCAACGGAGAATATCTAAACCACCTTCGTTTTGCAGATGATATAAATATCCTGAGTGAAAAGCATGATGACTTATCCTACATGATTCAGACACTGGATACTGCAAGCCGGAACTGTGGCCTACAAATGAACAAAGACAAAACATATCTTGACCAATAGTTTAAAGAAACCAATACAGATACAGGAACATACAATAAAATATGTAGATGATTATGTTTACCTCGGTCAAAACATTTCTTTCGGTAACCAAACATTCACAGAAGTAGAAAGAAGAATTAAATTAGCCTGGAACGAGTATTGGTCACACAAAAAGATATTTAAAGCTAAAATTCCAATGACAATCAAGACAGCTAAAATTCCAATGACAATCAAGAACAGCTATGGAAATGTCTGTCCTACCCACTCTACTATATGGCTGTCAGAACTGGGCTCTATCAAAAAAAGTAATCGCTAAAATACAGGTCTTTCAAAGAGCAACAGAAAGGATCATGCTAAATATAAGGCTAAAAGACCGCATCAAAAATTCAGACCTGAGGAAGAGAACCCAAATAGACGACGCAGCAATACTAGCCTGCCAAATGAAATGGAGATGGGCGGGCCACGTCGCACGGATAACTGATGGGAGATGAACAGAGCGCATCCTACATTGGTACCCGTGCGACGCCGCGCCGAAGCGCGGCGCGCGCGCGGGCGCCCCCGCCAGCGCTGGAGAGACGACATAGAGGACGTGGCCGGTGTCACATAGACACGACACGCCGCAGACAGGACTCTGTGGAGATGGATGGAGGAGGCCTTCACCCGAAGATAGGTGCCCAATTGAATGGACAATAATAATGCATGACATACCTAGTGAATTTATTAAAATAGATTGTGATATGAAAAATATTATTAAAAGATGCATGAGTATACATAGAAAATACATTTCGAACATAAATGTAGTATTTAATTTAACTATTTAATTTATACCACAATTTAATGCATAATAATAATAAAATGTTAATATAAATTTAAGATAAATTGAAATACTAAATGGTAAGTTAAATTGTACATCCATAGAATACCGAAATGTTAATTAAGACTATTTTGGAAATAAATGGCTTACTTACTTACATACTTACTTTCTCTCATAGAATAAGAACCTCAACCCGATAGGCAGGATCCCTCCCTATACATCTCTGATGGATAAGCCTTAACCCCAAATGTTTGAGGGATGCACGTCTATGTGTGTGATGTAGTATTTACTTACCTGGTTTGTTTTTTATATGAGGCAGAGGGGGCACACATGATTCAAAGTCCGAGCTATCGCGGTGTGCCTCGAAATTGTTGGGATTATAAGTGAGCAAGTACTCTTGCTTCATGCTTTTGTTAGTTCACTCCGATGCTGCATGATCATAATTTTGACTGGTTTTTTATATTTTTTTATGATTTTACTACACTTTCACATACATAATATAGCTCCGTGATTTATTTTGATCACCGCATTTTTTGACAACGATCATGACATGGTGACAGATGATAGGAACCAAGAAGTTATAAAACGAAAAAAAACTTGTCGGTTATTAAGAGGTTATTAAAGAGTATGGAATCTTATTTTAGAACGTGATAGAGGGCATGTTTTTCAGGCTACTTTTTATATAGGAGTAGCTTCTGCCCCCGGCCTCTTATGCCGTTTTCTACCGATTTCCGGAAATGGCCAATGTAAAATATTTGTTGATCTTAACGAAATGTGGTAAGGAGATTAGCAAAATTTCATTGAGATCATTTAATTTCTTCTTTCACGACAAAGCGGCTAAAGCTTTGTCGTGAAAGAAGAAATTAAATGATAGGTATCCCAAAATGTACGATTTCGGCGGGACTTGAAACCGCGACCTTCTCTCAGTACGGGACTGCGCTAACCAACTGCGCCACGAAATCAAGTAACCGACAAGTCCTTTAAAGGTAACAAACAGACAGACATACAAACAGACAAAAGAGACAGAATTTCTTTCGCTTTTATAATATTAGTGTGAAACCCTGTATGAAGCCGTTCAAAAACTAGTATACGTCTTAGCGCTCGGCGAAGAAAGTGGAGGGGGGTTCTGCGCAGGTATAATTTGGTGTAAAAATCTAAAAATCGACTTCTGCGCATCAAGGTCAGCACTATTAAGCCGTGACGCGACCTGTACATATCACGACTCGTGTCGTACCTACCCTCATACTTATATTAGGTACAGCGAGCATCAGCAACTGGTAACCCTCTAGAAGCGGTAGAAGTGTAAACGTTAAAAACCAAATGATGCTGCCTTCCATACATCGAGAACCATGCCATAATTTTATTATAAAATTCATATATCGTTTCAAAGGCATTCCCCGTTCATTGTTTCTACAAAGTATGAATAAAACCGTTTATAGCAACGTCGGGGTTATTCTAAAACAACGGATTGTATAGGGTAGGTAGTGTAAGGGCTAAAGGTGACAACCAACAACGTATGTCGCCCTCGGAGCTTCCGAGGTAGAGCACAATATAACGGTGCATCTTCTAATCCAATGGGCTAGCTAGGGTAAAGTTTGATTTCATAGATTTATTTAATCAATAAAATTCGAATTAGTCCAAATTAATTCAAAATTAGTAGGCTGAAGTGGCATTTGGAAGGTTATATAGCTCGTAGAACTGATAATCGCTGGCGAGTAAAGGTTCTCGAATGGCGGCCACGATGCATGGACCGACGATATCGTAGCGGTTGCAGGGAGTCGATGGAGGTGGCTCAGGACCGCTATTTGTGGCGTCGTATGGAGGAGGTCTTTGTCCAGCGCAGTGGACGTGTATGGGCTGATATGATGAGGATGATTTAATCAAACAACTTAACAGAACAAAACACTTAAGTTTACACATCTTACTCAACTTAATTTACAATCTAAAATACAACTAAAGAGACAATTTAAAATTTGTTGTTTGTTGTCTCATTGGTAATACGTGCCTCACTGACAAAAATGGGTAAATGATTAATTAAGTTTTGAAACGCTATTTAATAACTTGAATATTTATCTTAATACTAAATCCGGGTTGCAATTTTCAGAAGTATGGTTATTGAGACTACCAACTATATCAGCCGCAGCCTTTTTCTTAAAGATCACAGTATTGTAACAAACCTATACCTTTTTCGTAAATCATAAATTGACCACTAGAAAAACAGAATAAATACTGTTAAAAAATAGGATTGTTACCTTAGTTACCTTATCGAGGTAGAAAAAAACAGAAAATGGCTACACATTTGTAAAGCGGTCCCATGTTCGCATGCTAATAAACTTAAGAACTACAAAAAACTTCAAAAATATTGTGTGTATTATTTACGGTATTGTTGCTCAAAGCAGCTCTCCCAGCCAAAGAACGTAGCTAGTATTCGCTGCTTGCCCGTGAGCAGCTGTGTGTCACAAGCTTTATTATAAAACAATGTGATAGAGTATGTCCAGATATTATTAGAATTACCCGCTGAATTAGTATGCGAGTGATACGTCATGCAGGCATCAAAGGAGTTTGAGGTGGGAAGGAGAGGTTTTGATACTTAAGAATTAAATTAAGAATAATATTAATTAGAATGCTGATTATTTAATAACCACTCCCTTAATCAGATCCAAAAATTCAAAATGTATAGTGTAGTTGGAATGGGCTTTTCTTTTACAATTAGATTGAGTGTGCTTGAAGTTATCGATTAATAAAAATAATTAAAAAAATTAGACCGAGTAGTTTCTAATTTGCTTCAAGAAATTACTTATTATTTCACATTGTAACGTTATTATATAATTATTATTTTTTTTTAACCGAATGGCAAGCAGCGAGAGAAACCCAAAGTAGCAGATTATCAGAGTAATAAATGGCTGAGGATACTGTTAATTTCCTTATGTATAAACACAGAAGCTATACCTAATGTAACCTTCTCCGCGGTAAGACTGCCACTGGTCACTTAGAATTAAGTTGTTTTGTTGTATTTTTTCTACCGTTTGCAATTAAGTATGTTCTACTTATCTATCTATTTCCGGCCATTTTAACTTGAATATACAATAACGAATAACGTTAGATATATATAAAAAATCATTTTTCTTCAAACTATGTGGTTATAATCTATAACTTTGACTGCAGTACCTCGCTGTTTAGAACATATAAGCGACTAGTATCGATTATCTTTAGTCACGCTATAATTCTTTAACCGACGTCACACAGTAAAATAATAGGAATAGAATAAAAAACTAACCAAAGGTGGATGCCAGAGCACGTAGGCACTTTGTGGTCACATTTACATTGAAAACGAGTTCCATACTCACTGGTTGAGTTTCCAGTTAATATGTATGCTGAACTCTACGTCTACTTGTCAGCGTAATTCAAAACAAGTCATTGGTTTTTAATAAAACAATTTTTTTTATTAATGCTGGACTATTCTCAAAACATTGTCTAGCCCCAAGCTAGGCAGAGCTTGTGCTATGTGTACTAGATTTCTGATATACGAGTACTTAATACAATAAGCTACATAGATAGATATTTTTAATAATACATAGGTACATAGACATCTAGAACATCTGCAGATCGTACAAACTTTTGTCTTGAGGCGGGAATGAAACCCGCAACCTCCGGCGGACCTTCACTCGCCTCGCCACAGAGGTCGTCTCTAATTACTTTAGATTTTAAAAATTCACCTCAACTTATCAACAATGTTTGTACCATACCTACGGCTATGCATATATCATGTGGGTACCATGTATACTAGGGATGAGTCCGGTATTCAATAACTAACTCAGTTCCTGTTAGCATGGTCCTAAAATATCTAACGCTATTGTAAAATCCGCATACCGATAGGGAATAAAAAGCGAAGCGAGCATCGCGCCTAACCAACCGTGCGCCATAACTACCCAATGCTTCAATACCTATACTTACCTAACTATCATCTACGCATAGGTACTAGCGGACCGTTCACCAGTAAAGTTATGTAGCTGCAACAAGTATTTGATATTTCTAACCAAATCGGTTAGAAATATATTGGGTAGAAATCAGGACAGGTATAGAGTATTGTAACGGTATTGGGTACCAGTTGGTACAAGAGGTATTGAAACAACATACCCAATTAATAACCGGTAGCCAAAATATCCAATAACTCCCATCCTTAATGCATACATTAATGTTATTTGCCATGTAAATTCTATGAGTACGGTTAAAAGAGTTCAGATCTATATTTACAACCAAAATAAATGATCAGTTAGTGACTCGTAAAATTTCAAAACTCGTCAAAACGAAATTCGAAGATTCTGATTCGTTCTCGCGCAAATATGTAAATCAATTGACATAAAATTTGGTTTTGTCCGGAAACGAGTCAAAAACTTTCCAGGTTAACGCCAAGAAAACCTGAACCGCGTGCGATTCTCATGCGCACTGGTTCTTGCTCCTCAACAATCATTATCCGACTCATATCGGTGTAAATTCAGCCTAGTAATAATGAGTCGGCCAAAAGGGTTGCATATTAAAGGGGCGCTACCCTCGTAATAGGCTATCTGTGCTCTCTAGTTTTAGTTTTCAAATTAAAACGGATAGGTAATAATTCTTTGGGTCAGTGAGGGTATTTTTTACTCGACAGACAATGTAGAGGCAAATGATTTGAATTTGAACCATAGTGGTGATTAGGTAAGCTTCAAAACTGTAAATCACACTATATTATAAAATTATTAATGCTAAAATTTGGATGAAGGATGTTTGGATGAATGGATATTTGTTACCTCTTCACGCTAAAACTACTGAACTGAAGTGCTAAAATTTTGCATCGATTTAGATCTAGGCCTGAAATGAAACATAAATATATTTTTTTATATTGTATGAAAAATGCTTTCACCGATTTATTCGGCATGCATAAAAGACACAAACACTTTACTTAAAAAATTTAAACTGAGCTAAATATAAAATGAATTAAATTAAATTTGACAACACAAAAATTATATCATCATCATCATCATCATCATCAGCCCATCCACGTCCACAGCTGGACATAGGCCTCCCCCGTACGACGCCACAAATAGCGGTCCTGAGCCGCCTCCATCCATCAACTCCCTGCGACCGCTACGATGTCGTCGGTCCATCGAGTGGATGGTCTCCCATGTAGGGGGGGATTTGCCATAATCACCACGCTTGGCAGGTGGATTGGTGATCGCAGTGTTGGTGTTTAAAAATTATATATAGGTAATTATATTTTTCATAAATCAGTTCCAATGGGATAGCAATAACTTTTAAACGTTTCTATTTGCAAGATAAATCCATAAGTAATTTAGCTAGCTAAATATGGCCTACTGTGGGGGTCAGATAAAATAAATTTATATCAAATAAATTGATTATTCTAAAAAAATGTAAAAACTAACTTCAAATTCTTTAATTTTACATTGAGTTTAAATTTTGCGGGTCAAGTACTAATCATAAAGAATTCAACGCGTGGTAGTAGGTACTAGGCACACGTACTACGAACCTCGCGTTTAAGTTTTTTATTAGACCATCTCACAAAATCTCGCGATTATACTCTATAGATACTATAGCCAAATATTTTTTTAATGCGGTCCATAATTTGACGGAGCTTAGCGGTCGCAGGGAGTCGATGAATGGAGGCGGCTCAGGACCGCTATTTGTGGCGTCGTCATATGGGGCCTGTCCAGCAGTGGACATGTATGGACTGATAGGTTGATGATGATGATGAATTGACGGAAAAATTAACGGATATACCTACATAAAAAACATATAGAGCCGAACATAGAATCTCCTCCCTTTTTCGAAGGCGGTTAATGAAATGTAAAACCTTTTTTTTATATGTGTCATACATTACTCATTCTATTTCAGCAAGAAAGGTTTGTTAAGGGTTTTTTCTACAAAAATACTTTTAATGGGTGATCAAAGTCACGGGCGAAAGCTAGTAAATAAATTATAATGCATTTTACACACGATCATTTTAGTCGCAAAGTAAGCAAGCACAAATTAATAAAGAACCTAGAACCTACCGCATACCTCGAACCTAATGTTCCAATGTTTGCTGACACCGTTTCTGATAAGGAATTTCCAAGAAACTTTAAAAATCGTAATCGGCCAAATATTGAAAAAAATCCTCGTATTATATCGCACAAAAATTTGCATCAGCAATATTGCCATTAATATTAGCTTTCTAATAAATATTATTAAACCAAATAGCAATAATCCAAGAGCAATTCTCAATTCAAACGTTGGAACGTCAATCGCGAAATTTAATTTGATTGGTTCAAATCCCAACGGGAGTGACGTTCTGAATGGCGGGAAATCGTGGAAAATAGAGAATTTTATTGCATCACGCGTGTGGATAACCAGAAAATCTAGAGCTTTCTCGCCCTGAGAGTGCTTTATAGATTTTAAACGATTTTTCACATGTGGAAGGTCATGTTAGATTGGCCGTTGGTGGTATGGGGTAACCAATCATGAGGCAAGAAGTGATTGATCGGCGTAGGGTGATTTGGCGCGCTTAGGGGCGAATTCGCAGATTTTTTGCGACTTTTTGTAGGTACTTAGGTGACATGTGGGTGGGACATGTAGGTAAATACACATTATAGATATGGTTTTGTTAGATCTATCTAAACATGAGAGTGTGGTGGTGAAAAGATTTTCTTATGTTCCTTTCAATTTCTTTTTCTGGAAGTATTAGGAAATTCAAGGGATGTGATAAATACGTGTACCTACCGTGCACGTATTTATCACATCCCTATAATAACAATATGGATGTTATAATAAACGTTCACATTAGAATAAGGATAACAGAACTTACTTACCCACTCGAACTAAAAATTGGAACAGAGCCCGAGTAAAATTAGGTACCTACCTATAATGTATCAGTTGGGACAAAGTGTCCGAAGATTGTGTGTCCAAAACGTTGGCAAGCCTTGACGACAGTATCGAGACGTGATCGTGACGTCTCATTTTCCCATAGATTTTGGTAAAGCGCCTCTATCGTGGGAATAGGGAACTACGCAAATCCCATACAAATAAGAGACGTCACGATCACGTCTCGATACTTTTGTCAAATGGACTCGGGGCTCAAATTTTGTTCTAGACCTGCCGGTAGATTCAATTTATTTCAGAGCCGTTTCGGTTTCCTATAGACGTCATCGTGATGTCTCCTTTTTCTATGGTATTTAGTACCTGCAGCAAATCCCATACAACCGAACCTAAATTAGACGATCACGACTCGAAACTATCGTCAACCGAGCTCAGGAGTCTTATCTATTCCTGAATGTATCACTCAAACTCTTTTCGAAAAAAAAGAATAAAGAAAATGAACCAGTACGCGGTGAAAATAATAATATGTGAAAGACACGGTGAAAGACACGGATAGACGAAATATTTAACGACGAAATACATTTTCAAAGACGAAATAAAAAAAAAATAAACATAATTTCTAAGACGAAATATACATATTTCAATCGACCAGTTCAAATAACCACAGTAGATTTTTATCCCGAAAATGCAGGGAAAGCCGGTGGCAAGAGCTATATATAAAAAAATGTGCTGCAATGGCCGATTTCATCATTAAAAACCCGTTAGGAAATAAATTGTCCAGACCAGCGCTTGTTCCCACGTTGATTACAATTTATTTGATACATTCTAATTTATTTTCGGAATTCAATAAAATTACGTTATCGTTATCCGACGATATCTTAGGCTTAGCTTGATATGCTTTACTTTATGTGAAGAAATAAATTCGATAAGATCGATAAAATCGTCGATTCTTGCTATTTTAGCCGACTTCAAAAAAGGAGGTGTTTCTCAATTCGACTGTACCTTTGTTTTTTTGTGTATTTCACGCGATATTTCCCCCAATTATGGACTGCGATCACCAATCCGCCTGCCAAGCGTGGTGATTATGGCAAATCCTCCCCTACATGGGAGACCATCCACTCGATGGACCGACGACATCGTAGCGGTCGCAGGGAGTCGATGGATGGAGGCGGCTCGGGACCGCTATTTGTGGCGTCGTACGGGGGAGGCCTATGTCCAGCAGTGGACGTGTATGGGCTGATGATGATGGACTGATTTTGAAAATTCTTTCACTATTATATAGAATTATATTAGCTTCTTAAAATAATGCGCACAGATCCCCGTATTCAATCCAACGATCCTATCCATCCAAGGTTGTCTGGTAGAGATCGCTCGTGAGCGATAAGACCGCCAATTGAATTATTTCTTTTTTTTTGTTCAGATTGTTTGTAAACTGTTTTGTTAAGTGTGCAATAAAGTATTTTCTATCTCTTTCTTTGAAAAGTTTAACTTCAATTTCTTTTATGGCGTCCCTTACTTTTCAATCGTCGATTACATTCTAATTGACGTTTTTGACAGAAATTTCTTAAAAAAAACCTCGACAGATATATCCGCGCAAGCGAAAACACGGGCATAAGCTAGCACATTTTGTTTAGCAATAAAGCTGCTGCACCACCGCTGCGGACGGAGAGGCTACGCACAGTACGCACGTGTGTCAAGCTTCGCTTTGCTAGAAAACGTTTATGATAACGTCCACTGCAACCCACGAAGACGCACACACGGATTCGAGATTAATGATGTCATCACTACAGGTGTGGTTTGTTCTAATATAGCGCCCACGCAGCTCAACGCTATCAACGCTATGCACGTGCTACACGCGTGCGTAGCCTTACTGCGGGAATGGGTCGTCAAAACTATGCTGTGCTACAGTTGTACCTAAGACCAAGCAGCCTACGTTTCGTACATAGTTGAACATAGCCCCATGTTAATTAAATGACTTCAAAAAAGGAGGAGGTTCTCAATTCGACTGTATGTATTTTTGTATGTACATACATATATTACGCGATATTTCCGCCAATTATGGACCGATACAATTTTTTTTCACTATTGTATAGAAAATAATCCCGAGGTGGTCCTATAAAATTTTTATGCCCAGGGGATTATTATTTATCCCGCAAGACTTTAAAACAGTGTAAAAGTAAATTCGAAGTCGACGTCGCGTCATGGCAACGGGCGTAAGCAAGAGGTAGGTCCAGGAATTTGAAGTCGGTTTATCGTTTTTTAAAACACGCCAACTTATTTTCATGTATAAATGTTGTCAAACAAACGAAACCACGAAGCTAAAATACGCCGCGTGGCCGTGCACAGCGTGCGCCGCGGTGGGAAAGCGGCTTATGTGCCGTAGGCAAAATGTTACCAACAATAAGACATAATATTGCGAAGTAAAATCCAATAAATAAACGGTACAATATCACCAGCACTGTCACCGTTACATTTGTACGCGCATTAACATAATACTCGACATTGTTACTCCATTACAAACAGCTTCTTGAGAACTACCTATTATGGGTACAGTCAGCGATATAAGTTGGTGAAATAATATTATTTTCTTAATTTCTACAAGTCTGGCTCTGGATGATTTTATATTTATTGATCAGTTATCCATTTGTTACGCACGGTCGACTGGTCGCCGACAACTCGGTCGACGGGATGGCGACTCTGAATTTCTACATGGTGGAAAAAATCTACGGGCCCTGGAGGATTTAAGGTACTTCCCACCTTAAATCTTTTAGTTAGCTCATTTTACTGAAAGGAAACATTTCTTTATATTTTAAAAGAAACAATATCGCATTCAAATATCTTCTAAAAATTGCTTGTCTTACATGGGAATCGAACCATACCCATACATAACACAAGCTTGCTAAATAGAGTCGATTGGGGGAGAGTCTATTCATGAATAAGGCTAATAAAAAAAATCTTTACCAAGTTGTTCATAGTAAATGTTAATAATACTTTTAAATAAAACAAAATAACTGAAAATTTTAAAACATTGTTAACTCATTCGGATGCTAACATACATTTGGCGCCGACTGTCCGTAGGTAACTTCCATAGAGAATAATTCCGAATAAATTTTAATATTACTACCGAATTAACATAAATAACCGAGTAATCAATCGATATAAATGGTATTGCTTCAAAAAGTACAATGTTGCCAGTGTCGGTAATAATTTTCCCACGAGATCTTCGTATGGTAATTTTGAGATGCGTACGGTCTGAATGCGGATTCTTAGATATTCAAATTAGGAACATGATTTTTTGTACTTCAAGAGAATTTAATTAATGTGGGGTTCCGGAAGTCAAATATTAATAATAAAATTAATTTTTAAATATTTTAAAACGTTGCTTTGCATGAAATAATCACTCGATAAAACGCGGGCGAAGGCGCAGGCAGCAGCTAGTAATAATGAATGTTGATATACCTTCCAATTCATCATAAAGTAGGTATTCTTCGACGATACTTGTAACATTTATCAAGTAAGAATTACATCCAAACCAATAATTATTTTACCGATTTGCAGAACAAAACCGTTAGAATAAGTTATGGGAGTGTTAAAAGGAATTTGTTGTTTCAAATAACGCTAAAATATTGCTAATAAATCATAAGAAGCTATAAAATTTCATCTTGCTTTATATATGCACATAAATAACACGGTAAGAGGTCAAATTGCTTCTAAATACTGTTATCTATTCAGAAATAAATTAGTCAATCATAAAGCTAAGTTATACGGCGGGAATGTCCGCGTGTGGCGCAAGAGGTTGCGGGTTTGAAACAAATTTTGTACGATCTGCAAATATTTGTTTCGGGTGTTCTGGATATTTTCTACGTATAAGTAATAAAAAATATCTATCTATATAATATAATTATATTGTATTAAGTATATCAGTCACCAGTACCCTTAACACAAGATCTCTGCTTAGCTTGGGGCTAGATGATGCTGTGTGGATCGTCTAAGATTATTTATTAGTAAATAAAAAGACACACTAATAATTTTATATTTTATTGGATAATTATACGTAAATTATGAAGCAGGCAGGGTATTTAAGTCTCATCATCACTTTTAGGTACTCGGTTGAGCCGTTCATGTGTAAAAAAAAACGAGATGTAGGGAACCCAGCCAGCCGATGTTGTAAGGGGCGACTAAAAGAACCCACCAGAGGAATATATAGCAGCAACTTCTTTCTATCATGCGCTCGTCCACTTGCTGAGTGGGCTACTAAGGCTGGCCTCAGACATCCGGAATGTCTTTCTTAATTCAGAAACGGAATTCAGAATCTGAAAAAAAAAGAATGTGTGTGGAGAATGTATAAATTGTATGCATTCCGTTCCGGGCTTTCTGAATTAAGAATCTGAATTCCGTGTCTGAATTCAGAAAGACATTCCGGATGACTGAGGCCAGCCTTAGTACCAAGTGTACCAACTGTGTATTTTTAACACCTCTACTGCGATCACCAGTCGGCCAGCTAAGCTACTACGCTTGGCAGCCAGGGGGTGTTTGCCATAGTCACCAGATTATGGCAAAACCCGCCCTGGCTGCAAGGCACCTTCATCAGTGGACGTATATGTGCTGATGAGTAAGGACGCCCTGTAGCCAGGAGCAATGACAAATATGATGCTATACGAAAGCCTGACAGGCAGATGCTGAATGCGGCGAGCTGAAAACTGGGTGCTATTGTGCTCCTGATCAGCACACAAAGGCCAGTGCTGATCATTCCTCTCGCAACTACGGGGGTTTTGCCATATCCACTGCGCTTGGCAAGGAAGATAAGTAGACTTGTTAGTAAATTATGAAAAAGCTTGCATTAGGTGACTGTGACATTATTGCGAAAAGATTGTCGAATCCTAAAATAATAATAAAATATATAAAAAAGCCTTTATTCACTGACCAATTTACAGTAGGTAGGTACATTTACATGGTGTTATTTATATAATCGTAGGTACACATAATACTAGTACAACAAATTTTTTTCAGCAACCAGTTTGCTGGTCGTGTTGTCTTTCGACATAGGCCTCCCCTAGTTTCTTCCATACTTTGTCGAATCTTAATAATATAGTAATAACCATTATGTACTTTACAGACTACCGCATTGTGCTTATATACTATTATTCCATTTTAATATGCAAATTTCGAACAGACCTATAATTTCAACAAAAAATCTTTAATAAAAATGTAAACAAAAAAAATAAACTGAAGCTGCAAAAAAACCAGCAGATGCTAATGAAACAATGACTTTTTTGCAATTTCCAACGACAATTAATGAAAAAAACTACCCTAACATTGTTTTTTCCCAGTAGGTCTAAAGTGGAATGAAAAAAAGAATCCCGGTTGATATAACGAACCGTATGCAAATAAGGAGCAAACGCAACTCGGGCACGAAATATGGCATTAGAAGGGTTAGATTGAATGAGACAAAAAACAGGAACTCGATTTAAATAGAAACTAGCAACGTGTCCTGCAGATTCATTGTCTTCTACTCAGCAAAATAAAAAAATATACAATGTAATTATGTGATACTAAAATAAAATAAATAATTTATTTCAGCCATCACAAGCAAGTACATACATAGTAAGTATCTTAACTAAGGCCCATATATATAATAGAGACTAACATACATAAATATAAAAACTTAAAAAGAATCGTGTCATTGGCACGGGGTCGATGACGTGCGCGCCGTGTCGCGTATCAGCCGAAAGCCGAACTCTGAAAATGTTCAACGAAAAAAAGTCCAACTCGGCATCATTTTCTGTACAATTGCAAAATAATTATCCTAACCGGACCGGTGTACATAACGAAGAAATCGATATAAATAAAAAATAGATACTTCATACAGCCAAACATAGATTCTCCTCCCGTAGCCGGTTAAAAAAAAACAACCTTTTAGTAACTATAATAAATAAATAATAAATAAATAATGTTGGACAATTCACACAGCATCATCTAGCCCCAAGCTCAGCAGAGCTTGTGTTATGGGTACTAGATGACTGATATAGATACATAATACAATATATTACATAGATAGATATTTTTTATTATACATAGAAAAGACGACCAGAACACCCTGAACAAATATTAGCAGATCGTACAAACATTTGTCCCGAGGCGGGAATCGAACCCGCAACCTCCTGAGTCGCAGGCGGACCTTCGCCCCCGCGCCACATCGTTCGTCATGTACATGTATAATACCTAGGTAGTTCACTCAAATGAAAACGTAACAGTGCAAGAACGTGGTCACTTCCTTCCCTATGTAGTCCCTTTAAAGGTGACTATGTCTGACACATATCTCGACTTAAGGGGCTACCCCGACCCAAATCAGCGCCGCCACCAATTTTATCGTATTACATATTACGTGCCACTATTTGTGGCGTCGTACGGGGGAGGCCTATGTCCAGCAGTGGACGTGTATGGGCTGGTGATGATGATGATGACATATTACGTTAAACAAAGGAATTTTCAAAAATCCCTTGGCCAGTTTGTGATGTCAATCATAAGCTTATTTTTAAAACCTCTGTTATAGTTTTAAATTGTATACCTTAGGAGGAGATGCGAAAACCGAGTTTGGTGGCCAAAAAGTCCAAAATCGCAATACGATAAAATAGGTGGCGGCGCGGCGCGGGCGCTACTTTGGGTCAGGGAACAACCTTAAATTAAAGTTAATTGTTCTGATAAGTATTTCATCACAATAAATGACCATCTTCTCTGGGTGAATCATAAGAAAATGGACGATTATTTGTCCATATTATTTACTTACGGTTTCATGTGACAAAAAGTACCTAGGCTTATAGCTACACAGCGTCTATGCAAAATTTTTGCCCGATCTGTTCAGTAGTTTTGAAGTGACAAACATCTAAGCATCCCTATAAACTTTCGCATTTCTTTCCAGTGGTATGAAGTGATTTGATGTCATAATAACTAATCATAAGCAGAGTTTTATCAGGTTTCAGTGACCCTACGAAATCCCTGCGATCCCTACTCCCTAAGTTATCCCGGACATACCCGACAATATGAAGTTTCTTTCAGGGATTCACTCATAGAAGAAGATATTCATATGACAAACTGATTATCACACACGCAGTAGGTAATGGATACTTTTATCGTGTTAAAATCCTTTTCCCTCCGAGGTGCTAAGGCATAAATAGATAGTAGTAAACATTTACTGGTAAAAATACGTGACGTATAATTTCAGCCACATTGTCAACGTTTCCGTAGTGTAGCGGTTATCACGTGTGCTTCACACGCACAAGGCCCCCGGTTCGATCCCGGGCGGAAACAATTGTCTTTTTGCTTTCTCAACCAAATATTGCACTCTTTTTTGCAGCGTAGCAATAGGTTAACTTGACACCAATCTCTTTAGAGAGAAACTTCGAAGGAATAAAGAGATATTTGCGGGTAGGGGAACAATACGGAATAAAAATAAAATAGGTACGAAGCGATTCCTTTGTTTAGATAACTTGTTTTCATCACCGAATTCGCAGTAAAATCTTTATCCTGTAGATTGATAATTTGATAAGATAGGGTACCTATCTATTTATATCGATTAGTAGGATTTTTTTATAAAGACTTTTGAGTCTTTATAAAAAAACGAGTCTACCATAATAACTAGGAAGTAATCGAATTAAACAATTTTCATCGATTTTGTAAATAAAAAAACCAAAAAGACCCTTCTTAAGCCATACAAAACCTGGAGCACACGTGCACACGGCCCGCATTACTCGATAGCACAAAAACTAAAATTAATTTGCATGAAGACTTCACGGGGCGCCAGAAACAATTAGACCCATTGTTCTAAGTTTTAAAACAAAAAAGTGTAAAACAAAAGTTTAAAACAATACTGCAGTGTGCACCGCGCTCAACATGCGGGTTGTAAAGGGCTGGAGCTGACCTTTTGTTTTACTTTTAAAGAGATTTTAGAATAATTTTTTATTGACTATTTTAATCATTTTATGGTCGAAGTGTTGGAATTGAAATGAATTTGTTTTTATGTTATAAAATTGAAGTTTTTTGATAATCGATTTTATCCGCATCTAGTAGATCCTTTGACAAGATTCAATAAGTCTTGTTTCCAAATTACTTAAAGATCAGTTCAGATTTTGAGACGTAAAAACGTAGTCAGACAGACGTTGGTTGACGTTTTTTCATTTACAATTTATTATATTTCGATATTATTTGAATTCTTTTTGAAATAATTTATTTTTTTATATAGGTCAATATAAAATTTTTTTCATAATCTAGCTTTGTGACATGTTTCTTTTCGTTCAAGATTGATCAATAAATTCTAAATTAATCCTCAAGTTACCTGCTACAAATTCTTGTCAACACGAAACTGTCCATAAAAACGTTTTTCTCACCTCATTCGTTCACGATATTTTCTGCTTTACATCCTCGTGTTGAGATATTTTTGAACTCGTGTGAAATGTCAACGGTTTTATGGTTCAAACAACACTGTCCATGGTAACCATAGTTCCTGGAGATCAGCTGGTTTCCTACTTTATAACAAACAGTGAAATTGACTTTTTTTGTTTTATCTATGTCCACAAACATCGTTCTCTAGTTACCTACTTTACTGACAAAAAGACGTATGGTTATCAGCTCTGCTTTCTCTTACTATTAAAGAAAACACTCGTGCATTGATAGTGTATTTGACTATTCACGATATTAAGCTGTAGCGTGTTTGTTAATTAGTACATACTACTTAAATAATGTATTTTCGTGATAATTTTTGTACATTTGTCTATAAAAAGTTTTAGTTTTGCACATTTGTAATTGTATTTACTGATAAAACCCTGACATTGTATTGTTAGGTTTTTTTTCCTTTTAAAATGTGTTCCGTGAACTAGTGTGAGTGTGAAGTTTGCAAAAGTTTCCTCAAAACCCAAAGAGGAATAAAATTGCCATTTAAAAAAAAGACGTATGAACTTACAAGACATTTGAAATTTGATTGATTTAATAAAACAATATTTCGATTAAATTTATCGAATCCACCAAAAAAAGATTGTAAGTAAAAAAGAAAATGGATTATTTGAGCGTTTGGTCGAAGCGACACGTGACCCGAGAGTTGGTGAGTATCTAGCGCAGCGCATCAGCATTGCCATACTGCGTGGCAATGCAGCCAACGTCTTGGGGACGCTTCCGATTGGTATTGATAATAATATGGACCAGTTGACCTACCTGTAGATTGCCTGGAACAGTCTGCAGGTAGCTCAATTGTTTCAATTGTAAATACTAGTTCTAATTTGTTTCTATTATTTGATTGTGATTTTCTTTACCAAAAATTATATCTATAAAACATACTTGTTAACGTATTCACTGTCGTGCCTTTGCAGTGCGATAGCTGCAACGTCCATTTACGTCGTTGACAATGAGAGTGTTGGTTTTACGATTCAATTTTATTGGTACAATTCAGTTTTTTTTAATAGTTTCTGTTTCTTACTGATACATGGTTTTGTATAGCTAGTACATTTCTTGAAATGAAATATTGGTATCGTGTGTATTATTTTAATTTACGTTTTATTTAATTGTAACTGGAATCTCAAAGGATATCTAACAGCAATGCCAATCCCGTGGATAGATTTGAAAATATTAGATGGAAAAGTCCAACCAAGTTGAATGTATTTTATTGAGCCCTTTGCTCCGATCCTGACGTCTCAGGGTAGCGGAGGCTCGTTCTTTAACAGCTTGTAATGTTACGACGGTGGGCATGGCCGATTCCTTGATTGTACTTATCATGATCCAAGAAAAAAGGTCTGCTCTTCCGGGAGTGACACTTGCTCACATCACTGTCCAGTTGCCAAGTTTATTTCAACAAAACGTAAAGTTGGGAAACAAATATGCATAATAATAATAATAAGGGTTAATTTAAAAATCAATAAAAAATTACTATTGTCCGTTAAGCTTGTTAGATCAGTCAAAACAGCGTTCGTTAAACATGACTCAATGTGATAAATAAATTGGTAAATACAAAACCACATAGTTTTATCAGATTCATACAAGTAATACAAGAAACTCGGGGAATTACGATTTTACGCCATTGGTTTATGTCTATGGATGTAGCACAAGATGGAGCACGCTTTCCTAAAAGGAACTCATGTGTTTTTAGCACCCTCACGATCACAAATCTGCCTACAAGCATGGTGATACCTAGTGGCAAAAACAGTTTGGGGCAGGCACGTCCATCAGGGGACGTATACGCGCCGATGAGGAGTCCAGAGGGCTTATAAAATTTAGGTTTTGCCTTAGGCCTTTCGAAGACATAATTACAGTCAAGTGACCAAGCTGTCCTATACAGTTGGTGATAGTCGCGTTGTGCTATGAATCCTAATGGCGTTACGTAATAAAGTGCTAACTTACGACCAAACTCAGGATTTTTTAGTTTTATGTTTATTGCGTTTGGCATGGAGATTAGATCGTGTATGGCCAGCTTTATTGGCTGCATGGTAACCATGGTCTTAGGTGGTCTACGAATGAACGACGTAAACTTATTTTTTTATCAATTTCTCGCTTTTGTTATTCTACTCTCTGTTCTAATTTGAAAAAATAACTGTAACTTTCTTTAGGTAATCCGGTGGTCCTATAAGAACTTGATTTTAGTTCTAACTGAAATTTTTCTTGGTCGGTTTATGAAAATCTTATTGGAGTTGAAAATATAGAAGAAACTAACACTAGAAATAAAGCAGACCCAATACCAGGAGATAAAGATGAGAATAACTAACATTATGATGTGTCCCAAAAGGTAGAAGCAATAGTTGCTTAATTACGATGAAATAAAACCGGCCAAGTGCGAGTTGACTTGCAAGCGGAGGCTTCCATACCATCGTACATAACTACTTTACCAAAGGAAATGTAAAAAACTGATTATTTTTAAAAAAAAAAAAACTTAAAGCCAACATGAAGGCCTTTTACTCCATAGATGATTACATCAATGATGTTAATGCTTGGCCAGATGTCGGTCCGTTCCGCACTGACAGTAGTATGTAAGAAATTCAATGTTCTGTTTAGCTTTATGAAAATTTTTGACATGTAACTAAATCGTATTAAATTTAGATTTAGAAAACATGTATTAGACACTTAAGTGATATTATAATGTGCTAGTGGTTTCTTTTTCACTTCTTCCACTAGTGGACAAAAAATTGAAGTGAAGAGAATATCAATAACATAATAACCTTATTTCTTATTTGATAATAATAACTATGTTTATAGTATACAATTTGACTTGTCTAAGTGCTTATTTTGTAAGCCTAAAGAAATAAAGTTATTGATTCTGATTCTGATTCATGAGGCTGTCATTCATACAAGCACTGACAGTGCCCGACGTTGTCTAACTTCAGTGTTCGGTACTCAACTTGGTATGGACGTTGGAATATTTTTTTTTTGTTATTGTGGCAATAGTTGTACACTGAAATTTCAACTGTCTATTACAAGATATTATTTATTTTACTGGGGGTGAGGAGCACCCCCCTTCGCAACGCACCAGAAACATCATGCGCCGCGACCACCTCGGGGACCTTACCCTGCGAAATGGGCGCCAGATGACCCCGTGTCCAAACGCCCCTAGGTCTCGTAGGACGTGAGGCCGCGGCATAGAATATCGACCCCTCCAACTCAACCCGTGGATGTTGTAAGAGCCGACTAAGGGAACCTACCAGAGGAAGGGCAGCAGCTTCCTACTGTGTATTACTAACATCTTACTGCGATCACCAATCCGCCTGCCAAGCGTGGTGATTATGGCAAATCCCCCCCTACATGGGAGACCATTCATTCGATGGACCGACGACATTGTAGCGGTCGCAGGGAGTCGATGGATGGAAGCGGCTCAGGGCCGCTATTTGTGGCGTCGTATTGGGGAGGCCATGTCCAGCAGTGGACGTGTATGGGCTGATATGATGAAAAGAAACTCTAGATAGTGCGCGCGATGCCGTTTGCACGGAGATATTGATAGATTGGTTTCAACCTTTTGACTTACTTAATTTTGACACACGTCCCTCCATCTGTAGTTTCTTTCATCAATGGTAAAATGTCAAAATGTGTAATTTCTGAGACTTTACTCACTCGTATTTTATTCATTGGTTTTTTTTTTAATTACAACGATTTCAAAGTTTTGTTTTTGGAAACTGAAATAAGGAATATAAAACATTTCAGACCAGATCACTTCCTTATACATTCTATAATTTTAAATTTATGTACAGTCGACGCAATAAACGGTCTTAAAATCTATTTCAAACAGTTTATAAAAGTTTTGCTGCCGTCACCGATACCATTGTGACGGTGAATCGATTAATTTACTGGAGTCAGCCTTTGACCTGATGATTTTAAAATTAACAACTTTTAAAATCCCGCTGACAAAACAAAGACATTAAAATAAAGTTGGGTAAGTATTTCCATTTATTTACTACACTTATAAATAATCTGAAGAAAGCAATTAAAATGTAGTAAAACCGAATGCATCTGTCACCAACTTTTTCCTAGTTATTAATCCTACCACAAAAATGTTGACACGTTTTTATGGGCTTTTTAATCTGCTTGAAATTGTTGGTTCCCTAAATAAATTTAACTTTCAGAAGTTACTTACCGTAGTACGTATTGACGACCGAAGTGGCGCGGCGGGCACGCAGGAGGTTGCGGGTTCGATTTCCATCTTTGTTTGTACGATCTACATAAATTTGTTTCAAGTGTTTCGGGTATTTTGTATGTATAATAAAAATTATCTAGCTTTATGATGTATTGTACTTACGGATCCGAGACGTGGTCGCTCACTATGGGCCTTGTAGGCTCAAAGTCACCCAGCGAGCTATGGAGAGAGCTATGCTCGGAGTTTCTCTACGCGATAGGGTCCGGAATACGGAAATTCGTAGAAGAACCAAAGTTACCGACATAGCTCTCAGAATCAGCAGGCGGAAATGGCGATGGGCAGGCCATATAGCTCGTAGAACCGATAACCGCTGGGCAGTAAAGGTTCTCGAGTGGCGACCGCGATGCAATGCGAAACGGAGTGTGGGAAGACCTCCCACTCGATGGACCGACGACATCGTAGCGGTCGCAGGGAGTCGTTGGATGGAGGCGGCTCAGGACCGCTATTCGTGGCGTCGTCGTTTGGAGGAGGCCTATGTTCAGCAGTGGACGTGTACGGGCTGATGATGATGATGATGACATGATGTATTTTACTATGCAGCTATATCAGTCATCTAGTACCCATCCATAACAATCGCTCTGCTTATTTTGGGGCTAGATGATGCTGTGTGGATTGTCCAGCATTATTTATTTATTATTCAGACCTACCAGTTTTCGCTACCTATGCGAAATCCCAGTGGGTATGCGGACATGCGATATGCCCGATTTTTTAAGTCTTTTTGAGGGTATATTTAATTATATTTGTAGAGCTAAACTCCTAATAAAGTTTGGGTAGTTAATACCGACAGTACTAGAAACAGAAAGGATTGGAAACGCTTGGAGGAGGCTTTCACCGCCATTGGCGGTCTATACACTAACAACTAGAATATAAGTTATCTATCTGCTAACCCTATAATTATAACCTTTTCAATTCAATTTCTTTTATCATGAGTAACTATAGTATATTGGAAAATAAAACTCTTTTTATTTTTATTTATTTAATACCGCAAAGCTCTGAACAGACATTACACCTGCCCGCGAGCGATTTTCTAGTGAAGCACAGAATAACTAGGTAGAGACAAGGTAGGTACCTACCTAGATTCAAGTCTACGCAAACAAAGACGCGGTCTACAGCTAGTTCTAAAATCATTACCAAAATAAGATCTAAAACAGCAGGAAGGGACTTCAGATCCCTTATGTTCCATCGGTGACGGCAGTAAAACTTTTATAAACTGTTTGAAATAGATTTTAAGACCGTTTTATTGCGTCGACTGTACTTAAATTTAAAATTAAATGAATTTATAGAATGTATTAGAAAGTGATCTGGTCTGAAATGTTTTATATTCCTTATTCCAAGGTTGTCTGATAGAGATCGCTCGTGAGCGATAAGACCGCCAATTGTCACATTTCTTTTTTGTATCAAATTGTTTGTAAACTGTTTTGTTATGTGTGCAATAAAGCATTTTCTATCTAACTATCTATCTATTTCAGTAAACTAGAAAAAAACTGTTGAAAAACCTCATATTTTTTTACCACAAATAAGCGCATGTACAGTGATTTTTATGATTTTTTCTGATCAGCGTTTTATGGAAGCTGGTAAGTATTGATAGATTTTTTCTTGTGTTGCGTTTGGAATTGCCAATTGTGGAAAGTAAACTTTAAAATGCATTTATGTAGTACGTGCGCGTTGAAATCTTTTGTATGAAAAACACGATAAGACTTGCTACTAATCTAGGAAATGATTAATTCCATACTAATATTATAAATTCGAAAGTAATTATATCTGTCTGTCTGTAATCTTTTCACATCTAAAAAGCTGAACGAATCTTGATGAATTTTGGCAGGGATGTCGCCGGTACACCGGGGATGGACACAGGCTACTTTTCATGTCGGAAAAGCGCGAGCGAAGCCACGAGCAGAAGCTACATCCTTCATAAAAACCTACTTTATATATATTTATACTTTTTGTATTTGTAACAACGCGCACACGGCGACTTTTTGTAGCGACCAGTCACGACGGCATCGCGACTGTATCGATGCCGCCGCCGCCGCCGCCGTCTCGCACGTTTGCATCGCTACAAAAAGTTGCCGTGTGGGCGCGCGCTCTAACCTATATTCTTAAGGGGCTAACCCGACCCAAATCAGCGCCGCCACCGCTACCTATTATATAGTATTATTACGTTAAACAAAGGAGTTTTCAAATATCCCTTGACCAGTTTGTGATACTTATCATAAGCTTATTTTTAATACCTCTGTAATAGTTATATATTGTATATCTTAGGAGGAGATGCAAAAACCGAGTTTGGTGGCCAAAAAGTGCAACTTCTCAACTCTTCCTAAACTATATAAAATAAAACTATTACAGAGGCATTAAATCAAACTTTTGATAGGTATCGCAAACGGGCCAAGGTATTTTGAAAATTACTTTGTTCAACGTAATTAATAATACGATAAAATAGGTGGCAACGCTAGTTTGAATTAGAACCGCCTTAAGTCAGACAAAAATAGGTATTGTTACTGACCAACGCGCACTGAATAATTTCTGTGGTCAGAATAAAGCCGTACAAGCAACGACGACGGCCAGAGGCGATTGTCAAACGCAAGGGCCTCAAATTACAGACCGTGCGGGCCTCGGGCTGTTATTTGTGCACCACATGTCAATTGGTAGGTTTTTATCTTTGGCGGGTATCATTTATTCTATAGGTACTTTGGAACTACATATGTATAACGGTTGCCTGGAAGAAATTACAAAAACCGCTATTAGCGATAAGGCCGCCAAAAAAAGAAATAGTTGCACAATTGCAACTATTTCTTTTTTTTGTGTTTTACTGTTTTGTTATTCTATCTGGGTGTGCAATAAAGAGTATTTCTATTCTATTCTATTCTATTCTATTCTATTCTGTTCTATTCTGTTCTATTCTGTTCTATTCTGTTCTATTCTGTTCTATTCTGTTCTATTCTGTTCTATTCTGTTCTATTCTGTTCTATTCTGTTCTATTCTGTTCTATTCTGTTCTATTCTGTTCTATTATGTTCTATTCTGTTCTATTCTGTTCTGTTCTCTTCTGTTCTGTTCTATTCTATTCTATATCGATACGAGAGTAGATACAGAAGATTTTGGTGATTTTTGTTTTTATTTTTATTCAAATTGTTGTTTTATTAATGTGCTGTGATAAAAATAAGTTATGCTAGGTACCTTTTGACCCCGGATACATATCACGGTATAAGAAAACAGGTATGCTCTTCCGAGACACGATGGTCACGTGGGTGTCGCCAGGCTACGTCATCGTCGCCATTGGCGAATGAGAAGACGACTGTTTCCTGGTGTTACCAGTAGCGTACAATCGTAACTCCCCGAACTCCTGTATGAATTTGATAAACCTATGTTGTTTTCTATTTACCAATTATTTATCACATTGACTCGTGTTTAACTAACGCTGTTTTGACTGATCTAACAAATATAATTGACGATTGTATTTATTTTTATTGATTTTTCATTTGACTTTTATCACATTTGTTTCCCAACTTCTACATTTGTTGAAATGAAGTGACAACTGGACAGTGACGTCACCTGGTGACACTGCCGGAAGAGCATACCTTGTTTTCATATACCAATACATACAATGTTTGTAAATTTTGTATCTTGGCAACATACAATAGTACATTGTACACCTAGGCGAGAACGTGCCTAATTCCTATCGAGTGTGTCTTTTTCTATAAAAATGTTTAATGTGTGTTTTGTTGGCAGTACCATTACTAAATACTTAAATTAAATAAAAAAATCATACAACGCTTAGTAATGTCGATTATTTTTAAAACTCCAAGCCAAAAGGCCAAAAGATAATATTTAAATTTTGTGTTGAGACTTCTTTACAAATTTGTATCTTGACTTGAGTAGTCTCTCTCACTCTCATAAACTCACTCGGGTAATTATAGCAGTCTATAGCATCAAACCACACAATCAATACGATATAACATGCATGCTCCCGTATAGATCTAAAGGTAAATAAATTGGAGTCCTAGGGCCAGGGCTGATGCTGGCCCACCTGGTGGCCGAAGACCTCTGGAAGACCGAAACTCAGATGGCTCGATAAAGACAATTGGAGTGACCAACTGGCAGGAGGACATTACATTACATATCTTACCTACTACGAGTGTGATAACAAGATTTCCTCATCAGCAAGCTGAGTAACAGGGGTCGATTCTTTTGCTGTGACCGCCACGGCGTCACTACATACATATTATAAAACAAAGGCGTTTCTCTGTTTGTCTGTCTGTTCGCGATAAAGTAAAAAACTACTGAATTCATTCGGTTTTCACCACTCTATAGAGTGATTCGTGTGGTTAAAGTGTATAATTAGTCAAAGTTTTGTTTAACTGAGTGAAATATAACGATAAATTGTTGGAAGTGTAGGAAAAAGTCAAGCCATCGGGAGCTTTCATCGAAAATATTGCCTTTGAGATATGTATGTATATACTCTACTACCCGTGCGAAGCCGGGGCGGATTGCTAGTATAAGAATAACAAGAAGCAAATCAAAAAATACTTATACCATGGGCCTTTAATTGGATAATGGGAGAAAGTAGTATTCGCCCGATTTGGGTTGTTTTCGTACGATTTCGGCCGCGTGACTTGACGTCGTGTTTTTGTACTTTTCGTGAACCGGCTGTAGTACGCGTTGTTTATAAACATGGCTTGAAGCTGGGATGTAAATACCTACTTGAAAGCTATGTTAGGTATATCATATCACTTTTTCCTTTTATCAACTGACTTCATCAATTGACTTGGCGGTTCTCAATTCAACTGGGGGTGCAGTCTCGACATCGACATAGTTAGCGATCGTAAAGTACCGATCACTATTGACGAAAACATTTGCTTGATATATTAATGTTTTTGCTAAAAGCAAATTTTCTACCAATAAAAAGTGTAAAATCTTAACTTGAGATGTCGCAAACTTATCAAAAAACCGCAATCATAGAGCGGATAAACGAAGTTCTAACGCATTATTACTCATAACTACCCGCAATTTAAGTAAAATAGATAATGATTACCGACCGATAGCTACATATTTATCGGGCTATCTAATTTGCTCGCAATCACATTCGCAAAATCGTAAAGTTGACAGTTGTTTTCGGTACGGTTGCGACAAAAATCGATAGTTCCGAATGTTACGATGGTAGATGTATTTAAATTTAAGGAATTTTACTTTCTCTTAGTGTACATCTATCGTATTTACGGAAATAGATAGTTTTCTATAGGTTTTATATTCTTTTGAAACTTGAATCTTGTGGAGACATTCAAAAATCCTTAAAATGTGACCGGTAAGACTTTGCGACCGATGTCGGTCGCCATCCGATCGCTATCTTTGTCGAGATTGCATCCCCTGGTGAGTATCTGGCGCAGCGCATTAGCATTGCCTTACAGCGGGGCAATGCAGCCAGCGTCATGGGGACGCTTCCGACTGGTATTGATATGGATTAGTTGAGCTACATGTAGATTGTTTGCGACAGTCTGCAGTAAGCTCAATTATATTATTTGATTGTTATTTTCTTTGTAAATAAAGAGTTCTAACTGTTTGAAAAAAAAAGTTCTACTGTATGTTTCTTTTTGTATGTGTGTTAGGCAATAATTCCGCCAATAATGGACTGATGTTTTTGAATGCTATGACGACCTCTGTGGCGTCGTGAGCGAAGGTCCTGCGCCTGCGACGCAGGAGGTTGTGGGTTCGATTCCCACCTCGGGACAAATGTTTGTACGATCTGCAAATATTTGTTCAAGATGTTCTGGATGTTTTTCTATGTATAATAAAAAATATCTATGTATATACCCACGACACAAGCTCTGCTTAGCTTGGGGCTAGATAATACTGTGTAAAATGTCCAGCATTATTTATTTATTTTGAAAATTCTTTCACTATTGTATAGAAAATGATGACGAAGTGGTCCCATAAAATTATCATTGCATTTATCCCGCAAAACTAAAAAACTTAGTGTTATTTGGCAAGTAGAGAAGAACCTTTTGAAAAATGTTTTTGATAACATGCATGTTTTCGCTATCGCAGCAAAAAGAAAACGCAAAAATATAGAAATACAATTTTATTTATAAAACCAATGTCCATGAAAAATTTCATAACAACATTGTATTTTAATTACAACAAAATCTATTCAATTAAATTAAACATCCTACTAATATTATAAATGTGAAAGTTTGTATGGAAGGATGTATGGATGTATGGATATTTGTTACTCTTTCACGGAAAAACTACTGAACCGATTAGGCTGAAATTAGGTATGGGTATAGTTTGGGACCTGAAATAACATATGTATAGGCAATTTTTATTCCAATAAATTGCGGGTGACGGCACGGGCAGCAGCTAGTAAAATCATAAAAGCGAATACATATAAGGTTTCCAGTTGTATTTCGTTCGTTCACAGAATAGAAATGCATTTACTGTCTGCGAAAATTTCTCATCTAAAAAACGCCTGCCAATATATCCGCCACGTTTATAAACAACATCGATTTTGAATTGCAACCTGGGTGCAGCCACAAGTTTGTTTTGATTCAAGAACTGGTTCCTCGGATGTGGGTTGTATGGAACCTGTCACGTTATCTCCACTTCACTTGCCTTTGCAGAAGATATTGCCGACGTATACTACCTCAAATTGCTTATTTTCAACTTCACCAGATGTTCATAACTTCCAAACTACTGGATATTTTACTTTGTAATGTATAAATGGTAAAGTTCAGGACATACTCTATCCTTCGTTGTCAATGTATTTCTTTTAACTGTTTATCTTTATTTATACCTGTCTTCTATATTCCGTGACGTCACGAAACGGCTCTGTCGGAAGACCAGCGTTGGTTGTACACACATACAACTAACCCATGCTGAGACAGGGACCGTTTTGTGGCTCTAGCAAACTGTTTTCTTTTTTATGTTCATTTCTTTATAACTGTATGTGTCTGAGTTACAAATAAACGTTTCTATTCTATTCTATTCATATGTTTCGAAAACACGATTTCATAAAATTTTCATGGTAGAAAAAAAAACCAAAGTTCGCTCTAAACTGTACAATAAATTGTCGCTATTCATTAAATACTTTAAAATAAGCTTTAATACCTGTACAAAAAATCAAGGCTTATTTTAAAGTATTTATTGAATCATTATCATCATCAGCCTGTACACGTCCACAGCTGAACATAGGCCTCCCCCAAACGACGACGCCACGAATAGCGGTCCTGGGCGGCCTCCATCCAACGACTCCCTGCGACCGCTACGATGTCGTCGGTCCATCCATGATCCAAGAAAACAGGTCTGCTCTTCCGGGAGTGTTGTCAGGTGACGTCACTGTCCAGTTGCCTCTTTATTTCAACAAAATGTAGAAGTTGGGAAACAAATGTGATAAGAGTCAATTGAAAAATCAATAAAAAATTACAATCGTCAACTATATTTGTTAAATCAGTCAAAACAGCGTTAGTTTAACACGAGTCAATATGATAAATAATTGTTAAATACAAAACCACATAGTTTTATCAAATTCATACAGGAGTTAGGGGAGTAACGATTTTACGCTATTGGGATATCAATAGCGTAAAATCGTTACCCCCTCCATGAATGTGTTTCCTGATGATAATCAGGAAACACTCTTCTCATTCACCGAGGGGCGTCGATGACGTAGCCTTGAGCCACCCACGTGACCATCGTTTCTCATAAGAGCATACCTTGTTTTCTTGTACCATGCTTATATGTAAATTGTAGCTGTAATACAGAAGTTCTCTTTGCCAAGTTTTACAAACCGGAACTCATTAAAATATTTGTCTTTTATGGTCACTCAGTCCAAATATTATTAATGTCCAATTAAAAGACTTTTTAACGATGTTAGATGTCTAGTAAATTCGTAAAATTGATAACAGTTTTATGCTACTTCATACGAATATGAATATTCATATTTTTATGACATTTTTATGAACACACTTTGTTTTAACCAATCATATTAAATCCGGAGGTTTGTTTGTAGTTTTGTATGTTGAATGGATTAATTTTGGTCATTATTTGTATAGATGTTATCACGGATTCACATGATCGAAACTTGATATAAAAAAAATATCAAAATTCTTAGTCCTCCTTATAGTCCAGTCATTTGGTTAACAAATATGAGGTTACCTGAAAAGTTTTCAGAGGTATTATTCCGGAAATCCCCCACAGCCGCCCCCCACATAGGGGATTTCCGGATTTTTACCGATAATAACCCAACAAATTCCGGAAATCCCCCTCAATTTCGCTGCCGCGCCAGAGCTGAGAAGACAAAAAAAAATATTCTAAGACTAGAAACATTCGTTAGACTTCAACTACACGACTAAAGTCAGTTCTCATTTCAATATCACACATTAACACGATGATTAATGTTTGGTTGTAGTTTTTATAGTTCTAAGTGGTAACAGGTGCTTTAATAAAAATGGTCAAGAGACGTCATCGTAAAACTTCCGCAGCTAAAAGTTTGTGACCCAAAACTACACCAGAAGTTTTAATTGACTTTTTAACTTTTTTTATCTCCTAGGAGATATGCCTCGTGGTTTCCATGAATATAACGATAGTCGTTAATTTGGCCGTTCACAATTGAGATTGAATTATCAAAATTAAACCAATTTTGGTTGCGATTGTAATGGTAATTATGGTCATTTTTAGGCTCATTACAATAACATTACCATCAACTACTTATCTATTCAAAAGTTTCAATAAATAGCCGGTTTAGAGCTCCTCCACCTAGTTTTATTTAGTACTAGCTGCTCTAAGTGCTTATTTTGTAAGCCTAAAGAAATAAAGTTATTGATTCTGATTCTGATTCTGCCCGAGGCTTTGGACGCGCTTTACATTTGGTACCGTCCCCGGGATATCATCTACCTCCCTGCAAAATTTCATTTATATCCGTTCAGCCGTTTAGGCGTGAAAATGTAACAGACAGACAGATAGACAGAGTTACTTTCTTAATATTAGTAGGGATTTGTTACTATCTGGTTATTGTAGTTCATCTCGTCAATCAAACTATGAAAAGGTAGTCGATACGTTTCACGCGACACGTTGGGAATAGCCCTAGAGAAGTAGGTAAGTAGGGTCAATTGGGGTAAATATAATCTAATGGAATAATAAAACAAAGTAAATAAAACATCAAGTGCGAGTTGGACTCGCGCACCGAGGGTACCGTAATTAAATTACCTATAACACCTTATTTCTGGCCAAAATAATGTAGATTGAACAGTTTTAGAATAAATTCAAAAAGATGCATTAGCCCCGTAAACCCATTTACCCTAGTTGACCCCACCTAATGTTTTACTAAATCTAGGTAAAGCTATGATCCAGCGAAAACCTGTTGACTGTTTATTGTTAATATGAGCGGGCTAATTAACTAAATCAGGTAATTTATTCTTAAGCTGGAATTCATCCCAATAATTTATTATTATTATTTTATTTATTAATAATAGTGATATTATGGTACCATCGAGCTGCTCCAATGATGGAGACAGAAGGTGGCCATGGGAGATCCTAAACGAAACCACGACGTAAATCTGCCGGGTTTAGCTTCGTTGGCTTTGTCTTCACAAGCACATGGCAAGTACTGACGACCTTTGTGGCGCGGTGGGCGAAGGTCCGCCTGCGACGCAGGAGGTTGCGGTTTCGTTTCACGCCTCGGGACAAATGTTTGTACGATCTGCAGATATTTGTTCAGGGTGTTCTGGATGTTTTCTATGTATAATAAAAAATATCTATCTATGTATTGTATTATATTAAGTATATCAGTTATCTAGTACCCATAGCACAAGCTCTGCTTAGCTTGTAGATAATGCTGTGTGAATTGTCCAGCATTGTTTTATTATTTTATTTAAGTTTTGAATTGTTAGATACAATTTGTTTTAAAAAAGTTATTTAAAACCAAAGTATGGAGACGACCCAGCGAAAAATACGCGCTGTGTAACATTGTTGGAAGAGAGCCTTATGCCTGCGGAGAGATTTGCATAATTTTTTTGCGTTCAGCTATTCTTTGTCCATGAGTGTATGTATGTTATTTGAACATTGACTGTAACCAAAACTAAAGTTATAATCAGCTGTCAAAATAGAAGCGATTTGGTTGGCTGACCGCTAGCGACAATGGCGGGCAGATGAAATTTAAAAATGGAACGCACACAATGGGCACACGTTAATGTGTAAATATTGCTAGTTCGGTGGCCGCCACCGTGTAATAGTGGCCTACAGTGATTAGGATGTAGAGAGAATGGAAGAGATTGGTAGGGTAGGTGGATCGTTTCATTATCCTCTGCATGTGCATTCAAATATGGGCTTTAACTCGTTATCTTTAGATACATTTTTAAAGTACGAAAATGACTTCCCACAAACAATGTATCTTGAAAATGCTCGTCAATGGGCGAAACGACACAAGTAGTTTGATTCGACGCAAAATCAAATAATTATAACAACATTTCATTACATATGTCATGGACTAATAATACACGTTCTGTCCAGTTGCTAATCTTTCTAGCTGAGAATCTATTTAGCTGAGAATTTGTCTAGATGCGAATCTGTCCAATTGCTACGGAGAGCTTCAAACGAATGGCCCACGAGCTGTCTGTCATCTGATGTTTGACAGACGGACAACAAAGTGATCTTAGAGGGTTATTTTTTTCCTTTCAAGGTAACAACCCAAAAACCCCAAAAAATTACCAAAATTATGTATTTACCGAATTATACCTGAGCTATCGATTCAAAAACACGTATTATATTTTTCACTATAAAATGCATCTAAATGTTACGAGTTAAGGTTTTTTGTATTTACCAATTATTTATCACATTGACTCGTGTTTAACTAACGCTGTTTTGACTGATTTAACAAACATAATTGACGATTGTAATTTTTTTATTGATTTTTCACTTGACCCTTATCACATTTGTTTCCCAACTTCTATGTTTTGTTGAAATAAATGGGGAAATGGACAGTGACGTCGTGGGCAATTGTCACTTCCGGAGGAGCAGACCATGAGCAGACCTTGTTTTCTTGGATCATGGGTTTTTTTATCTACCTATAGATTTGCTTTAATTTGTAGATTATACTGATCACTGCCGTATCCAGTAGTATCGGAGCTGGCAGCAATGGCGCTGCAGGGACACGCAGTGACCCGCGATGAAGCTATTTCCTGATTTAAATGTCGCAATATCATGACGGTTGTAGTATAACGCACTAATGTGACATTCAGATCAATTACACCAATATTGTAAAGTATTTTTGGGTCTAACCCTGCCGAATCCAGTAGTATTGGAGCTTACAGCTATGGCGCGCGGGGACACGCAGCGACCGCGATGAAGCTAGTTCCTGATTTAGATGTCGCAATATCATGACGGGTGCAGTATAACGCACTAATGTGTCTTTCAGATCAATCACACTAATCATTAATCATTTATTTGTTGAATTTAGATACAATAAATAAGTAGGTAATATTGTAGAGTACTTTTTAGAGGTAGGCCTAAGACAAAATGGATGGACTGTGCGAAAGAAGACATGAGTAAAAAAGGAGTGAGTGCAAAGATGACGACTGATAGAAGCTAGTGGAAGAGGAAGACCTGTTATGTCAAACCCACCTAAGGAGGAAAAGGTCAAAAAATTATGATTGTAGGGTAGTTTTTAAAGTGGTGCAATGTGGGTGTGGTGCCGGCTTGAAATTTGCAACACCTCAACTACGGCGACTAAGCGATATCCTCGGGGGGTTCGAGCAGCACCTCCTGCAGAAGAATTGTAACACTTAGTTCTTCTACAACGATCTACAACCCATATGCCCAGCGTTGGGTAATATAAAAGCCAATAAGGCGCTTATCAGCTGGAGGCCTGGTAGTGGCTTGTTTTGTTTGTATACTTACTAGGTCTAACTTACTACAATTTTTGTAAAAATTGCTTTTTTAGGTACTGTCTTTTCTTATGTAAGTATATATCCAAAATTATCCTGCGGAGGAAGGCCCTGGAAACCTGTACCACAGGTTTTAGAAATCTCTTACGGGCAATTGTCTCTTGCAAAACAAGATAACTAGATGTAAATTGGCTTATGTCAAAAACTGTAAGCAATTATCTTTTGCAAGAGAAAATAAATAAAGTATTCAGTTCAATACAATTCAAGTATGAATGTCAAAGTTTGTGAGTGTTTGTTCCTCTTTCACTCAAAAACTACTGAAATGATTGGGCTAAAATTTGGTATGGGTATAGTTTGGGACCTGGAATAATATATAGGCTATTTTGTATCCCCATAAAACGTCGTATTTGTTCAGTGACTAGTGTTTTGTCTGAAAATCAAACACCTACTGGTGACTAGCAGAGCGAACGAGGATGTAAGTGGCAGGAGCGACGCCTAATTCCAAACAATTTCATCTGATAGCCGCTATTGGATGATTGATCTCTTAGTGCGGGGTTATACTGCACTCTGCAGTGCATTATGGTGTCCAAAATTCTAAATTATTATTGTTTTGAAATAAAAAACTAAAAACTGACTTCGAATCTCTTAATTTTATACTGTTTTTTAAGTTTTGCGGGACAAAAAGTGGATTCCATTTTCCCTCGGAAATAAAATGATTAATTTCTATACAATAGGTAACGAAGGCATTTTCAAAATCGGTCCATAATTGTGGAGAAATCGACTAACATACATTAAAAACAAACAGACTGTGGAACATAAAACCACCTCGTTTTTTCGAAGTCGAATAATTTTAATATAGGCTTAGTTGTATTTCAGATTTAATTTGTCCTTACTATTTGTTGTTGTTACTATTCTTTTTGTTTGTTTTTTTTTTTATATTTTGTAAATTCCTAGCTTAGTGCTCCTTATTTAAAGTATGTCTTGTGTCGTGCCAAATAAACATTTTCTTTAATTTATTTCAAAGTTTTTTTTTATATATGTATTAAAGATTTATTAGGTACTTACAGGCGTAAACGCCACGTAGACCTACAAACTCATACTAAAAACGCACCTAGTCCTTCTTTACTATAAAAAACTTTCGTAGTTTGACGAATTCATTATAAATGTTACCCTGATGAAGTCCATAGTTAAGAGATGGAACGTTGGTGTTCTTCCAACACAAGCTAGGTTCGTAGTTAACCTGCTTACATGCAGTTCTTGTTCAACTAATGTTGACGTTGACTGTACGTGGGTTAACTGTCGCAGGGAGTCGTTGGATCGAGGCGGCTCAGGACCGCTATTCGTGACGTCATTTGGGGGGGGGGGAGGTTCGGCAGTGGACGCATACAGGCTGATGATGATGATGATAACTTGGGTACACTTTTAAATTTTATGGGTGACTGTACTTTTACTATGGGTAAGCAAGGCAGTCGCCTGCACCATTTTTGATAAACCAAACAAAAGAAAACGGAAGTAGAATTTAACAATAAAATAAAGTATTGTGTCCGTTTGTAATTAACAAGCTGTTTCAGACAGACGGACAAACTGACTGAGAGGGTCTTGCACTATTAATGCTACAAGCCCGCTCCATACAAACATGGTTTTTGTTCGAGGTTAAAATATAGATAGTTTTTCCTATATAACTTTTAAGGTATTTTATTTTTATGCAGCGATTTCCTTTCGAAAGCTTATGTGAGTAGATTTTTATTAATAAAGAAAATTACAATATAATAAAGAAACAAACAAGTTTGAACTAGTATTTAGAATTGAAACAATTGAGCTAACTGCAGACTGTTATAAATATCTTAAAATGTGTAATTAAATATCTTTACAAACCTGTTGAATTGCTTTTAGGCATTGTCAGTTGGGAACTCTAAAAGTATTATTTAGCAAATTCATCTGACACACCTAAGATCTTTATTGGTAACTCCACAAAGTCGGTCTCTACTTGGCCACCATAATGTGAAACGTACACTTCGATTTCATAAATTTTTAACACGGGCACCAAAGTGCGTTTGTATCAGACCATTCAACGGGCTCTCAACCGTTTTCCCCTCTACAGTATTTCCGCTCACTAGCCCCAAAAATTAACTATTTAATTAACAATATATTAGCCTATTCACACTCTGTTTTCAAAATGGAGTCGTAAAGATAAGATCGTCGTGTCAAATGTCCAAAATAAATTGTTTTTATAGACTGTTCTAAACCCACATAGAACAATAGAACACGGCTCATAAAGTAACAGATGAATAGGAAATACTAAACTCTGTTATAGTTTTTGAAAATTAATTTAATCAGCAGATAAAAGGTAAATTTGGTAGTAAAGCCGTCACAGGGCTTTTGTGGTTAGCCGTAAAATCCGTAAAAGTAGAGATACATAGGTATCGTAATTAATTTATGATTATGGTGTGGTGAAAAAATTAGGCAACACCTGAGCCGACGAGTTTTTCTTTGAGAGTAAATTATAGTGAACTAGTATAATAAGTTATACTAGCTGCTGCCCACGCCTTCGCCCGCGTTTTATCCGCATATTAAATAGCCTATATGTTATTCCAGGTGCCAACCTAATCGGTTCAGTAGTTTCAGCCTAATCGGTTCAGTAGTTTTTGCGTGAAAGAGTAACAAATATCCATACATCCATACAAACTTTGACATTTATAATATTATAGTAGGATTTTTTCACCAGCTATCCATTTGCCCTGTACAGAACAACTGCACAAGACAACTGGGGGCAAGCGCAACCGTGGGTGTCCACATCTCAGCTCCGAAGGTCATGACATGCCAGAGACTATCTCGTCAAGTTTTTTGAAAGCTCTGCCTCGGAGCTTGTTAGTGGTAAACAGAAGCAACGATATCATCACGGCAACCACTTCAAAAATAATCGCGAGTCGAGACCATTGTTAAATGAAGATTTGTACGTGTATTACGTGTAATTACGATTAGGTGGGTAGGTAATAGGTACGTTTTATACATAGCTCTTGCACGAGCGGCTCCCTAGAGAATGAATTATAGAATACCCGAAAAAATATTCTAGAGTCTGTTTAGAAGTTTTAAGAGGGAGCCATATGACGCCATTTTGTGAAAAGGATAGGCATAAGGATTTCACGTTCATAGGAGTGGGACAGATCAGAGCGTCGTAAGCGCAAAAGTAATGTTTTTGCTTATTATCAAATAATGAGGACATTTGTATGCAAAATTAAGCCGAAGGTGTTTTATTATTTTAATACGATAATGACAATTAAAAAGTCTTGTGATTGATAGTTTAGGAGAAATACTGTAGTAACTAAGAAAATAGATGACTTTACTCAATTATTTCGAATATATAAAATAGTTTCCAATCGTTGGAAGCGCTTTTTTTCCTGTACCGAACGTTTAACATTAACACTGTGTAACATGTTATATTGCACCCCATAACACAGATCAGAACCCGGCTTTAAAAGCCTTTCTCAAAAGTATTAGGTGGTATTAGGTCGGATTTGCTTGGATAGTCATGAAAAGAAGTCTACATAATCTTATCAACTTTTTGGTAAACCCAGTCTTGTCCACTGCTGCACATGGCCAAGTCTAGTAGAGTGAAATAGCCCTTTGCTTGTCGCATTCAGCATTTGTCATACGAAGATCGTCTTCTAAGCTACCCACCAGCTACTGGTGGTATTCTTACAAGTTGCTGTCTCCGCTTAAGAACATTTTTACCCCAGCCGAATATTAATTTTTATTGGAGAGACTTTTTGATGGATTTTTCATCATATTTTGTGAGATTTAAAAATAGCTATGTAGTATATTTATTGCTACATTATATTGATTCTAAGTCATCATCATCATCATCAGCCCGCACACGTCCACAGCTGTTCAGCTGGAGGGGGAGGCCTAGGTTCATAGGCCTCCCCCAAACGACGCCACGAATAGCGGTCCTGAGCCGCCTCCATCCAACGACTCCCTGCGACCGCTACGATGTCGTCGGTCCATCGAGTGGGAGGTCTTCCCACACTCCGTTTCGCATTGCATCGCGGTCGCCACTCGAGAACCTTTACTCCCCAGCGGTTATCGGTTCTACGAGCTATATGGCCTGCCCATCGCCATTTCAGCCTGCTGATTCTGAGAGCTATGTCGGTAACTTTGGTTCTTCTACGAATTTCCGTATTCCGGACCCTATCGCGTAGAGAAACTTCGAGCATAGCTCTCTCCATAGCTCGCTGGGTGACTTTGAGCCTATGCACAAGGCCTATAGTGAGCGACCACGTCTCGGATCCGTAAGTCATCACTGGTAGCACACATTGGTTAAAGACTTTCGTCTTGAGGCTCTGCGGTATCTGTGACGAGAAGATATTGCGAAGTTTCCCGAACACTGCCCATCCGAGTTGGATTCGTCGGCTGATCTCTTTATCGAAGTTGGATTTACCTAGTTGAACCATTTGGCCTAGGTAGACATAATGATCAACAACTTCGATAACATCGTTCCCCACATAGACCGGTAAGGGTGCGACATGGGCATTAGACATGATATTTGTCTTACCCATGTTCATTTTATGCCAAGTGGGTCTTGGCGGGAAACGATGTTGAGGTCTCTGAGCATCCTGCTAAGGTCTTCCAGTGATTCTGCCATAATGACTATATCGTCAGCAAACCGAAGGTGAGTGATGTAATCGCCGTTGATATTGAAGCCATATCCGTCCCAGTCCACAAGCTTAAAAATATCCTCCAATGCAGAGAACAGTTTCGGAGAAATGACTTCTCCCTGTCTCACCCCTTTTTGCAGTGGGATCGGATTTGTGCTTTGGTCCTGGAAACGAATTGACATAGTGGCCTTGCTGTACAAACACTTCAACACTTGGGTATACCGGTAGTCGATTTGGCACCGCTGGAGAGACTGCAGGACTGCCCAGGTTTCGACTGAATCAAAGGCATTCTCGTAGTCCACAAACGCTAGACATAACGGCCGGTTATACTCTTCTGTTTTCTGTATAATCTGCCGGTGCGTATGTATGTGGTCTACGGTACTAAAGCCTTTTCGGAACTTGGCTTGTTCGGGCGGCTGGAAGTCGTCAAACCTTCGAGCGAGACGGTTGGTGATTACTCTCGAAAACAGCTTATAGACGTGGCTCAGCAGTGAGATGGGCCTATAGTTCTTTAGCTTCGTCAACTGGCTCTGCCTAAGCGACAGATCTCTTGCGAACACTTTGGAGCCCTTGTTCCGCTCTATTGCGCTCATAATACAATTGGTATTGTATGAGCGCAAAGCGTGTTGCATAGACTTCGAGATCTGTTTGTTGAGCGCACCGTATGTCGACTTGTCTGCCGAAGACTGCAGCCTCATTTCACTCCTCTCTGCCATTAACTGCAGAGTGTGACCCGAGAGTCTCTGTGTTTTATTTCTGCGGGGGGTCCTAAAGAAGTCCGACCCGACCGCACGGACAGTTTCCACCAGCCCGTTATTTTGTTCGTCCACTGTTACGCATTCCGCGAGGCATTCAAAGCGGTTCTGTAACTCCAACTGAAAGCTCTCGGGATTTTGTATCTGGACAGGGTTTGGGCGTAGAGTAGACCTTATTAGACGATACCTTTCTAGCTTTACATTAATATTCAATGACGCTCTTACCATACGGTGATCGCTGCTGGTTTTAACCCTGTTGATCACAGAGACGTCATTGAATATGTGCCTGTGGGTCGTCATGATGAAGTCTATCTCATGCTTATAGCCGCCGGGGTGTAGCCAGGTCCATTTTCTGGACGGCCGCTTCTCGAAAAAAGAGTTCATCGCAAAGAGTCCCTCCTTTTCCATGAAGTCGGCCAGTCGCTGACCCCTTTGGTTTCGCTGTCCAAATCCAAACTGGCCCACTCTCAGTTCGTTGCCGCTCTTTGCGCCTAACCGCTCATTTAAATCCCCCATCACAACAGTGTAGTGTGTTTTCGAGGCTTGCATGACTTTGGAGATGTCGTCATACATGATCTCGACTTCATCGTCAGGGCGTCCCAAGTGCGGGGCATGTACCTGTATGACCTTCAGCGAATACCGTTTGGTGATTCTGAGTATAAGGTACGCCACCCTGCTCGAGACGCTCTCGATCTTTACAATGTTGTTGACGAGGGACTGGTGGACGAGAAACCCGATACCGTGTTGGGACAGCTGGTCGCCCTCCCGGTAGTAAAACAAGTTGCCGGAATTAAGGGGTATCGTGTCCTCTCCCTCTCTTCGGACTTCCGATAGCCCTATAATGTCCCAGCGCAACTTGTCTACCGCTTCTTCCAGCTCGATTACCTTCTCGTCGGTCCTCAATGTTCATGCGGGGGGGTTACCATAATCACCACGCTTGGCAGGCGGATTGGTGATCGCAGTAAGATGTTAATAATACACAGTAGGAAGCTGCTGCCCTTCCTCTGGTAGGTTCCCTTAGTCGGCTCTTACGACATCCACGGGTTGAGTTGGAGGGGTCGATATTCTATGCCGCGGCCCCACGGCACATGATTCTATGTAGGTAATGTAAATTAATTGCGGCGTACGAATTATTGGACATTATTAGTACATTATTGCAAAGGCCGGGAAATAGGCAATTAAATGTCGAGTATGAGTTTGAAGGCTGAGCCGTAGGCGAAGACTTCACTAATATGAGATAGGCAATTGCATTTACGCCGATGTAGTGGTTTTTTCAAAAGAATGCAGGGAAATAAAACATACTTTTTATATTATCCATTTAATTTAATCAATTACTGCGGGGCAATGCTGCCAGCGTCTTGAGGACTGGTATTCCGACTGGTATTGGTGATATGGATCAGTTGAGCTACTTGTAGATTGTTGGCAACAGTCGGCAGTTAGCTCAATTGCTTCAATTGTAAATACTATTTCTATTATTTGTGTGAAATAAATGATTTTTTATATGTCAAAAGAGTTTTGGTATGACAAAACTAATCAATTTAATTAATATTATAAGTTAAATTAGTAATATTGGGGCAATTACTAAAAGAAAGTGTTATTGATTTTCCCGGTACATTTATGTTTCTTTTATTAGGTATGTAAATAACAGTAAATAACAAATCAAGACGAATTTTCAGCTTTGCCGAAAGGCATTTATTGCTATACAGCCACGTGATCGCAATTTGTACTAAGCCAAGAGATTTACTTTGCCAAAAATTATAAAAGAGATCCAACCAAAGAGCATTTAATAACCCCAGCACGCCGTTTCAAACAACATTGCTGGAGCGTTGTAATGTTCCAATTCAAAAAACGCTCCTGCAATGGATATGATTTTCTTTAACCGTAAATTCGATAGATACTTCGCGTGTTCTTTTTTGGACAATAATGACAATATATCCATGCATGTTTGAGAAACACTTATTACTAAATTAAAGAATTTGTGGATGATACATTAGATTAATATTAACATTACAAGATTTTAAATACTAACTGTGCAATAACCGATAAAAATAAAGTTATCTTTGATTGTGATACATAAGTGAGTGATTAGCTTTAGTACTGAATAATGTACAATATTTATAGAATCAATCAATCAATAAAATTCATCAACATAAATTAATAGTCATCATCATCATCATCAGCCTATACACGTCCACTGCTGGACATAGGCCTACCCCGTACGACGCCACAAATAGCGGTCCTGAGCCGCCTCCATCCATCGACTCCCTGCGACCGCTAGGATGTCGTCGGTCCATCCGAGTGGATGGTCTCCCATGTAGGGGGGGATTTGCCATAATCACCACGCTTGGCAGGCGGATTGGTGATCGCAGTGTTGGTGTTTAAAAAAACTCAGAAGGAAGCTGCTGCCCATCCTCTGGTAAGTTCCCTTAGTCGGCTCTTATGACATCCACGGGTTGAGTTGAAGGGGTCGATAATCGTACGCCACGGCCCCACGGCCCAAATTAATAGTGCACCTACTTATATACTATGTTAGTAACCAAATTATTCGTATCACATCAAATTAATATTGCTAAAAAGTAAAATGTTATTCACTCAATATTGAAAACTAGTTATAAGCTTTATTTGTTATACTTACAATTAGCTACCTCTCAAGTTGCATGGTGCCCTAACAAGGCTCCTAATACCTAGCCCCTAAGTGAAATATTAAAGCCTCACATATTCAGACATTGTATGTATTATAGCCCGGCTACACACTCAAACGATTGTGCAATCATGCATGCACAAACACAGTTTGCGCAAATAGATGGGCGTGTGGCCGGGCTCAAACCCGTTTGCGCAAGCAAGATGGAGCGTGTGGCTAGACTCATCTTGCCTGCGCAAACTGGTTTGTGCAATCATGAAAATGAAAATGAAAAAAATGAAAAATATTTATTTTCTTGAAATTTCAATTCAAGTACAGGTTTCCTGCGGTCTCCACACTAGGCAAAGCCTGTATCGCAGAGACCAGAAGTTTGATTTACAATATCTAAATTTCGGACTACTTACTAACTATGATCGTAATAATTAAATAAAAATAGAGTTTATTTGGGAATTACCAAGCATAGTGTACCTTAGAATAAGAAGAACATGGAATTAGAGTGTCTTTCAAAGTAAATTATACAAATTTATAAGACTAGTGTCTAAGGATGGTCGTCTTTTTAACAACAATAATGAGAACAAAATAGATTGAATTAGGGAATTAGCAAGCATAACACAACTTAGAATAAGAAGAACATAGATATAGAGTATCTTTCAAAGAAAATTATACAAAATATACAAAATTAATAAATCTAGTGTCTAAGGACGGTTGTCTTTTTTACAACATTAATGAACAGAAAAATATAAATAAAGCATGAAATAGCAAAAACTACCTTCAACATTGTATACAAAGTAATTCTTCGGTAGACTCGTAGGAGAGGGTTTGTAGCCAATTGTTAATAGAGCGTTTGGCTTGTAAAAGTGACTTATCCTTAATATTACAGTGTTTAGCAACTTTGTTATATATGAAAGTCTTTAAGCAATCACCAAAACGTTGCGCAAAGCGAGTTTTAACTGACGGAACGGGTATTTTATAAACTCTTCTACAACATAAATGGCGTAAATTACTATCAGGAGTGGATGTCAGAATGGCTTTGTGAATGGAGACGGAGATTCTAGAAATAAAGAGCTGGCGAACACTCAAAACACCACTCTTCCTATACAGTTCAGTCGTGGGGAATCTATACGGCTTACACAACATAACCTTAAGAACGGAACCTTGTGCCCTTTCAACTTGAAGCAGGTGCGTTTTGGCAGCACTTCCCCAGCAGGTTATGCAATAGAGTAAGAGAGACTGGCATAGTGCATAATAGACAGACTTCAATAATGACGCGTCGGCAACTTCCCTCAGATTTCGCATGATGTTGACTTCTTTTCTAGTTGTCGCAGATAATGCCTCAAGGTGGTATTTAAATGTAAGATTCTCATCTAATAGTACTCCGAGATATCTGGTTACCTTTGTTCTTGTCAAGGTTTCACAAGCACATATACTAGTCCCTGCACACGAGCCGTGAACTTTTATAATTATACCAGGAGCCGGAGCAGAAGCAGCTGTCTTATGAAAACATACATACAAGGATTTCTTAGCGTTCAAAGTAAAAAGATTACGTTGAAGCCATGTATGCAATTGTGCCATTCCTTTTTCAGTCGCACACGCAACCTGGGGCCAGTTAGGACCGTGGAACAGTACTGCAGTGTCATCGGCGTAGCATACTATGTCAGCGTTTACAATAGGAAGCTCACGGATGTCATTAACATACACATTAAATAGAGTTGGTCCCAATATCTCAAAATCATGCATGCACAAATGTTTGAGCGTGTAGCTAGGCTATTAGGATTACAAAATAAATACTTGAATACTCTTGTGGCAAAGATTCAAGTCCAATGTCCTGCTCCCTGGACAGTAACACACCGTTACCATCTGATAGTTTACCACCATTTATATTTATGTATTCACCAGCAGCTAATTACGTGCGTTCAAGGTAATTGTACGTTATTACTCTATGGTTAGATTGCTGAAGAAGACATTTGAATGCCTTATCAAGATTATTGTTACGCTATTTTGATGTATTTTTAGGAGCCGTACGTGTAGGTGTCTCGTAAGAATTGACCCTTCAAACTTAGCTCTTAATGTCGTACAAGCCGACTAAGGAAACCTACCAGAGAAAGGACCGCAGCTTCCTTCTGCGTATTTGAACACCTTCACTACAATCACCAATCCTCCTACCAAGAGAAAGTTAAAAATTGTATTGCAAACATGTTGTACAAAGGTTTTTTTTGCGACGCATTCGACTGGTATTGATATGGAGCAGTTGAGCTACCTGTAGATTATTTGAAACAGTCTGCTGTTAGCTCAATTGTTTACATTGTAAATACTAGTTCTAATTTGTTTCGGTTATTTGATTGTAATTTGTTTTTTCATTAAAGGACAAAGGTTCTTTAAAAAAAACAAGAAGGTACGTAGTTTCAAAGATGCACGGCAATATATGAAGGTATATTGTTAGGTGGCTAATACTCTGTTCTTATTATTATTTATCACTAGCTGACCCGACAGACGTTGTCCTGTCATTCAAGTCAAACAACTGACAGATAATTGAAAAATGAGCGAACTCACCTGTGATGTTCGATTACAATTATACGAGGCGTTAACGAAGGATTCTATAACTTATTGCAGCGATCTACGAATGTCTGCTTCTGTCACACATATAAAGCTGACCTGAAAGAAATAAATTAATATTCTACCCTACGCCTGGCAGAATACAGCCACTAGCCCGTAACCTAACGTCTCTCTGACAGCCAGTTTCACTTTTCATTATTTTAGAGTAACCATACAAATTTGATATTTGTTTAATTTTGGCCTGGAACTCAATTGGGTTGGGTGGGACATTATAGAATCCTTCGTTAACGCCTCGTATAATTGTAATCGAACATCACAGGTGAGTTCGCTCAATTTTCAATTATACTTCGGCATTAACGAAGGATTCTATAACTTATTGCAGATGTTTAGAGTATGTTTATAACAAAAGTACAAATATCAAAATCTCTTTGTTGGTTTCAAAACCAAATACGCTTTTTAACATTATAACTATCGATAGGTAACTAATAAGAAATACATTCCTTAAGCGTATTATGTATGTACCCAATAAAAATCGAAGGCCAACTTTTTTATTGCTCTGCTGAAAGCTGCGCTGAAACGGTAGTCATCGAATTCACTTACAGATTGTTTTGTTTTGTCGGAGTAAATTTTAATTACAAATGCAGCACAGGCAAGCCCTGAATATATAGTTAAAATTCAAATAAATATTATCTAGTTCTGGTACCATAAACATTACTCGATTTGTACGTTGCTTTGAGTAAGATTGTTGATTGAAGTATTTGAGAAGAAGCCATAGCAACTAGTTTTTGTAACGATTAATTAAAACTCTTATTTAAATGAATAGAGTTCCGTTGAGGCGCCTGTTGGCCCAAAAAATAAATTCCAAGTCCCAGTCGTAGTTAATGTGTTAGTGATATCGAACAAATACGAATGTATAAGAACGTATAACGATATATGAACGTTTTGTAGGCAAGGCGGCAGTACAAAAGTTTGAAGAAATGCATCATCCAGGGTGCATCCGATTATGAAATCTTGCTATGATGATGATGATGTTCGGTTTCATTCATATCTGTTTTGTTTATTTTTTACACGACATGATTTTATGGCAGTTCAAAGTGTCGTGAAGAAGACGGACCACTGTAGACGCACATTTGAAGGACCTGACGTTAGTGGCGCTTAACAGAGAATCATAGCCGTGCCATGGGGCAATATAGCCAAAGGCATCAATGCTTCATAAAGAAACAATATTTAATAGTTTTGCTTGGCTGCTAAATCCTTATGTCGTATGTATGTGATATAATATCCATAAATTGTATCGTAGCAGTAGAAGAACACTTGGTTAAGTTGAGTTATTGCATTTTAATGTAATGAAATTTTAGGTCTTTTAATTTCTATTGACTGTTTCTTCGCACGCGACACAGCCCAAATGATGAAATAAGTATATTTTATTCAGTGATTATCATTCAGATGTGATCACCATGATCATGAGCCATCGGCCATGAAAGTCTGCACACAAGAATAGGTACTGAACGGCAGGTAAGTACATTAAATCTGTTCCAACTCGAAATCGGTTTAGTTCCGGCGCTCGAAGCGACACAATCGTTCATTTAATTCACCATTCGAAATGAAAATATAAAAAAAAAACCGGTAAATTCTTCCTTTCCAATATATTCATTCCCTTTCCATCCGTAAACCACAGCGTGCTTCAAACCGTAATCTAAATTATTAGATGAGATATACATGTCTAGATGGAACATGTCTCACCCAGATGAATAGTAGACAATCTTGATTATAGGCCCTCTATCTACAAAAGAATTTTCCATGCTATAAGAAAACAAGGTATGCTCTTCCAAGACCCGATAGTCGTGGGTGTCTCCAGGCTACGTCATCGACGCCATCGGCCAATGAGAAGCTGAATCTGTTTCCTGGTGATACCAGTAGCGTAAAATCGTAACTCCCCGAGCTCCTGTATGAATCTGATAAAACTATGTGGTTTTGTATTTACCCATTATTTATCACATTGACTTGTATTTAACTAACGCTGTTTTGACTGATCTAACAAGAAACATAATTGACGATTCACTTAATTATGGATTTTTCAATTGACCCTTATCACATTTGATTCTCAACGTCTACATTTTGTTGAAATGAAGTGGCAACTGGACAGTGACGTCACCTGGCGACACGACCAGAAGAGCAGACCTATCCTCTTGAATATGATCCAAGAGGATAGGTCTGCTCTTCTGGGAGTGTCGCCAGGTGAGGCCAGGTAGAATTTTCTATGTAATATAGGAATTGACCATTTTGGTACAATTCTTTACTATAGCCACTCTATAATTTTCAATGTAATATAGAAATTGACTATTAAGGTACAACATGCGAAATATACTCTCGCAAAAAGAACGAAACTCAAATATTCTTCGTATATATATAAATATTCCAAAAATGTATTCATATCAGTATCTTAGGTGATAATAATTTAATAAATAGAATAGAAAAATTAATAACATATTTAAAAAAAAATATAGATTGGAAATAGTGAAATAGATAGGATTTTTAGTTTAAAATTAATAGACATTGCGATTTTCTTTAATTATGTATTTTATTTCTTCTTCTTTTTTTTTAACTGAACAGTCTACGTTACACATAGACTGTACGGTATTGTATGGCTCAGCAAAATACGTTCCGTACAACATGAAAGTAACGACGCAGCCTTGGAAGGTATACGTGGCCTTCATATGCGTACTTAGGTGAATATGGCTCCTTCTTAAAATGATCAGTTTAAACGATGAATTTCAACTATAAATTAACATAATAAACCCTATGTTTGTCTTATCATTAAAGAAGGTAAAAATTGTGATTTGGTCGTACGATAAAGTAGCCAAAGAGCTGGGTCGGGGTTTTGCCCCAGCATTTTACGAGTCACGTTGTCAATATCGGCACTGGTCGCGCTATTACGTGGAGGTGTATGGCGGTGTTACCTGATTCTGGCTGCCGGCCGTGACGATTCCCTGGCATTTAAAGTATCTTCCTGAGGTATATTTGCGGAATTTATAACAGGTGGCAATGAAAGCGTAGACCATTATGTTGGACGGAATCTTAATTTCCAACACAGCATTGAGTTTCTAAAAACAAACTTGAAGTTTTCCCGAATAAGTATGAGCATAATAGTTTATGTTTTATTTTTTTTTGTCATGAATGCGTCTATTTATCTTTTCGTTGGTGTACCTTACGATATTTTATCGTTTTCTAATAGTTCATTAGGCTATAAACAGACATCTATAATAATAAATACTTAACCGATTGTTTTAGGTTACCACAACTCAATAAACAAATGAGATGTAACAAAGTTACACCCTTATAGAATTGTCATGGTCATCTTGACAACACCAAAGCGAAGGGTTAAAATTTTTGTTTACAATTTTAAAATCGTATGTACAATCATTTTAATGCAATAACGTTGTGTATCATGTTAAGAAGTCTGTTTTGTTTTAGTATAACAATTTTCAAAGTACTTCGCCATGTAAATTTCTTAGTTTCATTCAGCCTACATGGCTGATATTTTGTTTAAATAATAATTGGAAATTTCCTTGGAGATTCGAACCCATTTGCTGTTGTTGACTACGTGTTGGGTCTTCACTCTAGCCGTAGGACCAAGATATAATTTATTTATATACTTTGCTATGTTATTTATAACGTGTTTTTCTTTTCCGCAACCTTAGACCAAATCCGAGTGCTTTCGAACACTAGTAACCATTATTGCTACCCGTATAGGGTGCTTGGTTCATCTCGGCACTACACAAGCGGAGGTATACCGTAATTGGTAATTATTGCTACCCATATAGGGTGCATGGATGGTTTTTCTCGACACTGCAAGTGGAGTAAAAAACCATTTGATAACACAAAATAGTAGCCATTATTGCTATCCATATAGGGTGCTTGGCTCATCTCGGCACTATATACGATTGGAGGGATACATACAGTGACAACCATAAGTGCTACCCTTATAGGGTGCATGGTTCACCTCGACACAATTACAAGTGCAGGAACACAATGGTAACCATAACCACCCACAAAGGGTGCATGGTTCATCTCTACACTATAAACGTGGAGAAGGGGTTTTTGCTATCCATATAGGTTATTGTAGCAAGCTACCCAACATTTAGGTAAATGGCAATTATAATCTCGGACGAGTATTTTTGAATGTTTCGGATGATTTGCGTTACACATTATAGTAAGAAAACATACAAACAACTTAACAAAAAATATATAGGAGGTACAAATGTTGATCATGATATCAATTAATAAAGATTTGAGGTAATCCGTACCTTTTTGTCAACCAGTATTGATCAAAAGTCGCACATGGAAAAATGAGGGTAGTTATTCATCCGGATAAATTCGTTCTCAGATGCCAACCAGTATTCAACAAAAGTTGCACATGCTAAAATGAGGGTAGTTCTTCATTCGGATAAATTAGTTCTCCGACTCGTTATAAGTTATCAAGGAAAAAACTCACTATGTATGCATTTAAGTTATCATAGGAAGCTATGTATGATTGTTAGAACCACCTATCTGTGCTTTCAAAGTGTAGGTATCCATCCGAAAATGTATTTTTTCCACGGTTGAGGAAAGGTCCTAACCGATTCGTCTATACCACTCTAATAACTTTTGGCCATGGTAATTAACATAATCCTTGTTTCTATTTCGTTTTCCCATGTTATTTCTGCAAAAAACTAATCTAACACTTGATTTTACATTATTTTGTAAGAAAATATGTGTGACATCGGCTACACAAACATAAATAATGACAAGTGAAACTGGCTGTCAGAGAGACGTTAGGTTACGGGCTAGTGGCTACAGCCACTAGCCCGTAACCTAGGCTTCTGCCAGGCGTAGGGTAGAATATTAATTTATTTCTTTCAGGTCAGCTTTATATGTGTGACAGAAGCAGACATTCGTAGATCGCTGCAATAAGTTATAGAATCCTTCGTTAATGCCGAAGTATAATTAAAATGTGCTTAGCAAAGAGTATATAGCGCTGGGGCTAAGGTTACATAAAAAAAGTTTATAATAAAGGTAGTCGTGAAGTTTTCTTAAATTTCTAAGGTTCTGCGCATTTTTCTTATTTTTTTAAAAATAATAATCTTCTATGAAGTATTAGAAAACATTTAAAAAAAGATGAATGAAATCGGTAAAGCTGTACTCAAGTTATAGCCGGACCAGAAGAAATAGGGGTTTATGGATATAAGATAAGATTATTGCAAAACTCCTTGTCGAATTCCAAGGAGCAGTGAATATTAGTATTCTATTTTTAAAAAATCTCATCATTTTTTGGTTTAGATTTTGTTCATTATTTTTGACCATTTTAAAACGAAAGTATGTTATAATGTTTGACTTCACGTTTATGAAAAAGTATACATGAATGTAGGTCAAAGATCAACTTAAAATTGCCACAAAACACGTGGATAATTGCATTATTTGTTACGTCACTGGACAATGGGCAACACGCCTACAATCCCATTATAGCGGGTTCGAGTCCCGGCCGGCACAAATGTGCCGGATGTGCCGTGGGCGGTCGAGTGCGCGCATTGTCATTCAAAAACTTGTGCTGTAGGGTGACCATGGAAAGGGAAATCTTAGTTTAGTGGATTAAGTTTACCCTAAGTTTGGGTAAAATAAATTAACAAGCTAATTTAATTCCTTTTATTATTTTTTTAAACTAATTTGTGTAATATTGTGATGCAAGTGTGCCGAAATACATATTTTAAAAATGTATGACATAGGTTTATGGAATTATAAAGATTATCTATACGTTGGAACATAACATTAAGTCACGTTGTAGTAGACATGACAACGACGAAAAGTATGGAGCAAATATTTACAACTAAATAGTATCTGTAATATCTGACATTTTCTACCAAATAGAATGAAACGATGGTGTTCTTTCAACATAAAAAAGGTTCGTTGTAAACCCGCTTACATTCAGAGTTGTTAAATTATTGGTAGGGTACTTAGCTTACATCTTTATATACATAAAAACCTCGTGTCACAGTGTTTGTAACAAAACTCCTCCGAAACGGCTTAATCGATTTTTATGATTTTTTGTGTACATTCGGTATGTCTGAGTTGTTTACTATTTTTATACCCTTAAGTGATAAGGGTGGCCCACCACAAAATTTTAATTTTTATTTGTTCGACAATTTTTTAAATTTATATATGAAATGGCATAAAAAATACAGGTAACCCTCAATTTTCAATTCTAGCACCAACCCCCATTTCTTAATATCGATATTAGTTAGTGCTGTAGTAATCTTCAACCCTCAGTAGTCGGTGGCAAAAAACGTTTGCCGGGTCAGCTAGTAATACTTACATACGTAAGAATGTATACCATTTCACGAGACCTACGAGTTTAATATTGCCAATAATAATCTGAATCGTAATGAATTCCTCAAAAATGTTGTTCCTGTGTTTTAAGATCGAAACTGAATAACCTCTAAAAGCATATATCTTACCCATGCCTTTGTATTGCTCAAGCGATGTAGAGAACTACTATGTAGAATAGTCCTTAAAAATCAATAAATAATGGTCTAGCATGGTCACACTAGCGCCAAACAAAACCTATTGTCTTGGAGCGCACCATTAACCAAATTATTGTTTACTTCACATTTACCAGATCCGGAGTCTATTCTGTAATGGTTGCTGTCACTTTTGCTTGTCGTATTGCCATCATTCTTGTAGTTACAGACTGTATCTATAACGTTCTCCTCGCCGACCACGACGGCCAGTCTCAATGGATACTAGCCAGATGCGCAGGTCCTATTGTTGTGCCCAAGTGAGCACTCAAGCACAGGTGCATTCTCTATTCCCTCATTATCATAATCCAATGGGACGGCAGATCCACACACACAGTGTGAGGTCAGGTGCAGGACCAACGGCTTAACGTATTTCCAAGGCACGGGGGTGTAACCCTGCCAACTTCTTGACTCCGGGCTGCTACTGTGAATTTTTGGTCTGACCCGGGATTTGAACCTTGGACCTCATTATCAGCGGTTGAACAAGCTGACCGCTAGACCAACGAGGCAGTCTGTATCTATACTTACAAAGAGTAAACTTAAATTCCGTTCAGAATCGTTAAAACGTATTAAATTAAGCCAAGTGTTCTTGAGCGGAGACCGCGACTTAGCAAACGTAGTGTAGAACGCTCTCCAGTGAGGTGAGAAGCCAACCTGTCAAAGACCATTGTCTGGCTGGTTCTATGTCCAGCAGTGGATGACAAAAATTGGAATGAAAGTAAGCAATTATTCGACGACCGAGTGGCGCGGCGGGCGAAGTTTCGCCTGAGACTCAGGCAGGAGGTTGCGGGTCCGATTCCCACCTTGGGCCAAATGTTTGTACCACCTGCAAATTTTTGTTCCATCAGGGTATTCTGGGTATTTTTACTTACATTAAAGAAATATCTATATTATATAACGTATTGTATTAAGTACATATATCATCTTGTACCCCTAACACAATTTATGCTTAGCTTGGGGCTATATGATGCTGTGTGGATTGTCCAGCATCATTATCGTTATTACCATAACGACAGCAATCGATAGTGAATAAGCCTGGGACATCCGACGTGATATTTATTAATTACCTGCTCGTTTGATTGCAGTTCTATTTGTTGGTGACTGTGTTTGATAGCTTTTTAGAATGAAGTATGTATTTAATTGGATATGTTTTTGCGGATGGCAAACTTTTGATACGCGCGGTCAACAGCTAAATAGTGGCAATTGGCAACGAGGTGCCATGTGCACAATTTAGTGTTAAATGGGACGAACGCGGAATTCATATCCAAGAAGTTTTTGCGCTCCTGGTAGCTTTGGGATATTTTGGAAATATAATTGTAATATTAGTGTTGAGGGTATTATACGGTATCACATACGTATTATATATGTATATTTTCGGTATTACAGTTTAGGTATTCGCCACCGCGTGAATATATAAAAATCTCTCCGAAACTTTACGCAAAGGCAGTGTCAAAAACTCAAAAACTCAGTTCTTTATTTCCCTTGGACCTTACAGGACTCTTGGACTAGGTTACTTTGCCAAATTCGCAAAATAATAGCACATGGTAGCCTAACAAAAACACAACATTTCGTCGAATAGTACAATAGGTAATTACTAAGTTATGTACGATATACCACTATCTGGTGAAACTAGATAGAGCTTTCATAAAATAGAAATCTCTTCTTAGATGGCTTCACGGAAAGCCCAACTTTTCCAAAACATATCACGACTCTTATTGCCATCTCAGATTTCGTCTTGGTCAACAAACACGACAAAAACACACATTTAAAGGTAATCTCCGATGCGTTTTAAACCTTATCTCCTTACAGTAAAGGTTAAAGTTTTAAACTTTGATGGCAAAAGATTAAGGTTGTAAAATGCATATGTCGAGTTCAACAAACTTTACAATGATTTGAAATTCCTTATGCGTAAGCGAGTCCGAAATGATAGGCCGACCCTTTCGACTACAATAGACGATAAATATTGAAAAAGAGATAATCCATTGAATTTGTTTGATATTCAAGCGCCATAACAATTTGTATGACTCGCGATACTCCATCACCAACTTCATACCATCAGTCAACAATGTCGCTAGTGTTAAAAATTTGTTCAATCAAAGAGTTATTTTGAAGGATGTGATTTAGTACCGATTTTGACCACCTGAACGAACAAGTTGGTGCTGTTTACTTTGTATGACTCTAATGGACTGATGACGTGAATGATTTGGAAGCTAATAGTTTGGTGTCGTTTGTTGCATAATGATTGTTGATGGTCTTGGGCCTAAATCTATAGCACGCTCTTTCACTCTGCTAGAATATAGGTGGAGCTTAGCTAAGTCTGTATTAAGACAGAACAACAATAATGGTAAATATGCAACAATTTGGTGATTTTTTTCAATAAATTAATAATTTTAAACTAACACTTACATGATACAGGATAATAAAAATAAATAAATAATGCTGGACAATCCATTCAGCATCATATTACATAGATATATATTTTTGTACACATTTTATGCGGCAATTGTGGGTATTTATGGAGAACACCCTGTTAAGTACCTATATCAATCATCTAGTACCTACCCATACATACCTAATACAAGCTCTGCTTAGCTTGGGGCTAGTTGGATTGTCCAGCATTATTTATTTATTTATATTTTTTCTTACATAGAAAACATCCATAACAAATATCTGCAGATCGTATAAAAAATTGTCCCGATCAATAATAAAATCGGCAACCCCAAGTCGTCAATCTCATTTCCATCGACATTTTAAGGCGGCTTAATCCTAGGTAAAGCCTCGGTAAACGTACCTACAGGCTATATAAATATATTATACTTAGCTCAGACGTTACCTCTAAGTAACGTCTGAGCTAAGTATAATGCGCTATAGATCTCGCCCTTAGACTTGCCCCTGGATATGGTGCGAGCCTTGTGAGGACTGATGTCTTCGTTGTGCAGACAAACTCGCGTACTGACGTCTGTCAACATGTTTGTAACATGTCATTTTAACGACACAATTACCTATGTATAGTCAGCGTCAATAATCGCTGAACAAGGTCAATTTTCAAAAGGAGTTAGGGTTGTAAACGAAGATCTGAAAATTATTAATGTTCAATGAAGTATATGTTCATTACAAATTATTACGTTCTGTGAAGTCCAATCCATTCGCTAAGTGATTTTTGCAACGTCTCTGAAAGTTTTATTATAAGTCTCATACCCTACATTGAAACCTCAATCCTACATTCTCTTCATTCATTCTCCAACATTTTAAAGTTAAAAATAGTTTTTATATGCTATACAATACACAATGACAAACATCAAAATAAGCCGAGCGTGTATTACGGAAAGAACACTCTTTATATTGCCAAATAATTTATAGCCCGGCTACACGCTCAAACATTTGTGCAATCATGCATGCACAAACACAGTTTCCGCAAGCAAAATGGAACGTGTGGCCGGGCTCAAACCAGTTTACGCAAGCAAGATGAAGCTCGTGGCCGGGCTCATCTTGCTTGCGCAAACTGGTTTGTGCAATCATGTATGCATAAATGCTTCAGCGTGTAGCCGGGTTCTTAAAAGAAACATCAAAGGTATACAGCTCCTTTATCAATAATATAGACAGCATTTTTATACAGTGCACCTATCGTTTATTAATAAAGCTCATATCTTGGTTGTAACAGTTTCTACAAGCTATCAACTAGTACAGGAAGTAAATAAGGTGCCAATTTTATAGATGACCTATAACATATATCACGATTAGTACTTATATACACATAATTTATGATTATGTCATACCGATATTAAAATTAAATATGTATTAGTGTTAAAGTGGACGCACAAAGACTAATAATATTCAGGTTTATAGATAATTTATACGGCAAAACTTGCTTTATGGTAGATATATCAGATGCATTATGTGATTTAAGAATATATTTACGCCTGTTGAATTATTTATAGAACACAATTACCCATAAAACGAACGTGCTATAAAATGGGGATCGAATGGGTAACGGAATGGGAAAGGTCACCATTAAGTGGATATCGAGCTTTACGCTTTATCTTTACTGCAGCTAAATCTATTAATAACATAGATTTTCTTATTTATTTCTAAATACGTGGGATTTTCAAACGTATGTCTAAAAGGTTTAAAGGTCTTGCTTGATAGAGTGGTAGAGAAAAAGGTTTATGTTACATCAGTAAAATAATAATATTCTAGAGAAGCAAAATTTGTGACTCGGTTTGTAATGGATGTTCTCCGAATCGAAAGTCGATCTAAAAAATACACAAAAGTAAAGTCACGATGAAAGTTGCTAAACACTGTTTTGCTGAAAACGCTCTAACGTTTCGATGAACCTAATAAAATAATAGGCTTTTGGAATTTTATTCTGTTCAGCGATTTTTGATACTACTTGATCTTTGATTTAAGCCTGAGTGCTAATTATCAGGCTAAGTGCCTGAAGTGAGTGAACATGAGGGCAGGCGATTGTTCTTCATAACAGTTTTTGAGTAGCAGGAGTGTTACAACTTGTTTTATTTCTGATTTGTTGTCTATTACGTTTTTATGGCAGAATCACAAAGCGGTGACGCGGAAATAATAAAATTATATCTTTATTCTCAAACAGGTGATTCGAAACGGTATTTTAAAATATATTACTATAAAATGTTGCCATTAAATTGTAAGTGCTATGTTAAGCTATGCTATTCCTTCGATGAGGGTTAATAGTTTAGAATATTTTTTTATTATTTCTTAGGTCTCAAATAAAATTATATAAACAAAGACAAAGGAATGAATAATAATTAAGGTACTTATAGTCAACAACGAAAATCGGTGGGCAGGGTTACACCTCCCTAAAAAGCATTTTAGACGTAAAAGAAATACGATATTTAGAAACATTAAAATGTACAGCATTTTTCGTTCTTGTATTTATAAATAGCTTCTTGAATTTTCGTACTTTGTTCATTACGATAAAAAAGTTCTTCTATCTACTTTACCTACAATCTACGCATAATAACATTACAAGATTTTTTTTAAACTTTCTTGATTTATTAAAATAATTAAGTAGCCCCCGTGAGTGACAACGGTACGGTCGCTGTAACGCGATAGAAACGTAGGGCAAATAACAAAATAAATAACAAAAGGTACCAACGCAATAAATACCTACTACTAATATTGTAAATGTCAAAGTTCGTTAGGATGGATATATGGATGGATGTTTGTTCCTCTTTCACGCAAAACTGCTGAACTGATTAGGCTGAAATTTGGTTTGGGTATCATCATCAACATCATCATCATCAGCCCATACACGTCCAATGCTGGACATAGGCCTCCCCCGTACGACGCCACAAATAGCGGTCCTGAGCCGCCTCCATCCATCGACTCCCTGCGACCGCTACGATGTCGTCGGTCCATCGAGTGGATGGTCTCCCATGTAGGGGGGGATTTGCCATAATCACCACGCTTGGCAGGCGGATTGGTGATCGCAGTGTTGGTGTTTAAAAATACTCAGAAGGAAGCTGCTGCCCTTCCTCTGGTAGGTTCCCTCAGTCGGCTCTTACGACATCCACGGGTTTAGTTGGAGGGCTCAATATTCTATGCCGTGGCCCCACGGCCTTGGGGCCGGGGCACGGGTTTGGGTATTCTCAATTCAATTCAATTCTTTATTCCATTTTGAAACATGTTGTTGTACACTAGGAAAACTCATAGAAGTACTACATATGTAGTTAACAATTAACATAATTAATAAAAATTATAAACAAATTACATTATATGCATCTAGTAGGTAACCTATATACAGAATGCATCGGTCAGAGCTTCGTCAATATCATAATAGGATTTTAACAGTATAAATAATCTAACTTTTCTGTTAAATTCTAGGAAACATAAGTTTCGGACGTCGCGACGACAATATAGTAGTTTGGGATCTGAAATAACATAGGCCATTTTTTATCCCGTTATAACGCGGCGAAGGCGCGGGTAGCAGCTAATCAATAATTTACACAATAAATACCTAAAATAGCAGCGAAATTTTAGTCTGTGCTCAAAGTCGGTAATGCTATGCATCACACAGGCCACTCCGCTATAAATAGTGTTGGATCTCTCCTAACTGTTCACTGGATTTACAACTTAGCAATTAACTTTGTATCCACCTAAGGCCGTCACTGTAAAACTTGGGTCGTGTCTACATACACTAATAACATTAACCGGTTCAGGTTAATGTTATTATGAATTGTACTTGAATTGAGTTTTTACCTTTAAAAGTGCTTAGCCTCCCTTAAGTGCTATTTTTAACGAACTTCAAAAGAAGAAGGTTCTCAATTCGTCTGTATGTTTTTTTGTATGTATGTTACGCGATATCTCCGCTAATTATGGACCTATTTTGAAAACTCTTTCACTATTATATAGAAAATGATCCCGAAGGGTTCCCTTTTTATCCCCAGGAGATTAGCATTTATCTCGCAATAACTTAAAATAAATGTAAAAGTAATTTGAAGTCTATTTATTCTATCTAGTTTATCGTTTTTTTAAAACACGCCATATTATACATATAAAGAAAAAAAGAAAATGACGAAGTAATATTCCTTTTGTCGTTTTTTCATTATTCTTCTGCTTTTGTTTATAGCTTCGATACTTCAGAGCCTGTGTACGATGCACGCTTGCCTGCTAATCAGAATATTTTTTTTCTAAGGTGCGTTTACAATGAAATGCTATAGCGCAAAACTTTAGGACAGTTTTATAAACGAACTCATTCATTCCCCATGACGCACATGTAGATTTAGCACAGCTCAAAGAGTCAAAGCGCCACTGCCCCTACTGAATAAATGATTCTACACCGCAGAGGCTGGGCAGCGTAAGCGTTAAAGCGTTCTCTACGCCAAAGCACATTCTGAACAAAAGATATTCTAAACGTCGTCGTTTGAGGGGTCCTCAGGTGATTTGTTATGTATTTAACTTTGACAACAATACAACTTTTTCTTATCGCTTGAGTTTTCCCTAGAAAGCAATGATCACTCAGGTCCCGCTACTATTCCCTTACCTGCTTTATTTTCCGCTCTCGCCAACCTTCTAAATCGCATCCTTACAATGGAATCGCATTTGTGGCTCAAAGGCTGAACACACAAATTCAACAAAAATAATAAATTCAATAATTGCCGGTTTCATACATGTTACTGATGTCCGTATTCAATCAATTTCTTTCTCGAAACAAGTCCATAATTGCAGGCAGCGCCAATTTCATCTCGTTTGTGGTTTGATATTAAGCCGGTTCCCTGACCCAAACTAGCGCCGCCATCTATTTTATCGTATTATTACGTTAAACTAAGAAATTTTCAAAAATCTCTTGGCCAGTTTGTGATACCTATCACTCTGTAATAGTTTTATATTGAAAAGCTTAGGAAGAGATGTGAAGTTGCACCTAACTCGGTTTTCGCATCTCCTCCTAAACTATACAATATTAAACTATTACAGAGGCATTCAAAATAACCTTATGATAGATATCACAAACTGGCCAAAGGATTTTTGAAAATTCCTTTCTTAAGGTATCAATACGATAAGATAGGTGGCGCATGGCAGCGGCGCGCGGCGCTGATTTGGGTCGGGGTAGCCCCTTAACTGAAGTTAGTACCTATCGGAGAATAAAGAAAACACGATAATTTACACCACAAGAATAATGATTTCTAGTGAATACTTAATCTACTGTAGTGTGGAATATATTTATAACCAACTTTAAAAAAGATGAGGTTCTCAATCCAACTTTACATATATGTATGTTTTTCATATTATGTTTCTTCGCCAATCGTGATGATTTTTTCTTTTGTTTAATATTTATGCGGAGATGAAAATTAATACTTTAGACTCTAAAGTATTAATTTTCATCTCCGCATCTAAAGTTTAGAGGGATATTTTAGACGATGATGTGAGAATTGTCCAGCGCGAATTATATCATTGTTACGTTTTTTGTCGTAAAACTAACAAGTTACCTTACTTATTTTTTTTTATCAGATATTTGTTGTTTTTCACCTACATAAGTTATTCGATTGTTACCATATTTAACTTTATAAAATACTAGCTTCTGCCCGCGGCTTTGCACGTGTTTTTTTTTGGAATAAAGTAGTCTATCTGTTATTCCAGGTCCGATCTTTATGTGTGAAACATTTTTTCCCGATCCATTCAGTAGTTTCCCTGTTGTCTTTGGCCAAATATCATCACAACGGTACAAACTTTCGCCTTTATAGTTTTAGTAGGACTATTGTTACCATACTAAACTTTATACAATATGTTATAGTAAGTATTGTTACCATACTAAACTTTATACAATACTGTTATAGTAAGTATTGTTACCATACTAAACTTTATACAATACTGTTATAGTAAGTATTGTTACCATACTAAACTTTATACAATACTGATATAGTAGGTATTGTTACCATACTAAACTTTGTACAATATTAGATCCACCCGCGGCTAAGCCCGCGTGGACTAAGAATATACCACCATGCATTGTTTTGTTATATTTCAAAAGGGCAGCGTTTTTGATGAAAGATCTCAGGCGACTTGACTGTTTCCGAAACTTCCAACAATTATCGTTTAGGTAACATAAATCAGTAGGTAATAAAATAACGATTAATAAAACCTTCGACAAATTTCACTCTGTACCTATGTATGTAACATAGAGGTATAAATAGATCCTACATCGATGAAGTCAATTGAGCGACAACGCTGTCTATGAACTTTTTCCGATAAATTATACACGTAAACCTTCCTCATTCCTCATGAATCGCTCTATCGATTGATGGAACCCGCATGAAAATCCGTTCAGTAGTTTTTGAGTTTATCGCGAACAGACAGATAAACGGACAGACGCGGCGGAGGACTTTGTTTTATATTACTATGTAGTGACTATGGTAGATTGTACCCAGCATTGAATAAAGTCGTTAATTAATTCCTAATCGGGAACAATCAATTTAATTAGTAATGCCGCTTTGGGCTAAGAAACTTTCGAGGCATTCCACTCTTTATACAGGACGATATGGTTTTTGAACTTTGCACTTTACTATAATTTGAAGATATTATTTATCTACAAAAAAAATTACAACTAATCGGTACATGTATTTCAAAATACACAATGAATCTGTCGGGCTAGACTATTTGCAGACTAGCAAACATCGAAATGTAGCTTGCAAACGTCTAAAGTTAGCTCAACTGATTCAAATCATTAACAACGCAACGTGAAGATTCCTCAAGACGCTTGCTGTATTGCCCCGCGCTTTATGGCAACGCGCTGAGACGAAAAGGTGGTACTGGCTACATGTGTATCCAGCCAGCCGAAATTTTCATCAGCAACAGGTGTTGAAAGTTATTCCATAATGGTTTATCGATAACCAACTGGAAAGAGAGAAGGAGACGGAAAGCCTTGGATACATTTTTAAAACCTGGCGTGATCTCCTTTTGTTTTTCGTATACTGTAGACCTGGATTTGTGAAAAAACAAAACATCACCGAACAAAATTTAAAAAAAAAATGTCTTATACAAGAACGATTTTTTTAAACGGACACCCTGTATCGAGGTTGTGGTAAGCCGGAATGACAATAATTCAATGCTTCGTTCGTTCAATTCAATTGTGATTGCATTGCATTGCCTCAGAAATCTATGTAATGGTTTATTTTACGGTAGGCAAAAGTTGCAAAACATTTTCAGTTTCCAAAAACACTAGTTTCGTTATTTTTGCATTTCTTTTTCATGGCAAAATTATCATGTATTCAAAATTTATTCAATATTATTGTATTTCAAATAAATTTCAATGCGTATACTAGACGATAAAAAAATTACATTGCAATTAGTACATTTTGTAATAAAATCTGTTATTTGTAACACAGTAATTTCTGAAGAGAGCATAGTCATCTGCAACATAACTAGTTTTTAAACTTCTGCAGATGGTACTGTTTTAATTTTTGACCATCTAACTATTTTCGTAGATCCGCCTGCGACACAGGAGGTTATGGATTAGATTCCCGCCTCGGAATCAATAATTGATAAATCAATGTTTGTATCAATGTTTGTACGATCTGCAATGCTCTACGCGTTTGCTATGTATGATAATGATGTCCTCCTAGCCAAATTTCAACCACGGTGGCTGGTCTCAACCAAGACTAGCCAGACGCGCAGGACAAAAGTGCACAAGTGTGTGCGCAAGCACAAGTACACTCTCCATCCTCTCATCCTAATAATCCAATGTGACGGCAGATCAACATGACCAGAGAGAAGTCAGGCGCAATGACCAACAGCTTAACGTGCTTCCCGAGGCACGGGGGTTAACACTGCCAAATTTCTAACTCAGGGCTGAAAAACCCCAGTAACTATTGGCCCGACCCGAGATTTGAACCCAGGACCTCATTATCAGTAGTTATTTAGTATATCAGTTATCTTATCTAGTACCCATGACACAAGTTCTGCTTACTTGAGGCTAGATGATGCTGATGGATTGTACTTTGACCAGGCACACCCAGAAGTTTCCATTGACTAACTTTCATTCAACAACAGGAGGCCAATTCTGCATGATATGTATTTTATTAATGCGTATCACTCGATAAAATATCACGTGATAAATATCGAGTACCGCCAAAAACTGTGCGTGTTCTTGTGCGACGTATCGAGCAACTCTTCAAAGATGAATATAGGTAGGTATGGCGTGTTTTAAAAAACGATAAACCGACTTCAAATCCCTTACTTTTACACTTATCTTAAGTTTTGCGGAATAAATACTAATCCCCTAGGGATAAAATATGGGACCCCTCGGGATTATTTGCTATACAATAGTGAAAGAATTTTAAAAATTGACCCATAATTGGCGGATATATCGCGTACCATACGTATACCTATACAAAAAAAAACCTCCTCCTTTTGAAGTCGGTTAAAAAGCCCAAGAAATTTATTTATTTACGATAAGATTTATTTACGCCAAAAGATGTATCTTTTGTCGTAAATAAATCTTATCGTCGTAAATAAAACCTATAATAATTACAAACTATGAGCTAATTACAAGCATAAACAGACAATCAGTAGTTAATCATTTGTAGGCTAATTAGTTCATTTTAAATTAAATTTATACCTACTTGAAAGTAAGTAGGTACACAACTTATTTCATTGACAAAGAAAATAACAATCAAATAATATAAACAAATTAAACTAGTATTTACAATTGAAACAATTGAACTAACTGCAGACTGTTGCAAACAATCTACATATAGCTCAACTGGTCCATATCAATACCAGTCGGAAGCGTCCCTAGGACGCTGGCTGCATTGCCTCGCTGTATGGCAATGCTAATGCGCTGCGCCAGATACTCACCACCAGCTCTCGGGTCACGCGTCGCTTCGACCAGGCGCTCAGACTTATTTCAATAACATGAACGCTAGCAGCCGTGTTAGGTAAATAAAAAATATCAAATCGCAGATTTTGATAATACGCTTGTTGGCTACGAAGTAATCACTCGATATTTTGACAGTTCTTGCCATATTTATCTAGTCAGAATTGCCCACCAGATATCAAGCTGTTTGATCAAGTTGTTTGACGAAGCTATTTGCGCACAAGCAGCGATGATGTGTTTGAGATCCAAGCAAATGCGTTTAACATGTGTGCACGTTTCTGTACACTATCTTATGGCAGGTTAAGATATACTAAGTACTAGTTAAAATTTGACGACACCCGTGTTGTATCACGAAGTCTGCCTGCGAAGCAGGAATTTTTAGGTTAGTATTCCGCTGTGGATGAAATGTTTGTAAGAAATTTTATATTCTGATATTTTGCTCGCTGTAAACTAGTGCAATGTGCTGACACGCAAGTCAGATCTAAGCACGTCTGAAATGACGAATTTTTACAGTTATCATTTACATGTATCATGGAAAACTGTCAAAGTATCGCGACTATAGACTGCGTATTTTTTGGTTAGGATATTATGTATAATCGGTCATCTGGTACAGTGTTTTATTTTTGACTAGCATCCCACCCCGGCTTCGCACGGGTAGTAGAGCTCGTCTGCATGTTTATAAGCTACAATAAGACAGAATGGGTATAGTAAGTAATCCTTAAAAGATAGATATGTGCCATCGTGGACTATATCCATTGAATTATTTCGTTTTATCTCAATAGGCAGCGTTTTCGATGAAAGATCCAAAGGCGCCTTGACTTTTTCCGACACGTCCAACGTTGATCGTTATAATTATTTCAACCAATTTACCTCGACAAATTATAAAGGTAACCTTCCTCGTGAATCACTCTATCGATTGGTAAAAACCGCATGTAAATCCGTTTAGTTTTAGTTTTTGAGTTTATCGCGAACAGACAGACAGACAGACACGGTGAAGAACTTCGTTTTATAAAATGTAGTGATTGAAAATAAAATGCCACTCTTCCACACACACTTAGAAGAAGAGAGAAGAGGCCAAAGGCGTGAACTTTGGTCTCTTCTAATTTCCTTCTATTTATGCTAGACGCTAGAATAGAACACTAGCTACGTACTTAGAAAACAAGACTTTACTTTAACCATGTCTAAAGTGTTGATGGTGTTTGTCCCATACGTGGGCGTGTGTTTGACCAACAATAATAGGGCCCATAGCTTTACACTCAAATAATAATGGGCATTATTCATGGTTTCTTAATGTTTTTAAATTTCTTTACCTACCGTACTTGTCAATTATATGTCACTAACTGACCCGCCCGTGGCTGCGCCCGACCGAGAAAATATGCTACTCGAGTAGGTACTAATCCTGCGCAGACAAAGTCACGGGCACCAGCTAGTATACCTACTGCTTTATTATTGGAATTTAGAATTATATTTTTCTCTTCGTAATTTTGTATAGCATCTTTCATTTATTATTTCTAATTAAGTGCTATTTCTGTTCTGTGCTGTATCAGGGTTGTGTTTGTCAATAAATTTATCTCTATCTCTATCTCTAGTGTCTTTATCAATTCAACAATATAGTAGCTTATGTGTTATTCTGATGTATAAGCTATAATACTGTGTTTTATTAAAATCAATTCAGTAGTTTTGGCGTTAAAGAGTAACAAACATACATACATACAAACTTTCGCGATTATAATAAGTAAGGATTAAGGGTTCTAATTAGTCAGTTAGCTTCTAGATATTTCTTCTGTGAATATAAACGCCTGCACTACACCACCAATCCGAACTGATCCGACTGCCAAGCGTGATGATTGTGGCGAAACTACCCTTACTTTGGGAGAGGTAGGTTCCACAGTGAACATAATGGTGCTGATAGCTATTTGAAAATCTGACTCATACTCAATAATAAATGACTAGCTGCCGCCCGCGCCTTCGCCCGCGTTTTAGCGGGATAAAAAATGATACATACCTCAAAGTTATAACACCCTATATTTTGACGGGGTTAAAGAACAAATAATAACCGCGGCGTCGTCGGCGACGCGGTGGCGCGGCGGTGCACCGAAAAACTCGCGTCGCAAACCCCAGTGCGTACTAAGGCTTTTGGGAGTTTGAAATTACATTGACCATGTTTCCTTCTTACTAATATTATAAATGTCAAAGTTTGTAAGGATCGATGTATGGATAATAATTGTTACTCTTTCACGCAGAAACTAAACCGATTAGACTGAAATTTGGTATGGGTATATTTTGGGACCTGAAATAACATATAGGCGATTTTCATCCCGATAAAACGCGGTCGAAGGCGCGGGCAGCAACTAGTAAGAAATAAAGTGTTGATTGATTTTCTCTTCGTTAATCCACTAGTGGAAGAAATGAAAAAAAAACATACTCCGTCATCACAAAACTAAATTTTATACACAGCAGTTGATTACCGTACGATTGTATCACCAGTGCGTACGGCCTCTGTCCACACAAACAGCACATATTCTAAAACTAGTACCTCTGAAAAGAGACCTAAAAGCGACCATAGTTCTGCGCATGTATGGTGTGCAAAACAATTTGTTTCGCCATTCAACGCTTTTCAATAGATCGTAACGAGTGATTTGCTAACTGTACATTCAATGGCCAATGTCAGTGGAACGAGCTTTACAGTAGGGTTAGCAAATAATGGCAACTCAATATTGAAAGGATTATTGTACTTACTAGATATACTCAAAGGCTGCTGTTAAGTTTTAAAACTTAAGGCAAAGAATATTAACTTAAATAGGTACTTAATAACATATTTAATAGTTATGTGTTGGTAGAGTCTTATAGTAGATTGCAAATATATAACCTTACTTAAAGTTACTTATATCTAAGTTTTGTTTAGTAGAGTCGTGGGTAGAGTCCAATACTTAGTTTTACGATTTTGTAACATAACTAAAGTTAGTTTGTGTATTTATGGCGGTGCTTTTTGTTCTAATACTTTTCATACGGTACAAACCTAACTGTAATGTATTCGAAACGTCGGGAAACAAAACCAAAATGCCGGCATGGATAAATATGTACCTAGATAATTTGGGTTGAAAGCTTTTTTTTGGTTGTCAGTCATTTGTGGGTTATTCCAGTTATGCCCCTAGATAATTCCCCTTGGGGGGAAAACTGGAAACTTAATTTAAATATGTTCAGAATTCCCCCTCGCCGTTTTTTCTTATTCCAGTTTTACCCCCGAGAAAATTTGTTCAAGGGGGAATACTGGATCGTTGGTGTTGTCAGGAATATTACAAATTATATATTAGGAATATTATAATAGATTGATCGCTGCCTCCTCCTTAACAGTATTACCTACACTATACCTATTTTCATTGCTGAATATTTCTCCCCAAACAAAGGGGATTATAATACCACCCTTGGCAGCTTGATTGGTAATCGTATTGGAAGTTTTTTTTATTCTTCATTGAGAGACTTTGTCCCGTATTTTTACATACTTAAAACAAAATTTTATCTACATATATTAGAGAAAATAACAACCAAATAATATAAACAAATTAAACTAGTATTTACAATTGAAACAATTGAGCTAACTGCAGACGTTTGCTAACAATCTACAAGTAGCTCAACTTGTCCATATCAATATCAATTTTGTCTTAGTTCAAGATTACCTAAACAATTTAGCTGTTGCATCAAGTTATAAAAAATATACAGAATTAAAAACCTCCTCCTTTATTTGTAGTCAGTTAGCGGTTAGCTTAAATGTAAACTTAAAATTAAAAAGATCAAAAGTTTCTTAATTTCACTAGTCGAGTATTTTCTCGACAAAAAAGTTAATTTTTACAAACACAACAAAAAGGTAGTTTTATTACATTTAATAGTATGTGTTATCCTGAATGTTTCTTTTACATAACGTAATGTGATGGATGACTATTAATATATTTTAGTTTCATCATCATCATCATCATCATCATCATCATCATCATCATCAGCCTATACACGTCCACTGCTGGACATAGGCCTCCCCCGTACGACGCCAGAAATATAGCAGTCCTGAGCCGCCTCCATCCATCGACTCAGTTATTAATAATTAATTTAATTTATTGATTTTACAACTTGTAAATACTTGTTTTTACCAATAAAATGTCTATCTACCTACCTACCCACCTGCCTAACTTTTTACCTCCAAGAAAAGAAACCAAAATGGCGGTTCCCAAAAATAAAATAACATTATTAAACAGAGATTAGCGAACGTGCTCACGCTTATCGATGCAGCTACTGCATTCGAAATCATTACTTCACTTGTACATCGATACAATCTCTTTAATTAGTTTGTGTATACGTATTCTCACATACACCTGTAAGCTCAGCCTATAAATTTGGACATAACCACACAATGAAGTGCTTTAGGCTGGAGGTAGACGAGTGGCAGGCAAGACTACCCTACACATTGTGCAACTGTTTCTGTGTTTGTGTTTTCCTGTTTTGTTTTCTCTATCTTGGTGTGCAATAAAGAGTATTTCTATTCTATTCTACCCTTCGACTACAACGCCCAAATATTGAAACGCAAATAAGATAGACGTCTGAAATGACGATTTTTTGACAGAAAATCATAACTTCACTTGTCGTACATCGATCCCATCTCTTTAATTCGTTTGTGTATACGTATTCTCACATACACCTGTAAGCTCAGCCTTTAAATTTGGACATAACCACACAATGGAGTGCTTTAGGCTGGAGGTAGACGAGTGGCAGGCAAGACTACCTTTCGACTCATAGACTTAGCTAAGCCAATGTTTCGACTACTACTCCCGAATACTCAAAAGCAAGAGAGACGTCTGAAGTGACGATTATTTTGACAGAGAGACTGTCAAAATATCGCGATCTGAGTTCAGCTCAAATCAGTTTTTTTTACGGCGGTTCCCAGACCCAAACTAGCGGCCAGTTTGTTTTACCTATCATAAGCTTTTTTTTAATGCCTCTGTAATAGTTTTATTTTGTATAGTTTAGGAAGTTGCAATTTTTGGCCATCAAACTTGGTTTTGCATCTCCTCCTAAGCTGAAAATTAGCTTCAGCCACCCAATTTTTTTGGAGTAAATACCATTCAGTTGCAACATTCCATCATGCGATTGTGTGAGTGACAACACTGTATTGACGTACTGTCAAAACACACAAAAACGGCATTTGGCTTAAAAAATTATCAAATTGTTGAATGAAACTAGCAGTCTGCTGTTATATCAGGGACTAATTTCTTTATTGTTACAAATGAATTTATAAAATTAATAAATGTTTATAAAAAGAAGCCACTGACCATTCGTGTGCATGAGCCTTAAAGCAGGTGCGTGCCCAATAGCTCCGTCAAGTCCGCACCTTGAGTTTTTTCAAAAAAAGTCCGTTAAAACGACGTTTTTTCGGTTCGATTTTCGAATTGTTAATTTGAATTTGAAACCGTGAAGATGACGTATCTATTAATTCGATTGGACGGTGCGCTTAACCTGACGAGTGTTATCTATAATCATAATCTATGGCTGCATAGAGTCGTAGAGATACATAAAATATGATTGAAAATGTTTGTTTAATTGTTTGTTAACGCGTACTGCTAATGATTAACAGTCGGCTATTCGATTAAGTAATATATTTCCAAGAAGTAATAACTTTACTTACCTAGGTACTTATCTCTCAGAGTCTCTGGTTCTCTGGGGGTCTCTGGGGGTCTGAGAGTTTGTCAAAGGCAGTCGCATAAAACCTCCTTACCATAAACGTTTTTGCGTATATTCCGAGTGATTATGCCCCGTTTTGTTGTCACTGCTTTGTCTTTTATTTGTTGGTAGGTACATATTTGTTTGTTTGTAATTAAGACAGTCCTTTTCACTTTTCAATTAATTTTATTTAAAAACATACCCACGTAAATATATCATAAAGTAATTATAAAAATTACTTGATGTAGACATTTACTTAAGTTTATTTACTACATTAAACATTGACAAGGAATGTCACAGCACGCCACTAGTTAAGCTTTTAATGGATTTAATGTTTTTGTATTGAGTGCTGTCAGATTGTGTGCTAATTGATACAAGTCGAAGAAAGCTTCGCATTCATATTCATACCGTCACACTGTCGTTATTATTTTATTATTATTACATTCCATTCTTTATGGACTGTGGGCACTTTGGTAGAGGTCAGTTGGGAACATTCCAAATGTTTTTTGGACAACCAGTGTGCCATTGCTGAAAATAGAAATAAAATAGTATGGCGTGTTTTAAAAATCGATATACCGACTTCAAATTCCCTTACTTTTACACTTATTTTAAGTTTTACGGGATAAATACTAATCCCCTGGGGATTATTTTATGAGACCCCCTCGGGATCATTTTCTATACAATAGTGAAAGAATTTACAAAATCGATCCATAATTGGCGGAGATATCGCGTAACATACATATGTACATACAAAAAAACAACATACAGACGAATTGAGACCCTACTCCTTTTGAAGTCGGTTAACTACAGTTTCATTGAAGATTTTAATAGTTGGGTTACCTGTTTGGGTAATGTGAATAACCGAAAGCAGAGGCTTAACAATTTAGAGCTTTTTTATACGTTTTTCTATAGAAACGTACTAGGAAGCTCGAAAATTGTTGTCGGTATAATTGACACGAATTTGGAAGACCAAAATTTTTATGAAAAAGTCGAGAATGCCTCTACTTGGGTACTACATACATACGGAATATTATGTATACAGGTTGCCACACGGGCGTGCCACATGGAGGGAAAGTACCTTAAATATTGTACCTAGAAGTTTTTACTGAAACAAGACACCATTTTGGATTAATAAATGTTTACTACATTCAAAGATTTTTGAATAATCGCCTGTCTGAACCTGGAATCGAACCCGCCAAATTTTGAAAAAATCATCCGTTATTTTACGATTCTTCAAATTTTTGAACGGAGTTCAAAATGTTTTTAAAATCAAAATGAAGTCTTTTTGCAGTGACATTTTCTATCTACAATATTTAAAATACTTTCATTCAATTTGGGATGGCCGTGGGACCGCCTGTATACTTATTTATTTGAGGAATTCTCGACATTTTCATGTGTAGTGATATAATTATTATTCCTTTCCTATACCTTCAATTTTGATTTTATTATTATTCCTTTCCTATATATATATAATTATTATTCCTTTCCTATACCTTCAATTTTGATTTTATCCTTTTGTACGAATTGTGACTAAAAGAAAATAGCAGCCTTTGTCCAGCAATGGAGGTCGCCATGGAACAGCTGAATAAAAAAATTACTAAGTTACTAGCTTTGAACCTGAAATAAGTTATGACTTATGACTTCTACAACTTTACAAGTCCAATAGATGTGAGGTTATGGTTCAAATTGGAAAAGTACAAATCTAACAACATGGAAGCATAAACCTCATTCACACACTTACGTCGTTTTTACAGTTTACCATATAGTAGCAAAATGGTGGGGCCACAAATATCATGCATGTCCCACAAATATCATGATTTTCCCAAAAATATCATGCATGTCCCACAAATATCACGATTGTCCCACAAATATCATGCATGTCCCACAAATATCATGATTGTCCCACAAATATCATGCAGGTTTCTACTCTGTGGTGACTAGTTAATCACTGGCACCAGTCTCTCACAAACAGGGGATAAATTCTGCAAACCAATCGCTAAACTAAGACATTGGTATCGTCGCATAATCGTCCATAGACAAAAGAGACTCAAGATAGTGTGTGTGCTAATTACACGGAAAGATTGAAAAATGCTAATTACACGGAAAGATTGATAGATTGTTTTCAACCTTAGCACTATTGACACGCGTCCTTCCGAAATCTACTTTCTTTCATAAGGTAAAATGCCGAAATGTCGCATTCTGAGACGATACCATTATTCTGGTGAAGCCAATTCCGGAATACGGAAATCCGTAGAAGAACCAAAGTCGTCGACATAGCTCTCAGAATTAGTAGGCTGAAGTGGCATTGGGCAGGTCATATAACTCGCAAAACTGATAACCGCTGGGGAGTAAAGGTTATTAAGTGGAGGCCACGATGCAACGCGAAACGGAGTATTGGGAGAACATCTACTCGATGGACTGACGACATCGTAGCGGTCGCAGGGAGTCGATGGATGGAGGCGGCTCAGGATTGCTATTTGGAGCGTCGTATGGGGGAGGCCTATATCCAGCAGTGTACGTGTATGGTATGATATGATAAATATGATGCCAAACAAAAAACACTAAAATCTGTTCGTTTGTTTCAGTATGGTTTCAGTACTACCACGGACACGGATTCCATGGATATAGACAGAAGGACATGGATATGGACAGAATACAAGAAGGTCTTCACACAAAGGCACGTTAAACTGATACCTACTCCTCTTTTTTCGTCGGGGGTTATTAATACAGTGCTATGCACATAAATGTGGCTCTACAAAAAGTTACCGGACGCTGACCGTCTTCAGTCGTAAATACGGAGCCCCGTGAACTTGGGCTATAATGTATAGAGCGACTTGTTTCTACAAAACGTTACTCGGAGAGATGACGTAGAAATTAACGGAGAAGGTAGTAAAATACACGGAGCGTAGAGTAATAGAATCTTTGCTAATCCTACTACTAATATTATAAATGTCAGTTTGTATGGACGGATATATGGATCTATGGATATTTGTTACTCTTTCACGCAAAAACTACTAAACCGATCAGGCTGAAATTTGTTACGGGTATAGTTTGGAACCTGGAATAACATATAGGCTATTTTTTATCCCGATAAAACGCGGGCGAAGGTGCGGTCAGCAGCTAGTACTTAAATATTTATGTTTACCATAAAAGACAAAAAACAACTTAGTTTTCAAACGAGGTTAGCTAAAATCTTAAAAAGTATAGGTTGCCTGGGAGAAATCGCTCTCAGCAATAAGGTGGCCTAAAATACAAATAAAGACAAAAGTCTTTATTTGTATTTTAGATAATTATAGGAGTTTTTATGTAATTTTTAGTAAGTATAATCATTCATTCATTGTTTACAGTTCAATCAAATTTTAGAACATGTTACCATTATATAGTGTAAGATCAATTTCTGATAACAAATTTAAATGTATTATCAAAAGTCGATTACGCGAAGCTTTTCTTGATAAATATATGTTTACATTCAATTTCATTGATTGCTGTAAATATGATTAGATATGACTTATGGCTTTATGTCGAAATATAGGATAAATTAATGTACCACCTCCATATGAGTAGATAAGAACATAGAGCGGACACTCCACGCTTGACGTTAAACAGAATACTCAGTCCATCTCAGTCGGGCTGTCGGCGACGCCCGCGAGCCCGACTGAAATAGACTAAAGTATTCTGTTTAACGTCAAGCGCGAAGATTCTGCTCTACCTATGTTCTTGTCTACTCATATGCCACCTCCACGATTTCCTAACTCCACGCCCTGAATAATGTTGCACAACGGAATCCCGTTGGTAGTGACTAGTGATGGGACACGCGAAGATATGTGACAACACTAGTGAGCTGTCATGTTCTATGAAGATTTGTGACAGTACCAGAGACCTGTCATGTTTTGTGCACCTTTGACTGGCTAACTTTACAACTGCAATTAATATAACTTGACCTATGTTAATGTGGTAAATAAATAAACAATGCTGGATATTCAATAAATCATCTTCTAGCCCTACCTACCTACTAAGGTCCAATTTCCATGTTTGCTGCTAAAACTAAGATCAACAAAACTAAGTTTAGCATGATCGAGTTCAAATTCGTAATACATATTGCGTACTGTCACTGATTTTTAAAGTTGACAGACATAAATGTAATTATGACGATGTAAATGATTCGCTTTCACACGTACTAGATTGGTTCACCGCCAATAACCTCTTACTCAATGCTAAAAAAAACCATATGCATTAAATTCATGTTACCTAATGTAAGATAATTTCCAACTAAAATAATGCTAAAGAATGAGATTGGTCCCTTTGTAGACTACTGTTTTCTTAGGTTACATATTGATTCCACTCTTCAATGGAAACCGCAAATTAATGCTCTCGCAAGTAGACTTAGTTCAGCAGCCTATGCAGTTCGAACAATTAGATATATTACCGATGAAGATACAGCTAGGTTAGCTTATTTCAGTTACTTTCATAGTATTATGTCTTATGGTATTTTGCGTTGGGGACAGGCAGGTGACATCCAGACTATCTTTGTTCTCCAAAAAAGGGCGGTACGCGCAATTTACAAATTAAAGCCACGCGACTCTTTGAGGGAATTATTTAAAGAAATAAATATTTTGACAGTAATATCGCAATACATCTATTAAAATCTAATGTATACACACAAAAATAGAGATAGCTTTTTGAAAAAGTGTGATGTTCACAATAGAAATACAAGAAACAAGAACAAATTACACATCCCAGCATATATGTAGATTACGTAAGGTAGGGAAATCATTTATGGGCAATTGCGTGCGTTTGTATAATAACTAATAAGCTTCTATCTGAAGCAACTGAAGTCCCTATTCGTAAATTTAAACAGTACATTAAACAAAAACTTATCAGGTAGGCCTTTTACTCCATAGATGATTACATCAATGATGTTAATGCTTGGCCAAGTGTCGCTCCGTTTCACACTGTCTGTAGTGTGTAAGAAATTCAATGTTCTGTTTAGCGTTAAAGAAATATTGACATGTATCTAAATCGAATTAAATTTAGGTTTAGATAGGCAAAATAAACATGTATTAGACACATAAGTGATATTATAAATAGTGGTTTCTTTTTCACTTCTTCCACTAGTGGACAAAAAAATAAAGTGACGAGAATATCATTAACACCTTATTTCTTATTTGATAATAATAACTATATTTATAGTATAAAATGTAACTTATCTAAGTGCTTATTTTGTAAGCCTAAAGAAATAAAGTTATTGATTCTGAATCTTATTAATTCTCAGAAGATTGAACCTAGCCAAGTTATTGTAGAAAACCAAGCCATTACTGCCAACAATCTCTTGCTCAACAAGTTCATTAGTTCAAATAATTAGCCGGGAAACCATCAGGCTCTGCAATTTGCGTATTGAGCACACAATTTGCAGTTTATCAGTGTCTGGGTGACTGGGGGCTTACTCTCGAACAAGGATTCAATCGCAATCGCAAAGCGGTTATATACATTGATACATTTTTTTTATTGCAGAGCTTGGGGCTAGATAATGCTGTGTGAATTATGCGGCATTATTTTTTAATTGTCAAGAAATTACAGTGTTTTCTGGTTAATAGCATTAAGAACGGTGCGCATAGCCTTAGCCCCCATACAAACGGACTTTCCGCTGCATTTGGAAACTATGTCCCCGATCTTATTGAAATTTTCCATACGTAATCGGATGAAAAATAGCTATGTTTGTAGTGGTTTAGTTTTTCATATTGAACTTTAAATGAGAGCGAAACCAACTAATTTTCACTACCAAATCCAGTCATCTTCAAGCGATTTTTTATGATTGATAGACACCTTCATTCGAAAATCTGTCGCGCTGCAGACATCCTAAATATATTCAACATTATAAATAATCAAAAATATTTCCAAAATCAATCGTTTATTCACAATGAATCGGAAAGTACGAAAAATAATCAAAAAAACGGTGCCGACGCCGAGCACACACACACAGCCACATGAAAGCTTCGTATTTGATAAGACGCGCTTGCTCACTCATAGCGCGCCCCATTTCATTCGACGTGAAACAACACCAAATCCGCATGGGCCGGCCGCTTAGATTTGGGAGAGGTTCTTAGCCTTCTTAAATCCTTACCTTTAACTACTTGGTTGAAAAACATATATCTTGGGCAATCATTGTGGGCTTTGACTGGTTTAGGCTTGTACAGATTGTAAAATCCATGATCCAAGAAAACAAGGTCTGGTCCTCCGAGAGTGTCCCTTGCTCACGTCTCTGTCTGGTTGCCACTTATTTCAACAAAATGTAGAAGTTGGGAAACAAATGTGAGAAGGGTAAAACGACAATCGTCAATTATGTTTCTTAGATCGGTCAAAACAGCGTTAGTTCAACACAAGTCAATGTGATATGATAAATAATGGGTAAATACAAAACTACATAGGTTTATCAGATTTATGCAGTTTGGGGAGTTACGATTTTACGCTACTGGTAACACCACGAAACAGAAAGATTCGTCGACTCATTCGCTGATGGCGATGATGATGTAAGCAAGTGTCACCCACGTGACCATCGTGTCTCGGAAGACCATACCTTATAATTACTATACCATGGTAAAATCTATCATCACAAACGTCGGTTACGATAACTCGACCGCTACTTCGAGCAACAGCGAAGGTGTTACTCTGAATCAATCAATGGAGATCAGAACATCAAATCGAGTCGTTCAAAGTCAGAATTCGGTTGTCTGAGTAAAGGATTGAATCGATTCGAGAAGTATTGAAATTGATACTATAACTGTTTCCAAGAATAAGTTCCCGGGACGATGAGCCTCGCAATGGGCATATACCTTGCAAGTAGGTATTTGTAAAGAGTTATGGGGTTGTGTTGGCCAAGTGGCTTTACTAAGGCCTATATTAATATTATTCTAGCTAAATTATTTACTTTTACAACCTCAGAAAAGGTATAACTATCCTGTTCGTAAAGAATAAAGCCAGTGACATTAGTAGAGCGAATAGGTCGAAACCAAGATTTTTCCAACTTTTCGAAGGCCACCGAAAACAATAAGTTTTTTATGAAAAAGTAACAAATAATGATCCAATGAGGGGGCCATATGGTAAACCCTTAAAAAACAATCTATCACGTCTCTCAGGTAGATAGGTACTAACTGAATTTGAAGGTGAAGAATGAAAATTATCGTTAGGAATAATAATTAACTCAAATAATTAATTTAGACCACACTCACGATTCACTTATCTATACCTGACTCATAAACAATAATCTATATATAAAAATGAACCCCTATTTCACATAGTATGGCTATAACTTGAGAACGGCTTTACCGATTTCATTCATATTTTTTTTAATGATTTCTAATAGATCGTACAAGGTTCTTACATTAAAAAAAAATAAGGAAAAGGCCCAAACACTTAGAAACAATAACTAATAATAATGAATAACTGTCAGTTCTTTGACTTGAATGATAGGACAACGTCTGTCGAGTTAGTTTGAGTTTAGTTTTATATACAAATTTAATGTTAATTTTTTAATGATGAAGTATTTCTTTCACAAAATAACATTAGGTAAACATTGAATGAGTCTAAATTCTTTATTGTACACACAAATAACAACATACATAAAAATAACAACTATTGGAAATGTACAAAGGCGAGCGTAACCCTAAAAGAGTTTTCTTACAGCAAACCTTTGAGTTAAAGAGTGTGGATAGATAATGTGTACTACATACAAGACAGAAAAAAATATATATAGAGAATAATATTAAATAAAATAAAAATCTAATCTACATACAAAGCTTACATAAACTACGAGAACGAAAATACCATAAATAGATAAATATGATATATATCATCATCATCATCAGCCCGTACACGTCCACTGCTGAACATAGGCCTCCCCCAAACGACGCCACGAATAGCGGTCCTGAGCCGCCTCCATCCAACGACTCCCTGCGACCGCTACGATGTCGTCGGTCCATCGAGTGGGAGGTCTTCCCACACTCCGTTTCGCATTGATATATATTATAACCATAAAATAATAATCTTACTTATATAAATATAACTGCTATGACTGTAGCGAGAGATAGTGCTCTTTTACCTTTGACTTAAATACGCTAAGTGAAGGACTAGCTTGTATTGAGTGGGGAAGGGCATTCCAAAGTCTGGGTGCCATCACAGTGAAAGAATCATGATAGCGGCTGGATCTATGCGCTGGAGTTCTCAGAAGAAGAGATGTCAGGGCTTGCCACGAGGGATAAGAAACTCTGTCTACATCACATTATCAGAACAATAGTTAAACAATAACTGTATGTAAAACAAAAATAATAGCCCAATAGCCCAAGATAACTAGGGATGTAAAACAATCAATTTATACCCCATACAAATATATTATTATAGGCTTAATACCCTCTCCAATAAAGTCGTTTAGACCATAAACGAAGAGTATTTTTTCGTCGCTCCTGCTTATTATTCAAGAGCTTAGCTGTATCAGCCCTATGGCCGGTCTATGGTAATCGATGCCTCCTCGTAAGTTACCTGCTATTATACTTCTTTACGGGAAGGCGATGTGATATTGCTAATAGTTGGTTCAATCTATTCTCTATAATAGGTTAATGATATGCTTTTCTCAACTTCTTAACACTTTCATGGCCCACGTACGACGCACATGGCCACCTCCAGCGCGCCGCCGCCGGCCGCCGCCGCCGACGAGATGCCGGAAGCGCGCGGCGATGGCGGCGGGCGGGGCGCGTGCCTGTAAGTCGTCGCACCTTTCGTAGGACATTCCAGAGCCAAAAGCTCCGAGAAAAAAAATATCGAATAATATACAGAATGGCTTTTCATTGGACTAGTGTACTATAATGAGGCTTATCCTGTATAAAACATCTACCTATTCGTAATGAATTTTGTAATATACATCTAATATGTATGTATAGGTATAAAATTTTAATGAAAATTTTTGTAATAATTATTGGAAAATTTTTATTGCAGCTTTTTTTCATAAATTGAGCCCATAACTTTCACGATTTTTGTTGAACTCACATGATTTCTGATTTGGCCAACCACTCCCTTCTCAAAAAGCCACCCGTATACCTAATTTGTTGTTTGAAATCCTATAAAAACTCAAACATTAGTTTGTTCGGAGTCGGTAAAATAGTCAGCAGTCATTTGCTTCAATTTAGTTTCCTTGATTCCTTCAATTATCGATGACACACAATTTTTTATGGTTTGGATAAGACAATGTATTTTCAAATGGATTATTCCAGTTATTAGCTAGCTCAAAATCCTTTTACCTAAAGCCAATTGGGATGGATTCCATGTCTATTTTATTTAAATACCAACTGGAATTTGACTCGTTGATTCTTATGAGTAACAATTCTAACAAGATCCATACGAAACCAACAAGATTTTGTCAACCAATTACGTATCAAGATTTTAAAACAGCAATCTCTCGAGTCTCTATCAGTAAGCCAGTGAAATGAGGGGGCCATTTAAAATTCTAAAGCCGGGTACTGACTGGTGTTAAGGCCATAATATACCATTCGCAGCGAGCATGATACGTTTCGCCGTGTGCTAAAATACGTCTCGTTCCGAGTCTTTCCCCTTACTAACTATACGAATGCTCGCTGTGTAACACGGTATGCCTCGTAACGCCGACGCCGATGCGTACCCACCTTAAATAAAGTACAAAAACGTAATAACTTTTATGGAAAAGTGTCACCACTGTCACCAGCTAACTTCAAGATGGACTAACCCACATCTCCTGCTAGTTGAGCGCTCGCTGAGCGATACGTTACGCCTCGTAACGCCGGTCAGCACCAATCGAAAATAAAGTACAAAAACGTAATAACTTTCATGGAAAAGTGTCACCACTGTCTCAAGCTAGCTTCACGATGGACTAACCCACATCTCCTGCTAGTTGAGCGCTCGCTGAGCGATACGTTACGCCTCGTAACGCCGGTCAGTACCAATCTTAAATAAAGAACAAAAACGTAATAATGTTCATGGAAAAATGTAACCACTGTCACCAGCTAACTACACGATGGACTAACCCGCATCACGTACATACCTGTTGAATACTTGCTGAGCGATACGTTAAGCCTCATAATGCCGGTCAGTACCAACTTTAAATAAAGTACAAAAACGTAATAACTTTCATGGAAAAGTGTCACCAGCTAACTTCACGATGGACTAAGCTGCATCTCGTGCCAGTTGACACATGTCATCAACCAACACCGGTGCAGCAATGCATGCCATACACAGCCGACCGCTTTTTGCGCACCATCGCCAATTACGTGACGTACCACACAAAATTCATTGAATGATTTCGTGTTTTTCAAGTTGAATGGACGATTAACAATGTGGTGTGGCCCTAATAGGCTATTAGTGTCCCATGAGGGCCAAATAATGAAATCTAAAGGGCGATGGTAATACGCTCTGATATGGGCAAGATGGCAAGAAAGTAAGATGATGGTTGGGACAGTTAGGGTGTCGTAAGATGGACTGGTTGTCGCATTAACTTCGCGCAAACGAAGTATACCTTGCTAGGTATATAAGAATGGGATTGAATATCATGCTGCCCCACTTAGATCATGCTTGATTTTAATTCGCGTCGCGCGTTTAATTCCGTGGTGCGAAATTTGAGCGATTCGCACCGCTGCGACTCGAACCGCTCGCGGTGCGAAATTACTAAATACCTGGGACAGCATGACATTTTCAATCACAGTCTTTACCTTAACGACTTATAGGTAGTAGTACCTACTCTTCACAAGTTTGCTGACATCACACCCATCGTCGACTACTTAAAATATTCAAAATAACAAACATATAATTATTTATTTATTATATTATTTTGTCTTTATTGACAAAGAAAATAACAATCAAATAATATAAACAAATTAAACTAGTATTTACAATTGAAACAATTGAGCTAACTGCAGACTGTTGACTGATATTATTATTATTTATTCCATACATGTCCAATGTATGATGTTACAATATTTGGTGGTATCAACATGAGCCCTGTAAGGGCGTTGCAACATTCACAGTTCTTAAATATAAAATAACCCCCTTATTCATATTGGTTTGCTAACTTAAAACAGCTGCTAAGCAGTGTTATTTCTCACTCTGACTTACGTCAATAGAAGAAGACAGAGTGAGAATTAGCAATGCTTTAAGTTAGCAGACTATTATGAATAAGGGGGTAAATGTTTACAATAATTATTTAGTCCTCTTATATGTAATGATAATAGTAGTATTCCTATTTACAGGTTTTGTCACTAATAAATTCGTTCACTGTATAATAAAATTTGCGTACAAGAAATAACTTTAACCTAGTCTTAAAAATATTGTCCAGTTTTTCATGTCTGCACATATCTACATATTTAGTGTAAGGACACTACTCATCTATTAACTGCAGTCCCAGCAAATACCAGCTATTTGCTGAAAAAACTGGTTGATAAACTCATAAAACCCTCAAAAACAAGATACTCGATCAAAAGCGCCATAAAAGTTTCATAAGGAGCAATTACGCCGAGAAAAAGGCCATTACGCCATGTGGGGACCATGGGAATCAGACACATAGTAATTAATTAGTTCAATATTAATTTGTATTAATGGGAAGAGGGAAGAGCAAGTGGTCTTCATTAATTATTGTTTCTGAAAATGTATACAATACTAACTTTAGAATTTTGGCGTGAAATATTTTCTCAAAAAAACACGTTTAACAAACTTAATTAAAAGTATAGAGTTACTGGCAAAATAAAAGATTTCTTTCATAAATAAGACGACCTATGTGGCGCGCCGGGTAAAGGTGGGCTTGCAACGCAGGAGGTTCGATTTCCGCCTTGAGATAAATGTTTCTACGATCTGCAAATATTTGGCCCTGGTGTTCTGGGTATATTCTATGTATAATAAAAAATATCTATCTATGTAATATACTGTATTAAGTATATCAGTCATGTAGTACCCATAACACAAGCTCCTTTTTTTCCAAATGATTATAATGCTGTTGACCGCCGATGGCCATGACAGCGTTACCGGAATTTTCGCGGGTGCAAAGGGCGCCTCGCCGGTAAGGTTTGGTTGGGGCAACACGCACAAGAGCCACCACGCACAAGAGCCATCACTTAGATGCGAGCCTCGGCTTGGGCGGTCGCCAGTTACTATAACAGGATATGATGGTTTCGCCGTCTTCTTTTAAATTTTAAGATTATTTAATTAATTCTTCGACCCCGGCTTAGCTTCGGGCCAGATGATGCTCTGTGGATAGTCCAGCATTATATTTATCTACATTCAATAACATAATATAAAATCGCTTCCCTCCATCTTTCTATTTATGCGCGAACTCCTAAACCACGAAACGGAGTTTTCACACGGTCTTCACCAATGAGTGTATTCCAGTGTTCCAGTAAGGTTTCGTGCATAATTAATTAAAGGTTTTGGGTAAATTGGTTGAAAAAGGAAAAAGTAGGGTTGGCGTTTCTAATATTTCCCAGATCAGTGTTGCTGTAGGTTTCACCAGAATTCCGAGTTCAGATGTTTCCAATCCACCCTGAATCTCCGATGCTGTGAGAAATACTTGGTAGAATTTTACCCGAACGGGTAAAATAGGAAAATTCGCATGACCCGCTGAGTCAATATTTCTACGAGTGTTGGCAGGTCAAATATATACCTGAAACCACTTTACCGCAAAGCAGGCAAAAGTGACACTTATCCTTATGATTCATTTATACCAGCTCGAGCTCCTGTTCTATCAAGTGTTACGTGTCTAAAACAACAGGGTCGGGTCATTGACCGAAAATTACGTCATCCCATAACGAGTAGGTATCTAGTTGCTAAGGCGATAATTCTAACCATCAGTCTCGTTCTTAGAGCCATGTCACGAAACATGGTACAGTATGAACATAAGTGACTCTTCAAACGTAGTGTAGGATGCGCTCTTCCGAATGCGAAAGACTGCAGGTAGATGTTGGATCCGTCAAGCTGAAGACAGGGCACTATCAGTGGACTTATATGCTGGTGATGATGATGTTATTAATTCCTAAATAATCCTCACTAATATTATAAATGTGAAAGTGTATTTTTTAGTTTTTTTGTTGGTCCTTTCTCCACGCCTTAACTAAGCAACCAATCGACTTAATCTTTGGCATAAAGTTATTCAAAAGGATGGAGAGTAAGAAAGGCTACTTTTTGTCCTAATAAAACATCAAATTCCCATGGGAAATTTAGGGGAAAGAAGCTTTTTATCCCCCTAGGAATGTGAAATTCGAATTTGACACGGGCGAAATGGCGGGCAACAGCTAGTTATTTAATAAATTCACATTAATCATTATCAACCAAATGAGCTATGAAAATTATATAAATTACCTATGAACATCTGAATAGCCCAGCTGCAGTCGTTTGTTATTTTATACTACACCTGCTCGGAAAGTTGCCTATTCCTTTTCCAAATATAAGATAGAAAGTAAGTCATTGCAGGCGTATAGGAATCCGGGAGTAAAAACTATGGAATTTCATTTCTCACGCGTTTTAGCGGGAGGGAATAGTATATGGAAATCCATTTCTTACGTGTTATTTTTTAATTTCATAAAAGATCGGCCGGTAGCTATGGTTATTTTCATAATAGGTCAAACGACAAAAAGTTTTTACTACAAGTCCGCTTGCCTCTTCCGATTTCCGAACAATATTTTGAAAAAAGAACCCAAGTGATAAAGGCTGGCGCGGGAAGTTCTTCTAATTTTGAATTTGGTGTAGGCAATTTTATTAATTCTACAGAATGTCGTCGAGTGATAGTGAAAGTTTTATGACACCGCCAGAAATAAAATATTTATTCTGCTTTTTATTTTCCTCGAAGGTGTAGTATAAAGCACTATGGATCACTCGGCAGAAAGTGCGATTCCTACCTCGTGTGTTTTAAGGCTCAAATGACACACTCGATAGGAATTAGGCACGTTCTCGCCTAGGTGTACAATGTACTATTTCCTACTTCTGCTACTGCTTCAGCGTTACATTATTTTCATTTATTTCTACCGTAGGTATTGCATATAAAAATATAAACTTGATGTATATACAATTCATACCGTGAATAAAAATAAGACTATTACACACAAGTTATTATAATATTACAACAGGAAAAATAGGAAACCATAAGAGATATCTATATTATATATCTATCTATGTATTGTATATATACATACATATAATATAAATCAATTGCTGTTCGTTTGTCTCGCTAAAACTTGAGAACGGCTAGACCGATTTAGCTGATTTTGTTTTTAAAATGTTTGTCGTAGTCCAGGAAAGGTTTAAACGGTGGAAAAATAATGAAAAACATTTAAATTTTCCCATATAAACTGTTCTATGTTTACCGCTCAACGAAGTGGGCACGGTTCAGTTAGTAATTAATAAAGTTACCAGGCTACATTACAGGCGAACCTTTGCCAGAGAGGCTAGGTTAGTTAGGCTGTACCTATGGCTTTTTATTAGTCTTTTATAACCTTGGAATAACGCGCATTCTTGTTCACACTAGCTGTTCCTATGTTTGCCGTTTTTTCGCCTAAAGTTAAACACCGTGGCATGCTGAGTAAATGACCGTTTAGCTATTTTTGAACTCAACCAAAGTAACATTACCTAATCTCTCGATGACGAGACTCAAGTAGCTTTTTGTTTGTAATGTAACTGATTTAGTCGATGCGCATAACTTCCTTTCAATATAAATCACGGTAGGTAATTGTTATGATTATTTTGAATTTTATTCTTGACTAGATTATGTCCGAGTAGTCTCACTTCGGTTCTTATACAATTGCGATTGCGCGAGCCCAAGTGAAAATTCAAAATAAATCAATATATCTAGTATCATTTTGGCCCACTCGACATTTGTTATAAAAGGAAACCACCTTAATAGGGAAATTGACAACTTAGTGAAACTGGCAAATAAGAAAATTGGCGAATTCAGAAACTGTTTAATAACTAAGCTGGTGAATTATTGAAATTGACGAGTAAGGACCAGTGGTACGCTAACTCAGCTTGATTTTTTACAGTTGCCAACCAAATATCATTGTTGTGGCTGCCACGCTGGTGCAGTGCGTCGGGCATATTTGCTGACGCGGACGTGGACAGCTTCCCTGCCGCCGCAACACTCGGCGGCTATGCGACTGAGAGCCGCCCCCCTGGAGCACCACCATGTGCATCGTGGGCCATGAAAAAGTTAGCAGTAGTAATTTTGGCGTTATTTTTCGCCTCATCTTCAGAATAACGGCACAAATTTTCAACTTTATAATATTTGCAGTTTTAGTAGGATTATTTACGAGTACGTAGTTCGTTTACAATATCTGTGACCAAGTGTGTGTGATATTGTAACCGGTTTTTTACTGTTTATATGAGGGAAAAATAGCACGCATGATTTCAGAATTAGGTAGGTTTTAGATGATGAAAAAGAGTAACCTCCTCGTGCATACATCTGTCTTTGTCTTGTGCGTTATTAAATCTCTCTCGCACTCAGGCTTGTAATAACTCCCTCGCTTCACTCGTGATATGAATACATATTAGGGGGAGGCCTTCGACCAGCAGTATTTAATCTAGAATCCCAAGCTATGCTCAGGATTCAATGACGCCCGTGACGTTATACACTGCTTTATGCCATCGGTGCATCTACTGTTACAAAATAGTAAGTGCAACTGGATCTTAATCCATGCAAATATTGAGATTTGCGGTGGGTGAAGGTCCGCCTGCGACACAGGAGGTTGCGGGTTCGATTCCCACCTTGGGACAAATGTGTGGACGATCTGCAAATATTTGTCACGGGTGTTCTGGGTATTTTCTATGTATGTATAATAAAAACAAAATATCTAAGAATATATTATGTATATCAGTCATCTAGTACCCATCCCATAACACAAGCTCGTTAGCTTGGGGATAGATGATGTTGTGTGGATTGTCCAGCATTATTTAATTTTATCCTTTTGGACCGTCCACCTAGTAGAGCCTCTATAGCCTAAAATAGCCAATCTAACCTTATTTTATGTAAATTGAATATTCCGCTATTCTCTAGCGATAGCTACTTCGATAGCAATGTAAGTTATACTACCTATAACAAAAACGATAAATCGCTATAGTACTATTCTAAGCCTACGACGTTAATGGCTTTTAAAAATGTCCACCAGATGTTTATAGCTGTCGTATATAAAATGTAATCCCTATTCTGTATGCTATTGAATTGTTTTTGGTTGTCAGCTTGTCAAGATATAAATTAGAATCAGTATATTTGAGAATTGGAAACGTCTCATGTATCTAGGCAGATAAAGTGGATAGATTGGTCGGCGTTTGTTGCGAAATATGTAAGTAAATCTCCACTTTCATATAGATTTTACATAGAATCATCATATACACGTCCAATGCTGGAAATAGGTCTTCCTCATACAACGCGAGATGCTACAAATAGCGATCCGGAGCCGCCGCCATCCATCGACTCCCTGCGCCTGCTACCTTGATGTCATCGGTCCGAGTGGATGGTCTCCCAACACTCCATTTCGCGTTGGATCGAAGTCGACACTCGAGAACCTTTACTCCCCAGCGGTCATCAGTTCTGTGAGCTATATGACCTGCCCACCGCCACTTCAGCTTACTAATTCTGAGAGCTAGTGTGGTGACTTTGGTTCTTCACGGATATCAGTATTCTTAATTTGAGAATCACGTCAAGAAACTTCAAGCATAGCTGGGGCTGCCCCGATTCTGTAGCGCATCAGGGATGTTCGCCGAGGCGCGCGTGGATTGTTTCTACACCACCATGCGGAAGCAGGGATCATCTCTAGTGCGCAGGGTCCGGGCCAGCTCCAACAGTATTCTCAGCGTGCTCGCTAATAGGTTTGACTGCATCTATATTATATCACTCCTCGAGGATGCACGCTTTTACTAATAATAATGATATAAGGTACGACATTGTCAAATAATTATTGTAAATTTTCTATTTCTTTGTTTTAATAATTGTTTTGTTTTGTTGTGTTTAATGTTTTCTGTAGATCCCTGAGCGACTTGTAGGGGCAGGGATTTAGTTGATCGGACAATTCAAACGGTTACGTCTAGTTTTTACCGGACTACTGAAGGACGAGGGTTATGAATTTGACACCCTATGTATTATGTATGTAGCCGATTTTTATGTTCCCACGTAGCGCTGAAACTACAGGTCCGATTTCAACAAATGAGATGTCGTATTATTCGTCTTAATAGGCCGATGGTTATACGAGATAGCGGGGGTCTAAGTAAGGGTCGAAAAATCCCAATGTTAGTAAATATACTCGTGTGTGGTATCGTTGCAAAGGTCTTTGTTTCAACTCTACTCTGTATAAAACTATATTTTATTAATTTCTTAAATAAATGTAGATATCTCTAAAACCACTTCAAGTTGACGAAGTCACGGACAACACCTACTTCATAATAAATAATAAAAAAATCTATGTTTGCTACCAACACATATTATGTACATTATGTACCAATAAGAGGTATAATTTGCCGAGAATATATAAGTGTTGCATTATTTTTATCATAAACCGACAATATTTTCGAATAAATTGTCGAACAAACCGTATTATGACAAAATCTGGAGCACATTAAAACCTTCGCTCAGTTTTCAACAAAAACAATACGATTTTTGTTGTAAGTACCTCATTGTAACACTTTTAACAAGAACGGGTTTTTGTAACATATTTGAACCAAACAGGTTGTAAAGTTGTAATGGGGTACAGTTTCACCCACCTTGCTTTCAAGAGTCAGTTGTCACTAAATGGGTGGTCACTGACTGTCAAAGTAGACCAACCAAACAAGGTACAGAGTGTTCCAAAATTTTAGACTCATCTGTGGACTAAACATTAGGTGATGAAAGTCCCACTGTCGCCACTAAGTAGTATTACGACGGTGTGTTTTTAACGGACTTCGAAAAAAAGGAGGTTCCATGTTTGGTTGGGTAGGTATGTCTTTATATCTGTTCGTTTCGCCATCTTTGATTGACCGATTTGGATGATGTTTTTGCTATTGTATAGAAATAATTCTGAAGTGATCTTATAAAAAAAAATCCTGAGGGATTAGTATTTTACAGGAAAACAAAAAATCTATTTAAAACTAAGGGGAGGAAATACAACTTGGACGGTTATTAATCTTTTCAAAACAATCAAATTAATACTTTTAAGGTAAGGTTGGGATTGATACGTACCTAACCTACTTCACGTTAAAAGATGTGATGATTTATTTCATTTATTCTTCTTGCTATTAAAAGCTTTCATTTCTTGTTAGACGGTGTTTTCTAATTTAAGGTGTATTGTTGAAATAAAATGGTACAAACATACAGGTACTTTACAAAACATTTTACATCGCGTACATTCAAAATTATTCATTCGCTTCAGATTACTTTGAACACGCTGTATAACTGCAACAAAGTTACCGAAACTGATACAATGTTACCAAATATGGTGTTACGTGTACAAATGAGCTTGACAAACAAAGAATCGTTTATTGTTCAATTTGAGATGACCAGGGCCGACTCTGAAAGTAAGTATAACGACAAAACAATGGAACTGATTGACTTGAAATTTTACACAGGGATGCGGAACGCCAAAAAGAAAAGACCCTTGTTTACATTCGAAAACAATAGATAGCGCGGATCTTTCGCGGTAAAATAGAGGTCATTAGAAGGTCACGTCCAACTATGCACGAATGCACGGTCTATGAAGGCTATAATATAGTCTATGCCATTTTAATTTGACAGAACCAAACTCAAAGCGTTTCAGTCTTCAATTAAAAAAACGCCTAAATTATGTATAATTTTTTAAAAGCTGGCGTTTTTTGTTTTTAATACAATTATCCGCGCTGAGGTCACAAATCCAGGCCTCCAGTTTACAAAAGTAATATAAGCAAATCGCGCCAGGTATTCAAAATGTATCGAAACCTGAAGCTTTTAACGAACGTTACATAGTTTCGCAGTAGCGCGCCGCTTATGCCGTTAATAAACAAAACCCTAAGGTTTCGTAATCGTAACGCGTGGGCTATATAACTGTCCATTTAGATTAAAGAATTTATTGTACCGGTGGCATTCACCAAGATTTTAGACAACACGATGACTTTAAGTTATTCAGAGACCGTTTCGCTCTCAACCCTAATTCTTCTCACGCAGAAACAGGCCCTAAAGTTGTCGATATAAAGGTGGGTATTCTGTGTAAGTTTTGGGCGGTTGTGAGATTTGTGGTGGACTGTATTCCACTTAAGATAAGAGCAGTCATGTTTGTGGAAACGCTAGCTTGATTGTGGATTATATGGAGCTTACATCTTGGCAGAGTCGAGTTGAAACAGGAATTCATTTTCAACTATACCTGTAGACTAACCATAGAACGTAACGCACAAATACTTAGTTATTTAACAACAATTAACAATAAATATATTTCTGATTCAGATTCTCATACAACCGACTTGAGAACCTCCTCCTTTTTTCAAAGTTGTTAAAAGTGACGTAGCCATTGGTTGTCAAAAAAGTGCTAATTAAAAATTAAATACTTTTGTCCTACAAAAGATTTCAACGCGTGCCCACTGCTACGAAGCTGATAGAACGGAATGTAATAGCACGAGTAATAGTTTCCTAGTTACGGGTTTTAAAAAAATTATCTGAGCGCCTGGTCAAAGCGACGGGTGACGGCGTGACCCGAGAGCTGGTGAGTATCTGGCGCAGTGCATTAGCATTGCCATAAAGAGGGGCAATGCAGCGAGCGTCTTGGGAACGCTTCCGACTGGTATTGATATCGACAGTTGAGCTACCTGTAGATGGTTTCGTGGCAATTTTTGTCAATATGCTAATTTATCAATCATCTTCATTTTTAGGGCCGTCCAGACCAAGACCAACATGGTATTCGCTACCCAATAATAAAAATTCTGCTTGTTTTCGCGCTGTATCTCGACAGGCAGCGTGCATGTACCGCAAACCCAGTCCGGTTTTCGTTACCTTTCTGGGTAGCGAATACTGCTTTGGTCTGAAAGGGTCTTTAATTAAGTCATCATTATTAAGACATTTCCCTAACACCATTTTGTATGTTCCTAAAAAAGAAATATCACAAGATTACTGTCTCGATATTATTCCGAACAATAAATAACTGACTTTTGGAAACCTTACATAAACATCCCACCCGAAATAGTGTCATTATTCAACTCATTAGTGTCAGTGCAGTGATGTATACTAAATGTTCCAGTGTAAACATGGAACTACCCACATTGTAGTGCAGGAGCCCGGTGGACTTTTGTTACGTGCCACAGATGATTATAGGGTCAACTAGTGTAAATGCGTCTTACGGGGCTAATGCGTCTTTTTGAACTTATTCAATCTTCATTTGTAGATGAACAGTTTTTGAATAAGTCTTTTTGAACTTATTATAAAACTGTTCGATCTACATTTTGTAGATGAACATTAGTATTAGACAACATTAGCCTCGTAAGACGCATTTGCCCTAGTTGACCCTACAGTTTTAAACTGTACTGCAAATGCTGAGTAGGCCTGTTGGCTAGACAGACAAATCTCTTTAAACTTTGGATTGCACGATTTAAGACTTATATTTTTGGGTTGACGTTTGACGTTGCAAAATTTTTTTGCGGTGTTTTCTGATTCCCTGGGTCTTTTTCCGGGCTCGACTACGGCTTTCAGTGACATGCTCTAACTTGTTATGATACGTCCAGATAATGGTAGAGTCATTTCAAGACAATGCTTGAAAGGCTGGCAAACATGTCATCTTATTGGAAGTGCGTGCCAACCAATCCACGACGTGGACGAACCATTAAACAATCAATCAAAGCTCTGGATTAGTTGTCGTAATAACCATCTACTCTATCTCCTGCCCTATTAGATACAAAGCAACCAATGTCCCAATTTCAATAATAATTCATTAATCTTACCCTGTACGTAGGCGGCTCGTGATTGGGTTGATATGATTTGTTGGATGGTAGTTTTTGGCGCGAAATTTGCATAGACATGACCTGGAGTTGTGAAATTATTTATTGTCTAGTATTTGTGCTCTTTAGACTTATCTTAGAAAAGGCCAACGCTGCTCCAAAGTGGTTATTCTATCTAAATAAATCCACGAAAAGTACAGTCAGTCAATATTTTTTGACTTATGCGATCTGAACACATTATTATTTTTATCGCACTGATAGACCTTCTGATACGGAGCGGTTTCGGAAACTAAGTGAAGGTAGTTACAAATAATGCTGACCCCGTTTTGCAGAGGCAGTAACTCCAGAACTCCACAGATCCGTGACGAGGGTATGTAAACCGGTTCAAACGTCGGGAAAAATAGGTAAATAAACGTGATAAATACCCGTTAAACGGTTATAATAATAACACCAGTCAGTCGTGTGGCGATCTTTAGAGGAGGCCTATGTCCAACGTCGGACGTCCATCAGTTGAGGTTGATGATGAGGAATACAACCTTTTCACTTGAATACAGCAGTGCTGCTAGTAGAAAAGGCATGGTGGTCCATTTCATAAAAATCTTTCAAAATTCCATTTTCACACAGCTACTATTCAAAAATACTCAGAAAGAAGATTCGCAACGAAAGATAGCATTACGAAAATCGTATGCGTGACTACTACCGATTCGGGCAGAGTGGTACTGGGAACGGACACATTTTACACCAGAAACAGGTTGCAAAGGACGTGATGGGTGAATCAAATTTTTAGGCACTCTTTTTGTGTCCGTCATGGAAAAAACGATTAACTGTCTTTCATTTTAAAATATGATTGTTTTAATGTTAATGTAAACATAGATTCACTACTAACATGGTAATTTCATAGTTTTTTTATAGTTTATAGTAAAATTTTTGATTTTCCTATGGTAACTGAGCGAAACATATGCAAATCTCCATATAAAGTTCAAGAAGCCTATGGGATTCATATTTTTTGTATGCGTTCCACTGAGTTTTATCGTTTTTATCGTTCTTTCTATTACAGGGAAACAAAACGAGTGCCTTCAAAGTAGATTCACCCTGATACCGATGTGGCGTAATCAGAAACTAGCTTTTGGCGATTTTCTGAGACCTGTTTAATCTCATTTAGATGCGACGTATGACACATTTTTTTCTTCAGATGATCTGAATCCTTTTCAGGATGACACTAAAAATTCTTAATAACTTGGTGCTTTCTTTCTAGAAGACAACTCACAGATCAATAATAAATTCTAAATCTGAGATTGAGATATCAAGACGGGGGACAAAGGGACCGGGGGAAGATCTGTCTATGATTGGGATATACAAGGAAAATTGTTTCCTACATTTAAGGCCGAAATTTATTTACGATGTCCACACAACCTGTGTCTATCGTACAACAACTTTATCGTTTAAGCGACTTAGACACCAATTGAGACAAACTGCTTTCTATGCAAATGAGCCATTTGCCCTTAGAGAAACTTATTACGTTTTTACTAGAAACAGAGACGGCGAGAGATAGGTATTATATTTCTCGGTAGGCACTTACACCAGCCTTGCCATTGTGCTGATGATGGATTCCAATCTGCTGGATAATGTTGAATGATAGCTGTACTCTTTTTTTTTAAGTAAAGTATCTACATCGTACAATTAATTTCGCTGCCGACAGTAGCATAGGTTTCATATAAATGCGAAAGTTTGTATGTTCAGATGCATGGATGTTTGTTTATTACTTCTTCACGCCAAAACTTCAGAACGGATTGTTTGTTTTTCTTCATATTTTATGTACTGTTCTGTGCTGTAGGTACCAGTGTAGTTGTGTCAATAAAATTCATATGCTTTCGCCCTGTCCCTCTAACTAGCTTCTATAATCAGAGATTATCTAAGCGGTACAGTGCGCAAGAGGCTGTGATTTTCAATTTCAATCTTTATCTACGCGACTTATAAAAGTTACACAATATTATGAAGGCGAATAATTCTTTAGTAGATAATTAATTCTATGTCTATACACTAGCGAAAATTGCTGTGATATATTTGTAAACAAAGTACGACACAAAATCTAAAACTCACTTGCTTAGTGTCGAATTTCAGTTAGAAATATTTATTTAAGGAAATATCTCAAATCGACAAGTAATGTAAATTGTGTTCAAAAGACGCGGCAACAGAGTGAATTTTAAGTTAAATATGTGCGGTTTGTTTACAAACATTATACGTCCAATATGGCTGGAATATAGAAACAACACAAAACGTACCACCTACAAAAATGTGCCATAACCAAACTAAATAAAAACCAATTCCGAGGTAAAGAAACTGTACCAGACAGATGTACAGCCTAGAACGGCTTTAACTAAACGCCCGTTTAACTTTTTACTTGAATAATTCTTTAAGTAAACGGCGACCGCTATTTTCTAAATTACCTATGATTCAGATTGTCAGGCGAGGGCAAGTGCTAAATACTATTCATGTTTTTTTTTTCTCGTCTAATGAGAGTCAGAGCATCGTAAATAAATTGACAATCCACATCATTTATTATTTATCTTTTTCAATAGCGACGATTCTCATAATAATAAATAAAATAAATAAATAAAATTCGTAAGTAAGTCGGGCACTCCCGCTTCAGAGAACATACTTGACGCACTGCAGCATCTCGGTAACTTCATGAGTGCCCGGTACGCGTTGTTGTACTGGACTCTGATGGTGTTTATGGCCTTCCTGGTGAAATTTGACCACAGCTGGCATGTATACATGCCCAGACAATACGCACGGAAAAGGGTGTTCTTGACGTCCGTGCTGCAGTTCGTGAACCGGCGTGCGAGCATGTTACTCCTCACCGCGAGCGCCCTTCGTTCCCGCTCAATATCCTCATCGTCCCTCAGCGTCCCCGTCAGCCAGTGCCCTAGGTACCTGAACCGCTCTACCACCTTAATGGTAGAGCCGCTCATGCGAACCTCTGGCACCCTATCTGGACCTCGACCCGACCTAAATACCATCATTTCGGTTTTCACTACATTGTATTTTAACCCGTGACCAATAGCATATTGCTCACAGGTTAACAGCAGCTTCCTTAACCCTTTAACCGACGGGCTGAGGAGCACCATGTCATTGGCATAACTCAGGTTATTTACGCAGACGTTGCCTAAATAACAGCCGGTTCTGGAGCTCCTCAGCTCCTCGATCAAGCTATTAACATAGAGGTCAGGTGAGGTCAATCCACCTTGGCGAACTCCGCATTCTAGTATGTACTCCCTAGAAGTCGTGTCACCCCATCTTACACAGTTTGTTTGGTTTCCGTACCACGTGTACAGGCACATTAGCAGCTGTTAATTTGGCCCATAAGATGTCATAGTTCACGAGGTCAAAAGCACGGCTGAGATCTAGGAAACACGCGTAGACGGAGGTGTTCTGTGAGGTGTAGTAATTCACTGTGCCTTAATGCTCATTATGGCCGAATCTGTCGAAAGACCTGGACGGAAACCAAACTGTGCGTCTTCTATGTTCAAGTTCTCCTTTAGCATAGGGTAGATTAGTCGCTCCAACACCTTCCCGATAACAGTTCCCAATGATATAGGGCGGTAGTTTGTTGAAGAGCTAAGATCACCCGTTTTGTTTTTCACCACGGGAACTACGGTAGTTTTCATCAAACCAGGCGGTAGGTAGCTATATTTATAACACATATTGTAAAGATTACATAAATGTTCAATAAGTTTATCGCTCCCGTAGAGAATGTGCTCGATGCTGAGACCATCGTGGCCAGGTGACTTGCCACGTTTCATATTTCTAACGGCCTTCCTGACGTCCTCTTGTGAAAAAATGCAAGGGTTATCATTATCACACAGTACCGTCTCAGCAGCGCGCACACTCTGCACTGGTTGTGGGCTTATTTTAAACTTTTGTGCGAAAACCTCTGCTATTAGCCTTGGTTCCTGCAAGCCGTCAATAGATACCGGTAAATTTTGCTTATATTTTAGTTTTCTAGTAGCATTCCAAAACTTACCAAAATTTCTATCCTTGCGATGTGTAGCTAAAATATTCATTTTTATCTTGTCCTCATTCTTTTGGCACCATTTTAATTTATTTTTAAATTCAGAACGGGATTTACACATTTTACTAAATAAATCACCTTCCGACGGCTTGCCGGCCAGTACCCAGCAGTTAAAATGTAACCTTGCGTTTTGGTGGCTGTCCCTGACATGGTAGTTCCATCCTATGACTTTCTTCCTATTATGACGACTACTTAAAACACGCGCATTCCTAATAGAAGCAGTTTGTAAAACATTCACAATACAATCATAATATTCATCTAATAATTTAAAATAGTCATTAAAATGTAAACATACTAAAATTGTATCACACTCACAAATATAGTTAAAATTATTATTATAATTAAAGTTAAGATTTTCGTAGCAATATTTGCTAAAACCTTTCTTTTGCGCTTCATTTCGATCCCCCCATCTAACATTTTTTAATGCGTCACAGCTGCCGAAGGTGGCTGGACCTACTGCTACGCTTGCTATGTCGCACACGATACGTAATGGGTAATGGTCCGACCAAGTGACGTCATAGGTGACACTCACCGATACAATAGTATCCCATGCAGCTTTCGTGGCCAGACAGTGGTCCAACCATCTTCGGCATCCGTGTGCTTCACTTTGAAAGGTATAAGTATCCGAAGAAGCTCCGAGGAGTTTAATGTCCGGAGTTTAATGTAATGATAATGGTAAACGTTATCACGAACGTCTTTTGACGTCCGACACTTTTTCACATCTTGCACCTTAGCTATCTTAAACGAGTGGAGCTATGCTAAGAAGTCCAATCAAAATAACTATTTCGCAGTAGGCGATAATTGCAGCCTGGGAATCTTGAACTTGTTGCGGCTAAAATGACGCTAAAGAAATGAAATGTTTCACCTTCTGGAGCCCAGCCGTTTTTAATGATTTTGATGCTGTATGCGGCAAGAACGCTTGTCCTGTGCAAAAGACAACTGGGACAAAAGAAAATAGGGCCTTATGGCGCTCATCAGAGGAAAAAAAATCTAATCCGAGGAATCGTAGGTATAGATTCCAATATAATCATCACCATCCCAGGCACCTGCTGGCCGGATGCTAGATAAAAGCTTGGCTATGTTTTTGCCATTCGCTGCACTGCAGCGCCCAAAGAACCTTTTTAATATAATGTTCATGAGTGATTGAGGTTCGAAAAGTGCCATCTCAACAAAAACCTCATCCACTTCTAGATAACCTAGGTTGAAAGGCATGAAACTTTATCGGAGAAAAAACTTAAGGCTTTAAACACGCGTATTTATCGCGTTTATTTACCAATTTTTCCGACATTTTAACATGTTTTCACACTGTCGTGGTCACGGGATGAAGTTCTGGAGCTGGACCACGACAGTGAATAAAGCAGTTGAAACGTCGGGAAAATATGTGAACCAAATTTTACTAAACCAAGTTTAGTTCTTACAAGTCTACGAGGAGTATAGCGTCACGGTTCAGCTAAATTTCGATTGCTAATCCTAACTAATATTATAAATGCAAAAGTGTGTTTGTTTGTCCTTCCTTCACGCACGCCCTAACTAAGCAACCAATTGACTTCTTGACTTGAAAGGAAGGAGAGTAACATAGGCTACTTTTTGTCCTGATAAAACATCAAATTCCCTTGGCAGATTTACGGGAAAAAAGACTTTTTATACCCCTAGAAATGTGAAGGTATCAGGGAAAAATCCTTTTTCGGAAAACATGCTCCATCTTAGGCTTCATCTTCACATAAGATGGTGGCCAAACGCTTGACTATCACCAGTAAAAAAAGCAGGTCCTTACTGACCGGAACAGCCTCGTGAGAACGTCTATGTTGTCTCAGCACTAGCTGTCCCAAGCTGAGAGTGTGGTGCAAGGGATAGGAGTAAGCTTTATGATAACTTTAACGTATGACTAGTTTTTTACCCGTGGCTTCGCACGTGTTTTTTCAATGGAAATGTTTTAAGGTTATTTATATCCCATCCCATCCCAATTCATTTGTGGGATAAAAAGAAGCCTATGTTTTATTCAAGGCCTAGACATACCGATATGCAAAATTTCAGTCCGAAACGTTCAGTAGGTAGTTTTGGCGTGAAGAAATAACAAACATCCATCCATCGAAACATCCAAACTTTCGCATTTATAACATTAATGTGATATTATGTGCGCAATCCTATGCTAAATGTCAAAAAGTATGCATGGATGGATGTATGGATATTTGTTACTCTTTCACGCAAAACTGAACCGATTAGGCTGAAATTTGGTATGGGTATAGTTTGGCTGGTTTATAGTTTTTATAGTTTGGTTTACCTGGAATAACATATAGGCTATTTTTTATTCAGATAAAACGCGGGCGAAGGCGCGGGCAGCAGCTAGTAAATAATATAAAAAATAGAGTTAGGGAGCTCCAAGGGCTAGTTTAGTAGGGCTGTTTTTGTATTGTGATTTATGACCTTAGATCTGTTTCAGATTGTTTCAATGGTTTGTTTTTTACTTTCAAAGGGGCAGTTTACACGATTTAGGCCCAACGGGGATGGTTGGGGTAAGTGGGCATTCCTAGGTAACGATTGTCAATAATCCGGGGATTTAAGCTGCAGTCATATATTTTTATGTAAGAGCTGCTTTCCGCGTCATTTAAATATTGTAATAGCGGTTCAAAATTCGTGTCCAATTTTTTGGTTATACCTCGCTTGTATCAACTAGATTCTAAGCTTTTTTCTTCGAAGCTTGCAGCATAATATAGATATATATAGCTCATACTGGTTGATGTCTGATGGCCTTTTGTCGTCTCTTTTTATAATTCAGTGCCCAAAATTCACGACTATGTTTGTTACGACGTTGAATAAACTCTCATTTTCCCAACTTTTACGGACTAGCAATGCCCGCTCCGCCCTTCAACTTAACCCATACCCCGTCAGTCAGTCTGCGCATTGACAGCTCGACAACTGGCCTGTTGACACATGAGTTCGTCGACCCTCCTTCCGGCGGCTCGCAAATATCTACCTCAAATATTACCAAACCGGATAGGTATGTATGTATAAATACTTCGTAGGTAGATTATGTTGGTATTGAACCTGTACGGAGAGTAAAGATGACGCTATGAAGGAGGTTGAGTCGTCCTTCCTTTTTTGAATAAGGTGCAGTCCTTCCGATAAGTTATTGTGCGTGTGTACAATCGCCTATTTAATTTTTATGTAATTTGTAAGTATATTGTATTTATGTACCCTATGTATTTCTATTCAGTAGAACGTTTCTTCTAATTTTCCATCATAGGGCTTTCTTCAAGGCTATAACGCCAAGAACTAAGTTTCCAAAAAAAGATAAATCACTTCATTGTCATAAGTGTGGTCAAACGCTTTCGTTTATCGCCAATAAAAAACACCCAATCCTACTAATATTATAAATGTCAAATTTTGTTCGAATGGATGAATGGATTGTTCCAGCAGTCATGAGACTGGTTTTAGCATCATCATCCAGTTCCAGCATCAGGCCACGATGCTGAAGCGGAGGTCCTGCGCCATGGCGGCCAGGGGACGCTTGGAGTTGCAGCATATGCGGCCTACCAGGGATACGATTTTGTTTCGCATGATTGCATGGAACCCAACTACGTGGGATCGTTTTTCCGAGTTTTGGTAAGAATTAGAGACATACAGAAATTGCTGGTTGTGTAATGAAGCTTCATGAAGGAAAGAAATGCAGCTGTTGTCTTGAGTTGACGTAAGAAAGAGAACAAAAACACCTCTCAGACATAATGCACTCGGTGTGCCTCAAGGCAGTGTTCCACTTTTTTCGTTGACTGTGAATTTATCACAAATCAACCAGTAATGAAAATTCCGTAACAGAAGATGCGGCAATAGTGTGAATTCTAGTTTAAGTATGGTAATATTCAATAAATTTCCTAGTTATTTAAGTTAAATATTGTAATTCCGTTATTAAAGACAAATTGTTATTTCTAACTTATTGTTTAAGATCTTTTTGTACACAGTTTTGACAATAAATATCTTTATCTTTAAAAAGTGACTTACCAGATCTTCTACGCACAACGTCATCGAAAAAATGTCTGAACACGACATTTTTCGACTCTGTTCAGTGAATTTTTTGTCGATAGTGCGTATTAAAGTAGCCAGACGAGAGTCCAAAACACTCATGAGAATTGGCGTTAAGTATAATTAATAAACAAGAAATCGCCAATTAACTATAGCGTAGGCACACGTAATAGACTTCTAACGGTATTCAGACAGCGAATACCGTTAAAAAACGATAACGTTATCTAAATTGGTAGAAAATCAAACCAACTTAATGCCTCATCAAAATTAAACGTACTTTAATTTGATATTGTGATGGACGATTAACAAAATATAATGAAATCCTATCGTTTTTGAAGACATCGTTAATGCGAAATACAATTAATGTTAATAGTTTAATTCATAAGATAATACTAATAAATTATAACCATAATTGCCTACGCTGTAGATACAGTTATTTAAATAGGTGCCAATTAATTAGTATGTATTCAAGAAATCAACCTAAACAAGATTAACAAATCGTTTTTATTTAAATTGGTGGTTTTGGTTACTAGAATCCACTAAAGCAAACGCGAATTGGCCGTTAACTGTAACCGTTAGTGTTTAGTAAGTTCTTTCCTTTAAAACCGGTTTTCAACAAATCTAGATGTAAATCTTTTCTGGCTTCATTTTAAGTTATCAATGCACTATCATATATTTATTAGGTAAAGCTGTGATTTACGAATAAAAAAAATCAGATTAAATAGAAATGGAGTGTATAAACAACCAATAGCATGCTAGCTGCTTGTTGTCGGCAAAGAGTTGTATAATTGTACGTAAAGTGGTCCGTGCGGCTACAGCAAGTGACCACAATAGAATAGCCAGGCGTATAGAACAGTGCCACTTAATTTAATAAAGAATTTTACAAAGGCCATGAAACTGGCGAGAATTGGAATGCTCGCTTTTTTTGATTCTATACAAAAGAAGACTATTCTGTTGAATTTTACTGTACACTGGGTTCATGGCCTCGTGACAAGCGTGATACAACAGGAATTCAAATGTGATTCTTCAGAAAATTTAACGCTGCCCGCTTCACTATCATCTCCACTCACCGCCAGTTACAGATGCAATCACCATGTGTGACTCTCCTGTAAGTTCCCGTTGCTCTGCTCGCCGCTAGTTACATAGCCTCTGCTCGCCGCTAGTTACATAGCCTCAGGATGCGCGGGATGCAATCAGCATGTAAATGTGGCTCTCACTCGTCTTGAAGCAAACATCGAATATTGATCGGTGCATTATACTAATCAGAGAATTTTAAATGTTGCCAACTGTGACCAGTTTGTTGTAGGGCTGCCTCGGGCTGACTGGATTGTAAAGTTAGCTTTCTTATATGCCGTGGATTTTATTTTATGAAGTTTTATTATTATCTTGCAGCTTCTGAATCTGATTTAAGTTCTAGTAAACATTATTATGTAGTAAGTAAAGTACTTCTTTTATAGGTACAAATACAGAGGCAAAAACATATCTCAATTTCCTTCCTCGCACAACCAAACCTAGCTAGTTTTAATACTTACCTAGGCAGTTTACCTAATAATGTACCTATTTTACTATTATAACTTTCGTATTTTGACGAATTCAGCATGTAAGCGGGTTAACTACGAACCTAGTTTGTGTTGGAAGAACACCAACGTTTCATCCCTTTACGAGGGAGTGGGGTTCGCGTCGCGCTCGTTCAGCGTCGAGCTGCATAGTTCACTATGCAGTTACAGCTTGAAGCAGTCATGATTGCTTCGCGTATGTACCTAGGCCCTAAGTTGCAAGTTCTCAAAGATCGGAATGCTAGCTTCTAATTCGATCTTAGAAACAGCATTGTCATTTAACGTGGCAATGCGGCAGCATTGCCACGTTAAATGGGCACTCTGCATTCTGGTTAAATGGGTTAAATGGCATTCTGGGCACTCTGCATTCTGGTGACGGCTTAGGTTTTAGGAAATTGTTTTGTGTGTATTTCAGTCCACGAATTAGCATTGTCATTCAACGTGGCAATGCTGCCGGCATTCTGGGCACTCTGCATTCTGGTGACGGCTTAGGTTTTAGGAAATTGTTTTGTGTGTATTTCGGTCTACAAATAAGCATTGTCATTCAACGTGGCAATGCTGCCGGCATTCTGGGCACTCTGCATTCTGGTGACGGCTTAGATTTTAATGAAATTATTATTTGTGTATACAGTGCACCGTAAAACAGGGTGAATAGAAATTGACGAAATACTGGAGCAGAACATTATTTTGCAGTGGTCAAATCCACGGACACAGAAAGTGAACAGTTACGGGCTAAGGATACTTCCACTGCTACAAGCCAGTTAATGTCTGGTGTATCGTCCATTTCTATTCACCCTGGAGTCTCTGTTCACCACGTTTTACCAGGTAAGCTATTTTGAGTTTATCTCTATTTGTTGCAATGGTATTGAAATAAACGTACATACATACATATCTCTATCTCTAGTGCATCTAGTTGTTCCATTTTAGGTAAATTCAAGGATAAGAATTCTCAGAGAACTCTAAGAGAGACATTAAACATATCACGTTTACCGCTTGATGATCAATCACCAGAACTTATTCAGCAAGTAGGCGACGTGCGCACGATTCCCCCATTGTATGGTAATGCGTCTTACGCATGCGCGCTGCGTCTACCTGCTCTACGATTTTAGGACGTGCGTTTTGGGATGTCTTTCTTGAAATAGACATCTATTTTTTAGTAGAGGACATGATTGGGTTACAAAGTTATAGACAAGAAAGAAGAGAGTTACCCATATGTTTAGAAGACTCAATTATTTGAATGTTTTTAAAAACTATAAAATGAAGGCAAATTACTTAATTATTTTCAAAAATTTTTAAGTATTGCGGGTCAAAATACTTATCCCTCGGCAATTAATTTTTATGAGACTATCCCGGGATAGTCCAATAAAAATTAATTGCCGAGGGAGTTCTTTTTTGTGGTAAAAATAGACCAATTCGTAGCACAGCAAGATATTTGTCAAATTGACAATAATTTAGAACATTATCATAGCTTATGAAGGGTTCGTGTCCACGGATCCCGGGATCAGATTAAATGAATTGTCCATGAGTGCCATCGAACCCTGTCTACAGCTGGCCGGAACCAGCCTCAGGTTTTCGCAGAAATAAACATGTTAAATGAGAGAGTGAGAGATTGAGATAATTTATTTATAGTCATACTAACATCTTAATAGTTATTCATAAAATAGTACGAAAGAAAAAAAATTAAGATAGGTAACAATACCATACAAAAAAATTGGTTGTGCGACGAATACTATGGGTACTTTTCCGATGTATTTTGAGCTGCTAAATCGATATTCGAAGTCAAAATTAACATTCTGTATAAAAAAAATTACGTAAACGAAGTGTTAGAAACGTGTAACCATTTTTTTTTTGTGTGGCTGTGTAAATTTTGTGAGTAAAATGGTCCCTACCTCAACATGTTACAGTATTAGACCATTTGATCAATACTGGGATGGTTTTCAGGCACACATCACACAAAAAAACACACTTCTGTTTAGTTAGCTAGCGAGTGTCCAATTATTATCATATGGGAGCCAATCCACCTAAAGGTATAACATAAATATCTTCACAAATAGGTTTTCCGCGGCTCATTTCTAAAACTAACCGCAAATTTGTGGTCACAGAGTTTAACACTGACTGCTAAGCGACTTTACACCACTGCTAATTTTGTTCACATGTTTATGGCTTACTACTGGGTCAGAGCTTTTTTCTTGTGTATGACTCACGGTTTTTAATATTAGAGAACAAGTTTTACGACTTTTGCAACTATTTCTTCTTTCACTTCTAATCCGAATATCAGCAGAGCTGCTAGACGAGGGATATTTAAGGCTTTAAGCGATAAGGCTGCCAATTCCATGGCCTTATATAGGATAAGTTTAATTATGTACTGAATTATTTATAAGGCTATGAAACAAAGCATTATGTATTTGCTTATACTAGACTCTAGAGGATAAATGCGGAAGATTGGATGTTTGAATGGATGGATGTTCGTTACACATTAGCGCACTTAAAAACAATTTCGTTAGGTTAATATTCAATATTTGAATATTTTGCACAGATGTACGTATGTAGTTTGTCAATTTTTATCCAGGAAATTTATAAAATCAAAGAGACTAGAGTTGTTTGACTATTCTCGTTTACTGGTTAATGATATTTGATGAAATTGGCCTTCTCATGCGTCCCCTTGAATTATAGTTTATAAAAATATAGATGAGCATCAGAATCAAATAAAAAAATTCTCAGCAAAGGTATTACATACCGCAACTACTTTCGTTCATGATAAAACAGCATAACTCTCTGAAATAAATTCCTGTGTGTCAGTAACATTATTACCTAGCACCGTTCACATAATGACCTTTGACACTTCCGCCACAGGCGTATCAGAACAGCTTGGCTACATTTGAACTCAAGAAGAACATCTGGTGATAAAGAGATACGAAGATTACTGGGTTCAGACCAGAAAACAGAATTTGGAGAGAATCTGTAGGATGAAAACCGTCAGCTGAACAGCATTGTCAAAAAAGCATAGACTACGCTGAATAAAAAAAACTTGGATCAAGGTGTCCATGTTTGGTTTGATTGACCACTCTTTTGAATAACTTTTTGGCAGACAGTTTGAATAGTCTTCAATGGAATATTGCTTTATAGTAAATGAAGTGGAATCGTAATAAAAAACTTCTTAATCGGGAGAGAATTTGAGACTTACCAGCAGTTTCAAATCCTCTCCCTCTTTCGCTGTCCACAAGAGAGAAACGCTGTTACGTTTTCTTTTGTTAGAGGTTTATTTAATTCAGATAATTATCAGAGTGCCTTATTCGCATTAGCCTGGCATTAGCGAATAAACGCTTAGTATAAATAAAAAAATACTTGAAATAAAATCACTAAATGAAGGAAACCAATGCTGTCAGCAGTGAATACTCATCATCATCATCAGCCCGTATACGTCCACAGCTGAACATAGGCCTCCCTCCAAGCGACGCCACGAATAGCGGTCCTTGAGCCGCCTCCATCCAACGACTGGATGAAGGCTCCTCTGCAAACTCTACCAGCTGTTCTTTATTCTCTATACCCACATAGGCACCGTGCGAAGGGTCACCACATACAGGCAGCCATGATAATAAATAAGTTTATTGTAGGAATGCGCAGTTTTGTTACAACTTGCGGTCTCTTCCTGATAGCTAGGCCTAGTCAAGCCCTTAAGGTCTTAAGTTATGACTAGACGGTAATAAAGGCCCAGGTTTTAGTGACTTTGTACTAGTAGGGGTAAGCTTAAGTTATTAGGAGAAGCCATTTGAGAAACCTCAGAGTTTAGCGGTACCAATGACTGCTTTCTATTGCCCACCGATAGTTATCAGTTGACGACCCCGTGGCGCGGTGGGCGAAGGTCCGCCTGCGACGCGGGAGGTTGCGGGTTCGTTTCCGCCTCGGGACAGGTATTAGTACGATCTGCAGATATTTGTTCCAGGTGTTTCTAGTACCCATAACACAAGCTCTGCTCTACTTGGGGCTAGATGATGCTGTGTGTGAATTGTCTAGCTTTATTTATTTATTATTATACATATTGTATATTGTGTGTATAGTGATGGTTAGTATGAGTAGTACGTAGGTAGAGGAAGGACAGCAGCTTCCTTCTGTAATTTTAACACCTTCACTGCGATTGCCGATCCGCCTGCCAAGCATGGATTATGGCAAAATCTCCCTTGCTTGGGGAAGGCATATCCGGCAGTGGATCTGATGGCCTTGATGACATCTTTATCAACATGGCTGAGGACTTGTTTGACACCTTTATCAAAATTAAGTATGGGTATTACCCTCAATATGATAAAAGCCAAAAATTATCATCAAGGGGAGTCCTGCGTCCATCGTTGGACTAGTATATAGGCTGAAGATGTATGTATGACTAGCTGCTGCCCGCGTCTTTGCCTGCGTTTTATCGGGATAAAAATAGCCTATATGTTATTCCAGGTCCCAAACTATACACATACCTACCAAATTTCAGCCTAATCGGTTCAGTAGTTTTTGCGTGAAAGAGTAAGAAATATCCATAAATCCATCCTTACAAACTTTGACGTTTATAATATTATATATAATATATACAGTATACTATAGTATATAGTAGGATAGGATAGGATAGCAATACTACTGTACCGATTAGGCTGTGGTAAGGGTATAGTTTGGGACCTGAAATAACATATAGGCTATTTTTTATCCCGTTAAAATGCGGGCGAAGACGCGGGCAGCCGCTAGATAGATAGATAGATAGAAAACTCTTTATTGTACCACACAACACAAAATATATAGAGAAGAAAAAGTTGACAACAATGAAGTACAAAGGGCGGCCTTATCGCTTTGAGCGATCTCTTCCAGGCAACCTTGGGATGGACTGGACATAAAAGAACAATAAAGACGGTGGCGTTAAGAGTTACTTATAAGAAATAAAAACAATAATAGTTACACCTACACTACGTACTATGCCGCTAGTATGTAATATATACATATGTATTTATTCGCCGTAGGAACACAAGGCACACTTGCTGAGTCTACCAGGTTAGTTATAATAATGATAGGTATTTATTGAGACAAAATCAAAGCAGGTTATTCCCTGAGGGCCCCCCGATCCCGCAGGGACCCGCGTCCCGGAGAGTCCCGATTGCGATAAATTTGATAAGATGTTCTTTAAGGTTTTGCCATAATATAGTGCGTAAGCCTCACACTGGGGATAATTTCTAAGAAATTTTAACAAGATCCCAAAATTTTTCGACTTCGACGGGACTTGAACCCGCCACCCTCCCTCAGTACGGGATGCGCTACCAATTGCGCCACGAGGTCATGTGACGCAGAATTCGAAAAACTCTGGGACTTTTGTTCTTTTGTTATTTTTTCTATTGTTTTCAACTTGTACCTACTGTTGACACAAAAAGTGCTGCAAAATAATCTTTATGTTTGCTGTAAATGGACTTATAACAGTTAACAATTAATATAAAAAACACAACGCAACTCAACAACTTTTCATTTTGATTTTGTATCACCAATTCAAAAAATGGTTACGAGATGGGAAGGAACCAATCTTATATCGTACGGTTGAAAAAAATTTTTTTTCGCTTTATCTCTATTTTATTAGCTAATATATTATAAGTATTATATAAATTGACTATGTAGGGTAAGTTTTTACTAATTCTTTTGACATGAAATTTTACTTATTACTAGCTGACCCGCCAAACGTTGTTTTGCCATAAACCCTTATCACTTAGTATGGAAAATAGATAGTAGCCGATTCTCAGACCTACTGAATACACATATAAAATTTGGTAAAAATCGGTAAAGCCGTTTCGGAGGAGTACGGTAACTAACATTGTGACATGGAAATTTTATATATACATAAGATTATCACCTTGAATTGTATACATTTTATTGTAATCAAGTATGACTAGTGTTATTGGAAAGGTATTTCTGTACTACCTCAATAAATAAATCACTGCACTTGTCAAAGGACATTAGACAAACTGACATGATTATTTTTATATTAACATGACATAAATAATTCATTGACATTATCATTTTAATATTTTATTGTAAGAATTTCGATTTTTTATTATGTTTATTGATTATATTATATTATATTATATTGTATTATATTATATTGTATTGTATTGTATTATATTATATTATTATATTATATTATTATTTATATTTTAATAATATAATTAGACATGAACTCTTTTGCAGTGCCCTTACAGGGTGCATGTATCTATTGACAAAAGCTAACTAGATCTAAGCTGTATAAATGTACATGTAAGCAAAATAAACGAAATAAATAAATCCCTCCGGACCGTGTCCACTTCCTAGCTTGTCCACTTCCTAACTTGTCCACTTCCTAACTTGACCACTTCCTAACTTGACCACTTCCAAAGTTGACCACCTTCTAAATTGTCTTGTTCTTTAAAATAAATACACTCACACTAATGTTGCTAAATCAAATTAATTTCCTATCCCAAGCACGTCTGAATTACCTATTACTTAACAATATATAATTAGAAACAAACGGACATACGTAGCTCATTTCATTCATTAAAAGCTATTTGGACAGCACGGAACGAGGGTACAGGCTGCATTGGTGTGAGCTGGATCAAAAGAAGATACATTTTGAAAACTATTTTCATTTATAGGATAATATAAATTTTCAAAAAGCAGCATGGCGGGTAATGTGAAGTTATATTGAAAACAGTATCTTCAAATTAAAATAATTATACATATTAGTTTTTTCATACCAGTTTCCTCGATGTGTGTACCTCCATGTGTAGAAAACAATATGATAATCACTACATAGTATAAAACAAAGTCGCTTCCCGCGCTTTGTCTGTCTGTCCCTATGTATGCCAACCCAACGGATTTGGATGCGGTTTTTGTTTATAGATAGAGTTCTTCAAGGGGAAGGTTTATATGTATAATTTAGTACCAGCATTGTACCCGTGCGAAGCCGAGGCGGGTCGCTAGTCTATTATAAAAAACCATGTAGTAAACATAGGTTTTCCCGCGGTGTAAAATTACACGTTTTCTTTCAGGCGTATATATATATATGTAGATAATACTTTATTGTACACTTAACATAGAAAAAATTTTCAAAATAATAATTAACGCATAAGCTACAATGGGCGTTCTTATCGCTCGAGCGATCTCTCCCAGACAACCTTGCAGTATATACAGTAATTTTCATTTTGAAACAACGGTGCTAAGTAAACAAAACGAAAATGACCCAGCTACTTTCATTTGTTTCGCCATAACGACTCACTCCAAATTAGAAAACTAAATGAAACCTGGAACTCATTTCCCCTTCACATCCAATCATCTCTATTCCCAAAACAATATGAGCTTTTTTGCACTGTACCGTATGATAAAATAAGGTTGTTCGAATTAAGCTGTGCATTAGAATAATTGCTATGGACACTTGCGATTAAAAATACATCATACGGTATATTAATTACTTTACAGAATATGACTGGAGTTTTGGACAAACTTTTGTTGTTTTACATTATTGTTGATGAATTATTCAAAAGAGTTGTCTTGTTTTTCTGCTGCATTTATGTTTTCCTAATGTCCGACGGTTCGCCTGCGAGACGACCTCTGTGACGCAGCGGGCGTAGGTCCACCTGCGACGCAGAAGGTTGCGGGTTCGATTCCTGCCTCAGGACAAATGTTTGTACGATCTGCAGATATTTGTTCCGGTTGTCTAGGTGTTTTCTATGTATACTAAATATATATTATGTCTATCTATGTTATGCATTATATTATGTATATCAGTTAACAAGTAGTCTTGGGGCTAGAAAATGCTATGTGAATTGTCCAGCATTATTAAATTTTGGCCGTGGGGCCGCGGCGTACGAATATCGACTCAACCCGTGGATGTCGTAAGAGCCGACTAAGGGAACCTACCAGTGGAAGGGCAGCAGCTTCTTTCTGGGTATTTTTAAACACCAACACTGCGATCACCAATCCGCCTGCCAAGCGTGGTGATTATGGCAAATCCCCCCCTACATGGGAGACCATCCACTCGATGGACCGACGACATTGTAGCGGTCGCAGGGAGTCGATGGATGGAGGCGGCTCAGGACCGTTATTTATAGCGTCGTATGGGGGAGGCATATGTCCAGCAGTGGACGTGTATGGGCTGATATGATGATGATATAAAACATAGGCTACTTTATCCCGGAAAAAAACATTCGAAGCCGCTAGCTGAAGCTAGTAGGTACTATTTCATAAGTTTAGTTAAGAATAATTTATAATATCTCGCAATTAGGTGTCGGAGTCCCGAGATGGTACTAAAAAGCCGGTCACGCCATCTCAAAACTATGCTGCTCGCTCTAGGCGTAGTTACAGGTTTAGACTTAGCTCCAGGTGAATAAGAACATGCAATTCAGCTAAATCGAATGACAAAAATCTCATTTAAAATCTTAGTAATTCCAGCGCACACTGGTTTGCGAGGAATTGCGAAATCCATGAATACCTAGAAATGCCGACCATAAGGGAAGAAGTAAATAACTACAGTAAAAAGTACAAAGTAAGACTAGACAACCACAGCAACACATTGGCTTAAGACCTACTTCAAGACAAGGATCACATTATACGCCTCAAGAGATGGCATATTCTAAACCTTGACCAAAGGAACTAAAGTGTCGCAACATTAAGATGGTACTATTCACTGGAATTGCAACTAAATATTCCATCCAAGACCACATCTAATTATGGCTGAACAGTCGATGGTAGATAAAAAGGAAGCAAAAAAAACTTAGTAATATATTCCCATCACCACGGGTATTATTGTATCTGCGATCTAAGTACAATATTATACGTAGAAGCTTCCATTTCAATACGTTGCGCCCTTGAGGTGGTGAAGTTTAGTTCTTCTTCTTCTTCCTGACCTTATCCCACACTAGGTGGGGTCGGCACAACATGTATTTTTCTTCGACTCTCCTCTGTCATCTCTGTAACCTTCACCTAGTAAAGTTCAGTTAATAAGTCTTAATGCAGTTATACAGCGAATGAACTTTACTGCTTATACATAACTTCCTTGTGCGTGTGGACTAAGCTATGATGATGTGATTTGATATAATAATATGATGCCTTCTTCCACTAGTGGACAAAAAATTGTAGTGAAGAGAATATCAATAACACCTTATTTCTTATTTGATAATAATAACTATGTTTATAGTATAAAATTTGACTTGTCTAAGTGCTTATTTTGTAAGCCTAAAGAAATAAAGTTATTGATTCTGATTCTGATGATGCGTGGTGATATGATGCGTGGTGATATGATAATGTGATATGATCGAGTAATATTTCCGCCGCTCATTGGTTGCAATGAGTGGGACCACGAGTAATAGTGGCGCAAAGTTGGTGGGATCACAAGTCAGAAGTAATTTTTTCAAGATTTTGTTGTGGGGTAGATATAATTACAAACTATCTTTTGTATTCCTATCTGCCACCATTTGGCTCTCGTGGGGGCCGATAGCTAATAAATGTTACCGTTTGCCACTACATAGGTTGATAGTGGGAGCAGACTGTAATACATTCTGCCCCCACTATGGTCAACCCACCCCTGCGGGGGCCGATAGCCATAAGTGTTACCGTCTGCCACTGCGTGGGGGCCGTTTGTGGGGGCAGACGGTAATAAATCAATTCTGAAAACGCGAAGATAAAGAACCAATCATCGTGGAAATAGTTTGAATGGGATCAGTCAGTCAGTAGGTTGATGATGAAATTGAGCCAGTTTACTAGAACTCTAAAATCACTTAAATTAGGTACCTAATTGTATGCTTAAAATTGTGAAAGTGTAAATGTACTTTATGTAAGTTAGTTAATAATTAGGTAATACTCCAAGGGGATACCCCCCTTATTATTGTTATAAAATATTTGAAGTTCTTTGCTCTGCCTGTCTTGTTCATATTGATTCTCTGTATGCACATAAGTTGTTAAATAGTCAAGTTATAGATCTATATCATTAAAATTTGGTGTATTTTATGTTTTGTGCATCTCAATAAATAAAGTAAAATAAAAGTGGGTCGTAAACACCGGGCAGTAGATTCGTTAACCATTTTTACGGTTCTCCATTTGATCCTAAACTCCCATTATCCACATAGCTAGTAAACGATAATTTATGTTATCTCAATGACACCCGAAGCAATATCGCAATTAGGTGTCGGAGACCCGAGGTGGTGCAAAAAGGCCGGTCACGCCATCTCACAACTATGCTGCTCGCTCTAGGTGTGGATACAGGTTTAGAAAATAAAAAATCTAAAGTTTAACTCCAGATGAATATAATCTTCTAATTCATCAGCATCATCATGAGCTTACTTTAGTCTACTGCTGGACATGGCCCTTCTCTAATGAGTCTTCAGCTTGATCAATTAAATCTAATGACAACTCTAGTAAAAACTTTAGCAATATCATACCGTCACCCTGGCCATAGATTTTATAATATTATACTATCCTGGCAAACAAAAATTAATAAGAAGTATAGCTTCTTAATACATTGAGTGCCGATGAGGCACATCATGAATATCAGCTTGCAGGTCTCAGCGGCGCCGCGAGGCGCGCGCCCAACCGCAAAACTAAGGTTGAGTAGTGCCGCGTCAATAACTAATTTCTGTTCTCCATTTGACCAACAAGTCCCAATCAAAACAGCAAGAGTGCAACCATAAAGGAGATGGGTAGACGTTGTATTGTATTGACTAAATAACTTAACCACCGCACATAAGGAAACAATTTGCCATTGCAAAATGTTTACAAAACGTTGGTGTTCTTCCAACACAAACTAGGTTCGTAGTTAATCCGCTTACATTCATTAATATAATTAATCTACGCAATGTTTGGCGATGCGATGCCATTATTGTCTATTCTACCATAGAGAACAATCCCCGTGCAAGTGGGGCAGGTATAAGATGAATGCTTCCATGCATAAGTTCCTTTGGCCTTGTTAGCTCTACTTTCTTGACATCTTCAATAACTGTTCCATGAGGAAAGGCTCATTTATATTACCTCGATGACACCCGATACAGTATCGCAATAGGTGTCAAAGCCCCGAAGTGGTACAAAAAGGCTGGTCACGCCATCTCGCCACTATGCTACTCGCTCTAGGCGTGGTAAGGTGATTAATTGTGCTTGGACATACATTGTTGGGATTGTTGTGCACTGCGAAAGATGCTTCTTTTACTTGTACAGGGTGGCTTTTTGAGGAGTGAGTGTAGGTATGGCCAAATCGTAAATTATGACAAATAGAGGAAAGTCGTCTGAGGAGTCACATCGATTTATGAGAAAACACAAACTGTATAATTATGAGTTATTCCCAACGTCTCGCGTGAGACGTGTTCAGTCGCAAGGTCTCACGAAAAGTGTTCCCAACTACTCACGTGAGACGTTGCCTACCCGCAGCGTCTCACGAAAACAGCGCTTCTTATTACAATCTTCAGCATCTATTGATCATGTTTGCCATTAGCAATAAATGTGTTAAGCTACCTCTAGATTGTTTGCAACAGTCTGCAGTTATCTCAACTGTTTTAACTGCAAATTTTAGTGCGGAATTGGTTTTTATTTTTGTGTTGATATGTTTTGGTTTTATAAAGTTCTTTTATAAAAGATAGGATTTACTTTTATATGACAGCTGTCAAAATGACAGTTACCGTCAATAGTGACAGTAATAGTCTGAACCAAGTATGAAAAAATCTTTTTGAAATAATTTTCTTAGATTATCTAAAAAAAAAACATATTTTTTTAAGAAATTAGTAATGTTAAAACTTTTTAATCTTTCCCGATTGGTAAACATGGTAGGTATTGGTGGACAGACGCGATAAATGTCTTTAATAAATTAGTTAAGTTGTTAACAACTGAGATAAATGTATGTACATATTTTATCCCTCGGTGGTTAACAATCCGAAATCCCGCCTCGCCTTACTCCTTTATCTTATCGCAATCACATGGAAGCTCATTAGACGACAACGATGACTTATGTGGTTATGTGACACTGCCTTTAAATTGGCATGGCTACTGTACAAGGTGTACCGGAGTCTGTCACCATTTGTAATGGCGGAAACACAAGTGCATGCTATCGTAAAGATACAGTCGAATTATTATATAAATGTTTTTAAGTAACGTTGGTAACCTTAATTAAAAATCAAAGGTAGAAAGGTAACTCTATATATGGTAAGATTTACCAGACTTTTATATGGTTTTTGTTATTATAGTGCTTATGCCCGCACTTGGGGTAATCCTAAAGAATTTCATAATATCCCAAAAATTTACGACTCCTGTGTGCTAATGCACACGATTAGCATTAGATTAGCAACAGCGATAGCTCTCGTCAAACGATCTAAATGTAACTTTAGACTTTAAGCAGGATTAGATAACTTCAATGTTCCCCTATAGGTGGAGCTAACGGCGCTATGGTCCGTAAGTCCCAAAGATTTTCGACGGGTCGGGTACTTGCCTCCATGGCGCAGTTGGATAGCGCATCCCCGTATTCAGGGGAAGGTCGCGGGTTCAAGTCCCGCCGGTGTCCTAAATTTTTGGGATATTATTAAATTCTTTAGACTTTTATATAATCATCATCATCAGTTTATAAGTACTACTTCTATACCTTCTGGACATAAGCCTCCCCAAATGAGCGCTAGATCACTAGCACCCTGTATTTACCTTGACGAATTCAGCATCTGTCTACAGTCATGTGCAGGTCATCATTCCACCTGGCTGGAGGGAGTTCTACAGTACGTTTGCCGAGTAGCGGTCTCCATCTCAAGTTGCAAGTTGTAATCTTTATTATGACCACGTTGTTCTGATACACCCTATAACCACCGACTTATTATGCCTCAGGTATTTTTAACCTTTGACGCGCATTGAGAAATCATTAGTAATTGTGTTTATGCCTAATTATGGAGCCCCATGGTTTATGCAATAGGTTAAATATGAAGAGGTCACTAACTTGTTAACATTGAGGTTAATTTTATTATAATTATACATATATTTTATATGACATCATCATCATCATCATCATCAGCACATACACGTCCACTGCTGGACATAGGCCTCCCCCGTACGACGCCACAAATAGCGGTCCTGAGCCGCCTCCATCGATCGACTCCCTGCGACCGCTACGATGTCGTCGGTCCATGTCCGAGTGGATGGTCTCCCATGTAGGGGGGGATTTGCCATAATCACCACGCTTGGCAGGCGGATTGGTGATCGCAGTGTTGGTGTTTAAAAATACTCAGAAGGAAGCTGCTGCCCTTCCTCTGGTAGGTTCCCTTAGTCGGCTTTTATGACATCCACGGGTTGAGTTAGAGGGGTCGATATTCGTAAGCCGCGACCCCACGGCCATGTCATACAGATAACTAATGCAAATTAATTTTAAAAAATGCAAAATCTGTAAAGACAATAGAATCGTGGCGCTCTGGCCGATAGATAGACAGTTCTTTATTGCACACTTATAAGTAAAAAACAAAAATACAAAAAACAACTTTAAAACTAAGTTACAAGTGGTGGTCTTATCGCTCGAGAGCGATCTCTACCAGACAACCGTGTTATTAAAAAGTCCTGTAATAAATATTATTCTTTCATCATTTTAATAATTATTCTTTAATTTAAATAAATTATATTGCATAGTTTTAAATTCAGCGGGTAAGTTATTATAAAAATCAATCGACCAAGGACCAAAAATCGATAGTTCAATAAGTAATAACTATATATTTCCGTTTCCTCTAATGGATGATCTTGGAAGAGCACCGACAATGCAGTATAATTGGCGCTTTCTATAGGCCATTGGTTTTGTCGTAGAAATAATAGTCTGCCCTTTCACATTTGCCCTCAAGGGTTCCTGTCATCATAAAATTATGGGAGAGTAGCTTCTTCCCTCGGTTTCTCTTATCATCATCAACAGGCTCGAGATTAATATGTTTATTTCAGATTCAGATTCCGTGCATCGACAACGTTTGTCGATATTTTTGACAAGATTCCGTCTTTCGCAATAACGTTTGTCGATATTTTTGTCAAGATTCCGTCCTTCGCGATAACGTTTGTCGATATTTTTGTCAAGATACCGTCCTTCGCAATAACGTTTGTCGATATTTTTGTCAAGATTCCGTCCTTCGCGATAACGTTTGTCGATATTTTTTGCGAGCTTCCGTCTTTCGCGATGACGTTTGTCGATATTTTTTGCGAGCTTCCGTCTTTCGCGATGACGTTTGTCGATATTTTTGTCGAAATTCCGTGTATCGAGATAATGTTTGTCGAGATGCCGTAGTACACCCTAATAATTTTATTTTATTTATTTCTGATAACATAAGATTAATAAATTAATTTAGACAATATTATAAACAACGTTTAAATGATATTAGATTTAAAATTACACTTAAAATCTAAATTAAAATTAGTAGTGCTTTGTGCCGAGGATAATCATCCAGGGAAGTAGTTTGCCTCATTGATCATCCTCTGCACAAGGCACCTCTAGAGCGGAGATATGACGCATTCCGCCACGGTCTTGAGGATGCTGTTTCGGCTGCCCCTTAATCTGCTCATCAGGGACGCAGTCTACTTATTTATTATGATATATATATTAGATAGATAGTTTATTTGGTTCACAAACATAGACATTATAGTATGAGTTATAATCATATATATAAAGTATGTTTTATTGCTTTGAATTAAGCATATAGAGTTATAAAATAGCAAAATCTATACGTTAAATTCTACTAAAATATTTTAGTTATATTATGGTTTCTTTGTAGTTTTATTAAGTTTCTTGACGTAATTTACGTTAATTTAGAAATACATAGAATATGCAATACGAAACGGAGTGTGGGAAGACTCGATGGACCGACCACATCGTAGCGGTCGCAGGGAGTCGTTGGATGGAGGCGGCTCAGGACCGCTATTCGTGGCGTTTGGGGGAGGCCGATGTTCAGCAGTGGACGTGTGACGTGGACGGGCTGATGATGATGATGATAGGTTATAGCTCTATTCTCAACTTGGTAATGAGTTCCATTTGCCACATCAATCAGAGCCATCACCAGGAAACCGGCACTGGACAAAACCTGACATTCCTCGTCACGAGCCCGTAATTACGCCTTTTATCATAAAATATTTCTCAATTACCAAGTCTAATAGCTGTTAAGGTGTTGTTTTGAGAAATGAGAAGTGAACTTTTTTATGGAATCGAAGGAATAATAAGATGTGTAAAGTAGGTAATTATATCAGTTAATTACGTTGTGATATCGGCATGTAATGTCCAATGTGGCGCGGCGGGCGAAAGTCCGCCTGGGACGAAGAAGGTTGCACTTTACAGGGCACTGGATATCTGTAAAAATTTGATGAAATTTGCAATTATTCTTGAACTTACGTATTTGTACACCGATGCGATGCAACGCGAAACGGAGTGTTGGTGGACCATACACTCGATGGACCGACGACATTGTAGCTGTCGCAGGGAGTGTAGCAGTGCTGTTCGCAACTGCTAATTGTGACGTGTCCAAGAGTCCTGTAAGGTCTAATAGAAATAAAGAACTTTGATATTTGTTGACTATGTCCAGCCGTGAACGTAATGATGATTTCACCTACTTGCACTTAGTCATACTTCTATGAAAAATGCTGGCTTCACAAACAACATCTAAGCTACATCAGAAACCATTTCAATAAACCATTTTTTAACATTTTTCACAAGGTTTCAAGTTTTAATGCTCACATGCTCGTACCTACCTACAAAATCTATTTCGTTCCATTTATTTCCACCGTAGGTATTTCATAATATACACTTGATGTCGTTAATTTCTAAATTAAAATATGACTCCTATTACATTAATACACAATTTATAATCAAAACAGGAAAAAGGAAGTTATATACTATCCCATAAGGGATTATATACAGAAAGAAAACAGACAGACAGTCAAATATTTGCACTACACTAAAATTAAAAATTTGTAAGAGTTGGCTGTAAAAGGGATGTACGTATGTATTACGTTGTGTTGCACTTTTATCAAAACCCCACCTTACAGAAAACGTTCTATTAATCTGATCTGGCGCAGTAACTCATAATAAAAACTGGATAATTCATTTAATAGCTAAGGTCTATTGGTAAGTAATCATTTTTATACAATGGGTCCAAAGTTGACGCTAGGGCGATAGATCACTTGTTACTTTGACAGCTAAATTACAGGAGAAAAAACAGCTAAATGGAATGTAGGTGCTGCAATTGGTCATTGACAGCTATCTGTGTGACAGCCAGATTGTTTTGGTTTAAATTGGCGTGGATATTGGTCTCTGAATCAAGATAGACAAGTGAATATAAACTTTTTGCCTCCGGTCTAAAATGTGGAATGTACGGATCGCTTCTAACGTGTAAAACGATTTTCTTGCTGTCGTTACTATAACAGATTTGATAAAGTTTTGAGAATTTCGCCTAAGCCCTTTAAAAGTTTAATCTGATAAGGTGTTGTAACTTTTACTGACCTATAACATACTAACTTACTGAAATAAATAAATAATGCTGGATACTTCACTTGGTGCTAGAGCACCAAGTTAAGCAGAGCTCTCGTGTTACAGGGTGGCTTTTTGAGATGTTAAAAATGAGAAGATTTCTTTTTCAAAACAATTAATTTATATTATATTAGTAGTAAGGATGGGAGTTATTGGATATTTTGGCTACCGGTTATTAGTTGGGTATTTTGTTTCAATACCGCTAGTACCAACTGGTGGTACCCAATAACGTTACAATACAAGGACAGGTATAAAGTACCTGTCCTGATTTCTACCCAATATATTTCTAACCGATTTGGTTAGAAATACCAAATACTTGTTGCAGCTACATAACTTTACGGGTGAACGGTTCGCTAGTACCTATGCGTAGATGATCGTTAGGTAAGTATGTTATAGGTATTGAAGCGTTGGGTAGTTATGGCTCACGGTCGGTTAGGCGCGATGCTCGCTTTGCATAGTTATTCCGCGGCGGATAGGTATTCATATAGCGGTATGCGGATTTTACAATAGCGTTAGATATTTTAGGACTATGCTAACAGGTACTGAGATAGTTATTGAATACCGGACTCATCTTTAAATATTAGTGAAGGAGTATCGACTTTATCTGAAAAAGAATCTTTTAAAAAAATGCTGGACAATCCTCTTTGACTTTGACGTATGTTAACAGAAGAAAACAATTACGAAAACTTAAAATGTTATGAGAGCTATATGAATAAGGCGGTAGTTTCGTTTACAAAAACTACCGCAAAACTCATACCAATAGTACAGATATCTATTTGCACGTGAGCTTCACTTATATAATCATTGTTATTGTTGTAGAACGACAATGCAACAAAGTTGCAATACGCCCAGAGGCTGATTGTCGCGTGTCCAATCCTCATATAATAATTAGTTTTAATTTACTTACAGTTTTTGAACGATTGTTTAGAGTAGCAGGTACTACCCTACGTATAAATTTAGGAAACGCAATTGGACACGCGACAATAAGCTAATAATAATCGATTTTGAGAAAATTAAGGTCAACCCAGTTATGTATTGTACATAACTGGGTTGACCTTGATTTTCTCAATGCACAATAAACAAAAATTTCAAAACACTTCAATAAATCCGTCCACTATTGAGCACTGGCCTTCCCTTGATGCCTCATTTATGCCACCTGGAGCAAGTTTGACCCACTTTGTAGGTCAAAGTTCTGGATACCTTTGACCACCTTGACCTACAAATGGGTCTTTAGTAACTATAATACATTGTCCAGTTCTCAGAATTCCTCGGTCAACCGCGAGGCCTCTGCTTCGCTGTGGAGACTCCGCAGGACGGTGCCCGAGCCCACTATGTCTTCATTCAGGCAACGCTTATACCCAGTACTTCAGTTCTATACAGAAGTACAATACAACACAAAACCCTTTATTGTACACCACAATTTTAATAAAAAACATAGATACTGGGGTACTACTGTCCCAGTAGTTCTGTCTATCGAAAACCCACCACAATAATATCATTTGAGGTATATAATTTGAAATTTCTGACGTGTCCAAGAGTAAAATGTAACTAAAGGAAATAGAGCACACTTTGAAATTTTGGCGTTTCGATATAAAAAAGCTCGTCCTAAAAATGCTTGTCTTATTTAACGATTCTAACGTTGACTGTACTTACGGTATCTTTGTAGGTACGACATGAATACCTGAGTAATACAGCTGCAGTCATTCCATACATTTTAATGTTGGCAGTATCTACCCATTTAAAACACTCGTGCATTCAAAAATAGCACCGCATCTTCAATACAAAGATCTGGCACCCAATTTGCACTAGACATGACAAATGTATGTATTACCTCCTACTGAATTAATCGCTACTATGTTACCAATACTGCCAACACACCCACTCCAACTAAAAACTAACATTGCAAATACTTTGAACTCTATGTTTCTAGCTATAAGGAAGTCAGTTATGTTGCTGAAGTGATTGAGTATTTTAGTTGGAACGCTAGGATACCTAACGATCTATTTTGTACTTATTTCAAGCGGCATTATTTATTGGGAATTTGGAATACTTGTTAAGCTTAAAGGCCAACAGCTCAAAATTACTGTCCATGTAAAATTTATTATGCAGAAAAATATCATGAGTAAGGATTATAATAATTTATACACAATATTACCAAATTAAACATTATATTACTACAGACTGAAGAACATTATAAATATAGAAAAATAATCTACATTCAGAACACTAAAACTAAAAGAAATAAATAGCCTAATATTAGTAGACAGAACATTATGGAGTGACAAATATCTACAAACAGAACTCCTTATTTGTATCGGACATGCTCTTGGCAAACTTATTCGACAATCTAATTACTAATAGAACGCAAAGAGTTTTATTGCCCAATGAATCTTTGTCAATCAAACAGTAATGCTTAGAATTAATTACAGCGTAGACTTTCCAAAAATCGGTGGTTTTAAAGCAATACAAAGAAAATCAAATGACTCAGAAACATTAGTACGAAGTATCATAAATTTCAAACATTCAAATTAAGAACGTTATAGTTAAATTTTGAACGACAACCATTTGCAACATTGTCGATAAGACGAACAATGTTGCCAGCTAACCGATCAAGAAGGATGCTTGACGTTCCAACACAAAGTTAAATCCATAATTTTTCAATCAACCTCTTTGCTGCAAAAAAGAGAAAACCTTATTAGCATTATTGAATAAACGAGCCGTATTTAGCGTTACCAGTGGCAACATTGTGTTAAAAAAGATTAAAAAAAATTATATAAAAGGAAGGTAATGCATTAAAAGCAATCGATTTGAACGGTACAAATTACTATAATTATTCATTGAAATTGTAAGGCTTGTAAAGCGAATGAAACGATCATTTACCTGTTAAAGATCGAAAAAGTATATAAATAAGTAATGTATTTATAATGGGCGTGATCTGTTTTAAATATTAACTGCATTGGGTTTAATGGATAAATTAATATACATTGGAGATTTGAAATTTTTCGTAAAAAGATTTACCAACAAAAGGTTGGTAAATTGCCTCTTGAGAAATCTTCCATAACTGTCGATTCTTAACACAGAAACGAAATAACAATAAATGTAGATAAGTATTGAGTTACAATCTGTTGAAGAAATAGGTTAAACAAATCATATTAACGGAAGACCAGCGCTATGGTATGATCTGCTCTACTATATCACATGCTGACCTGAGAGGAGACCGATTTTGTCAGTTTTTCTTTTTATTTATGTTTTTTAAAGTTCATTTTCGTGTCTCTGTTTTGGCACAATAAGAATCTTTTTACTTTTACATACTTATGTATGTCTCTTCGAAAATCTTTGTTAAATCCAAAAGTAGTTTAGTTTTTATTATTAATTCGATATTTTTCATATCTCTGATTTGATGACAATATAGAAGACCCAAAATGTGAATTAATCTCACAAATGTAACAAACAAAATGGCCGATTCCCTGTAATTGAACGCAGCAACATCAATTAGAGCAATTGACGCTTAAAATAGCAGAATTAAAACACTGGCATCAAAAATAGTGTTAATCAATCTCAATTGAGAGCTAGCTTATCAACATGCACTTCCTGCAATTGTTTTAATCTAAAATCAGCCCAGCTTCGGTAAAACAGCTCTAACACTCCATACTTTGTTTAGGTACCTACGAGTACCAACATTTTGTTTGTTGTTTTGTTTGTTGACTTTGTTTCTTAAGCCAGGTACTGACTGGGGTTACGAGGCGTAATGTAATGTCATGCAACATGCAACACAGCGTGCGTTCGTGCAGTCATCATCAGCTCGTATACGGCATCGTATTATCACTTACCATCAGTACGCCTACTCGTAAAAACGAAACCGATATTGCTGATTCGTTTTTGTGCAAGCTCTATCTTTATATAAGAGTCGGTTTTGCACGACAACGAATCAGAAACTTCGTTATTTGATTTCAGAGTAACCCCCCAGGTGAGATAGCGGACGTAAAATATTATATAGCGCGGCTATAAAATTAATAAAAGAAGAATAATATTATAATACTAGTGTGATTGTCTTATCTTCTACTCAAAATATATATCAGCTGCTTTCTTACTATGTATAAATGCTTGATCCCTTGTCAGTTTGCGTCTGATCACTTATCTGTTATTAGACTGACAGACTATTTAATATTGCTGACGGTATAATAATTTTATTGTTTTAAAAAAAAAACTGACTGTTAATTCATTGATAATTAAGGCCTTACGCTGTTTTTTTTAGTTTATCGGTCTAAATACTTACCTACAAGCATAAATTTGTAGAACCATCTCGAGATTCTTTTCTATACAAAAGCAAAAGAATCATACAAAACGGTCCAGAATTGACGATGTAATCGAATAACATAAATACTTAAAAAAACTCACAGAAGCACATAGAATAGAACCTCTTTCTTTTTTGTAGAAGTTGCACAAATATATTCTAAAAATATCATTATGATACTATATATCCGGGAAACTTTCACTGTATCTCAAGTGTCAAGAGAAATTTCTATAAGTTCCTGAACGACAAGCAACCAATTCAGAGATCATTAATACATTGGCCACAAAGTAAACTCGTCACGAAAAAAGTATGTGTAAATTTGCCACAACCCTATTTTATTAATTATATTGTAAACTAGCTGCAGCCCGCGATTTCACCCGCGTTTTATCGTGATAAAAATAGCCTATATGTTATTCCAGGTCCCAAACTATACTTATACTAAATTTCATCCCTTTCAGTTCAGTAGTTTTTGCGTGAAAGAGTAATAAATATCCATACAACCATCCATGTGTTACTTTTATTGCACATACCCTGTACATATACATAACAAAATATAACACAAATCGATGAAGCTCCTGTTGCCCGGACTCTTTAAGAGTTCGGTGTTCTCAGTGGCACAACTCACAAACAATTGCACACTACACAAGCACAACACATACACACATTACACTCACAGTGTCTCCTTTTGCCCGGACTCTTAAGAGACCGGTGTCCTCAGAAGCACTAGTCATAAACACACGCACATACTACACAACAAACACGCATACACACACACCAATGGTGTCTCCTGTTGCCCAGACTCTTAAGAGACTGGTGTCCTCAGGAGACCCATTACTTCCGGTATATTCTCATACTAAAACACACTAAAATATAATGTTAAGTTAGCATAAATCTTTATCAATAAGCGTATATTTATACGTATATTATACATACATATACTGTTAATTTTATATAGTTTTGCTTAGAGTATATATAGACATACGTAAGTTTAAGCTTTTGTACAAATATTTTATATTTATAGTTTGAATTGTTATAATGTATAAGAACCTAGTATTATTCTATATTCATCTCTTATTGTTATGTTGTAGGTATTTTTGCACCTCTAGAGGGTCGTGACGTGATTCGTTTGGTTCCCGCTGAAAACCAGCGTTGGGTGCATACATCAGTGTGTATCCAGCACAATGCTGAGCGGAGCCACATTTTGCCTTGCGCTCTCCTACGCACAAAATCAAAACCACTAAACCTTGTATTAAATATTTTAGAGTTATTTTGTAGTAGTTCGTAAGGTAAATAAAAATATTTCATTCAATCATTCATCCTTACAAACTTTGACATTTATAATATTAGTAGGAGGACAGGATTCGTCACATAGCTTTTTTCCGTAGAGACAGCAGAAAAATCAAACAATAAGTAGGATAAAACAAAACAAACAAATAAATGCTTTCACACTCATGTTAAAAATAAAAATAACAGGAATTTCAGACTTAAATTTTATGGATTGAACCAGCTACTCTATCACTTAGCTCTACAATATTCCTCTAAAGGCAACCGAGCAAATTTGACCCCTATCCCATACCCCGACAGTTCAAATCAAGCTGCAACATCTCGACACAAATAACCTTGGTGTTACCAACTACAATCATCAGTGTTTTATATAATGTGTCGGACGAATAATAATTATGGCCTAAATAACGATTGCATACTTTGCATAGTAATTATCATGACTTGGCAATGTGCTTGTAACACTCTTTGCACTGATTTTTATCAATGGTGCATTTATCATTTCAATGCTGTTATTTCAACGCCTTTTTACACGTTTATTCTTTAGTGTGCTCGTAAATAAAATTTCTTTAAATTTGACAATATATTTGCTAACATCCTGCTATAAGGTGAATGTTTGTGCCGTTGTAAAGATATTAGTGCTAAGATTACTAAGTTCAATAACTTGTACTAAGACAAGCCAAAACTACTGAATGTATCGGGCTGAAATTTTGCACATATACAGTTCTAGGATCTGGAATAATAGGGTACGAAGAGGGAAGGCGCAAGCAGAAGCATTTTAAAAATAAGAAAACTAGAAAAATCTATCTATCAAATTATAAATGTCAAAGTTTGTAAGAATGGATGGATGAATGCGTAGATGTTTGTTCCTCTTTCACGTAAAAACTACTGAACTGATTGGAACTGAAATTTGGTATGGGTATAGTTTGGGACCTGGAATAACATATAGTCTATTTTTATCCCGATAAAATGCGGCCGAAGGCGCGGGCAGCAGCTAGTAAAAAAACTATCTTAATCTCAATATATAGTCATTTGGTAAGGCAGCAGGAGCGGTCGATTTTTGCCATATTGCAATTTTCCTTTGCTTTGAAAGCTGTTAAAAACCGAGTCCAGCTATCAACAAATATCCTTCTAGAAATGGCCTATGAGAAATGATTTTTTTGTATTGTATTTATTTATTCCACCGCAGGTACACATGTTATTCCGTAGGTACACATGTTACTCCGTAGGTACACATGTTACTCCGTAGGTACACATGTTACACTTGATGTCGTTAATTCTAGTTATACTATATTATTGGCACATAAAGTTTTCTCATAGGAAATATCACCGGGACCGGTAAGTACTTAGTGTTGGGCAAACCTCAGTCCAATGACGTCTTGGGGACTATTGCGTCTACTATAGCATCAATATATGCTCACGGTGGATTTCAGGTATATCCAGTGACACCTACACGGACCACCCAGCACTCCGATATGTCAATAAATATCCCAATCTGTGAAGAAACCATTCTCTCTATCGCCACGGGAAGGTAATGCTTTCAAGCAGTGGCCATTAAGCCACACAATGTAGTCTGCTTTATACCCTTCGATTTTTATGACGGAGGAAATCTTCTGCACAATAATACTTTACCTATAGTAGACTAGCTGCTACCCGCGCCTTCGCCCGCATTTTATCTGGATAAAAAATAGCGTATATGTTAATCCAGGTCTCAAACTATACCCATACCAAATTTCACCAGCCTAATGGCTTCAGTAGTTTTTGTGTGAAAGAGTAACAAATATCCATACATCCATCCATCCATACAAACTTTGACATTTATAAATATTAGTAGGATAGGACAGTAGGATAAAAAGTAGGATTTTCACCTAAATGAAAATACTTAATTTGATCTTGTCAGTAATGCTTTATTGATACGTATATTTTATGTAGTCGTATGTAGCCAAAACAAACAGTCACCTTTATTCCTCAACTAGCTGCTGCCCGCGCCTTCGTCCGCGTTTTATCGGGACAAAAAATAGCCTATGTGTTATTCCAGGTCCCAAACTATACCCATACTAAATTTCAGCCCAATCGGTTCAAAAGTTTTTGCGTGAAACAGTAACAAATATCCATACATCCATACGTCCATACCTCCATCCATACAAACTTGGAAATTAATAATATTAGTAGGATAGTAGGATAGATCATCTAGAAAGAAGAAAGAAAGAAAATAAATTTATTTGGCCATAGCGTAACCATATTTATTATATAAATTAAATTAATTCTATGATTTTTTTTCCTTTTATGTGTGTGTGTGTATTATAAACTTTATAATATTCGACACCTATGGATGTAATTGTCTGAATTAAGAAACATTTTATTTGATTACAAACTGGCCCGGGGATTTTAGAAAATTCCTTTGTTTTACGTAATAAAACGATAAAATAGATGGCGGCGTTAGTTTGGATAAGGGAACCGCCTTAAGTAGGTACCTATACCAACAGTCCAATTGAGACCCAAGTGAAGCCAAAGAACCGAACACAGTCAGTCAAATGAGTCAATTCTTCCAAGCAAGTGTACACAGCTCAATAAGCAATTGCTCACTTTGGGCTATAAATGGATTTAGTAAGGTCACACGACACGCTGCTATTACGAAGATTAAGAACAAGCGGCGGCGGGTCATTTTATTATAGGGGCCAGAATTGCCTTAACTAAGAGACAGGCCCGTATCATTAAGAAATCCCAGTGGACGATTTGTCTTGAGTGTTTTACGTGGAGCCATTTAGCTCGTAAAGAACTACATCACGCACACGTGGGCAACGGGACGTTTGAAAGATTTCTTCCTTAGACGACGTTATATTTATTTATATAACGTCATCGTCTATGGAAGAAAAGACGTCCTATAAGATTTCTCAGACTTTTCTGTAGGGTTGTTGATATGGTTGTTGTTTAAAAAAAAATTGCAGCATATTTTCATTTGCCACATAAAAACTCAAATGGTTAAATAAAAATAGTAGGTAAATAATTATCACAATATTAAATCAAACTAACCTGTATATCACGAAAGCGAATACCCAAATAAGTATTCACTGGATGGATTTATCTCATTTTGTCACGACAAAGCTAATGAACACTTGTGGCTGAAATTTTGTGTTCATCCGAAACAACATAAGTAAATTTATTTATATTCATAGAAATCCAAGCTAAGATTCAGTCAAAAAACTCAGAAGAATCTATTTTATCTAGTATATGAATCTATATAGATATAGACTAGCTAGACAGGCCCAAAAAAAACCCATGCCCAACCAATCAAAACCGACAATTTCAAACTACCTAAAGAGATAAAATACGCCGGTAGGTACGTCCCAATCCACCGGAAATTGTCCAATCAAAATTTATCATGAACAAGACCATAATAACAATAATTCTTGCGCCAACGAAGACATCAGCAAACGGTATACTACAATGTCTCATCGCACCACGTTCCCAATTAATAGACTCATTAGATGCAGAAATAGAGTGCTGGTACCAGTCGTTGGCATAGAATAGTGGCAGTTGGAGAACAGATCTGTCTCTAGTAGTAAGGATTCATGGGTCTGACCAAAATTTTCTCTTGTACGTACTGAATGATGGGTTGATGCTGTACTTTATATTTTGTAAAAAAGATTTTTATTTTGCCAAAACAAAGACGAATAGGATCATCGTCATCTTATCAGCCCATAACGTCCACTGCTGGACATATGCCTATGAATAGGATACATAGAAATAAATCTTAAATAAAAAAAAAAACTGACAAAGTCTGTCTCCACTCAGCATGTGCTATGGTATAGCAGATCATGCCATAGCGCTGGTCTTCCGTGTCTCTGGTGTTTCTGTTGTACCTTTGTTTTTGGAATGAATGATGAATCAGAGTGGTTTGTATGAGTTTACCAAAGAACTTGTAGGTACGGCCGTACAACTGAATACTTACTATGTCCATGGAGTATATACAATTCCAAAACGGATAAGTTTTCGTTTCCTACCGCTGCTGACTTGTTTTTGTCGCTAAAATGCTCTACGAAGCTCTTAAAATCATTGGAAAACCATAATCGAGTTCTTATGATACTATCGCTGTCATACTATGAAAATAACTTCCTCTCAGGTAGGACAATGGATGAGACGCAAACTTTCATTGTTTTCAAAAACTATGCGAAACTCATTCAAATGTTCTATGTATAAAATTTTTCTGCACCTTTTCCACAGCAAAAATAGCGATGAAAAACAAGGGAGAGACGCGATTCCTGAAAGACCAGACTAGAAAATTTAAAAAAAACTGTTTGGTAAACTCTGTAAGTGCTTCATGTTTCACTTCTTTCTAAGTTTAATAAGCATTATCCGTTTGGTCAACTTTTGCTCCTCTATTACTTAATCAGCCGTATTTAAATTAGCAACAAAGTTTATTTCCCTCTACGATGGTTTATCAATGGCACAGGCAAACCTGTAGGTGTAACAAGCATCATTTGGCTCGGTGCAGCCGTGGGGTCGTCAACACGGTAATGGATTAGTTCAATTCACTTCATAGAATGATGGGGCCGGCGCACACAAATGACGTGGACTTCATCAAATTAGAGATACCTTATTGTGGATCATAAGGGTACATCGTTTTGTTACAGGAATAATAGGTATAATTATTTCATTTTATTTATTTATTTATTTTGCTGACATGTACATTTATACAGCTTAGATCTTAATAATAGCTTAGGTCAATAGCAAATGCACCCTGTAGGGCACTGCAAAAGAATTTATATAAAATAACAAGCTTAACAAAACAAGGTATCTAGTAGTTATTTCAAGGTCAAATGAATCATGCATGTCAATTTTAATGAAAATAAAGTAATCCTAGTTATGATAGAAACAATGTTAAAAGCAAAGATTTAATTTCTTATATCGTCTATTAAATTTGTAAGTTCATTAACAAAGAAAATTAGTAAGTTTTACAGCCAAAGGAGTTAGGTATTTGATATACATATGTACATATATATGACGCAACCGTGCTGGGAAGCACGCCAGTCATTTTGATCATCAATAATAATGTGATTTCAAAGGAAAATGTTGTTTAATTCGTTAGCTTACAAATTATTTTAATTTGTAAACTGACGAATTATTTAAATTTTCTTTATCTTTTTGTTTTGTAGGGACTAATTTCAATGTCTTGCAAGCTATCCTCGTAAATGATACTTGCCTACGTTAAAAGTCTTGGGGACGCTTCCGACTGGTATTGATATGGACCAGTTGAGCTATCTGTAGATTGTTTGCAACAATCTGCATTTAGCTCAATTGTTTCAATTGTAAATACTAGTTTAATATGTTTATATTATTTGATTGTTATTTTCCATAAAAGTACAATAACCAGGCAAGTTTTCAATAATACTGGAACTAAAAAAAAATCGCTTCCGTTTATTTTAAAATGACGGTCTAAATGTTTTTCTTAGAAAATTTTCGTGAACTTTAAATGACTCTAAAAATTTATATTGTCACCGAGAGCTAAGACTTGTTACATTGTTTACACATTACTATAATAAAATAAAATAATAAACAATTAATTTATTCTTTAAACTGACCATTATTAGCTATTAACTATTGAACTTTGGGTATTCATCCCAAAAACCAAAACATTTTTTTTTTGAAAATCAATTGTAAGACTTCGTCTTAGACAACTTGGCAAAAATGTTTCTAAATGGTCTACTCTGGCTTGTTCTTGAAGCTTTGCACCCAATCACCCTGTATTTCTGCAACTGTGAACAAAAGAAAGAAAGTATATTTTTTACTTTCTAAGAAAGTTTCAGTAAAAGTCACGAAATTGTGGTGATCTCTGTGAAGGCCTTGGGCAAAAATGAGGCTAAGCCTTCCTTAACGCTTATTTTTTCGGATTTAAAATAGAATGAGATTATAGACAAGTGTCCGTGGTCCTTTACAATTAATCCGGGCCGGTGGTGGTATAATTGCCTGCGCATGAGCAATGACATCAGGCGGCGCCAGCGCAATCGCGACCTTCGGGACACGACGAAGTGGATCGTTTGCACAGATCATTTTATAAGTTTTTTAATTAATAATAATAACACATAAAAAGCATACTAAACATGTAAGTCTTCATCAGAAGACAGATTGCAAGGATGACCTATCATCCTTGCAATCACTCACTCACTAGTTTCTAGGAAATTCAGCAAAATCCCCTAGGATTTTGCTAAATTTCCTAGAAACTAAAGTGATGGGCCGTGGGGCCGCGGTTTACGAATATCGACCCCTCCAACTCAACCCGTGGATGTCGTAAGAGCCGACTAAGGGAACCTACCAGAGGAAGGGCAGCAGCTTCTTTCTGAGTATTTTTAACACCAACACTGCGATCACCAATCCGCCTGCCAAGCGTGGTGATTATGGCAAATCCCCCCCTACATGGGAGACCATCCACTCGATGGACCGACGACATTGTAGCGGTCGCAGGGAGTCGATGGATGGAGGCGGCTCAGGACCGCTATTTGTGGCGTCGTATGGGGGAGGCCTATGTCCAGCAGTGGACGTGTATGGGCTGATATGATGATGATGATGATGAAAGTGATAAGGAAAATTCATGTTATTTCCTGTGTCCATGGTCAGGGGGCACATTTTGCCGACCAATGGCTTTACTTATGTTAATAACACCATCGCATACCTATTAGCTGCTGCCCGCACCTTGTTTTTCTTTTTAACCGACTTCAAAAGAAGGAGGTTATCAATTCGTCTGTATGTTTTTTTTTTGCATCCATGTATGTACCGATTTAGAAAATTCTTTCACTATTGTATAGAAAACGATCCCGAAGTTTTTATCCCCAGGGGATAGGATTTATCCCGCAAAACTTAAAATAAGTGTAAAATTAAGGGAATTTGAAGTCGGTTTATCGTTTTTTAAAACACGCCTACACACTAATGTTTTTCTCGTGGTCCGTAGTGTTTTTTTTTTTCGATAACTATATTTTGTAATTGGTGGAATAGTTGAACAGGCTTTAACAATTTGTAAAGACTAGCTGGTGCCCGCGCAATCGTCCGCGTTTTATCGGGATAAAAAATAGCCTATATGTAATTCCAGGTCCCAAACTATACACATACAAATTTCACCCTAATCGGTTCAGTAGTTTTCGCGTGAAAGAGTAACAAATATACATACAGCCATCCATACAAAATTTGACATTTATAAGGAAGGATAAGATAACAATGGTGTCGTAGAATCGTTCGTAGATGAAAGAAAGGAAAGCACTATATATAGCGTGCTACATAGATTGAATGGTTTCAACGTTCACTCTTTTGACACGCGGTCTCCATCTGTTAATTCTTTAATCAACGGTAAAATGCCAGAATGTGCCATTCTGAGACGACCGTGGGCATAAAAAAAAAGCCATGGTTCTTCTACCAGGTAACCATGGCATAGTAGCAAAAGAGATCAATTTCTTAAAAATGTTTCCGAGTATTTTTCTCACTGATACCATTTTTTGGAACTTCATCATCATCATCATTCAGCCCATACACATCCACTGCTGGACATAGGCCTCCCCCATACGACACCACAAATAGCGGTTCTGAGCCGCTGCTTTTGTAACTTATGAAATCTTAAATATTATTTACCAGAATGAATTCCATTGAGCGTGTCTGCTACCAATCAGATTTAATAGATCGAATGATCTTGTTATTGATCTAACCAATTTATTTCATCAACACAAGTCAGTGAGAATGTTTGTCTGACTGTGATTCAAAGTTAAGCAACTTTTCAACCCTCCCTCCTACCCCCTGGTGAAGAAAAACTACCACTAATAGGTTTTAAAGATACTTTTAGATTAGAAAATTTAAACATTTAAGTATCCCACTATCACTGTAACGACCGATATGGCGCGGTGGGCGAAGGCGTACCCTGGGACGAAGAAGTTGCGGGTTCGAGTCCCGCCTTGGGGCAGGTTTCAGTAAAACCACATTACGAAGATGTATCGCCATCTTAGTTTCATGACAACGTGTAACTAGTCGTCTATACCTATAAAATAATTACGTTTCTTCCAAAGGTTGCCTGGAAGAAATCGCTATTAGCGAAAAGGCCGCCCATTGTGCAACTATTTCTGTGTTTGTGTTTTCCTGTTTTGTTATTCTATCTTGGTGTGCAATAAGATTATTTCTATTCTATTCTAGTCTATGGTGAGCAGCGCCACCTACAACAATCGTTCTCATAGTTTGGTTTATATTTCCAACATTCTTGGGTATTTAGATATATAGATAACTCTTTATTGTAACCACACAAACACAGAATACAATACAGAAGGAAATGCTAACAAACAAAGAAGTACAAAGGGCGGCCTTATCGCTTTAAGCGATCTCTTCCAGGAATTTCTATGTATAATAAATAAATCTATGTAAAGTATTATATTATAATATCATTCATCTGTTCATAAATTCATATGTACCCACAATACAAGCTCTGCTCACTTGTGGCTAGATAATGCTGTGGATGTCCAGCATTATTACTAGCTGCTGCCTGCACCTTCGCTCGCTTTTTATTGGGATAAAAAATAGCCTATATGTTATTCCAGGTCCCAAACTATACTAAATTTCAGCCTAATCGGTTCAGTAGTTTTTGCGTGAAAAAGTAACAAATATCCATACATCCATCCATACAAACTTTGACGTTTATAATATTAGTAGGATTTATTTACAGTAAATATCAAAGTTCGGATTCAAAACTTATCCACCATAGGAAGTGAAACAGCAGGCAACATCTAGTTATCCAAAGAAATTCCTCCATACAAATCCTGAACATAGATATAATGTACGTTGTTTTTGCAGGCTCATTAAATTGTACAATGTCATTAAAATTGTCTCCAAGGAACAGTTGATTGCTTTAATTACTCTTCGTTAATTATACAGTCTTCGGAAAATGGCTGGGTAATAATTAATGACGCTAGAGGTTTCACACAACTTCAAGCGTCAAAACACAGTTTTTCAACGAAGGTCCCTGTAGGTGGAAGCAGAAAAAAACCCCTAGACCAACAGTGGTTTTTTCTCTGTTCATTATTTACATATTAGTATTCGTAATTTTGTAAGGTGGGTTGATATTCGTTGTGTTGTAAATAAAAATGAACAATTTTACTGCATGCTCGCTGTCAACTGCAAACACATTTTTGTATGCTCGAAAGAATAGATTGTGCTGACCTAAATCTATATTTAGATCAATTGTATAGTTACTACCACAATCACAGAGAAATAAATGATTTCAATGGTTAAAAAAAGTTTCTAAATAGCGATAGAACGGTTTATTTGTTACTCAGACTCAAACTTATAAAGAAATATCATAGAAAAAAAGAACAGTTTGCTAGAGTCACAAAACGGTCCTTGTCTCAGCAGCATGCGTTTTATTTGCGTAAAACCAACACTGGTCTTCCAACAGAGCCGTTTCGTGACGTCACGGAATAAAGAAGACAGATATCACTTCTGGTAGGTATCACTATCATTAAAAATACATAGTTATAATGTTAATACGTTGCAAGGTGGGTCGACGAGACAGTACGAGTCGGGGGAGTCAATGGAGGCGGTTAGCACAGAACGTGGTACATGGCACACACTTCGGGAGGCCTATACCTATTAGTGGGTACAAACCGAATGATGATGTCCGGATAATAATTAGGTATAATCATGATCCAAGAAAACAAGGTCTGCTCCTTCGGGAATGACACGAGGTGCCAGTTGCCACTTTATTTCAACAACACGTAGAAGTTGGAAAAAAATGTGATAAGGGTCAATTGAAATGTCAATCGTCAATTATGTTTGTAAGATCAGTCAAAACAGCATTAGTTAGACACAAGCTAATGTGATATTTAATGGGTAAATACAAAACCATAGAGTTTTATCAGATTTATAAAGGTAATACAAGGAGCTGGGGTGTTACGATTTTACGCTACTGGTAACACCAGAAAACAGATTCGTCTTCTTATTCGGCGATGGCGTCGATGACGTAGGCTTGTGTTACCCACGTGACCGTCGTGTCTCGGAAGACCATACCTTATATTATTATACCATGGGTATACTTACTTCTACAAGAAATGATCTACATAGCTGTTTCCTTCCAGTCTGTGACTCGGTATTTCGATAGGTAACTGAAACGGTGCGTTAATTAACCGGGATCTATGAAATGTTATAAAAACTGAAATACTTTACAAAATATACGTTTTTCTTTTTTATGTTTTCTCGTGTTCCGCAGTGTTTTTTTTATAAGTATATTTTCAATAGATGAACAGGCTTACAATTAGTAAAGACTAGCTGCTGCCCGCGCCTTCGCCCGCGTTGTATCAGGATTAACCCCTTAGGTGGCCGGCCTCCATGCGTGATCAATGGGCCTGGGAACTCCGATTGACCGCGCCAGGCCCATCTTGAAGACCGAATTCTCGCTACGCGTCGAAAAGTTGGAATATCGCCATAACGTGAGCTTCAATAGATTTCACCTATTCCACTAAGTTCAACTATAAGTTCAACCGTTGAACTAATTGCACCAAAAAATTCCAGTTCTTTCAACTTTGTTATTTTTTTCTAAAAATTGAACTTTCTGGACAATATTGGTGCTATTAGTTCAACTTTCTGTCACAAAGGAAGAGCCATGGTAATTAGTGGATACTTATTTTTATTTTTTAAGTAGGCACAATGTTTAAGAACGTAACCTCTCTAAAAACAGGGGTACGGATAATTCACCATTTACTAGCTGCATTTGCATGTCCAATATTATATTGTCATTTATAACATATTCTCTCTTTCGTTTTTTCAGTAACTGTTGTCTTTCAATTTTTCCTCTTTTAAATGTTGTTAATTTCGCGTCGTCGTGTAGCACTTTCAATAATTGTATTAAGTTTACCTGCTTTCGTTTAATAGCGTTATTTAATTTCAAATGCCAACCCTCCACGTTATTGTTAGTACGGTGTCTTTCACCGAAAATACACCATGATCGTATAAAATCACTACTTTTGAGCCAAAAAATTTTAAAATATACAACAAATTCATTTAATTCCGTTATATTTTCAACATGAAGTTTTAAAAAACTTATTTTGTTTAGTATATATTCCCAACCTTCTAAAATGTGTTGGCTGGGCAGAAGAGGTTAGTACACTAGTAAGAGCTATAATTTTTTTAATGTATCCCGGTTTGTTTAGTTTTAATCTTTTTGCTTTTCTCCATACACTATTAGAGTAGTGATAGTAACAACCTTTCACGTCTATATTCGGAAAAATTGAAGCAATAGCTGCCCTTGCCGCTTCTTCATAGTCGGAAGTACACTTGTTAGGTGCAAATCCCGGCAATTGAGATTTTATTATTTGAAACAAATTCATATAAGATCGTTCGGACATGCCGGTCATTAACGCATATATAAAAGGTACAATATTAGTTTCTGTTTCGTTACTGAAAGCGTCAAAATGGATCGTATAAATTTGTTTGAAAGGAAAAGGACAAGCTTTAAAAGTCCCGTCAATAAAGATGTGCTTTATCTTCTCGACATTATGTCTATTTTCCTGGGTACAAAACATTAGTATCCTTTCTCCGTCGTAATTGAAGTCACCCAGTAGAAAAGATGAATATTTAGGTGGCACAATAACCTCCGCTGGATTGACGTAACAAAACTTGGGCATACCTTCACCTATATTTCGTGCATTATATAAACTGCTTTTTATAGAAGTAAATGTCGGTACTTTACAAACTTTGTCGTAGCCTTTGTCCATGATAGATATAACTGATTCATTATATACTTCCGGAACACTTTTATGTGAATCGGTTGTTGCAAGTTTGCTTTTACACGTAGCTATTTCTTTTTCTAATTCAACTTGGGCTGTATTGGATTTACAATTTGCATTATGTTCTTTAAATTTTTTTATAACTTTGTTCTGTAACAAGTAATGATTTAATACATAGATAAAACTATAGGCTCTTGAAGTTCGTTTAATTTTATTTAATACATACAATTATGTGTGTGACTTATGCTTTGTCGACACTAAAATATAAAAAATACAAATAGTATTTTGATTTAGCTATAAATATAGTTATATAGTTTAGTAGTTTTTTGTTTAGTTTAGTTTTGTTAGAAATTCACGTACCTTTACTGTTAAAGAACCGACGCAGTTAAACTTTCCAGATGATTTGGCCGAGCATCTCCAAATGCTGGATCCATCTTTATATTCTCTTATCCGATAATATTTATATCCGTTCGCACATAAAATTATGCTTTTTCTTCCTTTTTGAATATATGATAGCTCACTGTTTTCCATTTTAATATATTTTGAAGCGTATTATATTAAGATAATAGACGAAAACATAGAGTAAACATGCAGGAAAAAGCAGAATGTCATAGAATGTCATTTGTTGGTTTGTAATATAGTATTATTGATGGCCAGTATCTAGATAACCTTTTTGTGTACGGAGATTGCATTACTGTCTAGGAATAGGAATATCCACTAAACAGTATTTATATTATTTCGAAATCGGATTATTATTATTATTACCATTGTGACAGAAAGTTGAACTAATAGCACCAATATTGTCCAGAAAGTTCAATTTTTAGAAAAAAATAACAAAGTTGAAAGATCTGGAATTTTTTGGTGCAATTAGTTCAACGGTTGAACTTATAGTTGAACTTAGTGGAATAGGTGATAGATTTATGGTTAGGGTTCCAACTCAACATCTTTCGACCTTCATGAACGAAGAGTTTTGGCCGAATGGTATCAAGTTCCGACGGTTTACCGGCCGCCTGCAAGGAGAAACCACCGTGTGCCGTCGTCAGATGACACCCTGATGCGTCACACGTACCTAATGTGTACAATTTAGTAATAAGATTGTTATATTCGTTGGATGGAGGCGGCTCAGGACCGCTATTCGTGGCGTCGTTTGGGGGAGGCCTATGTTCAGCAGTGGACGTGTACGGGCTGATGATGATGATGATGATGATGATGATTCGTATGTAACGTGTAACGTCTGTAAGTTATTTGTTTATAAGTTTATTACCATCCATATCTGTTCTTATGTTGCCTGAAATAAATGGTTTATTATTATTATAAATCTTTATTGACAATGAAAATAACAATCAAATAATATAAACAAATTAAAGTAGTATTTACAATTGAAACAATTGAGCTAACTGCAGACTGTTGCAAACAATCTACAGATAGCTCAACTGGTCCATATCAATACCAGTCGGAAGCGTCCCCAAGACGCTGGCTGCGACGATGGCAATGCTAATTATTATTAAAATTCCTTGTCCAGAAGTTAAACCGCAATTCAAACATAATCGGTTTCTGATGAATCTTAAAGGATACGAAATTGGCCGCAATTTGAGTCTAGCAAGCTTTGATTTGTGTCCTGCATTTTTCGAAAAACTCATTTAAAATGCTTTAAAAATCGATTAGGACTCAGTGCTATTGTCTATTCTGTGACTCTCTGCCTTAAGGGTGACCGCAATACCTGGAAATATTTAAAAGTACTCAAAGGTAAGGGCAAATCCCCCCCTACATGGGAGACCATCCACTCGGATGGACCGACGACATCGTAGCGGTCGCAGGGAGTCGATGGATGGAGGCGGCTCAGGACCGCTATTTCTGGCGTCGTACGGGGGAGGCCTATGTCCAGCAGTGGACGTGTTAGGCTGATGATGAATTAAAAGTACTAATGTGTAATGTGTGTAATGCTGTCTGGGTTTTTGCTATTGCGATGTTTTATTTTAATCGAGTCAAAACTCAGTGCTTTGTTTCCTCTAGACTTTACAGGACTCTTGGACACGTCACAAAATTAAAATTACGTAAGTAAAACAGTGAAATAAAGTGAACACTTTGATTTTTTGTTCACTTCAATCTTTTTAAGGTAAAGTAAAGAAGTGAACAAGAAACCTTTACCTTGTTAGGTTGTTAGTTTTCGAGGGAGCAAAACTCATCCCAAGCTTTTTTATCCTCTACTAGATCTGTCTAGTCTGATATATAAGCCTTTTTACAAAGCATATGTTTGACAATTTGTTTGAATTTATTTATTGATAATTTTTGTAACTCACTTGCAGTTTTATTGTAGAAGCGTATACATTGCCCTTTAAAAGATACACTAAACTTGTACAGCCTAGTTTTGGGCAAAGCGAGTTTGTTCTTATTTCTAGTATTTACATTATGTACGTAGCAATTTATAGTGAGCAACAGTTGCCTGCAAACTAAAGGAAAATACCTTGGGACCGAATTCTGCTAACCAATTGCTAAACTAGGACAGTATCGTCACATAATCTTCCATAGGTGAAAGAAACTCCCTGTGACCCCACTATACAGGCTATCTTATCCTAGTGTGCGGAACAGAGTTCTAACTCAAGGAACTCTAGGTCTCGTGATCTCACTAGAAAATAGAAATACTCGTAGAATGTAATATTTCTTTTTTGGAAATAAACGATATCTTAACTTTTAAAACAGGTAAAATGCCAGAATGTGTCATTTCGAGACGATAGTGTAATTAGGGCCCTGGTATTAAACGATAATTTCAAGACTGAAATGACGAAAAAAATACTATGTCAGTCGTCAGGTGCCCGTAAAATATTATAATTATCTGCTGTAACATAACATAAAACAAATTCCTTAACCAGACATTTCGTCAAATCTCTCCACTGCCCTTTAACAAAAAATCCTCAATTAACTAATTCTCAGGTAAGTGTTGAAACGTATGTTATTCTCCGTAAATGAGTTAAATACCCTAATAAACCAAAGAATTGCCCAACAAACACAATTTCGAAAATATGCAGCTTAAAAGTAAGTATTCGCCGAGTTTTGGACTGTTCCCAACCAGACTGGTGTATTTTCTTCCCATTTCAAGTATTTATCTTATAATACTTAGGTACAGATTGTTGTCCATATCTAAAATACCTAGAAAATACCATAAGAGTATTGTGGGAAGACCTCCCACTCGATGGACCGCTGACATCGTAGCGGTCGCAGGGAGTCGATGGATGAAGGAGGCGGCTCAGGACCGCTATTTGTGGCGTCGTCGTTTCGGGAGGCCTATGTTCAGCCGTATACGGGCTGATGATGATAAGAGAATTAAATTTAAGTCTAAACACCGAATGTCGCTCATAGTGAAATGGTTTTTAGAAATTCAATATTTATTTCTTTAATCTAATTTTAAATTCATTAAATATTTTATACGTCCATAATTAATGATCAAACTGGTCTATCTAGCATAATAAGGTATTTTGAAAACAGTTTTAACAATAAATTACATTACATTTCATAATTATTCATCTATCTATGAGAGTAGTCTTCAATTTTCAGCCTAAGTGCTCTTCAGACATTTCAGTAAAGTACAGTTTACGGGAGCATTGTAACATATTTATGTTTAAAGTGATTGGTTGGTTTAGGAATAAGCTTCTTCGAACATACACACACTTTAATCTGTCTGATTCTTAAATCTTTGCGCTTATTTCTACTTAGAAAGTGAAAACACTCATTTTATATTAAACTATCGACCCGCCCTGGCTTCGCACGGGTGCAATGCTGATACAAAATTATACATATAAACCTTCCCCTTGAATCATTCTATCAATTAAAAAAAATGCATCAAAATCCGTTGCGTAGTTTTAAAGATCTAAGCATACATAGGGAAGGAGGGACAGACAAACTGCGGGAAGCGACTTTGTTTTAATACTATCTAGTGATTCGTAGGTAAAGGTAGTAATTCCCAACGCGTCACGTGAGACACACCTAATCCCAACGTCTCACGCGTGACTGCTCCCAGCGTATCACGAGATGCACACCTATTCCCAATGACTCAAGAAAAGTAAGTAGTGAAAAGTATTCCCAACGAACGTCTAACAAGATTCAATAATTTTTCATACAGTAGATCCTAGATAGTTGTTGTAGTTGCAGGTAGTTGTTTCAAAGATCATTCAACATTATTTCAAAATTATTTTTAACTAACGTATTTATATATATATATATATAGATATATATAGACTATCAAGTAGCAAGTGGTTACACTATAGCATATTAAGGTACTTTATGCTTCATAGGTAAAATATTCTAAAATCCAGTATAAGCAAAGGTCAGACAAAATGACCGCTGGACGAGTTTGGTAAACGCGACGGACAGACATGATTGAAAAGCGAAAGGTGAGACGCGACGCACGGGGCGATTGGGTTACAGTTCATAGTATAAGGTGAAGTTGTAGATATATCTTATTATTATAATATATTGACAAAGAAAATAATAATCAAACAATATAAACAAATTAAACTAGTATTTACAATTGAAACAATTGAGCTAACTGCAGACTGTTGCAAACAATCTACAGATAGTTCAACTGGTCCATATCAATACAAATCGGAAGCGTCCCCAAGACGCTGGCTGCATTGCCTCGCTGTATGGCAATGCTCATCCGCTGCGCCAGATACTTACCAGCTCTCGGGTCACGCGTCGCTTCGACCAGGCCTCAGATATTTTTTTGAAAACCCGGAGAGTTTCGGTACCCCACGGACCTAGGGTCTCGACTCCAAGGGGAGCAAATGCGTAGGCTCTGTCGAGACCTGATATTTGCGCCTCTTGAGATCCTCGGCCAAATCTGCCGCCGAACCAGCCCTCCCTCACGGATGTCCTTGAAAGATAGGAAGGCGCAAGTATTATTATAATATATTACTCTCGGGGGCCGTGCCATTAAGCCGTGGGGCCGCGGGGTACGAATATCGACCCCTCCAACTCAACCCGTGGATGTCGTAAAAGCCGACTAAGGGAACCTACCGGAGGAAGGGCAGCAGCTTCTTTCTGAGTATATTTCAACACCAATACTGCGATCACCAATCCACCTGCCAAGCGTGGTGATTATGTCAAATCCCCCCTACATGGATGACCGTCCACTCGATGGACCGACGACATCGTAGCGGTCGCAAGGAGGCGATGGATGGAGGCGGCTCAGGACCGCTATTTGTGGCGTCGTACGGGGGAGGCCTATGTCCAGCAGTGGACGTGTATGGGCTGATGATGATGATGATGATTACTCTCGGGGCGGGCATTTATTGCTCAAATATGAGAGTGCCAAACGAATTATATAAAAAATATTAAAACTTCGCTTGTTCGTTTATGTGACCTTAAGATAATTTCTCACTCCCTAAATGTGAAGGCGAAGGCCTACAAAATGTAACTAAGAACCTTAAAGAAGTTCAGACTAGTATTTTCTTTTTTTTTTTCGTTTTTCGTTCATTGTGCCTTAATCCTTATGAAGGAGATTTCAACGAACTATTTACTTAGGTACAGGTCTACAATCTTTAACCTACCTACCTTTTTATGAAGACTTTTTTACTTAGAAAACCTACCGAGAAAAGTGTCTGTTACCCACTCCTGTACTGCATAATCCGAGATAATCCCCGTACGGGGCTGCCCGCTGCATGTAATCGATTTCCCGTCCATTTCAATTAGCCTGCTAGGTACCTACGTAGGTGTGGGTAGATACTTGGTTCTAGAATCCAAAATATTTTTTGTAAACAAATATATTTGTGTATGAAAAACCCCCAGCTTACGAAGGTACTTTATTAGCAGAAACCTCAAGAAAAACTGATAAGAATGACAGAAAACAAAGATGTAACAGCTAGGTAGGTAACCATTAAAAACAAAAACATAAATTGCAATGACACTCATTTGTACAAGCGCAGCGAAAGCGGTACAAACTCGAGTTAAAAAACGGACAAGAGACGAATAATTTTTTTTTTATTTATTATTATTTTCTAGCTTACATATTTATACACACTAGAATTACATTACAATCTAGCCATAGATTTGGCTAATGAGTAATTTTGATTTAACTTAATTTTATAAAAATATATCACTAAGAACGTGTCCATCGGCACTTTTCTTATCGTCTCTACTTAAGGGGAAGACACTTGGTTCATGTGTTCTTTAAAATTAGCACTTATGCACTTAAACTTTAACTATCACTACACTAACTCGAAAGATTTGGTTCTTTTGAGCCTTCTCACTATGTCCGTGTTGTCGAGGAGCTGGATCGCCTCGATGTTCACATGATGATGAAGCCTCTGTTCATGAGCCTCTGCGTATTTTTGTATCGACGAATTCAATGTTCAGGTCTCGGTGAAGGTCGTCTCGTCATTTCTTACATACCAAGGAGCATTAACAATTGCTCTCAGTACTTTATGCTGGAATCTTTGAATGATTGCTACATTTGTCTTTTTGGTACAGCCTCAGAGCTGTATGCCATAGGTCCAAATTGGCTTGTGGACTTGTTTATATAATAAAACTTTATTGTGTACTGCTAGAGTAGAATTTCTTCCAATTAGCCAGTAAATCTTTTTGTAGCGAATCTCTAGCTCTTCTTTTTTCTTTTTGACGTGAGCTTTCCAGCGCATCTTGGCGTCAAGGGTCATGCCTAAATATTTTGCTTCGTTTGCGTATGGTACTATGACTTCGTTGATAAATACGGGATGGTAATCTTCTCTTTTATTCATTTTAACTTCACAAATAAAAGAGACGAATAAATTGATGATACAAGCGGTGAAACCAAAAAAAATGTTATAAACTACTGCAATTTGCTCCGATAATACCAGCGTCGTAAATTATCCACGAATAATTATTTAGTTATTGTAGCACCGATGTTTACCATATTAATGTCCAATCTAGAATCGAGGATATCTACTTGCCTTTTTTTCTGTTAGTGTTATCAGCTTTTGTTAATTTTACATAAATAAAGTATTTTAAGTCTTTGTGTACAAATAATATCTAGGATTCTTGAACCGAGTGTACTGTATGTAAGATGGTAGGAGGGTATAGTTAGGTACGGGTTAACTGACTTAAAGGCGAGACGTTACCTTCATGTACGGTGAATGTGAGTCATCATGATGTTCGACATATACATTTTAAGCTGGAACCTGTTAAAACTTCATCATCAGCCCGTATACGTCCACTGCTGAACATAATAAATAAAGAATAATAAATAAAAAAGCCGTTATTCACTGACCAATTTACAGTAGGTACCCTTTGGTAGGTAGGTCATCTTTCCATCTTTTTTTAATTGATATTGGTAAAGCGTTTGACCACCATCTCACTCGAGAAGTGAAGATGTGGCCTAAGATGGAGCACGCTTTCCCAGAAGGTACTTTTTCGCTTGGGATTAGAAGACTCCTAGATTGTACTCTACTGGAAAAACAGAAGCAGGAAGTTCGTTCCACTCTTTACCGGATTATTGATTCGACGTCCCTTTCATCTTTTGCCATTCCTAGGAAACCACTCCATAATTTATATCGTCAGCTTTTCTCTATTCGTTCTCATAATGTGACTGCTGAACATAGACCTCCCCCAAACGACGCCACGAATAGCGGTTCTGAGTCGCCTCCATCCGACGACTTCCTGTGACCGCCACAATATCGTCGGTCCAACGAGTGGGAGGTCTTCCCCACACTCCGTTTCGCATTGCATCGCGTTCGCCAGTCCTTTACTCCCCAACGGTTATCAGTTCTACGAGCTATATGGCGTACCCATCGCCACTTCAGCCTGTTAAGGCTCCGCGCAAATGGGCCACCGACCACAGCCACCGGTGGCTGTCGCGCGCTACCACCACATTTGTAACAGTGTCAGAAGCGAGTGGCCGGCACCGGCTACACGTATGCGGCGCGTCTATACAAAATATATGAAAAAGTATGTTAAGTGGCTGTCGCTGGCCACCAGTGGCTGTGGTCGGTGGCTCTTTTGCGCGGAGCCTTAAACTATTATAAGGATTTGGATTGGAACTAATGCGAAAGAGATAAAAAAATTGCGGTTACAACGGAATATTACATAATATCTAATCGTTAGGTAACATTGAATTTGAATCACCCGCGCAATGTCAATCGATCCACCTTGAATAAAAGTCTCAAAGACGGACGTCTTTTACGATCTTAGTGACTTTGTCTGTGAGACTAACGTAAAGAGAAAAGAACTATTTTCGTCCATTTCTTTGAGTTTTTTTTTGTTGATTCTATTTTTAACAAGGTCACATCAAATTAATATGATTCCTCTGTCTAAATTTTCTTCAATAGAAATGCATATCGACAGTGGAAAGGCAAAACTACTGAAGCTCCATTATGTTAATTGTACACGAAAGGAAAAATCTAATACCATTTTTTTTTATCTTGTTGTTTTACAAAAACAAAGTATATCATATTCTATTTTTCTATTATGAGAACTAATATTTAAATTTCGAATAGTAACACTACACCATTGATAGTTGAATCTCCACTTTGTTATTAATCAAACATTCTCTGACCCAAATAAACATGTATAAATCAAAAAGAGCAAAAGTCTGTAACTAAAGCCAATGGAGGCGCGCCTTATCTCGCACTCTGTAAGCTTCTTACCAAAGAACTAATAAAAAGATAGAATCGCGTAGAGCAGCCAGTCCCACATTCAATGCCCTTCGGCCGCGTACGAAACCGGAGGTTCGTAACCAGTTGCGATTCAAAACTTTTTGTACTTGTACGAAACCAGTTGCGATTTTACTTTTTGTACTCTTACGACTAATAATGTAACTAATAATGTAATCAGGTGTTTTCATAATGTCAGAAAATAGTTCAACCAGACTGAAAGGATGGCGCTTTAATTTGAAATTAAAATGGTATCAACCCTGGGGGCCTATTTCTATTCTCCCAATATCCAATTGCGTGTTTAATTTCCGCCAATTGATCCTTTAACTAACAGAATTGAACAATTGGCACAAAACAAACGATACGAAACACGCAATTGCGTATTGGGAGAACAAAATTAAAATAGGGTCCCTGCACAGGTTGTCGTGTCTCACTACCACAACTTAATCTTCCACGAAATATTCCTCATTGAGTTCTATGGTAAAAAAAGGTTTTTTTTAATGAAAGAGCCTTATTAAAAAATATTAACACATTTATAACGGCGAAAGTTTGTATGTGCGCATGTTTGTTACTCCTTCACGCTCGGATTTGGATGAAGTTTGGTACCAGGATAACTTATACCCTGGATTACAACAGGCTACTTTTGAAAAATAAATGTTCAGTGTTTTCGTAAGATGATCTAATAATTCAAATTTGTTTACCAACGGCGCAGCGGCGCGGGGCGCAGCTGGTAATAAAACCGAAGTTAAATCAGATAAAATATAAAGAATTTTATACCTATATATAAATTCTCCCCGTACATCTAGTCTGTTACATTTTTTTTCTTATAGGAAACACATGTTTTTTAGTTAAAATATTTTGATTTGACTATTTTAATTTAAATAGATATTATCTATAAAAAAATACATATCAGTCGTATCTCCTTTTTACCAGCTCTATGGCAGTAACGGGAGCCGCGACGCTCAGTGTCTCATTTCAACGTCCATTATTCGCCGCGTCGGGGACAGAACTTATTTGTTTTATTGACTCTGACTCATGGGGGCTTAATCAACTATAGCCAATATTCAAATTTAATGACACATTTATTTAAAAATTATTTATTAATCCGCGAAGGTGGGCTGCGCAGGTGAACGTTGTTTTTAATAACTATTATTGCGACAGTTGATAGTTCATAATACAATAATTTATTTATTTTAATATAAACAACCGTCGATATACAGGAAAAAGCGTATAATTAACGTAAAATTGATAGCTCAAGGTAAATAATCTATGTACATATATAAAAATGAACGCCTATTTCTCCTGGTCAAGCTATAACTTGAGAACGGGTTTACCGATTTCATTCATCTTTTTTCAAATGTTTTCTAATACTTTGTAGATGGTTCTTACATAAAAAATGGCGCAGGAACTTCGAAAATTTAAGAAAACTTAAGGACTGACTTTATTATAAACTTTATTAATGTTACCTTAGCCCCAGCGTACTCATATATATATATATATCGTATCCATACTCTTTGCTAAGCACGTTTGAAATAACTGTCAGTATGACTTGAATGACAGGACAACGTCTGTCGGGTCAGCAAGTACTCAATAACTAACAGGTTCGCAAATCGATGAAAGCACTCCAAAATTGCCCAACGGAGCGCCTAATCTAAGCCGTGGACATACAGTATAAGCACACATTCAGATCAATCACTAGGGTAGAGTAGGGCAGGATGGGCTCTCTAAGGATTATTGTGTTCAAGGGCCACCAATATCGGTTATTGGTTTTAAACTATCCACTTGATTGCGCTTTTGTGTACTGGCTTAGTTGAGATTGATTTGGGGATTTTTTATATCCTTGGTTTTTGTAGTGGCGCTTATTTTGTCCTCGAGTTTACTGATAGAATTGGATGGCAATGTTGTCACGTGTTAATAAAATTGGGCCATTATTATGAAAACTTGCTCAGATCAATGCTTGAGATAGAATAGATAGATGTTGCCATAAACTCTGTTACAAAGTCTCTTATGCAAACTGGAAAGAAGACTTTCTAAGTTCGTTCGTAACCGTAGACACACTAAATTTCAGTTATTTCTAATGTTTGATGTGTTTTTGTTGTTAAATGATTCTGAAAGATTTTTGTTCAAAAGTCGTGATTAGCGAGAATTTAATATTTTTTCTGTGTCTAGTACTTTTAGTACATGAAACCTTGGAAGAAGAAGGCTTAGAATGATAGAATAGACAAAAAGGAGTTGTAGCCAAAAAATGCAACAAATATGTCTCATTTTTCTATTGCGCGTGTGCGTGAAAGCACTGCAGTTATATGCTTGGTAACACACACATAGATTCGTTTTTGGCTTCAAAATCAAGAGAATTGTTGAGTGATAGGTAATATCTCTCTACAGGCATAGCAGCGTGATTTACCTCTATCCCTGAAACCAAAAGCATAATATTTAAACCCTAGGTACATTAAAGCAGAATAAATAAGTAATTCAGTGCTTCAAAATATGTGACAATCATTTTATAAAAAAATATATTTATAGACGGATTGTTGCAAACAATCTACAGATAGCTCAACTGGTCCATATCAATACCAGTCAGAAGCGTCCCCAAGACGCTGGCTGCATTGCCCCGCTGTATGGCTATGCTAATGCGCTGCGCCAGATAGTTACCAGCTCTCGGGTCACGCGTCGCTTCGACCAGGCGCTCAGATATTTTTTTGAAAACACCGAGTTTTTATAAAATTGTGTCTGAACGTATTATCAAAAATCAAAATGTTTCACGTCCATTCAAACAAATTTACGAGCATATGAATGGTTAATTAATTCCCAAACTTGGAAATAATATTTTTTTTATTATAATCCAATTGGCCTATAATACTATTTTATTAGAATCAAAAATGGTTTAGCATGGACTCATAAATAGCGGCAATTATTCCGCGGGTGGTCTCAGAAAAAGTACCATCTCCATAATTTTGCAGCTAGTTTGCGATGAAACGTTACTTCTTCAAATAAACTTGGAAGCATTTACATAGAAAGCTAAATTAGTTGCCTAGTATGGAACTTTCTGAATGTAGGTAAGGTACCTGTTGGAGTTTAATCAAAGTTAGTCATAGTTTTCAGGTTCTGGGTCATGTAAACTTCTCACGTCACAAGATCTTTTACGGTGTATTTTTTTTAAACATAATCAGAGTTCTGAAAAGTTCCATTGGTTAACTTTGCCGTATACTGTATGACAATTTAAGTGAAAACCATCTTTCCAATTAAAATGTAATGTTCGATTATCTTTTCGAAGAACACAAACCTTCATCATCATCATATCAGCTCACAGCTGGACTATAATGGCCTCCCCCATACGACGACACAAATAGCGGTCCTGAGCCACCTCCATCCATCGACTCCCTGTGACCGCTACGATGTAGTCGGTCCATCGAGTAGATGGTCTCCCAACAGTCCGTTTCGTTTTGTATTGTGGCCGCCACTCGAGAACCTTTTCTCCCCAGCGGTTAATACACTAACCTAGGTCAGGTTAGTGTATTAACCGCTGGGGAGAAAGAATTAAATTGTCCTTTCGGCATGCCTAATTTGTTTGTTGCGTAGAAAAGGTAGTAGGTACCTACCGTAAAGCCAGTTTAGAGGAGGTTTATAGAACTATAGGTAGGTACCTACTCTTGTAATTATGTAGGAATAACACCTCTTCACTCTGTCAAAAAAGCTCACAGCAGACAGCAATACTTGATCTTTCTGCTTGAAATTTTCGAGCTTGAATGCTTTCCAAACCCGCGTTCTACATAAAAGCACCGATCAGCAAATAGCTTGACAACTTTTTAGTAATACAAAGTGACAGTTTCTTCGACTTCTCATGCAGCCGAGCATGAAATGCCTGCTTTGAGCTGCAAACCATTAATTACGAGGCCCATACAAGGCGTTTGAAATCCTCAACTGGACTTATTCACTAGATTCCGTACTTAAAACGCGCTGAACTTCATTAGTTACATTCAAACGATAACGGAAATGTCTGAGTTAGATTTTTTCCTTTTACAGATATTAAGAAAAGGAAGAAGTCTGTCAAAAACGGAATAATTTAGTCATTGTCGGTGCACAGCGAGAGCTAAAACGGACGGACATTAATTTATTTATTTTGGTTTGAACTTTGGAACACCTACCGAAGGTTTTTGTACACTTGATACAAAGTTTGAGTGAAAAATCTAATGTCTACTAGACCTAAGTCTAGTCCTAAGTCTAATAAAGTAATAGAGGCGGTAGTGATATTTTTTTCCATATTTTGTACCAATAAACGATTTCGACTTTTTTTTGTAAAGCCGGACGGACACGAAGAGCTGGCAATTTTGATTACTTTTAAATAAAATATGGAAGCGGAAATCTTTTCCTATTTCATCTATTTTCCGAGAATGCACCAAAACGTGGCACTGAGGTAGAGCCTAGAGCCTTGAGGTAGTAGGTACCTAGCGAATAAGAGCCCGGCTTTCGGAAAATGGCCTGCAGTGTACCATTTATCTACTGCAAAGTAAAACCCACTTTAAACCTTCCATCATAAACGTCAATCTCGTCTGATTGATAACTGAAGAAGCCACACATGGATGACCGTCATGGGAATGCCGTTGTGACAAGTCATTGGATTGTGAATTTTAATTAGCTGCTTTTAAAGTCCTTTATGGTTATTTCTTTTGTCTTCCGTGGAAAAGACGAAAGCTCTGGAAATTTCTCTCGAACTGTCAAGGTTTTGACGATAGAAAAAGCATGCATTTTTCCAGGGTACATCTTTTTTAATCGTATCAAAGACTTTTTTCTTTGAAGATCCTTACCTAAACTCAGAAGTTATCTAAGAATTAATATAATATCTCAAAAAAATCAACTAGTCATATACTCGAGCCTGTGGCGCAATTGATAGCGTGTTTCCATAATAAGTAAGAAGGTGCGAGTTCAAATCCCGTCTAGATCATACATTTTTGGGATATTACTTAAATTCTCACTACCAAAGATTATACAAATCGTAAGTGCCAACAAATTGCAGATAAATTCTCCCAAGAAAAGATCAACTCTCAACTTAACGTTCTCAAATTGCCCTCAATCAAAAGATAGGGACTTACAGTTCTTATTAAGTACTTACTAGGACCTATTCGAAGAATATGGAACCTTTTTGAAAACTGCTATTTGAACTTTGTAAACTTTCGCGATTTGTTACATCCAGTCGCCCTGTGACCACGATCGCTGTAACGCGATGGAAACGTAGGGGAAAATATAACAAAAGGTACGCGATAAATACCCGATAAATAATCTTTAATTAAACTGCTATTTGAACATAACTTTTGCATTGTTCAAGATGGAGCTGCGATTATTCTAATGTGGAAAAGCGTTTTCGTAAAGCTTTTGGAATATTTTTCATTTTAACCGACTACAAAAAAAGCAAATTCTATGTTCGACTCTCTGTTTTTTAACTTCTCCGTCAATTGTGGAATAAATGATTTTAATGATTCTTTTGCCACTGTAAATAAAAACATACAAGATGGTCCCATACATTTTTTATATATTCTCGATGTATTTTGCCCGCAAAACTTAAAAAATAATGTACATTTATTAGAATTTGGAGTCGCTTTTTTTTAAACAATCATATTCTAATCTTTAAAGATATGCCAGCTATTTCAGAAATGTAGCCTCATTTTACCCAGTGGCTATGCCACCGGTGTCTCATTGCGGCATGACCTAAACTGGGGTCTCCAACTAGGTTAATTTTGTTGAGATATCACAAAATTAAGTTCTACGAATAGGGCGTTAAGAACTCGCCTGCCCCATTCGTAGAAACAATCCGAGCTACCGGAGTGTTATTAGGACCAATTACGCACGCCGAACTAAGTCTTAGCTCTTTTCAACACTTTTATAATGTCCGATACGATGATGTACGTCGCATAGACGTTTCTTGGGCCTGGCTGGACAGACGTTTGATTATAATTTCACTATCAAGTAAAAGTATTTTGGGACTTTGGATAACTTAAACGGGCTCTAGGGCTTGAGTCCAAAAAAAGTCCCAAAGATTTTCTTCAAGTACTTGAACTGGTAGCGCAATTAAATGAATGAATATTGAAAACTTTTTGTACTGGTAATTTTTAATTATAGGACAAAAGACGGCCTTATCGCTGAGAGCGATTTCTTCCAGGCAACCTTAAGAAAATTGCAATTGGTACAGCGCATTCCCGAGCACTGAAAGGTTGTAGATTCAAGTAAGGGTCTCAAACTTTGGGATATTTAAATTCTTAGAAATATAAACTAAGTTAAGAGCTTTTTGAGCATAAAAATACCTATGTAGACTATCAGTAATTTTCCTTACATTAGTTATCATAACACATTAGCTTCCCAATTCTGTTTCTACGATATTGGAAAATTACAAATACCACCATCGACCTCTGTAATAAATAACTTAAAAAAATTATGCAGAATCCATACAACACAACCAACATTATCTAGCCCCAAGCTAAGCAGAGCTTATGGTAGGGCCACTAGAGAACTGATATACGTATATAATACTTAATCATTTGTAACAATTAGCTCTGCAGTAAGCTGAATTGTTTCAATTGTAAATAATAGTTCTTATTAATTTCATTGTTTTCATATATTTATCGAAGACTACCAGCGAATATTTGAAACCAGAGCTTGATAGCAACAAAGTAGACGACTTCCAAGCTATAAATAGAGGGCGCCAGTGGTTCAAATTCCTATACTGATCCTGACATAGCTCCTTAGACGTTCCGTTGTTTTACTCGACACGCACTTGACGAATGAGGACGATGTAAATAGCTTGTCCGTAGTTCTACTGAGACATGCCGACGACGTATAATAAACTTAGATCATTCTATTTCTGTAAGTAATGTAACATAACTTGTGTTTGAAATGTTATAGCCGATAAAAGCAAATATTTATTAGACACGATTATTATGTATATTTCATTAGCATTTAATATAGAATTATACATAAATTTGATAGCGTGACAGCATGCTATTATTATGTACATATATTTCATTAGCATTTGATCAAATGTGATCATAGCGGGACAGCATCCTATCCCGCTGTCGTTATCAATCCCATTTTTAACTACACGTCTTATAATTAAATTATTTGACAGTTTTTAACGGTCAAATAATTTAGCTAGAACCAAAAACTGATATTATATATGTCATTATATAATGAAGAAGTCCCAATAACTCGAACACGCCGCCGTCCACACATCGTTGACAGCGAATAAGTACCTATGCTAAACACTCTTTCTCTTCCCAATTAGTTATCCCATAATGGTAGTTGGTTCGGCTTTCCTAATTAATTTCCTCCACTTCGTTCTAGCTTCGATGTCATCTTCGGAAGCATCCTTCCATCGTATCCTGGGTTTCCCTCTGGACCTCTGAATAAGTATGTTGACCATTTAAGAATATTTTTCGATATAGATCGTTTATTATGTGACCAAAAACTGACACCCTGGCGGATACGAGTGTTCGAACACTTAACAATACGTATTCGTCCTATTCGTAAAATATAGGCAAATAGAGTAACTTCACATCGTAGTGATTTGAACACAATCTTTACCTACATTATCTTACGAAATTACTTTTTCTGAGAATCAGAATCAGATTCGATAACTTTATTTCTTTAGGCTTACAAAATAAGCACTTAGATATGTGAAATTTTATATTATAAACATAATTATTATTATCAAATAAGAAACAAGATATTATTCATATACTCTTCAATTAAATTTTTTGTCCACAAGTGGAAAAAGTGAACAAGAAAAAGCTTTCTTACAGATCATTCCTATCTAAAGCCGAATCATCAAAAACTTCGTACTCAAACTTCCGACACTGTCTTTGTAATCGATACAAACCGAAATCCATTAGAAGTAAACAAACGACTCTTATAGCGAGCATCACAATGCGGCTCCCGCGGCGCTATTGTGGGTTCGAGTCCCGGTGCGCACTAATGATCCACATTGTGATGAAATATATGGAATATCTTCATACGTGAGCTGATTAAATTCAGAATTCCATTAGCAGCACGGATTGAAGTTATTTGTACTAATAATGATCTTTTCCTAGCCGAATTTCGACCATGGCGATAAGTCGAGACGAATGCCCAACTATTTTCACATATCTCTAGCATTTGCTGCATAGCATAGTCCGGCCGTGGATGATGACGATCCGCAGAAACAAATGTCTGCCTTTTTTAACCTCTTCGACGTGGTGGTTTAACAATTGCATACAATAGAATAGCAAGACCGAGCGAGCCTTACACGCGTTAAAATCATATCAAAGGTAAGAACTCTTTAAACAGCTATCACGTTCCACACACTCGTTTTTAGGTATCTTTTTAGGCTTTTAAAAAGCTGCATAGCGCGTTAAATATTCATCTCCCTGAATTACAAATTGAAGTAGTCTGGCACCCCTGTAAAATGCACGGATACTACATGTCGCATGTCGAAATAAAAGTGAAAAAGCTCATACACAGGACTCAAAAGATGGTTGTCTCTATATTTGTTAGGGTTGTCAATTTAATCGAATAAGCTTTGAGTTGCTTATTATTCTTGAAGCTTGAGCTGCTGCGTAAACGCTTTCTCTATATTTAGATTTTGATTTATTTTTTCAACAACTGTGCCATGCCATGCCGTGGTGCCAATTAAAGAACAGAATGGATGTCATAAGAGCCCCGACTAACAAATGAGGATGAGGAACATGCCAGAGAAAGGGTAGCATAGCAGCTTCCTTCTGTGTATTTTTAACACCTCCACTGTGATCCCTAATTGGCCTGCCAAGCTTGGTAATTATGAAAAAACTCCCTTGTAGTAGGTATGTACTTAAAAATAATCATAAAGCGCTCCGTGCTAACCCTAACTTTTCGTCGTCGTGTTTTTTTCACTCGGTCTGAGTGTGGTTCCGCCTTTCTTTTAGGCATGATGCAGTAATTTGAGTAGGGTTGCTGTCGAATTAAAGTCAAGGGTTGCTTTTCTCGTGATTTTTATTACAAGAATAGTGTCTATTGTACTGCCGCACAAAAGATAACCACAGTAAGTACAATTTTTTGCGGTATTGAGTTATATATATATTCGGAATCAGCACAAAAAGATCTATATTTCTGTATATTCAGAATTTGCAAATGTGGTTTGTAACCTCCTGTTTGAGTAAGCCAAACTACAGTAAGTCATATTTGGTGGTATGGAATTCTTAATATTAATAGTAAGTAAACATACGGTTAATTGTATTTTTTTAATTTTAATAAAACCCTAATTATTTTCTAATAAGTTATCTTGCCCTCATCAAATTAGGTTACGGGCATTTTATATTTCAAATTTTACTGAGCATACAGTAAGAAATACTAACTTTAAATATGTCTTGGCATCAATTTTAAAATAATGTATTTAAAAACGAGTAACATTCTACTTACTATAATAATGCTAAGGAGTACTGCATAGCGGGGTGAAGTGAGGTAAGTTTACTGTAAGATATTACTGTCAAAATATTTTCCAAGATTCTGATGACAGCATTATGGATAAAGATTACTTGCCTGATTCTGAAAATACGACCACAGATTGCGAAGATGAGGACGAACATACAAAGATTGAACCTGTTATCCTACAAAATACTAAAAAAAAAAATCTACAATCATTCAAGAAACAAATTTGGCTTTGGTCAGTCACGACATTGTATGAGCATTTTGAACGAACCAATAAACCCGACTTCACTATTACACCCGACTGAACGATTTAACTTAACTGAACCATTAAACCCGACTAGTAGTGTCACTGAAGATGGAAATGGATTGACTAAAGCCATTATTAGAAAGGAAGAATAGAAAAAAAAAGCAATTGCTGGTTGTAAAACTATGTCTTAAAAGTGCATGTTCCGAAAGTGCATGTTGCCGAACAATGCATATTTATCAAGAAACTTACCGCAAAGTTGTCAAAAAAGATTTAAATATTTCTTTCACGCATTTAGGGAATGAAGAATGTGAAATATGCACTATTTTCACACTGCACATACCAGAACATGTGGAAAATCACAATGATTCCTGTGATACCTGTGAACTATTCTGTTCACGGAAGACGTTGAGAAAGCTGTCATAGATAAAACTACAATTCGTTATTCTGTTGACCGAAATAGGTTCTAAGAACCTGTTACCTCGAATCGACCAATTCAAAGCATCTATTTTCTGCCCAAGGATAAATTGCATTCAACGAAAATTTTATCGCTTTGGGTAAAATCTCAAAAGAAGACGTTCCTTTTGCTGCACTGTGGAATGAATCAGTCTCAGGTCGCCATCAACAAGACATTATATCAACATTTAGAGCGTTTTGACCCACAAACGTGATGCTGAGAAAGTTATATTTTGGGTAGACAACTATGCCTCCCAAAATAAGCATTGGGCTTTATTGTCGTTTTTGGTCGATAAGGTAAATAGTTCGATGATAACTGCCAAATCCATCGAGTTGCGATATTTCGAACCTGGACATACATTTAGTATGTCTGCAGATCATTTCCTCTATCAGGTTGAGAAAATGTTAGGCAAAAGAAAAGTTTATGACTATGATGATTATATCGGTAGAGTCAAAATGGATAACAATGGGAAAAATATAGTGAGGTTAATGTATGTTTCAGACTTCTTTTCTTACGAAGATTTATTATCTCAGCACAAACTCAGAAATAAGGAACCTAGGATACCTATATCTTAAAGATATAGGTAATGGTAGTCAAGGCAGAGATCAGAGGTCAGTGGGATCTCAAGTACAAACAGGCCACAATGAGGAATATGAAATTTTTGACTTCCTGCTGATGAAAATGAAGAAGACCCAAAAGTTCCCTGAGCGTGTGCTGCCATTAATGCCGGAAAATAGAAAAATCTTCTGGCGTTATATTCCAGTTTGCAACTCAGCGACAATCATACTTGCTGAAGAATGTTAATAATTTAAGAACACTGACAGAATATCAATTATTGCATAAGAATATGACTGATTCCTTAACCAAGGTCGTAATTTAATACAACTAGATCTCATAGTTTTTTACAACTTTTAATCTTGATAAGATCTAAAATTAGGTTAATAAAAGGTCACTCTCACTCACAATGCTCATAATTATGTACCGTATGTTCATTATGTACTATAAGTAACGGTGATAAACATGACAACAAAATACTTTGTTTAATCTAATTGATGTTTTTGATGGTTATAGCAATGACCTTATGTTTGTTTTATTTCAATAATGACATTTTCTCGATTTGTTACTATTTTTAAGTACAAAGTAGTACAAAAACAGAAAATGGTGTTTCAATTAATATGTTGCAATAAATAACATGTGATTCTTGAAAATAGACTTTTATATAATTTCTGTAAATAATAAATAAATACCTAAAATGGTTCATTAAGCCGAATCGCTTCATGACATGGTAAACTAAATCTTTAATTAGAAGTTCCATGCCAAAACTGCAGTAACTTACAGTGACAATCAAGTAGATTTTGCTCAGCTATACACAAACTACACGGACTTAGTAATCATTGTTACAGTATGTTCTTCTGCCACATCTTCTGCCTAAATATTGTCACAGTAAGTCACCCCCTTGCTATATATATGCTTAGGAATGACAAAAATATATTTATTATGTTCCTAAAGATAAATAGTTTTTCGAGGTTTTCTATATTAATAATGTATTTAATAACTGACTAAGTCATTCCACTTATAAAACAAACTACTTTGCATAATACAAACTAGCAAAAAATTAAATATGTCTAATATTTCGACCAAGGTAGCAAAAATCGTAAAAAAAACTTTGACCGCCGTTTTCTCGAAAGTGTACTCGGAGGACTTACTGTGGTTATCCTACGTGCGGCAGTGTAGACCTATAGTCCTCACGCCAGAGCTATTAAGTATGTACATATAAGGCAACCGATTTCTGAGCCGTCAAGCGACTCAGAAGTCCGGTCCACTCACTTATAACCAGACTACACCTAAAAATATACATGTGTTTTATATCAGTGGCGAGAAAAAGTAATGAAACAAAGAACTGGTTGTTATGAAGGATTTGCAAAAATGCAAAATACTGGCCGATTTTAAAAACAAAAATGTTATTCGTTTTGTTTTTATAAGCGGTCAGTATTTTTTTCATGTCATCCCCCTCGTTGGTTGTATAAATCGCACGAGTACTATCATACTAGCAACTTGCATAAGTCTCAACTGATCACAATCTATCTACCTTCGTCTACCTTCATATCATACAATACGTTATTTCAATTTTCATTTTCTGCTTCATCCCCAAAATCCCCATTTCATTCGACTGAAGCTTTGTGCAGTGATAATGCGGAGGCAGCGAGGCGAGGGCGTCTTGAGAGCAGCCCTTATCTTTTTATTGTGAGGTGGCGTGCGCCAGGGCGATGTTATAGGCTGCTATTGTATTTTATGTATGCGATAGACATAGTTAGAGTTTTGGTGTTTTGGGCTTGCGTGTTTTGTAGGTGTTATTAGTTGATTTGTCGCATTCGAAATATGGAGTTACACTGTATGTATAGGTACCTCGTTTACTATGTTATTATTGTGTTATTATTATGTTACTTGATTTTAACAATTAAATGCTCTGAATTAAATTGTGGTCGTTTTCAAGTAGGTATATGTTTTTAGATAACTACGTAAACAACGTTCCTTCGATAATCTGTAATTAATTACCTACCAAAAACTATTATTACAAAAATAACTATTATGATTATTTTTTTGTTTCATGCAGAATAAATACCTGAACAGGCTGAAAATCCCTTTACACTCAATAGCCTGAAATTTTGTATTTTATTAGTGAATAAACTGGTAGTACTGTAGTCAAACTATTTTTATTTGGTAGACACCAAAGTGGTACAAAGTATTTGAAACCCATCATAAAGAAAGAACGTCAAAGACCGATATCCACGCCTAAAACTCTGGCATCATCAACACGCCTAATTGCTAATGCAGTTTCCCTGTGCACTTTGTATTTAGCATCGAACAGTAAAATGCATTTGTTGCCTACACAACTTGCCAATTAGAATGTGACTTCTCTTTGTTGATTTCTGTGAAACTTTTGCTTGCAATCATCATTTGCACTGAAATCTCAGAGTGGCTATAACGAGTTACGAGCTTGCACAATGCCAAGATGAATAAGCTTTCGTTTACTATCGCTAAATTGTAATTTTTTTTTTCAAAATCAGGCGCAGCTGGTGTCATGTCTGCGTCAAAGACATCCTAAAACTATAATCGGGTCCTGGATCGCCGTTATAAGGAAAAGTATTTTGTTTTTATCCGCTAGAGCAACAATGGACGCCCTGCAGGCGTAAATGTAGGACACGAAAAATTTTATATACACCTATTTTAGGTTCACAAGGTTTTCGAAGCTGCGATGATTTCCTACATTTACGGGAAAAGTTTTTTTGCGATATCTGACTTTGTTAGTACTCCAACATCGATTGGTCCAATAGAAGCTTTTGTATAAGAAACAGCATCAATTAGCATCAGAATAAGTTTTCGTGAAAAGGTAAATTTTTTGCTAACTATATATATTTTTAAGGAGGGTTGTGAAAATTTCTCAAAAAAATATAGATATCCAAAGACCGCGTCAGGGATTTCAACTTTTTTCAGCAATTACAAAACATTCGGAACTGATATTTTATGTTTTGGATTATTCAAGTGTTTTACTGCGAAGTTACCTCCCCTCACTGTCCGTCCTAAAATCCTCCTGTATTTTCTAAACTATGCAAAACTCAACCTAAGATCCTAGGTAATTTCGTAGATGGTAGTTTATTTAGGTAGGTACCGTATTTTTCCTATAATTCCCCTCATTTGTCTTTTATTTATACAGCTTTTCTAGATTAAAAACCCAACGCTTTTAAGATTTCTTGAGCTCTTTTATTCGCAACAGTCTGCAGTTAGCAGATTTTTTCAATTGTAAATACTAGTTTAATTGTTCATAATCTTTGATTGTAATTTTCTTTGTTATTACGTGTAGATGTTTATCATCATATCGCGGCCTGTCATGGATCCATGTCTGAACATAGGCCTTCTCTAATCGCCTCCACTTACGTAACTTATAAATATTAAAATTAGCCAAATACATTTAAAAGCTTTAAGCATAGTCTAGTCCATAGCTCCAGAAAATGCCTATTGAAAACGCATTGTTTAGTTCCTCATAAATAAATTGTCCCAAGTAGCCGCAACGGTGTGATAAAAGCCACCATTGTTCGGCTGGCATCTATTAGAAATAACCACCAAAGTGGCCTGTCTCAAACAATGGACCAGACAATCAATTTAATAACATAATAAATATCTGTAGCAATAGAATAACATAACTCATAACATAATGAAAGAAACAATAGAACAATATTTAAAGATATCAGATCGCAAGATATGGGAGCTATGGCATTCTGTAACGTATCTACGTTATCAAAAAGAGATAATTCTGGTTTAAACTTTCGTTCGTCTGATGTTTTGTATGATGGTTTTACTTTAAAACTTAATAAAAACTAGCTGACCCGCTTGCGGCTACGCCTGCGTGGACTAAGAAGTATATCCCACCATGCATCGTTTTGTTATATCTATCTCAAAGGTATTTGGCAGCGTTTTCAATGAAAGCTCCCAGGCGACTTGACTTTTTCCGACACTACCAACAATTATCGTTTAGGTACCATAAATTAGTTATAAGGAATAATAAAAGCTTCGACTTTCACTCTGTATATAACATACAAGTATTATACCTCTAGGTCCTAAGTCTAAAAATGAAGTCTATGGAGCGATAATGCTGTCTATGGACAACATTTTCGATGAGAGCGGATTGACTTTTTCCGACCCTTCCTACGAATATCGTTATATTTCAACCACTTTACAGAAAACCTGACCTTGACACTATCGATTGGTGAAAACCGCATGAGAATCCGTTCAGTAGTTTTTGAGTTTATCGCGAACAGACAGACAGACAGACGCGGCGACGGACTTTGTTTTATAATATGTAGTCATATATATAAAGAAGTATCAACAATGGATGTAGAAATTGAAGCACATTTAACATTTTATCATCTACCACAATAAATGCAGAGCCTGTGTTGTGATAACAAACCTGCACCAAAGTTTTCATCATCATCATCATCATTATATCAACCCATACACGTCCACTGCTGGACATAGGCCTCCCCCATACGACGCCACAAATAGCAGTCCTGAGCCGCCTCCATCTATCGACTCCCTGCGACCGCTACAATGTCGTCGGTCCATCGAGTGGATGGTCTCCCATGTAGGGGGGGATTTGCCATAATCACCACGCTTGGCAGGCGGATTGGTGATCGCAGCGTTGGTGTTGTAAAATACTCAGAAAGAAGCTGCTGCCCTTCCTCTGTTAGGTTCCCTTAGTCGGCTCTTACGACATCCACGGGTTGAGTTGGAGGGGTCGATATTCGTAAGCCGCGGCCCCACGACCATACAACGCACTATTTGATTCTTGTTAGGTACGTAGGTAGGTCTTGGTAGGTAGATGTATCTCCTCTGATTTGTATATAATTTTTGGATATTTTCTAAACCCACTTAAGGTTTAATATCAGTCCTTGAGAGAATAGAGGTAGTTGTGCTATGGGGAATAAGAGTGGTTTCTGAGTTCCCTACGAGTCAGACAGACGGGCCTAGTAGTTGTGCCGTGGGTCCGGGTTGAGTCGTTGGTACCTCAGTTATGTAGAAGGGACGACAGAATGCACTCATAGTACTACCAGTTGAACATAATAGTTAGCCTTGGGTCCGGAAGGGATACATTGAGATATGTTCACTAAAATCACGAGAATCGCGACGACGTTGAATAAAGCAGCTGATTAGTTAGTGAATAACTATCAGATCTCGAGATATGATATCTCTCCCATACACTGGTTTCCTGAACTATCACGAGACGTATGCTATCGGTAATACCATCTTTAGTAGCGAGGTCCCGGATGTCATATCTTAGATGCAGCTTAACTTCACTCTCCAGTTTTATTATAAAACCTGTACAGTTATATCCATCATTTAAAAAAAAAAGCATTCTATTTCACATTTTCTCATTCAACCCACCTTTCTTTTTCGCTGCATTAGTTATTTCGCTATGCAGAAACCACCTCACCCAGACCCCTTGGAATAAGCACGAATGGTTTTTTCTATTTAGGTTGTGTGTGTGTTGCAAGGTCTATGTGCTTTGGGCGTGGAGTAGGCAGAAACAAAGGACCTATTGCTTGCTTTTCGTTGGCACAATATAGAAATAACCCAGAAAGTACATTATTGTCGTATACAGAACATACATGAGGGTTAAATCGATATGTACTGAGATCCTCTACCTCCCAGACACCGATGATCCACCCCTCATGTTACACTGTGTATAGTAAAAAAATTGGAAATACATTATTTTTTCTAAAAATGACTAATTTCGGCCAGCTCAATAACTAAATATCAGAAAGACAGTGATCTATTATTAAACCTGTCGGTCAGGATGACTCATTGTATAGAGCCGTTTGAAAAAAGGTGAATAACTTCATTCCTCTTTTTTCCATTGTAGATATTAGAAATAAATACCGTAACGCTCGTATTATATAAAGAAAATTAAATGTAAATACAAAACACATCTTTACATAACGCAGCGTAAGTGGTGGATATTGGTACCTACGCTCCATCCTAGAAAGCTTTATATAGATATATAATCCTTTATTTCATAGCCGTACAAAGTAGGTACCTTATGAAACTTATACTAAAGCATTGAAATCGGCGGCCTTATCGCTGCATGTGTAAAACCCATTGCGTTGTGCCTAATTTGTATGTGACCAAAGCTACTGTATCATAGATGCAACGTTGCGCTTGCAACGAAGCCCTCTCATTTGCGCCTCTTAAAAAATGCAAGCACCAGCCAGCAGCCAGCAATTCCAATGTTTGTCGCCGAGAAATGCTTCCACAAATACTTTACTGTTAACATTCAAACGTCCAAGTTTGCTTTGCGGTTTTTCTCGCATTCCAAAGCATTCTAGCAAATAGTTAAGTAGCTTTCATTTTCGTTCCGTCATTTACCTACTTTTATACGCTTTCCTTATATTAGTTGTAGAGTGGACATTCTTTCTATTACTTTTCTTTGGTTTGAGTTGGTGGAACGTTTTTAAAAGTATTCTTGTTACTTTGTTGTTGGTTTTAAGACCTAGTTTTTTAAAATTACTAAGCTAAAGCAAAAAGAAATCCTATATTTAAGCAGACAGGAAAATTCGCCTAAAATAAAGAACACGAGACTTCTGCATAAACAAATCATCAACACAAATATTTCATTTCATCAAAAACGCGAGCGAAAAAACCCCAAAAATTTCATGTAGCGATGACGTTCGACAAATCCTATAGCCTCTCGGATTATGTGGAATACGGGAGATGAGAGGAAAAATCGCGAAACACCGTGTGGCAGACACAAAAGGTTCAGCACTCGTCCTCTTACCCCTTGCCACCTGGCGCGGCGTACCAAGGATCAAGAAAACGGACGGATATGCTTTGTTATCCGGTTAATCTGTTTCTTTTGGGTTTCTTTGTTGTTGTTTGGGTTTTACTCACCCATCTTTAAGTGAAAGTTGATACGATTTGAATATAGTTAGATATAATAGATACAATGGAAGCTATTAGAATGATAAAATATTTAGTAACAATTCCGCGTATAACCTACTCTGATAGTATTCATCAAAGTAAGTTGTCAACTAGTTTCGTCTCTCCACGAGACATCTTCTGGACACCACAATACTCGCCAAGTCTTGCCGTGAGCGACGACCTCGGAGAGGCAACATCACTGACTGGACTGGCCGGCGGCGGCGCGAGAATCTCGAGTCGCTGGGTGGACACTATCCGTGTTGCTTGGCAATCTCAATGTCAAGGTCGAGTATTGTGGTCTCCTGAAGATGTCTCGTGGAGGGACGAAACTAGTCGACAACTTACTTTGATGAATACTATCAGAGGAGGTTATACGCGGAATTGTTACTAAATATTTTTTCATTCTAATATTTTTCAATGGATATCCGCAAAGTAACGCCTGAGTCTATTATTTATCTTAGATAAAATGGCACAATTTACTCGTTCCTTTTTTCACGCCAAGATAGTGTCAGCTATTTGAATGCCATATGGGCATAATGAGTATCGTCTGTGTCCATCATTAGTTAAAGTACACGTGAAGTATATCTCCTATAAGAAACGAAAACACAAAAGGAGGTTTTCATAATAAAATGTGTTATTAAAAACTATAATAGGAGGTGGTAGCATAAGTCAGCAAAGTTCAAACGTTTCAAAAGTTCTTCCATAGTAGTTCCAACTTACAAAACAGTGTTATTGCTAACTCTTCACCACATTTACCACCTTCGCGCGTTCATTAGTCTGAACCCCTCAAGTGGGTCGCACCCCACCCTGACCCCCCAGGGGGTGCAGGGGGTGATGAGTGCGGAGTCAGGCGCGTTCGTGACCCCGCATCGGGGAATGACCAATCTCGGCTGAGACTTGCTTGTTTGTTGAAGAAAATATGTGGATAATATTGAAGTTTTTAGGTTTTTATTTGGAAGAATGTATTATGCGCGGACGCATTTTAGGTAATTTTTAACAGACTTCAAAAGAAGGAGGTCATCAATTCGTCTGTGTTTTTTTTTTGTATGTATGTTACGCGATATCTCCGCCATTTATGTGCCGATTTTGAAAATTCTTTTACTATTGTATAGAAAATGATCCCGAAGGCCCATAAAATTGTTATCCTCAGGGATTAGTATTTATGCCGCAAAACTTAAAATAATTTTAAAAGTAAGGGAATTTGAAGTCGGTTTATCGTTTTTTAAAACACGCCATATTGTATGTTATAATTATGTATTTAAATAGCAGTGTATAAATAAAAATTAAAACGATAAAATTTTGTTTGTTTACTTATTAGAGTTAGGTATCATCATGTTGTTACAAATAAGTTTCATACTCGTATTTCATTCTTGTTTTTGATTCTTAAGTAGGATTTTGGTTTATAAAAACCTCTTCTTCCTTCAAAGACATGAGACTCAAAATTTTACAATGGTAGGAGCAAGTTAGTAACATAAAACAATTTTCCGTCCATCTAAAGATCGCACAACAATTAAGACCCAACTTTGAATCCCTTAATTTTATACTTTTTAAGTTTATGTGAAAAATACTAATCCCTAGGAAATCAACATTTTATGGGACCACCTCGGTATTATTATCTATAGAAACGCATATCTATAAAAATCATTTTCAAAATCAGTAGTTATATATAATTGACGGAGACAACGAATAATGTAAATAAAAAAGTAAAAAACATTATATGACATACCGAACATAATATGTAGAACCTCGTCATGTTTTCGAAATTAAAAACAATTTAAAAAACTAAGCGACAATTAGCGGTATCATCGTTCATGAACTTCAACTAGACGAAAAAAGTCATGTACCTATTAGTTATCAAAATAATCCATAGATATTATACATACAAAATTCTACATTGAAGCTTTAAGTCTATGGTTTCCACCGCAGACTTCAAGGGTCCCTGAATTGGGAGCATGCACTATCTTAGGATCAGATGTCGGAGTCATGTCGGCTCGAGCACCTCGCGACTCGAGAACCTGCTTAGGTGCGGGTGTTTGGAATAACGGCCGTTAGTTGAAGGACAGCAGTTTTACAGTCAGCTGATTGATAAATCACTGAGTTCCAAGAAAGATACAAAATGTACTATTCTGAGTATATTTGAAGTAAGAAGTAGTAGGTTAGCCAAGAGAAAAATACATAATCGGTTTACTATTAGGAAAATCTAGGATGGAAACTTACGCTCAATAACTATTACTCAAACCGTTTTTTGAACAAAAAAAATATTTTATAAAAAAATCATAAAAATATTCAATAAAATTCTAGGTTCTGACTTCAGCGTGGATTGGAAAAGGGTATTAAAATGCAGTTAAAAAAATCTTGTGGTAATATTTATGCTCAGACATTTTATTAAATATTGTAATAAATATTGAAAATATTAAATGTAGCGAACCTTCAGCCGTTCGATTAACTTTACATCTTTTAGCAAATTTAACGTTTCAGCCTTTTTTCTAATAAGCTTCCAGAACAGATATCTAACATTGAAAATGACGGTCACCGTAATCTTTGGAACCCAACGAGTACTCGACGAGGACTCTCGACTTTGTCCTATAGACTTTTGAAAGCAAGTGAGTCTCAAGACTTGAAATATGGTGCTTACATTCCCAAAAGCTGAAGGGGATTCGTTCAAATAAAGTAGGTACCTGGAAAGCAACAGTAAAATCTTGAACTTTACATTTTTAAACGCTAAAATAAGTTTCGGATACTCAATTGCAAACCTGGGACCGTTTCAATCTTTTGAAAAATGTTTATTTAGTTATTTATTGTTGACTTTTACATCTAAAAATATTGATATTACAGGTTTTATTCCAAATTAAACACAACATGGTTTTTGTGTTGCAAACATAAATAATTCAACTCAAACACCACCTATTGTTCTTTTATGTCCTGTCCATACCAAGGTTACCTGGAAGAGATGACAAAGCGATAAGGCCGCCCTTTGTACTTCATTGATTGTCAGCATTTCCTTCTGTATTGTATTTCGTGCTTGTCAGGTACAATATGAGTTATCTATATAAATGTCGTGTCACAGTGTTTATAAGCAAACTCCTCAGAAACGGCTTGACCGATTTTTATGAAATTTTGTGTGTAAATTTGGTAGATCTGAGAATAGGATGTTATCTGTTTTTTATACCCCTAAGTGATAAAGGTCCAACCTATTTTTTTTTGTATTTGTACCTACAAAAAAATATTTATTTATTAGTCGGCAGCAAAAAGTGCTTATAACCCTCAATTTTCACCATTCTAACACCAACCCCCATTTTTTAAAACCCTCCGTGGTCGATGGCAAAACAATATTTGCCGGAGCAGCTAGTCTACCTATAAATAAATAAATAATACTGGACAATACACACAGCATCATCTAGCCCCAAGCTAAGCAGAGCTTGTTTTATGGGTACTAAATAACTGATAGACATAATATAATATATTACTCTATGTGTAGATTAAGTGTTTTTTGCCCCATTAATTTATCTTTCAAGCCAAACAAAATTTCATAAAGGTTCAAAGAGCAGTTTAAAGATACCTTGGTAGAAACAAAGAGAAATAGAGTTAAGAGTACTTTTACATTATGCCAAAGAATTTATATTTACTGCCTTTTAGCACTTCACGTTGTTCCACAGTATCTAGCACCATTGGAGCCACATAAATATTACTACTTGCAAGCTTTCATTTCTCACATAAATCAGCTTCCCACCATATTGCTACTATACCATTTTGTCAATAGCATGCTAAATCTGTCCACTCACAGCCATTTCTGAAGAGCCATTCACATTGCATTTCACTTCTAAGTTCTATGGACAACACCTTAAGGTGGTTCGATACGAGTAGTGCGACATTATTCATTTGTAGTTTTTAATAATTTCTGCATTCTGCAAGGAAAACCAGCGGAGAAGTAGTTTGACGCAAATAGTTAAATATTTTTTTAAGAATTCATGATAAAACTAACTTTGGTGCATTTGGTAATACATTTTACAAGTAGATACCTACCAAATCTTATAAATTACTAAATGCTCCAAAAGATTGAATGAAAAATCGTTTAATAGAGAATGGCTTACGATTTGCAATAAATTACCGGCGATTTTCAAAACCAAACTAGCGCCGCCACCTATTTTATCGAATTTTTAAGTTAAACAAAGGAATTTTCAAAAATCCCTTGGCCAGTTTGTGATAGCTATCATAAGATTTTTTTTAATGCCTCTGTTATAGTTTTGTATTTGTATTTATTCAAAAATATTACTTCTATTAATTACAGGTCAGACCTAATACAATAGAGTAGTCATCAAATTAATTTAAGTCATTCAATAAGCATAAAAAAACATTAAATACCTGTGTCAAAAAGCAAAAACATTCAACGATTCAATAAAAATTATAAGTAAAATAAATCAATACAATTATTATTTGGATGGCCGTGGATGTCGTAAGAGCCAACTAAGGGAACCTACCAGAGGAAGGGCAGCAGCTTCTTTCTGAGTATATTTCAACACCAATACTGCGATCACCAATCCACCTGCCAAGCGTGGTGATTATGGCAAATCCCTCTACATGGGAGACCATCCACTTGAAGGACCGACAACATTGTACCGGTCACAGGGAGTCGATGGATGGAGGCGGCTCAGGACCGCTATTTGTGGCGTCGTATGGGGGAGGCCATGTCCAGCAGTGGACGTGTATGGTCTGATATGATGATGATGATAATGATGAATTATTATTTATTTTACTTACTACTTTATTTTGTATAGTTTAGGAAGAGATGCTAAGTTGCACTTTTTGGCCACCAAACTCGGTTTTCGCATCTCCTCCTAAGCTTTACAATATAAATCCATTACAGAGGCTTAAAAACAAGGTATCACAAACAAGCCAATGACGGATTTCTCGAAATTCCTTTGTGTATCGTAATAACACCATAAAATAGGTGGCGGCTCTGATTGGGTCGGGATAGCCTCTTAATTCGTTGCATATAAAATAAAATCGCAAAACAATATTTATTTTTCGCCAACGTGAAGCGAACCACCTTTAGTCCAGTATTTGATTATATTACTCAATAGATCGGTATAATGTAGTGAAGAGTGAGTAAACGGAAGTCTTTTGTGGTAAATTGAAATGTATTGACATAGCAATAGAAAGGTAATTTGTTTGCCTGGTCGGCTTCCGGGTGCGGAGCGCTTTCTCAGATACGATTTTAGTCTTTGTAATCACCGGACTCCATGTCAAGGAATGTAAAAGGATATCAAATAATAGATGAGAAAGCCTCTCGTTCCCTATAGGTAGTTGAAAAACTGGGTACTTCCTGTTTTTAAACCATGGGTATTGTGAGGCCTAATTATAATTTATTTATCCATGTTTATATCATTTATTGTCATTTTAATGCATACAGGTATTTTTCTTGGGTGTAGATAGTATTAGTGGGTACACAATGCATAAAAACCCTGTCAGGCCGCAAAAATTAATTTACAATTGTTTTGTGTTCCTTCTTGTTGATAGTAAAAGCAAAAGTAAAAGCACAGATTTTACAATAGTAAAAGTAAAACAAGTTCAACGTCAAATAATTTCAAAGACAATAAAATTAAAGGTGAATCCTCTACCTACCCTGATAAAAGCCTATAATAGCTAGGCCTTATAATTTTCAAATATGACTGAAGATTAAACTCTAACCCCCTTATTCATGATAGTCTGCTAACTTAAAACAGCTGCTAAGCAATGTTGTTTCTCACTCTGACTTATGTCAATAGAAGAAGACAGAGTGAGAATTAGCAATGCTTTAAGTTAGCAGACTATTATCAATAAGGGGGTAACAAATTATGCTACCTATAGTTTATAGTGGAGGATATCGCGTCGTACATTATAAAAAAATGCTTTTCAAGAATATATTTCTTCCACCTTCGAAGGGTGGTCTCGCTTTACACGTGTTAAGAGCACCTACCAAATAAACCGAGAAAACCTCGAAAAATCCGCGAATAAGGAAAAGGGATACACATGTCGTGAAGGGCGTGGCAAAGGGGTTGTATCACCTCGGCTTTCTATAAGGAAGATGGCTTATATTTTTCTACAACGATCAAAATGCATATGTAAAGTCATGTGTGTATGTAACAAAAAATTGGTATTTGTAAATTCCACATTTGTAGGAATGTTGAGCCTGAGACAGGTTGAATTTGTCGTCTGACGAATGCTTTTTACATGACCATACCATAGATAACACAGCCAAATAAAAAAAAATATTTTATAAGGTTAGTGGTTATGGGATGAAGGGTTATAGGCCATTGCCATACAGCGGGGCCAATGCAGCCAGCATCTTGGGGACGCTTCCGACTGGTATTGATAACATAGATTGATAAGGACCAGTTGATCTACCTGTAGATTTTTTGCAACAGTCTGCAGTTAGCTCAATTGTTTCAATAGTAAATACTATAAATAATAGATTCAGGCGTTACTTTGCGGAAATCCATTGCATAATATTAGAATGAAAAAATATTTAGTAACAATTCCGCGAATAGCCTTCTCTGATAGTATTCATCAAAGTAAGTTGTCTACTAGTTTCGTCTCTCCACGAAACATCTTCAGGACACAACAATACTCGACCTTGACATTGAGATTGGTCAGCAACAGCAACACCGATAGAGTCCAGCCATTGATGTTGCCTCTCCGAGCTCCTCGCGGCAAGTGAAGCATTGCCCGCAAAAACCCCCTTTATGAACTGTACTGTTACTTTGATGAATATATTGTATACGCGGAATAGTTACTAAATATTTTTTCATTCTTATATTGTAAATACTACTTTAATTTGTTTATATTATTTGATTGTTATTTTCTTTGTCAATAAAGGTGTTATAGGTTATTTGAATAAACTGATTAGATTTTTGTTTGAAGTTTGAGTAACAACGTAACAGTGCTAAACAGCGTTGATTATCGTTTTTTTTCTTTGGGTATGTCAAAATCCGGACGTCTTGGGATCAATCTGACCTTTGATTCTGATTCAGCGACCCCAAAAATATACAGTAAACGTAGTCAGAACACTAGGCCACGATTTTGTTTGTGCCTCTTTATTCGTCTAGCAAACCAATGTTTGCCAGATGATTGTGTTTTTTCTTATAATCAGCACTCATCCACTGGTGAATATGCCTTTCCCAAACAAGGAGGCTTGTCATAATGACCACGCAGGCATTTGTTCCTATACTTACATATATTTATGCAATTCATAGCATTTGTGATTTGTTTTGTTTCTTACTGAAAAGTGTCTGGTTCAAGATACACAGCGCTACACTCAGTCTACTACTCTACATGGTTCTGACTGTAAACCAGGCCTGTCTACTCTACATGGTTCTGACTGAAAACCAGCGCTCTTTCACGAATTCCCTAGGTTTTTGTGTTAAAACACCAAGCTGAGTCAGGACCTGTTAGACCTTTACACTACCGCTTGCTGAGTGGGCTACTTAGTACCAACCCAATGCTTACTAGTGTTGGTACCTACCTACTTATTGTTCATCTGTGTATTGTCTATGTGTTATCTAGTAGGTTCTAAGTAGTCTTTTATTTCGTTGTTTATCTGTGTGTTGTGTCTAATCGATTATTTTCTTTCTTTCTTTCTTTCTACACTGTCAATGAAAATCGATTTCTACAGTAGTACCGAACTTTAAACCGTTTTCAAAAGAACTCTTCCAAAAATTCTAAAATTATTTTAAAAGTTCCCGCTTCTTAAATCGAAACTCAATGTTGCTCTAGGGCCTATGCCTTCAAGGAAAATAATAAACCTATCATTAAATATATTTCTTACAAATACTTGTAAAGTATTTTCTGCAAAGACACGGTTCTAATTGTAGGTATGGAGCCACTGGAATGTCTGGTTAAGTAGGTGTAACTGTCTTTTAAGTAGCCACTAACTAGCTAAGTAGTATTCAGTTAGTTATGATTATAGATTTAAGTTAAAACTCGGGATGCAACTTTGTAGAGTCAGGCCCTGAAGTTGCCACACGCGAAAACAGTAGTGAATTTTTTTTAGTTTAGGACAAAATTCTGCCTACTAATTGCACTTGCAGTAATCGACATAGTTGGTAACGTCGATGACTGCAATTGCTAGGGCAGAAATATCCTCGGAGTAGCATATCTTTGGGGGATTTTGGCGGTTTTTCGACCCTCCCTCTCAACTTCGGTTAGATGTTGTGAGATTTTGCTGGAACCCCTAATCTCGAGTGAGGTTTTACAAAAATTTTATTTTTGAATTGATTTAATGAAGGTAAATAAGTTAAGTAATCTGTGTTTCATGTAAGACTTCTCAGAATGTTATCTATAATCCCAGTGATAAAATCGAACAACGAAATACTCAGGCTAAACAAGTGAAAAAAAATTACGTGATATTTGCCGAGACCCCCTCCCCCACGTGAGATTAAGTGAGATTTAGTTCGACCCCCTAACTCCTAAAAATCCTCCCTAAGAGCCTCACGTGCCATATATATTTTCCAAATTTGCAAATGCTGCCCTTCATTTTTTATTTCCTCCTTCCTCCCACCGCAAAAAATATATTTATAGCAAAAAACTTCGCAAATTATTACGCCTCGTCACATAACCTAGTTAATTCAGGTTTTCACATTTTAATTAAGTATCCGGATCAAAAATACACAAATGCTTTTTGAATTATAAATGGCCACTTATAAATGACAGCTGTAGCAAACTTATCGGTTGTTAATTAATACAATAAATTACCCATTCATTAAAAACAAGATTATGGTTAAAAACTGAAAATAAAATTAAGAAAAATAGCAATCGATAAAGGCAATTTGTCGATAAGTTGTAGGTCATTTATTATTTAAGTATTTAAATGTCCTACATTTAACGTTTTTCTGTTTTGTTTGTACCTGATCATGAGCCTGAGTTAAGTTTAAATATTATAATTTGAATAAATATGGATATCCCTTTAATTAAAACGTCAACGGCTTTCCCGCGGCAAAGAATTAATATTATAATCTAACAAGACAACTAGGCTTGTACATTCTATGAAAAAATCTACACACACCGAATAAAATTTGACCGATATTAAAGGTACATTTATTATATATAGGTACATACTTTATATATGTGAAATTTATTATATTGTAAATTGGAATACCCGGAAACGACGGAAAATCGGGAATATATTTTATTTGATAAATAGATATTTTATTCAAAACTGAAAACGTTACACACACTGTGGTTAGGACTGCCTGTAAGTCTAGATTAGATTTATCTAAGCCCTAGGTTCACACCTAATGAGTTTTAAACACGAAAAAACCGGGTACTGACCGGCGCGGCGGCGTTACGGGGCGTTATGTACCTACTGTACCATTCGTAGCGAGTGTGAAACGTCAAAAATCCTTCAAAATCCTTCTCGTTGCTCGTTACAAGAGTATTGTACTGACTGCATGAACGTCATACTCGTTACATTACGCCCTGTAACGCCGCCGCCGGTCAGTACCCACCCTAAGGTTACCAACTTAACTTTATGATTATATCTGGAAAACTCAGAAAGAATTAATTCTAGACTCATGCAAATGAGTCCTAGCCGAATTAAGTAAGTAAATGAGTCTGTTTCGAAGTACCGAACAGGGTCAGGGGAGGTCAAGTTCGGCACGTAAGCGCTCATTAGGGAGATCGATGCTGGTGGATGTACGAATAGGATTGAGTTTAAATGGATGCGACATTTTTAAAACATCAGCATACAGCTTATATCGGTCCACTGCTGGACGCTAGCCTCTTAATAAGCACCTTATTTGCTTTCATAATATGCCCTGAATCCCCACGCTGGGCATTCGAGTTGGGGATGGCAGTTCGGTGGTAGAATGGTTATGCAGTATGGCAGAAATATTTTCAGTAAGTATCATTTTCTGACTCTTGGTTCTAATTTTAGTTTACAGGTTAGTATGGAAAATAATTAAGATATTGCCTTTAATAACAAAGAAAATTACAAATAGAGAATATAAACAAATTAGAACTTGTATTTACAATTGAAACATCTGAGCTAACTGCATACTTTCGCAAATAATCTAAAGGTAGCGCAACTGGATCAATCGAAAGCGTCCCCAAGACGCTAGCAAGAAAATTATTGCCTGCATAAAATATACCACCTCTATGAGTCTATTCACTTTCCCAACATTTGCCATGAAGTTGAGAACCGTTCACAACTCCACGTAACTGTTTACAACGTGAAATATTAATATTGCCGTCTGATTGAGTGGTTTGCCGGTTTCGAGCATCTGACGGTGTTTTAGCACTTTTGTTTTATTAGTTTTAGGGTTCCGGAATATAATGGTAGGTATACTTAGACGGATTAAGGCAGAACAATCACGCACACGTGGACTACGTACCTAATGTGCCTATTGCTATATGTACTTTCGACGTCTCGTGGAGACCATACAATTTGTATGGGAACGTAGGGTTGCCTGTCTCATCTTAGTTATGTAACGGGAGGTTTATGAGACTTTTGGTAGGCTACTTCCCATTTCAATTAAAAAACCTTTAAAAAGTAGTATTGAGTATTTTTTCAATTCGTTCGATATGGTATTCATCATTTTGAAATTAGTCGAGTTCTAAAAATAATATATGTAATAATAACATTTCTTTTTAGACGCCCTCTATGGCGAAGAAGCTTTTTATCAAATTTCTATACGACAGAAACCCAAAAACATACCTTATAGGTCCTCAGTCCCTTAGAGGTACCTCAGTACCTACATTCGCAATAATTTACAAACATGCATACTAAACTACGCAGGAAACTGAAAAAAATTGAAAATTCAAGAAAATATATGAGGGCGACTTGTTTGAGGTCCAGGAGCTCGCGATCTGCAGTATTATTATTTTAATATTTTCTGATTTAGTACAAACTAGCAAAGTTCTAGTACTAAATACCAAAAGATTCTACATTACTTAAAGAGGGTTTCCAGTGCTAAATTTAAATACCCTACCTTGGTGGGACTACCAAGCTTATCGTTAAAAAACTTCACACGCAAAACAACTGGAAAAATCGTATTTCAAATTGAATTATGAGGTTAACTTTTATGGCCGTTACCCTGGCAGATATTGCAAATTATCGTTTACGCGTGCAACTTTTAAACGGACAATAACGAGCCATTTTTGTGTTAATTTGCTAATTTGCTTCCTTTGTTTATAAACTATGAAATAATATCAAAGATTGCCGATTGTTTTTGAGGGTTCCGTAGTAAAAAAACGCCAAAAAACAACAAAAAAACTCGTGAAACAAGAGAAAATTGTGAGAGATAAAAGAACCCCAGTCTTCAGACCTTCGTCATACATCGTCGGCTACATCATCATCATCATCATCAAGCTACACGTTGTATTTAAATGAATATTTATCTAAATAATATGGAGTGTTTTAAAAAACGATAAACCGACTTCAAATTCCCTTACTTTTACACTTATTTTAAGTTTTTTGGGATATATACTAATTCCCTGGGGAAAAAAATTTATAGAACCCCTTCGGAATCATTTTCTATACAAAAGTGAAAGAATTTTCAAAACCGGTCCATAATTGGCTTATCATATACATATATGTTCTTCCAAAAAAAACAACTAACAGACGCATTAAGAACCTCCTCCTGTTGAAGTCGGTTAATAAAAGAACATACCTAATCGGGTATTTTATTTCTTGAAAATAATATTGTCCATGTGCCCTCTATCTCGCCGCTGCTGGCACTCTTCAAACCTGGCCCTCAGTTTTTCTAAAACTCTTCGGCACTGGGTACTGGGTATGTTAGCCATTTCTTGACGAATATTGTCCTATGTATCCGATTATCCCTGTATTTCAGATGAAAATTTCAATATGTAGGTAGGCAGGTACTAAAATACTCTCGCACATACATATCCTTTGGATGGATGGATACAAATTCAATATGGAATCGACTGCTCAACCAAATTTCCAATAAACTCAAAAAAGTCATATCCACCACAAAAAAACACAAAGAACTATCAACTCTAAAGTCCTCGTAAGACAGTGTAGTTTTCTATGAAATCTTTGGTAGTTGTACTGTATTGTTGGTAGAAAATTATAAGAACGCATTAAGGGGGTAAGGTGGGGTACGCACGTGTAGGGTAGGTGGGCGTGTGTGGAGAAAAATCGCGTTTTTCCTCAGAATCTTGTACTACGATTGGCGAAGATACGACCGTGTAGGTATGTGGGGATGTGCGGAATGACATCCACCATTTACCTACATGTTACAGCCAATGATAGAAACAGAAAAATACATTATGCTACAGGCGTGGAAAAGCAGCTCGTGAGAAACAAAGGGAATGTCCAATAAAGTATCTGAATAGGTACCAAAGTAATGCAAAATTAATAATATTATAGTTTCGGATGAGTCCCATCCAATTTGGATAATTATTGTATTTTATGGGTTGCTGTAATTGTTTTTATCAAATAAGATACGATCTACATTTTGTATTAATAGTGACAAATTCTACCCCTGGAAAGATAATCACGATAAGATAATCACGATCAAGATAATCAAGATTCAAACCCCTGGAAAAGATAATCACGATGTTCTTTAATTTAGTAACGGCAAGCCAGACATAGTTATTTGGCGCAACCAATCGAAAGTACTTCTACTATAGCTAAGCTATATCTATAACCTCGTATTAAAAACCTCAGCATTAACGGAAGCTTCGCGAAATCTCATATTTTTCATTCACTAGATGACATATCATAACGAATCATGATGCGTACTCTGCTACTGGAAAATGTTATTTAAACTGGTGTAGATAAGGTTGAGAGTGGTATGGGGACAATCCCTCCCGATTCCATGCGATTTCACCCAGTAATGATTTGCCTAGTAATGAGGGAGACGCGCGAATAATATTCTAAGAGGAAACGTGGATCTATGGATTATTAGAAAAGACAAATCGCAAACATTTTACACGGATTTCTGAAAGTAATATTTTATCACTCAGATTTTATTTACTAACATGAGTAAAACTCATGATATAGTAATGACTAACGAAAACTTTGAATGAGAAAAATATTAAAAACAAACCTCTACTATGAAATAAATAAACAATAAACATTTATGTTTTGCCATTTAAAGATTATCTTTTTTTGTTATATGTGTTTCAGAAAATAAATCAATCGAGAGAAAATCATGGATTTGAAAAAGCTTTCTATGCCTAGGATTATATAAATACAGGGCGCGAGGGCGCTGTACGTTGGCAAAAAAAATATAAAACTTTAAAAATTCTATACGTTTTCTAATTTCCATGGTCACGGGCAATATAGTGACCCGGTCCTTTGGGAGGCATGCGTGGAGCCAAAGCCAACAGCACAGAGGCCCTTTATGAGAATTAATCTAAAGGCGCGAGCTACACATAGCGGGTATCATCCTTGGTTGCACAATATGACACACCCGAAGATGATATCCGCCAGGTGTAGAGACTATTGCAAAGGAAAATGAAAATAACAAAAACAGCCACGTTATTGTAGTGAATGGATGGACTGGGTAATTGGGCTATGGGGGAAACTATGGACGCCTGCCATAAACATACTCTCAATACTGTTACAAGCGGCAGACGGTGGCTTGCTGAATGCTGGATGGGTTCCTCAAAATGTTGGCGTAAATGCCGGTAAAGGAACAACATCGGTGCAAACGACTAAGGGGTGTCGAGAGGTGCGGCCTCGATTTCACCATCACGAAGACACGTGAGCGGGTTTCCTCGTTATTACGCCATTAGACACTTCCACCCCCGAGTCTACATCCTAAGATGCATCTCTAGCGACTCTACTCAGACCGGGCAATGAAGGCAAGCAAGAGATGGGGATCTGGTTCTCTTGGGATACCACTCCGCAAGGGGAGACGAGAACCAGGAACTTCCCCGGGAGCACTCGGTATACTCGTGGTGCTACTCACCAACAGCTCGCCACAAGCTGCCCTGCAGGTTATGGCGAGTTGTTGTGTTGTCTAATATTATTATATCATGCGCCTCATCCAGTAATGCTACCATCCATAGAGGAAAACGCTCGTTCTTCCGGAGTTTATTATTTGCTGTTATTGCTTCCATACGTCAAACATCCTGTAAGGACTTACTACAGCCGTACTTAATCATACAGCGATGAAAAATATATCATCATCATCAGCCCGTATACGTCCACTGCTGAACATAGGCCTCCCCAAACGACGACGCCACGAATAGCGGTCCTGAGACGCCTCCATCCAACGATTCCTTGTTAAATATATATTTACCCAAAATTATTGTAAGAAAAAAGGTTGAGAATTGAATACATAGTGATTCCGTGAAATAAATAACTTCATAGTAATTTCATAATTAAAACAATTTTCTATAACCAAAGAAAATTACAATCAAATAATATAAATAAATTAGAACTGGAATTAAAATATATTCATACTCATATAAAAGCAAAAGTAATTCTCCCTGTTACCTTTCACCGCCTAAACGGCTGAACGAATCTTAATGAAATTTGCCTTTTGGGACCGAATCCCGGGACAGACATAAGACTTTTTGTCCCGGAAAAGTACATGCGAAGCCACGGGCAGAAGCTCACTTAATTATATTGATTTAACTTATTTTAAAGAAATTATGGTTATCAAATAACTAAGAGGAAAAAAGATCTAAAATCAGATAATGTCACAAACAACAGAATCTTTTCAAAGTTTTAAGCAGAATTTAATAAATAAATAAAAAATAAGTGAAAAAATCTCTCAAACTAAGCAGAGCTTGTTTGAGTGCTTACCCGTTCGACCCAAGATTTTTCTACCCAATAGGTATTTTGCTCCGTTCAACCCAAAACATTAGATTCAAGTTACTCGTTCTACCCACACCTACTTATTCCTAATTTCTATTGTTTGTATTCAAATAAATGACACAGTGAAACACTAAAGAAGGGTCATTATACAAAAAATGCAGAAATTCATTCATGGGTACTAGATAACTAATAATGATAAAATAGGTTCCTACTTAATATATTACTTAATAGATAGACATTTTTACTAGGTACATATACATACAAAATACCCAGAACACACGGATAAAATATCTGCAGATCGCACAAGCTTTTGACCCGAGGCTGGAATCGAACCTCCTGAATCGCAGGCGAACATACGTTCACCACAACCTTTGTGGTGTGGTGAACGAAATTTTTACTCTCCATCTTTCAACATCAGAAGTTCCATCTCATTACGAGCAACAAAGTACTTCAAAAGCATTGTCAAAGGTTACATTTTTCATAAAATATTTGTCAAAATGCCCGCGACAGAGCTGCCTCGAGGCAAGTTGTAACGAGTGCCTTGTATGGAGACTCTCCACATGAAAGCCACTCGACGGCCGTCTTTGTCTAACGTGCGTGGTGGGAAAGAGACAGCGGAAAGTGTATGGGTGAGTTCGAGTTGCATAGCTACTTTTAGGGTTCCTTAGTATTAGCAATCGTGCTTACCTTTTCTTAGATGAAATGAGCATTAAATGTCTTTTTTTAAACTCAGTAGACCTTCGTTTGAATACAATCTCACCTGAGTGAAAGTGACGACGTTGACGACGGTGTATCATGAACGTCTAGATTCTAGACCTTCGTGTAACACCGTCGGCAACTAGACTCTAGTAGACACCTATTCTCTCTTGTATTGAAGTCTTTCAATGTTTCTTTCTAGTCTATAATAATGGATTACTTTCTTGAGTGTGGCCCCTGCTCCTAGGAAGGTAAATTGTGGGAACGCTAGTGTTGGTCCTTTCTCTTAATATTAAACATGTAAAATTGCAAGCCTGTAGATTTGATAATGTCCGAGAAACAGAAGAAACCAAAAGCGTGCCCAATGGTTTGTGTTAAGATAATCACTGTTATTGCGTCACTCGTTTCTTCCGAAACTTGGCTCACGCAACTCAAACTATTTTCTACCTATACGACTTCGAGGAGGAAGTCCTCAATTAGACTGTGTTTTTTTATGTTTGTGTGTTTCGCGATCATTCCGCCAATTATGAACCGATTTTAAAAATTCTATCACTATTGCATAGAAAATGATCCCGAGGTCCGATAAAAATGTTATCCCCAGGGGATTATTGTTTATCCCGGAAAATATAAAAACAGTGTAAAAGTAAGGGATTCGAAGTCGATTATTAGGTTTTTAAAACAATCAAATTAGGACAATGACTGAACAAACAGTTTCCATTGCAACGGGAGTAAACAAGAGGTAGGTTCAGGAATTTGAAGTCAGTTTATCATTTTTTAAAACACCAGTTTATGTTAACCATGAAGCAGGGACTATGACAGACAATCCTTGCCTATTGTAACACAAGCTCTGCTTAGCTTGGGCTAGATGATGTTGTGTGTATTGTCCAACATTATTTATTTATTTAATAATGTTCCATCTTCGCCTACTGAACCCTAAAAGCATGCGATATTCAGATACTCTCATATTTTCCCTTTACCACCCTCTGTTGAAGCGTTCTCGTACATAAAAGAGGATCTCAAGAAAATAATAACGGTACCTTTCAAAGGGCAACAACTTTTTCTTCGGTAGCTTTGATTTTCGAGTTGCCAAAGAATTTTGAAGCCACAAAGAGAATTTGCTGGGATATTAAACCACAGACAGGATTGGTGAGCAGGGTATATAGGTGACAGTTGATTTTAGTAAAGTTTTGGAATGAATCTCGGTAGATCCATTACCTTTCTTGGAAGAACACGTCGTTGTGAATGCGGTTCGTCCAAGTCGCGCGCGTTCCGCCGCCGCGTCTGTGCGAGAAAGAATGAAAAAAAAATGAATGTATTAACACAAAAAGAAAAACTTTATGAACAAAGAAAACTACCAATTAGAACTAATAGTTATTTATTTACATTTACGATTGAAATTGTTGAGCAAATTGCAGACTGTTACAAACAATCTAGATATAGCTCAACTGATCCACATTAATACAAATCGAAAGCGTAGATTATCAATAGTTTGGACTTTTGTGGGTTTTGTGAAATATGTATTTTATTTCGTTGCTCAACATCTCCCAAACGTACTGATCAGATTAAGATGAAATTAGGCGTACTATCGGCGTAAGATCTGCCTTACCAGTTTGAAACAATTTTGCCTTGCGTTGGTTTTGGGTTACAGATCACACCTTTGTTTCTTTGTTGTCTAGTTTGACCAATAGAGAGTCCGGGCAGTCAACATCTGTTCAACATATTTTTTGTAATGGTTCTTTTTAATGATGTAATGATTTTTCTAAATTAGGCTATTTTCTAAATGTACATTTAGTTTCTAAATTAGGCTATTTTCTAAATGTACATTTAGAAAATAGCCTAATTTAGATAATAGGCTACGTATTATATCGAAAATACGCTTGCGAAGCTGCGGACTAGTAGTAAATACATACAAATATTATGGTTTTTAAGAAAGGTCTAAAACACACCAAACTGGTTTGTGAGTATTTTAAGGCCGCTTTTATTAATTAAATGTTCGACAATATCATTATTCTTACTAATGACAAGCCATAGTTAAGAGAAGATGGAGCTTGTACATTATTTATAAGTTTACGTAGTTTATATGAGTTTACGTACTATTTACATCTGTTAGATATATGTACCTACTTATATTTTCAACAAGAAGTTCGAGGATTTTTATTGTTTTTTTTGCTTTATTGGTGTTACAGCTATTTTAGCTTTATTTTATAGCCAAGCACAAAATTGTTTCGCAGATTACCTATTAAAATCAAACTTAAAAAAAACCTAGGACATTCCAAATTAGTCGTAATATATGGTCCCAACTTCAATAAGTTAAGATTTTGTCATTGTTGGAAGTTGCCATAGCATAAAAAACTTCTACAGAAAGAAACACTTGATAAATTATAAAATTGAATAAAGAATTTAACAACAAAATTAAAAACTTTCAAGTTCCACGACAATCGTAAATCGTACACGAAAACATCTCGCGAATTTCTTAAGACGAGAAATTTTATGAGGACAAATGATAGAAATACTCAACGTTTTCATTGTGGAGCATTTTTGAGCATGTCTGTGTAAGGGCGAAGTTATTTTCTTCTCTTCCGTCCATTTGCCCCGCACTCCCTTCCGGTCGCATGCCGCCTACCACCCCCCACCCTTCGCAAACAAAACTCTACCCTAACACTTTACCGAAAGGATTGAATTCGGAAGGAGGTTGTGTCACTATTTTTCTTTTCGGCGCGACAATTTTCACTCTGAAATAATTTCGAATTCTATGTTATTGGAACTGAACGTAATTTCGTGTGTAGCGCGTCCACTGTGTACGTCCTTATGGAATAACGTTCGAGGGGAAAGTGGGGTAAGGGGAGTACGGCACGAAAAACATATTTTTCAGATAACGACAATGGAAAAGGAAAATATCCAGATGAAAATTCGCCGATACGGCGCGCCAAGTGCGCTCGCGTAGAAGTTATTAAGGGGGGGGCGTGTGCTACTTAACGATATTTTTCGACATGCTTTACTTTTATTGCTAACTCACGGCTTCGATATCGGATACCCGATTGTCGTATATCAAAAAAGAAAATTCCGCGTACATTTGAAATATATTACGCGTTTAACAGAGCGAGATAAAATCAGTAAAGAAATTAGATTTCTGCGCCAAAAAATCTTTTATTCGTGCAATTTCTTGTCTGAAAAAGTTTTGATGTTCATAAAATGTTTAACGAATTACTATACGATTTGGAAATGAATTTGTACTAAATCCCAGTGGGATAATAAGTAACACGATATCATCATCCCCAATTAGAAAAAGACGTGGTGCGTCAAAGCTGTGGGTTAGAGTGAGAGGGCAATATAAGGGGCGCTTGTCTACAGGACATTGGCCTCCAGGGCACGCCGCCACCGTTGATTCGAACTCCGTTTTAATTCTTTTTTATTAATTATACTCAGAACACATAATCTTGATACTTTATTTAATATTCATAAGGTGGCCTCAAACTACTTGAATGAATATGGATATTTTCTTTACTACGGTTAAGCAATAATTTGTGAAGTTATCTGGTAATACCGCTACTTTTATATGTTTTGAGATAGGCAATCTGCAATAACCTTACAATTTGTTGGAAATGAATTGAATTATAATTTAGTTGGATACAAAGCGTTTATATCGAGGGTCATGCTTCTGGCACAACAGTTTAGCTTCTTGTAGTAAGTTTATAGCAATTGAATGCGAGCTCATTCAATATCTTTATATACAACTTTGCGACAAAATTCCAAAACTAATCAACATCTTACTAATATGACCTTTTGACTTAAAGGAAACACTGGAAATCTTTGAATTAAAACTAATTATTTTATCGTATATTAAAACTAAAATTCAATAACTTATGAGTATGGTGTCGTGTCATACTCGTATAATTGAATATTGGTTTTGATTTCAAATGAATCCTCAAGTATCAAAACACCTCGCGCCTCAACAAATCTTAAACTCCCCAACTTCCGCTGTCTCATTAAAGAGCTTTTTCTTCTTAATGGCGAGCCTTGGCAATGGCGAGGGGAGACTCGCTAAAATTGGGTCACTCTTTGACTTAATTCCACAAGGTCGGCTATAATCAATAGGACGTTCTAAATTTACACCCGGCAGAAGTAATTAGATTTTTGGATCGATTTTGGGGTAGGTCGGGGAAAATCGATGCCACCTTTTTATTGTGACGTAATTGATGGTCGATGTCATTGTTTGGATTTATTGCTGCTTGTGATTACGTTCTTTGGGTTTTGTAACGATCTAGGTAGATACCTTTATTTCTAGACTCTTCTGTAGAAAAATGGATTGCCATGTCTTAAATTTTTACTATGTGTTGTCAGTCAAATTTAAACTGAAAGCTTGTCGTTTTAAGGTTTGAATAGGCATGATTATTAAATTTTTCTCTACAAACCCATTCTTTTGGAACACTACCATTTCAATCATTGTATGTCATGCTTTGAATATATAATATTCAAATAAATAATAATGAATGGTTCATTATCATATTGAAGCCTCATTATAGAACGGTAACGAACCGAGCGAAGAATATATTTTAATTGATAGAAATCTCAATTTTGATGTCAGAAGTGATTTTAATTAACTTATTGGGAAATAGGAATTAATATTTATAGTGATATGATAAAGACTTGGGGCGTGGGTGTTGTTGCGTAACATAGCTTTTAATTTTTATAGAATATTTAAAGTTACTGTGTAATTTTAATTTATCGGTGAAGGAATTAACTCACTTATGAAACTACTAGCTGTTCCCCGCGGTTTCACCCGCATTAAATTCGAATTTCACATTTGTCGGGAGATAAAAATCTCCCATGGGAATTTGATATTTTACCAGGACAAAAAGTAGCCTATGTTACTCTTCATCCTTTCAAATAACTCTATGCCAAGGTTGTCTGTTGTCACATTATTTTGTTACGTTAAGTAGTATTGTTTTGTTAAGTGTGCAATAAAACATTTTTTATTTATCTATCTATGCCAAAAATCAAGTCGATTGGTTGCTTCTTAGGGCACAAATTATATAATACTATACTAGTAATTAGGGAACCGATTATAATGTTAGGGCATGAAGGAAGGACAAAGAAACAGTTAGGACTAGCTTTTGGCCGCTGTTGGAAAATTTGGCTGATTGATGAAATAGTCACTTCGAGCATAACTGTCCAGCCGTTGCTGGTCCGGTTTGCTTGAAATTGATATTATAATTAATTGATAGGTGTCATCATTATCATCATCAGCCCATACACGTCCACTGCTGGACATAGGCCGCCTCCATCCATCGACTCCCTGCGACCGCTACGATGTCGTCGGTCCGGTCGTGGATGGCCTCCCATGTAAGGGGGATTTGCCATAATCACCACGATTGGCAGGCGGATTGGTGATCGCAGTGTTGGTGTTTAAAAATACTCAGAAGGAAGCTGCTGGGCAGCAGCTTCCTTCTGAGTATTTTTGAGTATTTCCTCTGGTAGGTTCTCTTAGTCGGCTCTTACGACATCCACGGGTTGAGTTGGAGGGGTCGATTCGTACGCCGCGGCACAGATAATATAATATGTAAAATGTGTAATAACTAAATGAAATAAAAGGTCAAGTTGAGTGACAACCCTAATAAAATATTTTGAAATTCAATTCCTCCTAAAAGCCGCAATAGTGCAACGTGGTATTTTTACCAGTGCTAGGCCTTATTAAGAGCCATATTTCTGTGCTAGTCACAAGTCGCACTTTTGAGTTTTTCGGGAGAAAAAAAAATAAAAACGAAAATATGAAAAAAAAAATACTCGGTTTCCAGGGGTGATTTTTCAAAATTAAAAACTGTGAATGATGTGGCTAAGGACCCTTTATCAGAGCATATTTACTTTAAAAAAATATCACGGACATTAAAAAATTAGGTTTAATCTCGCCGTTGACCGAAAACCTATAGCGTACCTACCTACTTCCCGTTGACCTAGAGTCATGAACTTTGGCAAGAAAGACCTTATGACAAGCAAAAGTGAAGGGAAAAATACGAAAACCGTAAATTTTTAGTCTATTCACAAAATATGTTTGTTTTGTTTTTGCAAGCGACCTAAACCTATAGGGTGTACATCCCGTTGACCTATAATCATGAAATTTGACCAAAAACAAGGTCTTATAATAACGGAAGCCTCGGTGTGCGAGTCCAACTCGCACTTGACGTTTTTATTTTAAATAATCCTACTTTTAATATGTACCGAAGTCGTATATTTCAGTGCATACTAAGTGCCTTAATTTTAGATTACCTCTTATGTGATATATGTATATATACATACGAATGTCTACCTCTCTTGCTTGCTCTTGTAGGCTAAATCGGAATGTCATTGGTTTTGTTTTGAACTACGAATTCTATTGTCCCCCCTTATTCATAATAGTCTGCTAACTTAAAACAGCTGCTAAGCAGTGTTATTTCTCACTCTGCCTTATGTCAATAGAAGAAGACAGAGTGAGAATTAGCAATGCTCTATGTTAGCTGACTATTATGAATAAGGGGGGTGTACACCGCATTCTACAACAAACTTAGCTATCCTAAGATCAAGCAGCCTACGTTCCGAAAGCTTCTTTGACCGTTCTAGATTATGGCGAAAGCAAAAAAACAATAAGAATTCAATTTTTAAAGAGTCGTTTGATATTTTTTATTATGGAGTAAGCCAAAACCAATAACAATTCAATTTTTAAAGAGTCTATTCATATTTTTTATAATTTTTTGCACTATTACGTCTCGGAATTTCAACCCGTCATAACTCTGGAACCACTCGAGACAGATGAATGAAACTAAAACGGTCACGACGCTATTGTTACGGCCCAACTATGTACTTGTTTTAATTGTTTATGTTTATAGAATATAATATTTCTTTATTGCACCATCAATACATGTAATTCTTATACAAGAACTTAATACTAACTATATCTAGAGTGGTACAATCGGCGGCCTTATCGCTCTCTTCCAGGCAACCTTTGGATGGAAAGGATTGCTACGTAATAAAGATGACTGTGGCCAGGTGTCGCTCCGTTCCACACTGTCAGTAGTATGTAAGAAATTCAATGTTCTGTTCAGCTTTAAAGAAATATTGACATGTATCTAAATTGCATTAAATTTATATTTAGATAGGCAAAATAAACATGTATTAGACACATAAGTGATATTATAATGTGCTAGTGGTTTCATTTTCACTTCTTCCACTAGTGGACAAAAAATTGAAGTGAAGAGAATATCAATAACACCTTATTTCTTATTTGATAATAATAACTATGTTTATAGTATACAACTTGACTTGTCTAAGTGCTTATTTTGTAAGCCTAAAGAAATAAAGTTATTGATTCTGATTCTGATTCTGTGGCGTAATTAATGACTTATAAACAACCCGTTAACGTAGGATTTATAAACATAAATGTATGCATAATGTTTTAAAAATATATATGTATGTGTGCGTGCATAGTTTTACGTTAGTACAACATTTAGTTCGAAGCTTGGTGAAGTACAATGAACCCTGAATTTTTTTACCCCTTTTTTTGGCGGTCGTATAAAAAAAGGAAACTAAAATGATCAGAATCAGTAACTTTATTTCTTTAGGCTGACAAAATAAGCACTTAGATAAGTCAAATTTTATACTGTAAATAAACATAGTTATTATTATCAAATAACAAATAATGTGTTATTGATATTCTCTTCATTCAAACTCACGTCAAAAGATTTGACGTGAGTTTGAAACTGTTTTCCTTAGTTTTGACTCAAAACTAAGGAAAACAGTTACACTTACCCATCGTAACCGAGAGTCGTCATTTACATGGCCTGACATTCCGACGTTTAGAATTCATAGAAAAACGGAATTCGCTTAGCTCTCATTATGTAAATGATCGCATTCCAGTTATTTTTGTATGACCAATAATAAGGTTCTTGACCCATACATAAACATCACGTTTTATTGCTAAGCTTTTCAAGTGTGTAACTATGTTAAGTATTTAGTTTTGCTTCGTGTTGACTGTTATATATCCGCTCGTTTTTTTTTTTAAATATCTATGTAGTAGATATCTTGTTCATTAATTTTAATTTGGCCGGTATTTAATAGGTCCTTAACACTGGAAACTATTCATGAGTAACATAAAAGCAAGGTAGGAAGCTATTGCGTGATCAAACGTACCTGATCCATCAGCTTTTTTCTTATCCCGGTTGATTACGTTATCAAACGAACCTGTTTTGACGACCTCTGTGGCGCAGCGGGCGAAGGTCCGCCTGCGACGCAGGAGGTTGTGGGTTCGATTCCCGCCTCGGGACAAATGTTTGTACGATCTGCAAATATTTGTTCAGGGTGTTCTGGATATGTTCTATGTATAATAAAAAATATCTATCTATGTATTGTATTTTATTAAGTATATCAGTTATCTAGTACCCATAACACAAGCTCTGCTTAGCTTGGGGCTAGATAATGCTGTGTGAATTGTCCAGCATTATTTATTTATTTTTATTTGTTTGGCGTAATCATGTGACGCGTGATCAGTTTCCGTATGATCAACTGGGACATACCCTGTCATCATATGCACCTTTTTACCCGACTACCGGAGGTTAATGATTTTAGCACCCTATGTATCTATGTATGTATGTAGCCGATTTCTTTGTTCCCACGTAGCACTGAAACTACTACTTCGATTTCAACAAGTGAGGTATCGATTGATTCGTCTCAATACCCCGATGGTTATAGGCTATATGGTAAACGACAAAACTGAGGGTCTTAGAGATAGCTGGGTCTAAATTACACCTGGAACACTTCGATAGCGCGATAAAATTTTGCAAGAGACGACATCTAGTTACAGTTCGAGTCTAATTTAGTTTGATGTGATGAGTGTAGGATGACACACCCGTTGCCATAGAGACCTCTTGTTTATTTGTTACCATGGCAACGGGTCATCTAGGGATGGGCAAATGAAAAAATGTATCGATATACATATATTGTATCGATATATGTATGGTAAAAAAAAAAATGTTAAAAACTAAAACCCGACTACATAAAAGTCTTAAACAAGCGTTCACCTATTGTCAATAGCATTTTCTTTTGATACTTAGGTAGTCGAAGGCCTTTGTTACTAATTTTACCCTAGGTATATGGGGTGCGTGCCTCCGACTACCTAAGTATCAAAAGAAAATACTATGGACAATAGGTGAACGCTTGTTTAAGACTTTAATGTAGTCGGGTTTTAGTTTTTAACTATATTTTTTTTTTTTAATATAATACTTGGCTAGGTAAGAAAAATTGCGAGCACCCTAATTGTCCCATAAAAATTAAAAAACAAGAGTAAAGGAAGTCGGGTCTTAGTGTTTGTAAAAGACATCAAATCCATATTAAAATCATTTAGAACTAGCAATCAGCCCCGGCTAGGCTTCGCAAGGGTTGTAGAGCATTACTATCTCAAAGGTATTAGGCAGCGTTTTCGATGAAAACTCCCAGGTGATTTGACTTTTTCCGACACTTCCTACAATTATCGTTAGATTTCAACCAATTTATACAAAACTTTGACAAATTATACACTTAAATCTTCCTCATAAATCACTCTTTCGATTGGTGAAAACAGCATGAAAATCCGTTCTATAGTTTTTGAGTTTATCGCGAACAGACAGACAGACACAGAGGAGGACTTTGATTATGTAGTGATGCGAAAGTAACTCTGTATGTCTGTCAGTTACCCCTTCTCGGCCAAACGGCTGAACAGATCTGAATGAAATGAAATGAAAGCCCGGGGATGGACATAGGATACTTGGAAAGTGCGTGCGACGCCCCAGGCACCAGGTAGTTTTTTGTCACATATTATTCCTTTCTGAAGTTCGAATCAAATTAGCAAGTAAAGAAGAGAAGAAGTAAGAAGTAGCAACACGCCAGTTAATTTCACAAAACTCGCAAATTAAATGTGAAACATCTCTCATATTAACTTTGGAAAAAGTACAGGGTGATTCATGTAACTGGGACTAAGGAATTCGATCCAAGCATATTTGTAGGTGTATTTGAACGGCTAATGAAAAGATTCTTACCGATGCCATAACCAAATAGTGTAAAAAGCTACTCATTATCACACTATTTGGTAACATCATCATAATCATGATATGAGTCCAGTAACGTCCACAGCTGCACCTAAGCCTCCCCCATATGACGACTCATAAATAGCGGTCTGTAGCCGCCCCGCCATCCATCGACTCCCTGCGACTGGTACAATGTCGTCGGTCCATCGATTGGATGGTCATGTTATACAAATATTTTGTTATCTATGATGTTCATTTAAACCATGTGCTGTGCTTACCAACAATAAACATTTATATTCTTTACGACAACTATTCAAGATCGCCACGATTGAAGCACCCTGTACCTACTGTTCACGCGACTTACTAGGGCGCCGCCGTCAAAGAAAGAATTTCTCATAAGTTGCTAGGGATGCCTCCCAAGAAGTCCTTAAAGAGCGACAAATAAATAGTCATTTATTGTATACCTACGTTGATCTGTATTTTTACTGAATGTGTATTTTTCATTTATGGAAATCATTTATGGGCAATTGCGTGCTCTTCTATAATAAGCTTCCATCTGAAGCTACTGAACTCCCTATTCGTAAATTTAAACAGAATCTTATCAGGAAGGCCTTTTACTCCATAGGTGATTACATCAATTATGTTAATTGGCCAGATGTCGCTCCGTTTCGCACTGACAACAGGATGTAAGAAAATATTTAAGCTGAGCTTTATATTGAAAATTAAATCTAGATTTAGATAGGCAAAATAAACATGGAGGTATTAGACACAGTAAATGTACATAAATATACTAGTAGTTTCTTTTTCACTTCTTCTACTAAGTGAAGAGAACATCAATAACACCTTGTTTCTTTTTTTATAACAATAACTTATAACTGTTCATAGTATAAAATTTGACTTGTCTAAGTAATTTTGTAAGCCTAAAGAAATAAAGTTATTAATTCTGATTCTGATTCATTAAGATCCAGTTCAACTTAAACTTTGTGTTTTGTACTTGGAATGACAAGGTACCTTGTTATTCCTAGTCCTACAAGGGATAAAAGTTGTTCCAGTTGTTCTGTGCTTCGAAAATATATTATTAATTCAATTGCAACAATGTCACCCAATGAAAATTCAGCGAATGTCAAAATGACAGCAAATGAAGGCGATTTCAAAAGTAAAGGAATAGGCATTTAGTTTTGAAATCACTTTTATTATCAGTTTTATAAAGCAGTATTCAGTCTGAGTTTTTTAATGTATTTTTGACTACTGAAAACAAACGTTTTCACCCCACACCACGATTTCTTAGGTGTTGAGATACCTGTTACCTCTTCACGCCAAAAGTATTGAACAGATCGGTCTGAAATTTTGCATAGATGTAGTCCTAACATGAAACTCATGCGAAACTGCGGACAGAAGCAAGTTATAAGATAAACAAACGGTGCGGTGATTTTTAAATAAAAATATGAATGTTAATAATATTTAGTCATCGCAAATACTTAATCTCTGTAGTGTCCATGCAAATAACTACTTTCTAGACTGATGATCACACATCTTTTTATCTTACCGAAAGAATTGCAGAAGCCAAACATAATTACATTTCAATATCGTCGCCTGCAGGATTCTTACGATTATAAACAAAAAATTCGATATTTTCGGCTCACTCGGCAAGTTTGCGTCAAAATGGTGAGCGTTCTACTTAAGAACTGAACAGAAATCGTGGTGTGGGGTGAAAACAAACGTTTTCACCCCACACCACGATTTCTTAGGTGTTGAGATACCTGTTACCTCTTCACGCCAAAAGTATTGAACAGATCGGTCTGAAATTTTGCATAGATGTAGTCCTAACATGAAACTCATGCGAAACTGCGGACAGAAGCAAGTTATAAGATAAACAAACGGTGCGGTGATTTTTAAATAAAAATATGAATGTTAATAATATTTAGTCATCGCAAATACTTAATCTCTGTAGTGTCCATGCAAATAACTACTTTCTAGACTGATGATCACACATCTTTTTATCTTACCGAAAGAATTGCAGAAGCCAAACATAATTACATTTCAATATCGTCGCCTGCAGGATTCTTACGATTATAAACAAAAAATTCGATATTTTCGGCTCACTCGGCAAGTTTGCGTCAAAATGGTGAGCGTTCTACTTAAGAACGGAACGGACAGCCTTATTCCCCATACAAACGTACTTTCCGCTTCATTTGGAAACTATGTCCCCGATCTTATTGAAATTTTCCATACGTAATCGGATGAAAAGTAGCTATGTTTGCAGCGGTTTAGTTTTTGAAAAAACATAATGATATGTAAATGAGAGCGAAACTAATTTTGGCCACCAAATAGATTCATCTTCAAGCGATTTTTTATGCATGATAGACACCTTTATTCGAAAATCTGTCGCGCTGCAAACATCCTAAATATATTTTACTATAAAAACTTTCGTAGTTTGATCAATTCATTATGAATGTATGCCGGTTAACTACGAACCTAATTTGTGTTGGAAGAACACCAACGTTGGTGTTCGTAGTTAACAGCCACATGACAGCTTCGTATTAGATGGTTAGACGCGCTTTCTCACTCATAGCGCGCCGCATTTCATTCTTCGTGAAACAACAACAAATCCGCATGGGAAAATCTGTTTCCGTTTGGGAGAGGTTCGTAACCGTTTCAGTCATGGAGGGAGATTGCAGCAAAAAGTGAATAACCTCTTTGCAGTCGAATAATGAGATTTGCTAGCCGACGCGCCAATGTTTACAGGCAGAAATGCTTTAGACCGCGCTGTAAAGAAGTTAGCGGTAGGAAATCACTTTCAATACTTGTGGATTTTACTATTTATTTTGCAAGATGTCGCCTTTAATTCCATTTTGCATGTTATTTACTTGGCTGGCGTGGTTATTATTTTTAAAATCAATATTACCATGGTTCCTCAGAGAAGTTTAGGTTCAAGGTCCACCAAGGTACCAATAGTCTGGTATGACCTACTTATATTTGTAAATATTTAGACTATCATAAACTCATTAAAAAAATCGTGTATATACCTACTACGTCCCGTGCGGGCTTGCTATTGGATACAATTGGTTTGTTACCGAAGGACGGAGAGATGGAATATTTACCATGATTTATGTACATAAGTAAGCGAATACATAAAACGTAGGTGAATGAATACATAGCCTACCTATATTTCATTTACTTGGCAGCTTTCTTTTCCTCCATTTTCCATCTCTCCCGAGGATTTTCAGCCAAATCCTACTTACTCGTGGCGTCGCCTGGCTCAGCTCAAATGGATTTTTTCTAATGTATTCTTGCTTGTTAGTTTTGATACTTGCAACTATTCACCCAAATGTTTATAATATACAATAGTAGCGACCCGCCTCGGCTTCGCACGGATGCAAATTATACATATAAAATAAACCTTCCTCTTGAATCACTCTATTAAAAAAACCGCATCAAAATCCGTTGCGTAGTTTTAAAGATCTAAGCATATTCAGGGACATACAGACAGACTGCGGGAAGCTACTTTGTTTTATACTGTGTCGTGATACGTAGTTTCATTAAATCATTAAATTTAAGACATTGTAATCATAAAAAACATGGATAGAACGACATTTTTTAACATAGTAAATTATCGATTATTAAAGATAGGTATAATAGTAAGGTATCTATTAAATAGTAGGATAGCCATTAGAATCGGCATTGTTTCCTTTTACTTGATAATTTACTTACCTACAACAATACAAAAAAAAATAAACAAATTGAATTCCAACATCGATTAAAAACAACCGAAACAGCGCAACAAAACGCAATTTTCAATGTAAACGGAAAACAAATCATGTTTTGTAATTCGAATCGAAACTTTCAACCCGTGTCGGCAGCGCGCCAAAACTGTGTTTATTCCACATTTGAAACTGTAAATGATGCCATTCGAGTTCCAACGGTCAAACAAATGGGTTCTGAAATCAAACAGAGATGGAGTGTCTTGTTGATTGAATCTGTTTATGGCAGTGCACTGACTTTAGTGCTTGTACAGACGAGCTGTGTTAAGGTTATTTTATACTATAGAGCATATTCTAATATGAACCTAAGCTCGAGATCTTTAGATACATTTTATATTGACAGCATAAAATAGGACAGTGCGTGCGCAGTAAGTAAACTTGCCGCAACTTAGTAGTTGGTTTACGGAAGGCACAAACCAAATAGTATCTCTTACCGCAAGCTCCAAGCGAATGACCCGTACTCTGCTGTATGTGCCTCCCCAAGCTAGGGGGTTTGCCATAATCACAAGTCCACAACGTTTGGCTTTTCCCATCGCTTTGGATTGGTGATCGTAGTAGAGGTGTTTAAATACAAATTTGGAAGCTGCAGCCCTGTTTCTTGTAGGTTCTCTACAACATCTACGGGCTGATTCTTAAATCCATGATCCAAGAAAACAGGTCTGCTCTTACGGGAGCTTCTCCAGGTGAATTCACTGTCCAGTTGCCACTTTATTTCAACAAAATGTAGAAGTTGGGAAACAAATGTGTTATGGGTCAATTGAAAAATCAATAAAAATATGTGACGATTCAGATTTTTATCATATTTGTTAGATCAGTCAAAACAGCGTTAGTTATACACGAGTCAATGTGATAAATAATTGGTAAATACAAAACTACATAGCTTTTTCAGATTCATACAGGAGTTCGGGGAGTTAAGATTTTACGCTACTGGTAACACCAGGAAACAGATTCGTCTTCTCATTCGCCGATGGCGATGATGACGTAAGCTGGAGACATCCACGTGACCATCGTGTCTCGGAAGAGCATACCTTGTTTTCTTATACCATGCTTAAATCAACCTCTCCGACTCAGGCCGGCCTATGGATGCCTATGTATTGTCGTGCGAGGAACTGGGTAAAATATCAGAAACGTTCGCGGGAAATGGGTGCAGTGTGAAGATCAGGGAGGACCGAAAAGGGGAGTCTTATACACCCAGGGCACTATGGGTTGTGGATGATAACAAAGATGAAAGTATCAAAACCTCTCAGCCCCGCTACTTATGGAGCGTGGAACGCACAGAGAGTTATTTCTTATTGTGCGACGCTCTGGGGAAATACAGCCCGCGGCGAGATGGCCTCGTTAGAAGTGAGCCTTAAAAAAGGTAGAGATATTTGGAGATGATATGTAACGAAGAATATAATGTTATATTAGATTTTTTAATGTAGGTTTTATTGTAAGATTTGGTTTCCCATTAGAAATCACTTTAAATGTCACCAAACTTTTTGATAAAAATATTGCCGCAAGATTTTCTTTATTATGTATAGGTAGGTTATTCTGCACAAGTTTCAGCTCGGCCAGGCGGCGGCGGCGGCTCACCGGAGAATTATTTGGCGACAGTGATGATAATGTTGATGATGATAAGTGTAAAAAAAAAATTAAACTATAAAAATAACTATTATATGATGCATGTAGGCTAGTCACATTACATATGTTCACAGTATTTTTATATTCTATTATGTCGTCGGTCCATCCGAGTGGATGGTCTCCCATCGTAGCGGTCGCAGGGAGTCGATGGATGGAGGCGGCTCAGGACCGCTATTTCTGGCGTCGTACATGGGAGGCCTGTGTCCAGCAGTGGACGTGTATAGGCTGATGATGATGATTCTATTATGTATCCGTGAAAACCTTTAATAAGCTTTCTGTTACATATCAATTTGTAAGTCTGTTAATTTATAAGTCTCTGGTTTTCATTCAAATAAATATAAATATAAACATTGTTACCAAATATCAGAAGACTTTAGTTAAATTTCAATGGCGATTGTTACAGACATTAATGCTTATTTTTACATAATAATAATTTAAGGGTCCAAAACCAATACCGCAAAACACAAAACTAAAACGCTTATTACATTTGACATTGTATGGATATCATTGCCAACGTGTAACACACTAAGCATACACACATTTTTTTAGTTATTTTTCTATTAACAAGTACGATCCCAAATAATTTTTGCACCCGGACAGGGTTTTATGCATTGTGTACCCACTAAGACTACCTGACCTACACCTAAGAACAATACCTATTTGCATAAAATCACAAACGATATGAATATTAATATTTCAATACTAGCTACTGCCCGGGCCTTCGCCCGCGTTTTATCGGGATAAAAAATAGCCTATATGTTATTTCAGGTCCCAAACTATCCCCATACCAAATTTCAGCCTAATCGGTTCAGTAGTTTTTGCGTGAAAGAGTAACAAATATCCATACATCCATCCATACAAACTTTGACGGTTATAATATTAGTAGGATAACTAGTCAAATAGCCCCCTTAGACAAAGTTATGGAATCATGAAAAAGTTCCCTTCATCGGTTAAAAAGGATGTAAAGTACAGAATTTACAAGTCTCGTGTAGAAATAAAGTTAAAAGCGCGGTGTCGAACAAAGGCAGGTCTTGTAATAAAAGTTCAGAAGCATTTAACTTTAGCAATATCAGGAGCGCATAGAGTGCGTTGTAGTGGAGAGTTTTATGACATTTCACTTTGAAGAGTTTAACCATTGTGGTTCCATTTGTCTTGAAGGCTTCTTTTTAGTGACGTTAGTGCTTACTTTTTGAGATTAGTAAATTCCCCCCTGCAGAAATCCTACTTCTTATCATATCCTACTATCCTATCCTATCCTATCCTACTATCCTACTATCCTATCCTACTATCCTACTATCCTACTATCCTACTATCCTATCCTACTATCCTATCCTATCCTACTATCCTATCCTATCCTATCCTATCCTTCCTACTATCCTATAATATCCTACTAAAATTATAAATGTCAAAGATAAACTTTGACAATTACATGGATACAAGGATGGATGTATGGCTGGATACTTGTTACTCTTTCACGCAAAAACTACTGAACCAATTAGGCTGAAATTTGGTATGAGTATAGCTTGGGACGTGGAAAAATATATAGGCTACAAAAAAAATATCACGATAAAACGCGGGTGAAGGCGCGAGCCGCAGCTATTAATATTATAAATTTGAAAGTAACTCTGTCTATCTGTCTGTCTGCCTGTTACCGTTTCACGCCTAAACAGCTGAACGGATCTTAATGAAATTTGGCAAGGAGGTAGATGGTATCCCGGGGATGGACATAGGGTACATGAAAAGCGCGTGCGAAGCTGCGGGCAGCAGCTAGTACGTTATATTTATGTGAAACCCTCTTCAACAGTTTCATTTTCCTAATTATATTCTCTATTTTACATGGTGACCCATTTCTGGCATGCTATCAAACTTAAGGATATTAAACCCTAAATCGAACACTAGAAAGCATATTTAAAAATAACCACGAATTTTCAGTGCCGCAATTTAACATGAGCTCCTTCATTCAGAAGGAAGTTTTCAATATTTTCCGGCTCGTTAGTGTTTAAATACTTTATTAGAATGAATATGAGTTCTGGAAAGTTTAGCAAGTTTCAAATTATACCTACTATGAAAGAAGTTGTAAAAGTTTGACCGGAGCATTCATATCTATTTAGACTTTGGGATTTGCCGCTGTATGAAATAACTTTGACCACATATTTAGAAATGTATAAAAAGCTGTCGCGTGAGATCCAACTCATAGGTCCAGATACACTAGTCGTATGACTTTTGCATTCACTAGTGTTTGGCTTAGGGCTGGACTCCATCAAAGCGGAAACGAGACAAGCGGAGAAGAGATGTGTTTTAAACAACCAATGGAACGTCGTTATTCACATATCTCATCTCCGCTAATCTTCAATGGATACCACTGAGCCGAAATGTACCATAAATATGGTACATACAAATGTATGCGAAGAAAACAAATTAAATAATGTTGGACAATCCACAAAGAAAGATCGAAGCGGAGATGGGAGCTGTACCTTGCAAGCTGACGACGTCACGCAGCGGAGACGAGATGAGAGCGGCGGCGCCGCTATTGTGGCGCCGTGCATGCATCTCAACAAACATCAAACGCTCGCCGCCGCACGCAGCTCAGTTCCGCTCTAGCCAGCACATATGTCCGCTTTAGCAAGCACACATCTCTGCACCAGTCTAGCCAGTAAGCAACCCCGCACAGCTTCGGTGGAGACACCCTAGCTGAAAAACGTCTCTTCACGTCCCCGCTTCGGACATCTCTGAACATCTCCGTGGAGTCTGGGCCGTATGGGTGAGGGTGAATTTCTGCAACTAGGTACAAATTGGGTAGATTCATCCTTACAAAGAAATTAACAAATGCGGCGTTTTCCGAAAAAAAGAATCCTCAATCGACCTTAGAAGACAATCAATTTTTCTCGGAGAAGAGAGATAGATGTGCATGTCAAAATATGCATGGTCTATGCCATTTTAATTTCATAGACCTACGTTAATAAGCACCCTTATAAAAGTGTGAACAATAAAAAATACCTCATTGGCGCATCACTGTGCAGGTAGGTATCCTTGCACAGTTCAGCAAAAGCTAGCTTATTATGCTTTTGCATTGATTTTGAAAGAAATACCTGCGTCAATGCTTTCATCATAATCATAATCTTTATTTGCATGAAGGTATGTACCACGGTTACAATTTAAAAAATATCCAATTACAAACTACCTTAGCCGTGGGGTCGCGGCGTACGAATATCGACCCTTCCAACTCAACCCGTGGATGTCGTAAGAGCCGACTAAGGGAACCTACCAGAGGAAGGGCAGCAGCTTCCTTCTGAGTATTTTTAAACACCAACACTGCGATCACCAATCCGCCTGCCAAGCGTGGTGATTATGGCAAATCCCCCCCTACATGGGAGACCATCCATTCGATGGACCGACGACATCGTAGCGGTCGCAGGGAGTCGATGGATGGAGGCGGCTCAGGACCGCTATTTGTGGCGTCGTACGGGGAAGTTCTCTGTCCAGCAGTGGACGTGTACGGGCTGATGATGATGAAACTACCTTAAAAGGCTTGCAAAATCTTATTAACTACAACTTTAATTATTAATGTCTCTTAATGTCAATAAAATCTAATATAATCCAAAATTAACATGAAATACAATTAAATTTATTAAACGAACAAGCTTGTCGAAACGTCGTCGCGCGTTTTTCACGCGTTTAATTCTATCTCGGCTACAGTCCCTTTCTACCCACATTCTTACACATATGGGATGTTCACAAATCTTAGAATCGTGGAAAGAATTCGCAACCCCGCCCACACATGCACTATTGGCGGGGTATTATCGGGAAACGGGGGAAATGGGGGTAAGGCTCGGGGGCGGGAAACGTATGTTTTAATGAGCTTTCGGGAATTTCGTATCTTTCGAGCCGGATTACGGATATAGTGGTCCTTCGGTTGGATTTTCTCGTATAACTGTATATACCTACTTATTAATATAATTAATGTGAAAGTTTAAATGAATGTTTGTAACCACGTATCTCCGTTACGACTAAACTTATTAAGATTGAATTTGGTATGTAAATAGTTTGAGTTCTAGAATAACACATAGGCTCATCTAATTTTGAAAAATTAATCTTTGAGTGGGTTTAACATGGTGATAAAGATTGTATGAAGAATTATTCCTTGGTTCGATCCATACAAAACTATGTATAAATAATCTACAAAATAAATAATTATGACGTATTTTTTCTTTTTTCGTAAATCAATCACCCTATTATGGGGGTTAAACAGGGTCGTAAAGTTATTATCAAAGATTTTATTCCTTGGTTTGATTCGCTCAAAACTTTATACGCGGGTGAAGCCGCGGGGCGCAGCTAGTAAGTGATAAATAGACTATTATATAATGTTATGTGTATTAAGTATATCAGTACGCAAAACACAAGCTCTGCTTATGTTAAAGCTAGTTCACGTTGAATTGTTCATCATTATTTATTTTCCATCTAAGGAAATGAATTCGATCTACATATTTGTTTCATATTGAATTTGTGTGTGTGTGTGTGTGTGGATAAGAAAAAATTTACATTTATTTTTGTACCTAAAACTTATTTCATGGCAAAGTTGTAATCAATGTGTACATATTTTCGTTATTGACACAAAAACTAGAGAGTAAATTGGACTGAAATTTCGCACATTGTCGTTTTGCATTCATACTTACTAAATAGAAGTAGCACGACTCCTTTGTCAAAAATAGAGTCATCATCATCATCAGCCCGTACACGTCCACTGCTGAACATAACCCTCCCCCAAACGACGCCACGAATAACGGTCCTGAGCCGCCTCCATCCAACGATTGCCTGCGACCGCTACGATGTCGTCGGTCCATCGAGTGGGAGGCCTTCCCACACTCCGTTTCGCATTGCATCGCGGTCGCCACTCGAGAACCTTTACTCCCCAACGGTTATCGGTTCTACGAGCTATATGGCCTGCCCATCGCCACTTCAGCCTGCTAATTGTGAGAGCTATATCGGTAACTGTAGTAAAAATAGAGTGTAATAGTTTAATTGTAGTAAAAAATCTAAAACCGTCTTCGGATCCCTTAATTTAGCACTGTTTTTAATTTTTGCGGGACATATACTAATCCCTCTTGATAATTTTTTTATGGTACCACCTCGAGATCTTTCTCTATTCAATAAAAAAATAATTTTAAATATCAATCCGTACCTAATTGACGAAAATACATTTAAAAAAAGTTCAAAACAGACCTACATACCTCTCCTTTTTACGACGATTAGAAACTTATTAATTTGAGAATTGAAATTTTGTATGTCCATGCCCAAACAATTCCCTCTTCTTGAGAAATTCAGTATGTCCAGGTCCAAACAAGTCCCTCTTCTTGAGAAATTCAGTATGTCCAGATCCAAACAATCCCCTCTTCTTGAGATATTCAGTATGCCCAGGTCCAAACAATCCCCTCTTCTTGAGAAATTCAGTATGTCCAGGCCCAAACAATTCCCTCTTCTGATAATTCCCGACAGCGTAAAACCAAAATACAAGCTAAAGGTACCTTCTGAAAAAACCGAGTAGCTTTAAATGAGAGAGCAAACATTTTCATACCCACCGTCTGATAAATTGTTTGATATCCTCTGAACTAATTAACTTATTACAAAGGAGTTTGAACAAGCGCTTCCTGCAATATTTTGTTTAATTTTGTTCGTAGAGTTCACTTTTCTGTGCAGTTTTCATGGTTATGAAATACTAGCAAAACGCCCGGCTTCGAACAGGTAGTAGAGCATATTGTTATGATAGAATGGGTATAGAACGCTGCCCTTAAAATATAGATAAATGCCATCACGGACTTTTTGTAGATCTATAAAAGAGGAATATTCCAACTTGAATTGTTTTGTTATTTATGTATTGTAATTGAACCACCTACGAAGGATACACATTACAAGTTTAGAATAGGTATGTGTACAAAATTATTGCCTGTTATATATCTCAAAGGGATTAAGGCAGCGTTTTCGATGAAAGGTCCCAGGCGGCTTGACTTTGTCAGACACTTCCAACCTGACACTTCCAACAATTATCGTTATATTTTAACTAACTTACGCAAAACCTTGACAAATTATATACATAAACCTTCCTCATGAATCATTTATCGATTAGTAAAATCCGTTTAAACATCCGGTCAGTAGTTTTTGAATACCAAAATTTTTTGGCTACTGCAGTACCCATGAACGTTCAAGTTGTTATCGCGAACAGATACACGCACAGTCACAAAGAACACAGACTGTAACTGCTTGTATAGCAAAAACTAGTAACAATTCAAAATACAGTAAAAGAGTGCACCTTTACACCATAAAGATTCACAGTGTCTCTCTGCATTAATTTTTTTCTGTTTCTAGCTATGATATAATCTAAGATTTCTCGTAATTTGTTCTCGCTACAGATGCTCCCGCCTTCTACTTTTACAGCGTTTTCTGTTATATCATTTAAATTTCATTTAGACGATGCTCGGGAACTTACGAAAAGTTGATAAAATATCAGCTTGAATACGAGAAGTTTTTTTTAATACCTGCTTGGTAAAAGTTAAAGATTAAAACGTATGGGAAATGATTTTTACGATTTCTAACATCTGAATCTGACGTAAAATACTTGAAAAATTGTGAATATTCCCCTAAGACCATTTTCCTGGAGTTTTTTCCTGTTACTACAACGATAAAGGCTCTACTACCCACCTACCTACATCCCCTTACGGGCTCGTCCAAAAAATCTAAAAACCCTAATAAATCAAAAATTTGATCTAAATCAAACAGACGATGGCAGCGGTTTACATATTATCAAAATATCCAAAGAATAATTCGCGTAGACATAGAAACAGTATCCAGCGGGAGGTATTGATTTCTGAACGAACTCTGTAGAAAAATATGCTTACTTCACACTGCCTTTGTCTCCGCTACGGAGATGTAGAGGCTAGGTTAGTGTGGATTACGAACCTCTTATTATTATTTCATATTTTTTTTCAATTTTGTTATTTTGTACTACTAAAGAGATTTAGTATTCAAGTATTCGTTTTGCAATCCTAATACATACATGTGAGAGGTCTTTATGAGTAGGTATTATCATGTATATCCAATGATCCATACCAGGTTGTCTGGCAGAGATCGCTCTTGAGCGATAAGACCGCCCATTGTCAGTTTTGTTGTTTTTGTCTCATTTGTAAACTGTTTTCTAGTTTTAAGTGTGCAATAAAAGTATTTTCTATCTATCTATTGGGATACAACTTGAGTAGCTTAGTATCACAACTAAAGCTAACTTAATTCTACAATTTGTATTATTGCACTTAATTAAGTATTACAAGTATATCAATTTATCATACTTCCTATCCTACTAATATTATAAATGTCAAACTTCGTAAGGATGGATGTATGGATGGATATTTGTTACTCTTTCACGCAAAAACTACTGAACCGATTGCTGAAATTAGGTATGGGTACAGTTTGGGACCTGGAGTAACTATATAGGCTATTTTTTATCCCGATAACACACAGGCGAAGGCGCGGGCAGCAGCTAGTAATTTCATCCTTGGTTAAACAATAACACTGTGACACATTGTTTCGTCAAGTATATGGGACCATTATCCGTTCATAATTGAATACCCTTAGCATTAACAACAATGGTGAAAGCAGAGATGACAAGTACAATAAATTGCGAGTTTATCACCGTCCTCATAAGGGTCAAACTCAGATTGTGAGTCATACGTCAAAATTAAAAAAAAAGGATCAGCTCTTATTAGGAGTAACTCACTAGTTTTACCCAGATTGTAATCAACAATTTTATAAAATATTTTCATGCTATTTAATAATACATAATGTTGGACAATCTAGCCGCAAGTTAAGCAGAGCTTATGTTATGGGTATTGCGTAGATGAATGATACTTCATAGATGATTTTTTTTCACTTTACATACATACATAGATCCTAGTAGATATTTTTTATTATAGAAAATACCCAGAACACCCATTAAATAATTGCAGATCGTAAAAACATTTGTTCCAAGGCGGAAATTGTACCGGCAACCTCCTGAGTCACACGCGGACCTTCGCCCGCCGCGCTATATCGATCGTCGTTTACAAATTGCGACACTATATTCATACCAATAGCAGTTCTGGAACGTAAATCATATTGCATTAATTTATTAACAAGATGCTAACACATGCTGGCCCACGCGCATATGCCTACATAATAAGTAGACTAGTATAATTAAAACTTGTGTAAAAATATAAATGAATTACATTATTAGCATGTTTAAAAATTTATTAGGTACCTAATTTGTGTAGGACTGTGCAATTTTTTTTTAATAAACTTAAAAATACTTTTTCACTTCTCTTGCTCAAAAAGTGTATCATAATAGTGTAGCTTAGCAGGCCTAAAACTCGAGTTTAATACGTCGGGCTAAAAAGTATTTTTTCTTTTTAATTTTTGTCTAATAAAATCATCAGCCCGTACAAAGCTTTCGTTCTCTTACATAAAAACTCGACTTCTTGGTGCTCCGTTCTGAACTGTTTCGTTGTGGCATTTAATTTTTAATAAAATTTCTGAAAATTGTCTTTGAATTGTTTTATTTTCTCGCAATCGAAGTGAAAAGTAGAGTGTTTTACTCGGGCCAAAACCACCCATTATAACTCGGTCACAACCTCGTATAGAATGGGATGGTTTAGTCCCTTGTAAAACAATCTACTATTTTATGCAAGTCTCAAATGAAATACTTAATCAGATCTTCATTGATTATTAAATATCTCTTGTAGGGTGAAAACACTACATAAATCAATTTCTGTGTCAAGTGAAAATCTTAAAGTGTGTCTGGTCGTTAGGGATAGAGACAAAAAAGTCTCTATCCCTAACGACCAGACCCCGCGTTTCAGGATTTGCGTGAAAAGGACACAGCTCTACGATAGAGCGAAAGGCGTGATATAATCCACTTATACGTCATGGTCGGGTTGCTCTCATACATTTTTACTGGAGAAAATTCGGGAATACCCTTAATGCATATTAAGCCGGTATTTTGTGAGGTAGCTGGTACGCGTTGCTCGACAGTGTTACCCTCTCAGGCAACAAGGTAGAAAATTAATATTATTTGGGTTTTCTGCTCCCTTATTAAAATTTGTTGAATAGTATTGTACTGTTTTTTATAGATTACAAAGGTCTATATTGAATAGAAACAAATTAGAACTCGTATTTTCAATTTAAACAGTTGAGCTATCTGCAGACTGTTCAACTGTGTAGTTAGCTACCTCTAGATTGTTTGCAACAAAATCAAATAGGACATGCAACGCAGCACTTGGTTACAATATATTTTTTCTTTTGATATTTGATTCTTTTATTTCACAAATACTGAAGAATTCCCTTTCTGAAGACTTTGCGGTGCGAGCTTTTTATCGAAATTCGCATAAGAACACTAAAAATAGCACAAATAAGAAACACTTACCATGATAATTTTTCGTTCTATTGTACTCTTATTCGTAATCTTCCCAAAATCCGAATCCAACCGCAAACCGCTCAGCTGGCAACACTACACCGCTATCGAAATGAAATTTTCCGCTTGTAGATTTTAGGGATAACGAAGGTCCTGTATACTGTACTTTGTACTCTGCAAGAATGTGACCCTTCCGAACCCGGATTATTGTTTCAAGTGCCCTTTTTTAATAAACCACCCGAATGTGGAATTTTAGGGAGTTTATTGATTTTAAGAGTGGGTAATATTTTATTTCGGGACCGGTATTTGCAGCTTACTCTAGATTTGAAATGGAAACCTACAGGTACGTTATGTAGATATCTAGATACCTACTACATTATTTTAGATTTAGATTTATTTATTTTGCCTTTTTATATTATTATTTTGTATATTATTTTGCAGTTTAGGTCTTAATGTTAGCTTAGGTCAATAGTACATGCACCCTGTAGGGTCGTTCCATTCTTTTGCATGGCAAAATAATTTATATTTACCAAGTTTAATATATTATAGGTAGGTATCAAGTGGTTATTTTAAGGTTGGTTCTATTTGGAAACTTGGTTTCTCTGAGATAGTGTTTTAGGTATAAATATAATACACTATTTATTATTAAGTAAAGTATTATTGACGACCGATGTGGAGCGGTGGGTGAAGGTCCGCCTGCAACGCAGGAGGTTACGGGTTCGATTCCCGCCTCGGGACAAATATTTGTACGATCTGCAAATATTTGTTCAGGGTGTTCTGGTCGTTTTTCTATATATAATAACAAAATATATATCTAAGTAGTATATTGTATCATGTATATCAGTCATCTAGTAACCATTACACAAGCTCTGCTTAGCTTGGGGCTAGATAATGCTGTGCGAATTATCCAGCATTATTTATTATTTGTTTATTTATTTATTATGCTAAGATAGAACAGGTATTTTGTATAACAGAACCTTATCCATAAATGTAAAGACTGGCTAGATATAAGTGGTTAGTGGTGGTAAGTTGTCAAATAGATAATCATCATCATCATCATCAGCCCACGTCCACTGCTGGACATAGGCCTCCCCCGTACGACGCCACAAATAGCGGTCCTGAGCCGCCTCCATCCATCGACTCCCTGCGACCGCTACGATGTCGTCGGTCCATCGAGTGGATGATCTCCCATGTAGGGGGGATTTCAAATAGTCAAATAGATAAATAAAATAATATTTCCTGGTCAGTTCATTTATTTTCTTAATAAATATATACTCAGTTTTTTTATCTGGACCAGGGATCATTTTACTGAACCTAGGTAGATAGAGTGTGAGAAAGAGATCACAACCCCTCTAACACCAACCCATAATCTATTCACTTGCTAAGTAGTGTTTTTTTTTCTAAGCATTTGATGACGATTCTCAGAAAAAACAAAACTCTGCTCTTCTGTAATTTGAATGAATAATCACTATACTGTAATTGTATGATGAAGGTTTTTAACAAACTCGCGCAGGGCCCGCGCGGTCTCGCTACTGTATGCTATTGGTGAACCAACGCGGGGCGGAGAGTTTTTAAGTTAATGCGGCAAATCAACGGTGTTAAAGTAAATTCTGAAAAACCTATGTATTTAAGTGTTTGCCTTTGTCAGTCAATAAAGAACAATGGCAAGAATTAGGAGCTATTATGTGAATGGATCGCATGGGTATCAATCGATAGCTCCGGAAATTCTGAATTAAATTGTATATTTAATTTTTCCATTTTTGTTCCAGGAAAAATTAAATGAACTTTTGAAAATGTAGAAGCTAGCGTGTGAAAACTCGTAGAATCCGAAAGAGAATACAATACTGACGAGGAATCCGCCATTTTGTTTTTGACATTGACAACACTACCAATCCTTTCTGTCATTATTCTGTCTGTGTTCCAATCACTGTTCCGCGCGCTTTTGTAGTTTTTGTTGACAAAATAATTTTCGAAATAAACTTATCAAAATATTACAGGCGAACCGAATACTAACCCAAGTGTAATGTTGTTTGTGTGTAATTCCGCAAAAAATTGCAGGCATGATATAGAAACTGGTTTCAGAGAATATTTTCTTTCGTTTGCCAAATAACTATGTACATATACTCTTCGCCATTGTAAGTTATTGTACTACATCGAGAATTTGTTTTGTTTTTATTGTTTTATTACTTTATTTTCGGTATGTGCCTACTCCACCTACATACAATTATGCTAGTACAGCTAATCAACGTACTCCGGATAAGAGATCATTTTAGTAATGGTGATACCTTATGTGTTCTTTTTGTGTATTGCTAAATAAATAAATGGTACATATACTGCATATTCCATTCTAATAAATGATGTGTTTATTTTACAGGTATGTATTTAGCTTCCTACCAGAAGATAGAGAGGAAACCGAATAATAATACTTGCTCGATTTTGTCAGTTTTTCTTTTTATTTAAGGTTAATTTGCTGTACATTACTCATCTGTTCTGGCAAATAAAAATCTTTTTACTTTTACTTTTACTCTTGATAATGGAAAAGTAACTATCATAAGAATTGAAGGAAACGAAACCCCAAGGATTGATAATGTAAGTGTAAGAGTTAATAGAAATGTACAATTTACTATTTGGCACCAAGATAAAAATTACCTAAACTTACTGCTCAGCTCTATTGGTTTTAACATTCCACAGTCAAAATAAAAAGTAGTATGTAACGAAAAATAAAATAAATACAGCTATCACCAAAAACCGTCGTATAGACCGTCTATTCAACTTTTTTGTGGAGTCTTCGTCTATTCCTATTTTAATTTAGAAAATAACGCTATCAAGTTTCTATGCAATACCTACGGTGGACATAAATAATAAAATACATATAATAATAAATAAAATTCAATTAAATAGACGAAGACTCCAAAACCCCCGTTTATGTACACACATGCTAACAGAAACCGCTAAGCAACCCTTTTTGTAAGACAACAGAAGCTGTTCGGTGCTTTGGATCGGAATATTTATCAGTTCATCGCATTAATTGGCGATCACTGTAGGTACCAACTTTTATTGAGATAACAGAGAAGTCTTCAGGTAGGTACGGCTACCTATACGATACCAATAATACAAATACCATGGGACCTATCGAATAATAAATAATAAGATTCGATGGAACATTTGAGTTTTATTTTCGCCAATTCATTGTTCACACGTCTCTAGAAAATCAAAGCCTTAGCTCACACGTCCAGCCTAGGAAACGCGGTTCAATTGCATTTGGCTAATGCATGTAGGTAATGCACGGACAGTTCACGTGTTAAGAACCGAAATCCACGCCGGGGTAAACGTGTTCTTGAGTGGAGACCGGGACTCGGCAAACGTAGTGCAGACTGCTGTCTGCAGGGAGATGCTGGATGCAGCAAGCTGAAGACAGAGCGATAAGGTGCTCAGAAGGAGAGGCCTATATCCAGCTGTGGACTAATAGGCTGATGATGATGGGTAGGTGGCCATAATGCACCAGCGCTGCAGCGTTGCAAGGAACCTACCAAGGTTCCTTTAGTCGACTTTTACGACATCCACGGGCTGAGTAAGAGAAGTCTGCTCTTACGCGCGGCGGCGGCGGCGCCGCGATTGCCTCGGCTTGACCTACGTTCTAGTTCCTACCTACACATACTTTTTTATGTACCTACCTACCACCCAGAGAAATCTCACGTTTTGGTCACATAATGCGCATGTTACTTTCAACTTCTGTATGTGTGTCTGAACGCGATAAAATCATTAGGTATTGTACTGAGCCGATTATCATACAGTTTTTTTCATTTGGAAGGTGTAATGATAATTTTATCAAGATTTTTAGAAATAAGCCTAAATATGTATGTCGATTTTGGTACGGAATTACGAAGGTTAGTATTTCTACACTATTCTTCTACCTGTGCAAAGAAAGTGTGGATTGCTTGCTGCTAGTGGTCTAAGATTAGACTAAAAATCTCAATAATCTCTAACCTATTCTATAACCGCGCGGGCCTTGTCTTGTAGGTACTATAATAACACTATCGGAACATTACCTAATCTGTGCCATCGGGCCTAGTGTAATCTTTTCTTTACACTTGATTGTATAATTCTTGAACCAACCTCTAATGTAGAAACCTTTTTTGTCACCCCACCGCCATTTGCAATGAAGAGATGAACGAAGGTAATGAAATTATTCTACCAATTTTCAAATAAATATTAAATTTTTTCTAGAACAAAAAAGAAAAAACTAAAAATGCAGGATTCCTCAAAATTGTGAGACGAATCGAATGGTATATTTCTTGTCAAGTCACAAAATTTTGGGACAGACCATAAGGGAAACTTGCCATTGTTCTTTATTTTCTTCCTTTAAATTCAGTTCTCTGTGCTTCTATTCCACCATGCCCTATCAGTGCAGCTATGAGACATAGACACTCATTTATTTGCTGCTGCAGTACAAAACTGACATAAAATACATGATATGCGACTTGTCAAGCTTATTTGACAGCAATTCTTTTAATTGATGTCAGCATATCCGTTCACATAATATGTACCTTACTACCTACTTACCTACCGTGTCCATGGTATAAATACTTTAAAAAGTCATTTCCCGTTCTCAGATGGTAATGTCTCAGAAAGGAGATTGGATGAAAGATTGGACGAAGCAGCAATCAAACAACCCTGTAAATGTAAAAACTGCATTCTGAAATCAAAGCAGAATGAAAGTCCTTGATCCTTTTCATGACTCATCTAACAACATACAGAAAACAACCTGAACCAAAGGTCATGTTTTCAGAAGAGTTCGTTACACCGACGAACAAACACTGAAACACAACGCTTGTGAAGAAAACATCACGTTTTGTACACAAACACATGCTAATTGGCTACTCATACACGCGCGAGTACGGAAATATCAGCAATGTTTATCTGGTAATGAAATGGATACTTCTTCACTTGGATAAGAAGATAGGACATAACTTCGTTGTGGTGCGGGAAGTCGCAAACTAACAGTTTTAGTCAAAATGACTTAAATGCCAAAGTATTTTTGTATAAGCCTTAATGAGTTACACCGATTTGAAGATCAAATGCACTTTGATCTCATAAATGTACATAAAGAATATAATAAGGAATTTGAGGAGAATGGATAGTGGCTGAAACAATGCATTGAGTTTGATTTTTTGATAGTATTGAGGCGTTCTGTATTTGTATGGGATTTACGTAGTTCCATGTCCGCATCGTATAGGCGCGGTCCCGTATCCCATACAATAATTTGATTGTTTTGAAAAAAACCGAAAACTGAATTCAAATTCCTTAGTATTTACACGGTTATTTTAAATTTTGTGAGAAAAATACTAATCCCTCTACAATATTTTTTTCGGAACCATCTCCGGGTTCTGATTCTGATCATTTTCATACAATAGCGAAATAATTTCCAAATCAGTCCATAAGACGGAGAAATCGACGAACATACACAAAAAAGTAATAAACATACGTACAGCCGAACATAGAACGTCCTCATTTTTCGAAGTCGGTTTAAAAAGGAACATGAACTTACGAGAAACCAAACTCAGGCAGGGCTCTAATGCACAAATCTGTATTTATTAAGAAAGATTACGTTGTTATAAAAGGAGTCCACAATTTGTAAAACGACAGTGCATCAAGTATGAAAATCAGTTTGGTGTTGCTTGAATGATACCTACCTAACCTCTGCTTTACTTGGGGCTAGATGATGATGTGTGGATTGTCCAACATTATTTATTTATATTTTCAATTATCAAAATGAATTCTTGTGCATCCCTTGTCTTTTCCTATAATGTTCTTCTGATTCTGGTTCGAAGTGAAGGTTCTACAAATAGGAAGCTGTAATAGGCTGTTGCCCTTCCTCTGCTAGGCTTCCGAAGTCGGTTCTTACATCCACGGGTAACTAGATCTCACCGTAATGAAAGAATTACCTTATACTGAAATCCGGTTTACCAACCAAGTCTATTCCACCTATTCCTGTTCTTATCCGGGTCTGGTCAACGCAAACCTTTGCTTGATGGCCTCCTTGTCTAGCCTGTTTTGGCCAGTTGTTGACCAAATCAGGTCAAGATCGCAATGTATCCATGAATGAGGTCACACAAAAACTCATCTCAACTACCTTTAGACAAAAGGACTTTCAAAAAGTTTTCACTGACGACACACTTCAAACTTTCCAAGCACTTTCCTAAGAACTTTGCACTTCGATTCCTTCAGTTTTAACGTACTGCAAAGTTTAAAATTAAACTTTAAGCTGGTCTGTACGCGGCGACACCCCAACCCGCACTGGTGGGCTAAATGAGAAAGGTTTTCCTATTTCTTTCCATTCGAGAGAGAATATAAAACTCTTTTTCGCCTTATTTTACTTCCAACTTCGTCTTAATATGCCACCCGCTCGGACCTTAGGCCACAGAGCTAGGAACCAGTAGAGCTGACGCTTGGAAATTCCAGATTCATCATTCTCCATTCAAAATGAATTTTTGTGTGGGAACTTTTGACTTCACGTAGGTATTTTGTTACAGTTGCAAAATTATTCAACTTATACCAAAAACATTTTTTACCTATTCCTCATTTATAACCAAATATTATCCACCAAGACGAAACAGTCATGACGGCGGCACGGCAGCCAGTCTCAACAGAGACTAGCCTCTTCTATAAGGTGTACCAACTATCGGATGTCCTGCAACGTTGCTGAAGTTACTTGTAGTTGGGTCACATTTTTTATAATGCATTCATAACGTGGCGCAAAATATTATGTTACTGTTCGAAAAGTATAAAACTATGTAGCTGATATTTAACGATAGGCACCCCTCAGTATAATTTTTTTTTATTTAGAAAACTACAAACTGTATAGTTACTTAACTAGGTTAGGTATGTTAATGATAATCTTATTGTTAGAAAACAAATACAGCCCACGATGCAATTCACAGATTGCTGTATGAAATTGCTGTATAAAATAACCTCAGCATATAAATTAACCAGCAAACCCTTCGGAAAAGTGGTTTTCCATCTGCCGCTTCTACCCAATTCTAATCTCGTCACGCGAGGGGTGGTTGTGTTAATCGCGGGGCGGTCCCCGGTCTTCGTTAGTCTAGAATTAATTCGTTGATAAGACGCTGCTGCCGGCGATGCCGTCTCCGGATCCAGGGCTGTCCGGAAAACGGAGAAAATTGGAAAATTGGGGTTTTGCTAATGCTTGCGTTGGAGTCACGAAACAAGAAGATTACTTGGATGGAGTAAATGGAAGCGGATAGATTTTAAAACTCCTTAAATGAATACATTATAATCTAGGGAAACGTAACGCGCTGTATAATCTGAAAAATCGAAATGAATGGATTCGTCTGCCGCAAAGTGGTTAATTGTACGAGCTCTCATCCGATTTTACAACGAATTTTAAAAAGAGATTTTCAACAGGAATAATCTGTAAAATTATTCTCAGAAAAATAACAGCCCTGAAATTTAAAAGCAAATTAAAAAGACGACCACAAGATCCAGGGGGGTGATCTCCCACTGACCCTCTTTAATGAACATTGCATCCCTCGCCGTCTCACTTCCTCTTCACACAATCCGTAATGAGACATCTGTCTCTATCCTGCTCTAGCCAGGCTGTTGTGACATTATCTGCAATTTTTCAAGATTGAAATGACGACGTCGCTATGAAATTGAGTATTTGTGGAAAGTTCCAGAAAGCAGTATCATCATCATCATCATCATCATCAGCCCATACATGTCCACTGCTGGACATAGGCCTCCCCCGTACGACGCCAAAAATAGCGGTCCTGAGTCGCCTCCATCCATCGACTCCCTGCGACCGCTACGATGTCGTCGGTCCATCGAGTGGATGGTCTCCCATGTAGGGGGGGATTTGCCATAATCATCACGCTTGGCAGGTGGATTGGTGATCGCAGTGTTGGTGTTTAAAAATACTCAGAAGGAAAGCAGTATATGTATCTGTAACCAATACTTCTAAGCCTATGTGATTTCTAGGAGGGAACGTCTGGTGAAAAGTCTGTCGTTCTGTGGACGGATGACACCGGAGATGGATAAAAACGAGAGAAGCACAGCCCGTGATCTTGCTACTAGTAGGAAGAGTTACAGCTTTTCACCCATACTTTATGTAAAGATGGCACACCTTTAGAATTATTCTATTTTTATGTTATGTAAACAAATAGGAAGGTACGTACCTAAATATATTACGACTTAGACTTTGAATAAATAAATCTCTAAAAATCATTGAAACTGATTACATTTTCCATGGTATAAGAAAATAAGGTCAGCTCTTCCGGGAGTGTCGCCAGGTGACGTCACTGTCCAGTAGCCACTTCATTTCAATAAAATGTACTTAGAAGTTGGGAAACAAATGTAATAAGAGTCAAATGAAAAATCAATAAAAAATTACAATCGTCAATTATATTTGTTAGATCAGTCAAAACAGCGTTAGTTAAACACGAGTTAATGTGATAAATAATTGGTAAATACAAACCCACATAGTTTTATCAAATTCATACAGGAGTTAGGGGAGTTACGATTGTACGCTACTGGTAACACCAGGAAACAGAGTCGTCTTCTCATTCGCCAATGGCGACGATGACGTAGCCTGGCGACACCCACGCGACCATCATGTCTCGGAAGAGCATACCTGTTTTCTTATACCATGCATTTTTCCAAGGCGTTATCTGTGGTGTTGATTCTCTAACTGTGAAATACAAAAAAATTTAATCATGGACCTCTGGGAATAAGCCCTTGTTAGCGTAGGTATTTTAGGTCTAGGTAGAAATGTCAGGACAGACTAAACCAAGCCTACCTAACCCATTCACGCCCTAGTTGTCACCATTAGTTACTTGCAAACATTTAATGTCCTCCCAGCAGAATTTCGACCACGGCGGGGCGGCCAGTCTCAACGGAGACTAGCCAGATGTGCAGGACATATAATAGTGCACAAGTGTGTGCGCAAGCACAGAGGCACTCTATTCCCTCAGTCTCATATTCCGATGGAACGGCAGACAGATACGACCAGGGAGAGGTCAGGTGCAGGACTAACGGCTTAACGTATTTTCCGAGGCACGGGGTGTAACACCGCCAACTTCCTGACTTCAGGCTGCTACTGTGAATTTTTTTAGCTAGAAAAATCCCAATATCTACTTATGGCCCGACCCGGGATTTGAACCCAGGACCTCGTTATTAGCGGTTGAACAAGCTGACCGCTCCACCAACGAGGCAGTCACAAACATTTAGAACAAAAGCAGATTTATGTCCCCTGCCGACCATGTCTCTCGGTTTATCGACACGCTTGGTAGGCTGATCTGCGATCGCACTGCTGTTTTAATATCATAGAAGGAAGCTGCTGCCCTTCGTGGTTCTGTGGTTCCCTTAGTTGACTTTTCCGTCCGAATTTTTCCTAATGACTGCCTCATGACCAACTCGGTAAAAACAACAAACGCTTAGCTCTAAACTAAGGATAATTTTCAAGTGACCATCGTTAAAATACTAGTGTGTTAACATTATCTCATTACAAATTAAAAAATAACGGTCATCCACTTCTTACTCCAAACAACGTAAACCACTTATAAAAAATAAAAAGCTAATAATAAACGTTTCACATAAATTAAAAGGACCTTTAGCGATCAGCTAACATAACACTGATCAATGCTCACGACTAAGGGCAAGCGCACACGAGCTGTCAGTCTGTCACGAAATGTCTCGTGTGCGGGGGGCGTGCTTGATTGATGCGCTGTGGCTTGACGGAGGACCGGTGAGTCGAAAAGTGCTTAGTGTATCAACAATTCAAACTGTTACTAGTAGAGTTATTATGACAAACCAAACCAGGGCCTTGATATCGGTTCGACGAGAGCATCGAGACCTCGTCACCGTCAAGTCAATTTTTTTTATGGGATTTGCACCCAGACTTGCAGGTACTGCGCTTCTAGCGGGTTAACATGGAACTATGCAAATCCCATACATAAGATATAAAATAGGATACGATGAAATGTCGATTATATCAATCAACTACAATTAAGTACCTACAACTATAGAAAAAAAAACTGTAAATAGACTTATCAATAACTTGTGACTAACTTGTTGTCGTTGACTTATTACTAACTACGACTAATTAATTTGAACATTTTACTTTAAACTCTAAACAAAAAAATATTTGTTTACACTTTACCTATTTACAAAATTATACACTTTATAACATTTAATTTTAAAAACTTCAACGGAACTAAAGATGGGCGACTGTGAATGATTTTATTCGAATTATTCGCCTTGACAAATCTTTCGAACAATTCGACTGACTAGAGCAAATTAGTAACTAATTTGGTTAGTAGTCGCGCGTCCTTCCATTCGTTCGACTGCCCGAGTCGGCCTTCATTTCATTCGTTATTCGACGTGGATTGATTGGATTATGATCGTTCGACTAACGAAGTCGACTTGGAGCCATGAATGATCCATTCGTAGAACCATTAGTAATTACTAATTAGTAGTTGTCATTCGATTTTGAAGATTAGTATATTACTAATTTTCAAGTTGAATAAGGAAATTAGTAGTTTACGATTATTCGAATAGTCAAATAATTCGCAGTTGCGCATCTTTAAACGGAACCTGTTTTCGGATTAATTATTCTAGATATAAAGACTTGCGTTCCTGACTGTACATTCCCGTAATACAAACACGTTAATTCCACGACTTAAAATATTGCTGTTCTTGTTGGTAATTACGTACAAAAGTGGTTATAATAATACATTTAGTAATATACTCCATTTTAATGTCTTTATAATTAACAAAGTCAAATTACTTGCATGCATGGCATTTATAGCAATAAAGCTTAAAACACAAGGTACGTACAAAAAACTTGCTCAAACGTCAACCGGCAGTCTGATAGGTGCCTATTAGCTTGTTAATTGGGGCAAAGGGAAATTATTAGGGTTCAGAAGATTAGTTAAAAAACGTCTTGAAATTATTTTTACACTAGTTCATAAAATGGATTGTATGAGAGGAAAGGATTCCTCTCCTAAGTAGCTGAGGACTTAGTAACTGATTTATTGATTGATGATAAACGTGAAAGTTTATGAAGATTTCTGTAATCTTGAATAAACTAGCTGCTGCCCGCGCCTTCGCGCGCGTTTTATCGGGATAGAAAATTGCCTATATGTTATTCCAGGTCCCAAACTTTACCCATAACAAATTTCAGCCTAATCAGTTCAGTCGTTTATGAGAGAGAGAGATAAATTATTTACCCAAAAATAAAACATAGATAACTTATTAACTAACAATACCTACTAAAATCTAAATAGTAGCTAACACAGAAAAAAGTATGAGATGGTTATTATAAGGGTAAAATGGGTCCCTGCCTCAGCATGTTGCAGTATTGGAGCATTTGCCCAATACTGCGCTGGTTTTCAGGCAGGCCCGTCAGAGTGAAGTCTGCTTATTTACTAGCACTATTACTAACGGTGGGTAACATTATACATTTTGACAACTAGCTCTATGAGACATAATAAAAATAGTGAAAGACACCAGATAAATTGGCACCCGTATATAAATAATACATTTTTGCGTGAAAGAGTAACAAATATCCATACATCCATCCATACAAACTTTGACATTTATAATATTAGAAGGATAAATAATGCTGGACAATCCACACAGCATCTTCTAGCCCTGAACTACTAATAAGAGCTATTACTAGATAACGATACACTTACTACTCAACTTTTCTATAAGTTTCACACGCAAAACCGCATAGTGCCAACAACTGTTCATACGGAACCCTTCTCTCCCTTTCCTCTTGTCCAATTTAGAATTCCACCGCCTAAACAAAGTAATTAGTTCACCGTAATTTGTAATATTGCAGGGCCCTCGGTCGTTTCCGCTGGATCTGATTGAGTAAATGAATAGGTACCAACAAACTAGTGCCCGCTGATTGCAGGGCAGGGTGGACCAGATGAAGCTATAGAGATCACTAGATACGCAAAGAAAACCAACTAACAGTCCATTTCACGCGGGAACCGTTCCATCTTCTTCTGTAGATATACATAATTATATGAAGGTTTATATGTATTTATTTATTTATTTAGGATACAAAATTCACAGCCCTTATAAACTAAAATTTACAAACTTATTTATAGAACTTATACGGCCAATACAGGATTTACTATAATATAGTAATATATAATATTGTTAGAGATAAACCCTGAAATAGGGGCGGGGCCAAGCGTCGCCTGATGCTGTGACGTCAGCGGTGACGCGCGGTGGCGAGAAAGTGGCGCGGCGCGGCCGGAGCCTCACTTCTTGTCGGACGGTCGGACGTGGTGGTCGTGCTTAGGACTTATTATTATTCAGTTTTGATTTGCCTTGTTCTAGTATAAATTGTAACTAATTTTGATTGATGAAGTTTATGTAAACCCTTTAGGTTTTTGATATTACTTTAAAAAAAAAAACGTTTTGTGATCCTGATCCATAAAATCAGATGTGGGATAAAGGGCTCATTTGCCCACTAAATTCAGTGTTTTACGGTCAATTTTTTTGTAACAAATAGCGTTCCCAAAGCGCGTGTTACATAACCTCACTTTTTTCCAAGTGTTGCTTTATTTGTGTTGTGTGCCTTTCTACTGTGTTAGTATTTGTACTACGTGTTCCGAAATGAACAAACTTATTGTTAGTCACATTCAAGCGAAGAGCGTTCGCGGAGTCGACGCGGGTTCTCCGTTTTCCTCGCAGGGAATCACGAAATCAACGCTCGCCTTCTGATAAGATTCAGAGTTGTGCGGTGAAACGACGACATGAGGACGAACCGTTCTCGGTCCGTCACCGAAGACGCTCGCCTGGGTTGCAGAGCGATTGTTCGCGAGACAGAGGATCTCGTAGCGATCTTCGCATGGACGTCTTCGTGATCGGCGTAGCTACTTGCGGAGCTACTCGTGGATCGCTCGTCGCATCATCACTCCGATGTTTGGCGGTCAAGTAGACAATCACGTCAACGCTCGCCTGGTGGTCGGTCTTCTCGACCTCTCCGTAGTCATCACGACAGGTACCCTCATCACCGTCGCCAAGGCTTTGCAGTCTTGCGCTCGCGATGAGGTATGTACAAAGTTAGTTTCCGAGGAGGGGTCGCAAGGTGCGCGCACACTTCAGCCTCCGTTCCGGCGCCACCGCCCGCGCTAGTGTTGTGTATTAGCCTTCTGACACTTTATGTCGTGATTAAAAGCGTTAGTGTTCACATCATTATTATGTGTCGATCTTTGACCCAAGTACAAAGCTAAGTTAAGGAAGAGGTTTCATAGTAGCGCGGTAGAATGATTTCGAGGGCAGTATTACAAGCGGACGGAGTCGAGTTTACCCACCGTTACTTTTTGTGTCGGAACACCTAGATGCGATTATGACGCATTGTCAGCCACTGTTACAAGTGCACTCTTTGCAAAACCGAAGGTTATTACGTGCCCAATTCTGATCCCCCGTTAATAACTTTCGAGGTGTAGTGTAACCTGTGTAACGTAGTAGAACGTGCTAGTTTAGCTAGATTCCAAATTATGTTTTCGGTGATCTACTCGTAAGTACAGTGCAGTACAGTGGTTGGTATTGTTGTGCCACGTGTTTTGGAATTTATATTTCCGCGGTAGAAAACGAAAATAGAATTGTGCTTTGAGTTATTTTTTATCGGTATAAAACCGGTCCGAAATAAAATCAACCGAATCTTGTACCAATACTCCGGCCAAACTCGGGATACAATATTTGTAAACATTTGTATTTGGGCAGCTGATTGGTACCAATACTCCGGCCATACTCGGGATACAATATTTGTAAACATTTATATTTGGGCAGCTGATTGAACATGGTCAGCTGATTGGATTATGGTCAGGTACAGCCGAGCCCGGTTGTTGATAACGATAACGTGTTGCAAATAAAGTAAGGAGTAGAATGACTTTTATGCGTTGAATTCTCATTTTTCATATTTGTAACGAGCCATGACCAGCGCAGCCTGAGTGATGTTCAGCGCGGCCTGCGGTCAGCGGCTTGCGCGTGCCAGTGCGGCTTGCGCGCTCCGGTGTAGCCTGCGCATGCTAGCGCTGCCTACGTGCTCTAGCGTAGCCTGCACGCTCTCCGGCAAGGCCTGCGCGTACTTGCACGGCCTGCACACTCCAGTGCGGTTTGCGCGCTCACCGGTGCGGTGCTCATCTGCGCGCTGCTGCTGTGTGCGCGATCTACGCGCTGCTGTGTGCGCGATCTGCACGCTGCTGCTAGAGCGATGTGCGCGCTCCTGCTGACGCGATCTGCGCGCTCCTGCTGGCGCGATCTGCGCGCTACTCATGGCGTGATCTACACGCTGCTCCTGGCGCGATCTACGCGCTGTGTGCGCGATGTGCCTGCTCCTGCTGGCACGACCTGCGCGCTGCTGGCGCGGTCTGCGCACTCCTGCGTGACTTGTATGCTGTTGACGCAATATGCACGCTGTCTGGCGTGGCCTGCGCGTGATACCGCGGCCTACGCGATGACCAGCGTACCCTGAGTGAGGTCTAGCGCGGCCTACGGTCACCGACGCGGCTTGCGCGCTCCGGCGCGGCGTGGCCTGCGCATGCTTGCAAGGCCCACGCACTCTCCGGTGCGGCCTACGCGTGGTAGCGTGGCCTGCACATCCTAGCGCGGCTTGCGCGCTCTGCGGCGTGGCCTGCGCGTGCTAGCGCGGCCTACGCGCTCTAGCGTGGCCTGCACGCTTACCGGCACGGCCTTCACGCTCCAGCGCGGTTTGCGCTCACCAGTGCAGCCTACGCGCTCCAGCGTCTGCGCGCTGCTCCTGGCGCTATCTGCGCGCTGCTCCTGGCGCGATCTGCGCGCTGTGTGCGCGATGTGTACGCTACCTATATTGCTTTTGAGCAAGTGCCTCTGCCATGTGTTATCGGTACGCTACCTACATTGCTTCTAAGCAAGTGCCTCTGCCATTTGTTTTGTCGGTACGCTACCTATATTGCTTTTGAGCAAGTGCCTCTGCCATGTGTTATCGGTAAGCTACCTACATTGCTTTTACGCAAGTGCCTCTGCCATGTTTTGTCGGTACGCTACCTGTATTGCTTTCATATAAGTGCCTCTGCCATGTGATTTGTCAGTTCCTACGCTACCCGGATTGTATTTATGCAAGTGCCTATGCCCATATTCTTTGGCTTATTGCGTGTGGTTCATGATGATCATGATCATGGAGGCATCGACAAGACAACCGATTTGATTCTGCGTCATTTCTGGTTTCCTGGCTTGACAATTTGTAAGGAAGTACGTAACCGATTGTGTAGTGTGCTTCTCACACATAAAGGTCCCTCGTGCACCACATCAGCCCATACAGTCATGGACTAAACCTGATGTTCCTTTTGCCAACGTTCGTCTGGACGTTCTTGGTCCCCTGGTAGAGTCTAACGGCTTTAAATACGTTCTAGTCCTGGTAGATGCGTTTTCAAAGTTTAGTCTCTTAAACGCACTCTATAGGCAGGACACCAATGAACTAAAGCGGGTGTTTACGAATGCAATATCTTTGTTTGGTACTCCATCTTTAATTGTATCTGATCAGGGTAGAATGTTTGAAAGTGCAGGTTTTCAAAATTGGGTAACTGACATGGGTTGTGCTACTCACCTTATAACACCGGGGATGCACAGTGAGAATGGACAGGTTGAGCGATATTGTCGCACCCTTTTAAATATGCTCCGAATAGAAGTTAATGTAAAGGGTAGTAGTTGGTCAGATGTCTTGTGGAAAATTCGCTAAATGTAACCAAGCACTCCACCACGCAGACTTCACCTTTGCATCTGTTGACAGGAATAGAAGGTACCACTCCTGTTCTAAGGTCTCTTGTCCGAGATGTGGCTCTAGAGAATAGCCACCCGAATCGTGAGGCTATAATGACGCTCCGCAGGCAACGAGCGTCCGAACTCCTGACAGCTAACCAGCACCGGCAGCACTGCCGTGTGAATGAGAAGCGAAAGGAACCACATCCTTTCGCTGTCGGCGACTTCGTCTTCGTCGGCAAGGCTACTGGCAAGCTTAATTCAGGAATGAGAGGTCTGTACAGGGTTGTACGAGACCTCCCTCACCATCGTTATGAGCTCGAGCTTATGACTGGCTCATATGGTAAGCAAACTCGGGCAGCAGCTGAGCATATGGTTCGTTGGCGTGGCGAATGGACGCCCGACGCCTGTGCTACCTTCTTTGAAGGTGGTGGTAAGTTGACGTCAACGCTGTTTTGTTATGACCGGTCATGTTTTGTTTTGTTGATAGCGAGCTCGCTCGGGACGTTGTTCCCGGGACTTACCTTCATGTTGATATGTTGGTTCGTCACTGTTGAGGATGATCGTTTGATCGTCTGTTTTCGTGGCAAGCGAATGGGATGCTTCGTGCCGCGGGGCATATTGATTGCATTTATAGATCTAATGCTTTCTCTATACGAGTAGTGGCCATACTATGCGAATGGGAGGCCTCTGGTATGGTCGAGGCAATCGTGGCAAGCGAATTAGATGCTTCGTGCCACGGGGCATAGCAAATGCATTTAAAAACCTAATGCTCTTGCCATGCGATACGGCGACGGGAATCCGGAACCTGTCGTTCGTATTTCGATTTGAATAATATTGAAGTTAGGCTCCTTATTTCGTTTTGATAGGGCTGTCAAAAATAAAAGGAGCTTAGCAGTAGACAGGTCACTTCACAATCTGAGTGAAAGCGGTTTCGTGTACGATGGCTTGAGAGCTCGCTTGTTATCGTTATGCGAAATCGTCGTAACTTGAAAGCTGGTTTTCGACTTTGCTAAAGTGATGCTCTTTTCAGATAACGATCTGTTTGATGATGGTGTCTCAGATAGCCTGGAAGAAGCTTCTGCTGGTGAAGCGGTCGAGGTCGCCCCAAGGTCAGGAGAGGCCGTGTTAGAGATAAACCCTGAAATAGGGGCGGGGCCAAGCGTCGCCTGATGCTGTGACGTCAGCGGTGACGCGCGGTGGCGAGAAAGTGGCGCGGCGCGGCCGGAGCCTCACTTCTTGTCGGACGGTCGGACGTGGTGGTCGTGCTTAGGACTTATTATTATTCAGTTTTGATTTGCCTTGTTCTAGTATAAATTGTAACTAATTTTGATTGATGAAGTTTATGTAAACCCTTTAGGTTTTTGATATTACTTTAAAAAAAAAACGTTTTGTGATCCTGATCCATAAAAATATATTTAATATAGTATAATTTAGTATCAGCATTGCACCCGTGCGAAGCCGATGCGAGTCGCTAGCTATGTATAATATTGAATAAGAGGGATATCATATGTCACATCTAATAATTGTTTATATACATATTTTTCATAGTTCAAAAATAGTTTTATTTTATTATTATCTGAGCATCTGGTCGAAGCAACGCGTGACCCGAGGGCTCGTGAGTATCTGGCGCAGCGCATCAGCATTGCCGTACAGCGGGGCAATGCAGCATAATGGATCAGTTAAGCTACTTGTAGATTGTTCAACGGTCTGCAGTTGGCTCAATTGTTACAATTATAAATACTAATTCTAATTTGTTTCTATTATTTGATTGTTATTTTCGCTGTTAATAAAGACATTATGTCTGATTTAATTGTCAATTTATTAAGCATGAGACATAGATAAAGTGGTCCATCAGAAAACGGTTCCCAAGTGAAAGGCGCAAAGCACCCGCGTGGTCACGTTTTTCGCATTGAGTTTACATGGAAGCCGCTCATCATCACGTCTCTCTGCTACATACTTCCTGACGAAGACACTAGGCTCAAAAGAGACTTGGAGTCAGTAAAGTATACCACACCGGAACGAGGGCTGCTACGACCTTTGTACCAAAATGTACTAAAAAGACACACCATACCAAGCCATTCTTAAATAAATCGTCGCGGCTCCAACGGCGAACATCTGGTCATAAATGGACATTTGACAAAAAGTCGGATAATTAATCGATTTTTACAAAAACAAAAAAAAAACCGAATTGGATTTCCACTCCTTTTAAGTTTTGGAGGTGAAATTGTAATCAAAATATAACGGATCACCTTTGTTCCTTGTTCACCTTTTCCTTCCACAAAATTACTTGCTTGTGTTGATTAAGATTTTTACGATGTAGTACCAAGTGCCAAGTAAAAGATAAATTATAGTAAAAGTTATAGCCCCTACTTACATCTATGAGGCTATTAGTAACTAATTTAACACATTCACTTCCTAGCCGCGGCGGAGCGTGGTGCGACTCTCAGGGGCGCGTGCCGCAAAGGGGTGGTGCACTAAGACTTCTGCGTTTAGCGCCATAAAACTTTTATTTTAAAGGACATAGTCGGAAGACATAGTATTTGCCGCTCCATAGCTTATCCGAGCATAAATAAACTACTGTAATAAAAGGGAAAAAAAAAATTTGGTCCTTACAATTTTTCAGTATATTTTTATAGACATAAATCTGTTATTGCATATCCGCAGAGAAACTATAAATAAATTTTCAAAGTAAGGCAAGTCTAATTTCATGTAAGCAGGACTCTGATTCTTTGTCAATCGTGATTTTTGCAGCGAAAACAATTCCGTGCCTTCTGCCGTTGTCATAAAAGCATTAAATATCGAAAGGCCCCACAAAAACCTGAGTGAAAACAGTTTTTGCAATAATCTGATGCATAATAAAAACCTAAGCCTATAATAATAATTTCACCAACACCGTGTCTCAGTAATTTCAATAAAAACCCTGAGGGGTCCTAAAAGTGCTTTAAAAAACTCATTAGCTGTAAATATTGATCAGAAATTGATTTTTGTAAAGGCCTTAGGGCTCCGCCTCCACAGGTGCGAGCATTAAGCACCAGTAGGTACCTACCTACCTCTGTACATGTTATTTCCTATTCTAATTTACATTTACCAGTAAAGGTAAAGTTTGTCCATTTATTTGTTTGACCGTGTGGCTAGAAAGGCCTTAACCCCGTGATTCGGAAAGAATTACGAAATATCACGAAGGGGAGAGGGGGGCCTGGAAGTGAGATATCACTACCAGAGTCGACGAGAAAAGTACTATCCTTGCCAGTTTTTAAAAGTCGAGTCATGAGTTTTTCATTTCGGACAATTGAATAGTGTTACTTTACATAGACTATTTATTTATTTATGTAGGTATTTTATTTTAGTATATTGAATATATTTTAATAGGTTTATATTTCAATTGATTATGTTTATTTATCTATTATTATTATTAGGTATTTATAATGTTATGTTAATATTTAACTTTAATCATCTTTGGTACATCCCGTGTCTTTCTTAAATTCACAATTCTTTCCATCCAAAGGTTGCCTGGAAGAGATCGCTTCTAAGCGATAAGGCCGCCCATTGTACTTGTCCGTCCATGTAATATCTCTCGGTAATGTTGTTTTTCTGGTGTACAATAAAGATTTTTTGTATTGTATTGATTGTATCACGTGTTAAATGTTTTTACATCTGCGAAATATTTATTTCAGGTGTTCTGGGTATTTTCTATATTTAATAAAATAAAAATCTATCTGGTAATTATTTGTACTAAGTTTATCACCTTGCAACACTGCCAAGTACGAACCCGTAGGTAACCTTTAACCTAGCCGGCCCGTGCCCACTTCATTGAGCGTTAAATATTTTTAGTTGTTAATATATAGCCTATAACACTCACAAATATCGTGGCTTTCTATTGGTAAAAGAATTTTCAAAATCTGTTTAGTAGATCCAAAGATTAACCCCTAGAACCTAAAAAACTTTACTTCTTTAAAATATTGGTATAGATAACACTGACAAGTACGAACCTGTAGGTAACCTTTATAATTTTACCCGTAGCTTTACACATGTTGTTTCAATAGAAACGTTTTTATCCCATGGGAACTGATTTATGGGATAAAAGCATTTGTGTTACTTCAGCTCAAGACTTATAATTATACAAAATTTCAGCTCGATCCGTTTAGTACGAAGTAAAAAACATCCAAACTTTTGCATATTTATTATTGTGTGGTGTATATATCCTACTGATATTAAACACCATAATTGTAAGTTTTCACCACATGCTGAAGGCATCGTTTTGTGACCTTTATTAATATTTTTAATAATTCAATTGTTGTAATAATTGTAGATAATAATAGGTTTATCGTAATAATTGCTCGTAATGCCGGTGTTAGTTACATGTTTAGTACTGTCGGTAAAACGGAATACTTACACATTTGAGTAATTATTGTTCTTCTATTATTAGCTGAAAGTACTAGCTTTTCCGTTACGCTCATACCTACTAAAATCCTTACCTAATATTATAATTGCGTAAGTGTATTTGTTTATTTGTACTTCCTTCACGCCCTAAGTAACCAATCGACTTGATTTTTACCCGACTACGCTAGGGTTATGATTTTGACACCCTATGTATGTACATATGTATGTATGTAGCCGATTTTTATGTTCCCTCGTAGCACTGAAACTACTGGTCCGATTTCAACAAATGCGGTGTCATATGATTCGTCTTAATAGCCCGATGGTTGGCTATGTGACGTCAGATAAAAATGGGGGTCTAACGAGATAGCGGGGGTCGAAGAAGGGGTCGAAAATTTCAATGTTAGTAAATACGCTCGTGTGTGGTATCGTTGCAAAGATCTTTGTTTGTACTTTCCAAAACCGTTTTTCTAACTTTTGCGAGATTAACGATTCTCAAGCTATTAGCAAAAACGTACAAAAAAATATAGTTAAAAACTAAAACCCGACTACATAAAAGTCTTAAACAAGCGTTCACTTATTGTCCTTATCATTTTATTTTGATACTTAGGTAGTCGGAGGTACCCACCCCATATACTTAGGGTACAATTAGTAACAAAGGCCTCCGACTACCTAAGTATCAAAAGAAAATGATAAGGACAATAGGTGAACGCTTGTTTAAGACTTTTATGTAGTCGGGTTTTAGTTTTTAACTATATTTTTTTTTGGCATAAAGTTAGTTGAAAGGTTGGAGAGTAACTTAGGTTATTTTTCGTCCCAGTAAAACATCAAATTCCCATGGGAGATTTGCATGAAGAATTTTTATCGCCCTAGAAATGTTAAATTCGAATTTAACGCGGGTGAAACCGCGAGAACTGCTAGTAATATAACGACGGCTCAATAGATTTTAATGAAATTTAGCAGGGGGGTAGATAGTATCCCGGGGACAACAGGTCAGATTGTGGTCAAAAGAATGGGGGTCTATCCACGATGATAAACAACCTAGATAAGGAAAAGTTCAAGAGGTTGACCGCTGAAGTTTCGTGGGTAAATTAGAGACACTATAACCAGGGACGACGAATAAATAAATATTGCTGGACAATGCACACAACATTATACATATAGCCACGAAATTTACATCAATTTATTTACAAACTAACGTCTGCCTGCTGCTTTGCGCGCTTTTTTCTGGGATAAAAGTAGCCTATTTTCTTGCCCACTATATCTATCTATATCCTATACTATACACTATAACTATCCCCTTGCCTCGATTAGCGGTACCTATAGCCATGAAAAAGTGACAGATAGACTGGCAGAATGACTTTCACACTTAAGCTCTTACGCATCCCTGCATGCTGTCTATCTCGCTCATACCTGTAGTTTATATCGCTCTAATGACAGGAAGATTCACTAACTATACTACTAATACCAAGCTGACTGTACTTTAGTAAAATCTCATGGACCCATTGGGACTAAATGTATGAATATTAAAAAATAATAGTAATATTATTCATGGACCCGTTGGTAAATAAAAGACAAATAGAATCATGGACCTCTGGGAATAAGCCATAATTAGTATAGATGTTCAAATAGTAAACACAAGTAATAAAAATAAAAATGAAAGTTCCGAATCTTAAGGAGCTGGGCTATCATACTTCATTTATTTATTAATTAAGGTTGCCTGGAGGAAATCGCTTCTAAGCGATAAGGCCGCCCATTGTACTTGTTTATGTTAATGTCTATGTGTTTTATTTGTCTTTGTGGTGTAGGTACAATAAAGAGTTTGTATTGTATTGTATTATTACAATTATGTTACAGGTCATGTCATAAAATACATATTCATCATCATCATCATCATCAGCCCATACACGTCCACTGCTGGACATAGGCCTCCCCCGTACGACGCCACAAATAGCGGTCCTGAGCCGCCTCCATCCATCGACAAATACATATTACATAATGTAAATAAAACCACAACTATACAATTGACTGCATACATAACTACATAATATTATCATAATTATTAAATTAGGTACATTTTATGGTCATAAAATCACTAATGTCATATATCGATTGAGCTATCAGCCACTTCTTCAAGTTAATCTTGAAGGATGTTATAGATTGATGTGTTATAGATTGATATCCTTAACTGCTGCATAGCCCGAAGACCTGTGAGCTAAGATTACCACTCAGTGGAGTCCTAAGAGCGTGAGGCGTCGCAGTAGACGGAAGAATCGATGGCGCGACGAACTAAACACCTTCGATAGGGACGACGTAAGGATCAATAAGAACTTCCTACCACGAAAAGTCAGGTGGTGGAATGATCTCCCTACTCCCTTTTCCGTCCTCCTTTTCTCTCCCTTTTCCCCTTGAACTATAGTATGAGGGAGGTCTTTCAAAGAGGGCATTCTAAAGCATTTACGAGATCGGCAGTGCGCTTATAACATATCTGTTGTAGGCGTCCATAGACTGCGGTACTACTTTGTGGTATAAAAAAACGTAGGTCCAACCGGCTCAGACTCATTGAGAGATCAGGGAGAGGCCTTTGCCCAACGGGGGGACGTTACAAGCTAATTGTAATGATGAAAAAGTAAATTGATTTTTTGAGACCATTTCTCCCTTATTTGTTCACCTTATTACAGGAATCGGTGCCCGCTCGTAAATCTCTCGGTCGCCCCGGGCTGCGCGGGCGCATCACAGAAACAATTTCAAATGCATCGCTTTATTTATTGCTTCATCCACCATCTTCGACGTCACGAATGGATGGGAATGGTATTATGCGATGAAGTTGTCTTATGGCAGATTATTGAATACGTTGGGTAAGTTAAGTGCTTAAACAAATTTAATAGTATCTCAAAAATAGTTACCAAACAGTTGTGTATGTGCGCGGAAAATATTTCCACGTAGACAACCAGTTGTCTAGTTTGGGTTTCTGGGCGGAACAAACCAAAAAATTTACTTCGACGGGATTGAACCCACCGCCTCTCCTCAGTACGGAATGCGCTGCCAATGCGCCACGAGGTCAAGTGACGTAGGAGTCGAAAACCTTTGGGACTTCCTTCGGACTCTAACCGCCTGAGTGTGAGGAATATAAAAAACTAAATAACTAATACTGGACAATTCACTCAGCATTATCTAGCCCCAAGCTAAGCAGATCTTGCGTTATGGTTACTAGATGACTTATATACTTAATACAGTATATTACATAGATAGATATTTCTACAATACATAGGAAAATACCCAGACACCCAAGACAAATATTGACAGATCGTACAAACATTTGTCCCGAGGCGGTAATCGAACCCGCAACCTCCTGCGTCGCAGGTAGACCTTCGCCCACCGCGCCACAGAGGTCGTCAAATCAGAACAACTTTAAAAAGGTCTATATTTATCATCTATGATGGACGGGATATTTATCATCTATGAGGGACTATTTTCCTGAGTCTCTTCAAAACAAAAGAGTGAATGAAAGAGTGAAGTCTTCTAGACCTTCGTGATGCACCGTCGGCCACATCGTCACTTTCTATCTGGTGAGATTGTGGTCAAAAACAGGTTTACCACATATAAAAAAAAATACTTTAGGTAGATCTCCAGAAAATCTGTTCTTTCTTTATCTCGGTACTTAAGGTAGATTCCTCGTTATGATAAACTACCCATCTGGATTCTGATTGATTGTCTTGGTTATAACAAGAGAATTGTACTACTGCGGACTTATTTATAAACTTGCATTGGCTGGCCGTGTTTGTTTATTAAAACCATCTGTTCTCGGTTATATTAGGAATTCAACAATTGGACTTACTAAACTAAGCTATTGTTGTTGTTGAGTTCGGATTACACTAGCAGGGATTCGTGCTTCACTGCTAAAAAAACAACTTCCGAAAATTCCAATGAAGTCCTAATAAGTAAGGCACGTATCACAACTAATATTGCGACTTACTATGAAATCTCTTTTGCTTGATTTATTTATTTTTCCACCCAGGTACTTTAATTTTGTACTTTTTCCGGGTGTCCACTCATCATCTCGTTAGAATCAGAATCAATAACATTATTTCTTTAACTTGTGAACAATTTTTAAATAATGTGAAACTTCTTCTGCTATATATAACCATATACTCTGTAAGTGAATTTCTAGACAATGACTATAAACAATTTGTAATTCCCCAAAGACGAACCTTTCCTGATCTCTACATGCCTAATTCAATTTCAAATTAATCGATGTAATTTAAAACTAAGTGAATTGACGAGAAACTGATAACACCTTACTTTAGATTAACATTGAGTTAACCATTGTTATTGTGTATTTCTTTTTCAATAAATATTTTCATTTCATTTAGGCTTACATAATAAACACTCAGACAAGTCGTTTATACTTTAAACAGTTATAAATATAGTTATTATTATCAAAAAAGAAACAAGGTGTCATTGACTCTTCACTTAATTTTTTTGTACATTACGTTAACTCTTCCTTTCATAATATTTTTTATAATCAATAATTCGACCTTTGTTAGACCACAGTGTCACCTGATGGAAAGTGACGAGTGTATCACGAAGGTCTGTAAGATTTTTTTTATTTTAAGGCTTCTTAGACCGCCCCGCGTTTACAAATAACGCCTGTTTGAATGATAAACGGTCTATGTTCAGTGATAGCTGAAATTTGTAAAATCATTCAAGATGATATTGATAAATGTGGAGCTTTAGTCTGGAATCCTTAGAAATATTGCAACGCGATTTTCAGAGGCGTAGTGGTAAAGAAGTCGAAGGGAGAAGCGAGTTTGATTTCCACTAAAAAGAGAATAAATAGGTCCTATCTTTTAGACCTTCATAATCCATAAACTTATTTTGATTCCTTTGGTCCGTGGGGCAGTAAGTCATTCCAGGTTTTTAAAAAATGATTTCAGTGTCTGGTCGAAGCGACTCGTGACCCGAGAGCTGGTGAGTTGAGTATCTGGCACAACTCATCCCCTTTGCCATCCAGCGGGACAATGCAGCCAGCTGTCGCTTCGCTAGGGACGCTTCCGACTAGTATCTATCATAACTGGTATGTATCTGGTACCTATATGGATTAGTTGAGCTACCTGTAGATTGTTTGTAACAGTCTGCAGTTAGCTCTATTGTTTCAATTGTAAATACTAGTTCAATTTTTTTTCTAATTGATTATGTGATTGTTATTTTCTTTTTAGAATAGGTATCTCAGTTCATCTTCAGCCATTTGGATGCTTCGAGGTTATAAAGAGTATCAGATAACCACAGAGAAATATTAGAAAAAAATGCAACTTGCATGTAATAATCGAAGTTTTTACCTTCATTATTGTAACATCTATCTATAGGAATATTCAATCAAGCCAAGACTGCTTCTTTAACAAACTATAAATGAAACACGCCCATTTCAATTATTTCAAAATGAAGCTAAAAACAAGGCTTTTTAATTGAAATTAAAAACGCAGTGTTTTAAACATAAGCTAAAACAGCGCCCCAAATGAGGCGCGGAGGCGATTGAAAACGGAGTTTATTAAAATTTTATATTGAATATTTACTAAGGATATTAACGCATGGCTAGGTATTGTGGTTAACGACCTTCTTCGTGGTTTGCAACCTCTTATATAGGTATTGACTAAAAATATCTGATCCGACATCTATACTTATAATAAAACTGTAACAGGTCCAGTTCTGTACATTGAAGACTTTTTTGAAATTTTTTTTGTAGCGCACTCTATTATCGATACTGATGCCAAAAATGATTTTTTCACTTCTCTTGCTCAAAAAGTGTATCATAATAGTGTAGCTTAGCGGGCCTAAAACTCGAGTTTAATACCTCGGGCTAAAAAGTATTTTTTCTTTTTAATATTTGTCTAAAATCATCAGCCCGTACAAAGTATTCGTTCTCTTACATAAAAACTCGACTTCTTGGTGCTCCGTCAATCTTTTTCTTTGAAAATAGAATCGTCTTGGTGATGTTTTACGAAGGTTGATTCTTCCCTTCACGGTAGAATGCGAACTGTTTCATTGCGGGTTAAATAGAGATTTTAAAAAAAAGATGGTATTGGCGCTAAATCTCTAGAATTTTCTTCATTCCAAATCACAAACTTTTACGTTTAACTGCCTGACTTTTACTTCCAAATTGTGAACGTGAAAAATGTCATCAAGTGATAGTGAAGATGCTAATATGCAAATGGAAGAAAAGGGCAAAGAAATAATTATGAATCTGTTGCCGACAAAATCACGTGGAATATATTTAAAGAGTAACGAAAATTTTATGAAATGGAAAGATAAGAAACGTGTGGATTCTTTTACAGAAGGGGTTTTTCTCACTTATTTTGATGAATTATCGAAAAAATTCAAATCGTCGACTCTTTGGAGCACATATTCAATGTTAAGAATGACCTTACAAACGAAACACGACGTCGATATTAAAAAATATGTAAATTTAACGGCTTTACTGAAGAAATTGTCCACTGGATACAAGGCAAAAAAATCTAAAGTCTTGACGACACAAGAAATCGAAACATTTTTAAATAACGCTCCAAATAAACATTACTTGGGAACAAAGGTAACCTACTTATGAACTCTACTCAAACTAAATAAATAGATACCTACCTACATACCTAAATTATGTACCTAGGTTATTACGATTATTAACACACTTATTTTTTTGTTCAACAGGTTGCTTTAATTTATGGAATCAGCGGTGCATGCAGAGGAATAGAGCTGGCCAATATAACGCTAGAAGAAGTAGAAACGGATACAAACCTACAAGCTGTGAGTCTGCCGAACACGAAAACAAACAAAGAGCGTAAATTTGTCATCAGTGGAGAATACCTTAATATAGTTAAAGCCTATCAGGAGTGACGATTTTTTCTAAATTATCAAAATGGTAAGTGCACGAGGCAAGTCATAGGCAAAAATAAATTTGGTAACATGCCTGAAGATATTGCCACTTATCTAAATTTACCAAATCCGGAACTCTACACGGGCCATTGTTTCCGCAGAACATCCGCGACTCTGTTGGCGGACTCTGGTACGAATATAACGACATTAAAACGGCACGGTGGATGGAGGTCCGATCAAGTGGCTGAAGGTTATATAGAGGACTCTATACAAAACAAGTATCACGTCACGCAGCGGATTACGGAAGGAATCAATATTCTACCAAACATTACAGAACCCCAAGCATCTACATCGCGGGATTGGATGAATATTTCAACTCAGCTGAAGCCGCACTCGGATCTTAATAATGCAGGAAACTCAAGCACGAGTCGAGTCCCTCCAACTTTTACTCCACAACAATCAACTCAAAATATTATCACATCCCAATCACAGAAAACCGAAATAAAATTGCCCGGGAAAAATATATCACTAAACATTCAAAATTGCTCTAACTGCACATTTAATTTTTAATAAAATTGTCTAATTTTGAATTGTTTTATTTTCTCGCAATCGAAGTGAAAAGTAGAGTGTTTTACTCGGGCCAAAACCACCCATTATAACTCGGTCTTGTCATCCTCCCTCGCTACGCTCGGGAGTATTACAACCTCGTATATAATGGGATGGTTTAGTCCCTTGTAAAACAATCTACTATTTTTTCCATCAAGTCTGTCAGTCTGTCTGTCTGTCTGTCTGTATCTTGGCCGCGCATAGCTCCGAAACTACTGAATGTATTCAAATGAAATTTAGCAGAATTTGAGCTCACACTACGAGAAAGGACATAGGATACTTTTCATCCCGGATTTCAATAGGGTTCCCTTGGGAGAGGGGATGGAAGTAAAATTGCTTGGCTGCGCATAGCCCCGAAACTACTGAAGGTATTCAAATGAAACTTTGCATGATATAAGTTCATATTACAAGAAAGGGCATTAAATACTATTTATCCCGGAATTCAGAAGGGTTCCCTTGGGAGTGAGGATGGAAGTGACATTTCTCGGCCTAAATTGGCCTTAAATAGCGCAAAAACTGCTGAATGGATTCGAATGATACTTGCATGATTTGAGTTCATACTACGAGGAAGGACATAAAATACGAGTCCATACTCTATACCCCAAAGCCAACAAAATGATTACAAAATTGTTATTAGTGCCGATAAACGACCTACTGGACAGCATCCGGTTGGTACAAAGCTCTCGCTACCAATGATGTTGCCGTCGTCCTGGTAGATCAGCACTGTGACAGGCGGGACATTGTGCTGCGTACCCATGAATGGAAACGCACCAGGCATTTGATGCTCTTTAGTCTCTACTCGCTTATATACCTACTGTCGTGGCGAAGACGGATACAACTTTGATCTTCGATATGTGAATCCGAAAACTGACGAGACTGGATACTAAAAAAGTTTCCGCAATGCAATTCTACGCCTAGATACATTTTACCAATAAGAGAAGGTCGCATTGCTCACCTGCAAAGGTTTCGAGGTTTGTTCAACCGTTTTCTAGTGAACACTTACGCCAAAATTAAAACGGAGTGTTTGATATACATCAGAACAGAACAAATGAGAGAAGACTGCGCACTGAGAGAAGACTGCGCACTGAGAATTATGTAGATCTGCGAGACGCCATGAACCAAGATACAAATTGTGAAGATTTAGGACGACTGGTGATTCTTCCTTCCAGTTTTAGAACTGGACAATAGATGTTTAGTGCCCTATTCTCCAGTAGGTAAGGTACTATAAGAAGCTTTTGAAACGCATAATATACCTAGGTAAATGTGGAGCTGTGTGACGTCCAGTCAATATAATCTAGGTATATGTAAATCTACATTAATAAAAATACAATAATTAAGCTTTGTGAGGTTGTAGGGAGTAATCTCTGAATCTACTGAGCCAATTTTGAAAATTCTTTCACAACGTTAGTCAACCACGTTGTCAAAACCACGTTAGTCAGGCTATATATATTAACAACTAAAAATGTTTACCACTCAACGAAGTGGGCACGGGTCAGCTAGTTGTTTAAATAAGTATGATATTTACAAAAATTAAAAACCTACTTTGAATTCCTTTATATAATAATTATTACACTGTTTTTATACATTTTGCGGGACAAATAGTAATCAACCGCGAATAAAATTCAAATGGTGGTCTCATTTAAATTTTGAAGATCATTTTATACAAAACCAAAATAATCATTAAAATCGGTCCACAATTGACGAAGAAATGGGTAACCAAATAATCTTTCATATAGCTGAACCATTAACATAAAACCTCTTCCTCCTTTCAAAGTCGGTTTAAAATACTAAAATACCAAACTCCTGTTAGCGAAAAAGACAAAAGTCACGATCAAACACAACAAGCGATCAACGCCTGTCAACGGTTAACATGACAGAAAAAGTACCCACTTACCATGTAGGTATTGTAACGTCAAGTGTGTACGAACCTAATGGATACCTATCAGCCAAGTCTGCTAGTCTACCCATAATTTTTAGAGAAATTACGCGAACGTTTCGTTCTATAGAATTTCTTTTTAAATTGTGCAAAAACAAGTGACGGTCGTCGACCACGGCACCGGAACATCCTGCCAGCCTATAATTTATCGAATGAAGCTATAAATTTCAATAATACGTTCGCAAATTACTTCCATACCCTTTTGATTTGAGTCGATTGATAACATCGACACGCCGCCTGGAGGGTCGAATTAATATATATACCTATTAAAATCTGTTTGCCCGTTGCATCTTGCATTAATCATTGAGTAAACGCATGGAGGTATTTTAGATGCATACCATGTAGCCTAACCGCGGTTAGTCAGATCGCAGAAAAAGTTTTTTTACTCACCAAGTACAATTATGTACAAACGCGCGGACATAAACTATAACGTCTACAAGCGCAGATATGGCACCTTCGTCGGCGGCGGGGCGGGGCGGCCGAGGCGCACGGAGGTTCGCAAGATTGAAGCAAACAGTTTGATTTCATTACACTGTGCCTTCTTGGCCCATCTGAGCCGTATTACTTTTAATTGGCCCATGTAAAGTTGCGCCGGCGGGCCTGCGCGGGAAGAAGGTTAACTTACTTGGACGAACGATATAAAAATGCACACACGTAGACCAAAATTAAAATCGCTACTGTCTGAGAGACCGCGGATAAGTAGTTAAGGTTCAGCACCAATACTTTATAAATTTTCGATTCCAAAAGGGAATAAAATAACATTACAAATAACCATCTACATTTTCCTTTTTCACGTTGTCATATTTAAAAAAAGGTTTTTTCTATTGTTATATGTGGTAACGTTCATTTTAAGTTAAGTAAATTTATTTAGTATATCCAAAAATACGAAGTCAATTCTCACGATCAATTTGTACAAAAAGGGAATGGAGTCGACTCTTTCCGGCGAAACGAATGAGCCATTCCATTTAATAGCACTGCTAACTGATATAATTACTTAATTATGTGTTCTTTGGAGGATGTGACGTCATGGTACACATATTACACTGACTATTTTTAATTATTTGTTCCTGACACTAAAAATCTTTGAAATAATGCGATGAATTATGGGGGTAAGTGTTTTAATGAGGAAGGCAATCAAATCTTCTAATGTAAAATATTTTACTCGTTTTGGATTAAAACAGCGCGCTAGTGGCTAGAATTATTATGCAAAGAACATAAGAAATATTAGGGACGCTTCCGACTGGTATTGATATGGACCAGTTGAGCTATCTGTAGATTGTTTGCATAATATAATTTATGCTTGAGCCAGTACCAACCAGTTATTTTAACCCAGAAAGTCATTTATCAATCGTAAATCTGTCAGACAAGTACCTACCAGTTATTTTAACCCAGAAAGTCATCTAATAATTATCAATTTGTCAGAGAAGCGCTTATCGAACTTTATTATTATGATCCAATAAGAAAAAAGTTTCGAGAAAAGACACAATTTATCTAATTGATTCCTGCATTTTACTAATTTAGTATCGGTTTTTAACATCAAAGTCGGTAATATTATGGGTATGAGTAGATTTTTTTCTGATGATTTCTTCCGAATTTCAGCCACAGCAGCGGAGACTAGCCACGTGCTCAGGACATATAATACAGTACACAACTGTGTGCGCAAACACAGGTGCATTCTCTTTATTTATATTATTACGGTTTCTGAGAGAGAGGCGTGAAAGTGTGACTAAACGTCAGACAGAGGACGGCACCGGCTCACCCTGATTTCATCATCATCAGCCCGTACACGTCCACTGCTGAACATAAGCCTCCCCCAAACGACGCCACGAATAGCGGTCTTGAGCCGCCTCCATCCAACGACTTCCTGCGACCGCTACGATGTCGTCGGTCCATCGAGTGGGAGGTCTTCCCACACTCCGTTTCGCATTGCATCGCGGTCGCCACTCGAGAACCTTTACTCCCCAACGGTTATCGGTTCTACGAGCTATATGGCCTGCCCATCGCCACTTCAGCCTGCTAATTCTGAGAGCTATGTCGGTAACTTTGGTTCTTCTACGAATTTCCGTATTCCGGACCCTATCGCGTAGAGAAACTCCGAGCATAGCTCTCTCCATAGCTCGCTGGGTGACTTTGAGCTAATGCACAAGGCCTATAGTGAGCGCCCCCTGATTTCAAGTTATAATTAATACATTGCAAGGTAATACAGGATTAAAACATTTTTAATGTAGGTATTAGCTTATTTCATAACGATTCTAACGATATTAGTTATACATATAACTCCCTATAAAACTTAAGAGATATCGTCATTTTAATCAGCCGTTATCACGCAGGACCATCTAGAATTGCCTCCACTGACGTGCAAATTCATGCAAAAAAACCACACAGGGAAAGGATAAGCCCGTTGCGTTGTCGTCTTTTGAGCACGGATCCCTACATCCCTATGTCATCGATGACCGATGTAGCGCGGTGGGCGAAGGTCCGCCTGCGACGCAGGAGGTTGCGGGTTCGATTCCCGCCTCGGAACGAATATTTGTACGATCTTCAAATATTTGTTTAGGGTGTTCTGATCGTTTTTCTATGTATAATAAAAAATATATCTATCTATGTAGTGTTTTATATTCAGTATATCAGTTATCTAGTACCATAACACAAGCTCTGCTTAGCTGCGGAGCTAGATAATGCTGTGTGAATTGTTCAGCATTATTTATTTATTTATTTATGTTATTTACAAAGTAGTCCTTACTTCCAATAGTAGCTTCAACAACACTTATAAATAAATCCCATAACATTCCATCACATCTAGTAATGTTATATATAAATGTAATGGCCAGCAATTTGCAGTTCTGTATCTTTTTCTTTGAAGTAAGTAGGCAAGAAAAAGTTATTTATTGTATTGCGCGTAATCGTGCAAAAAGGTTCGCGAGCGGCGCTTTGAACTCCAGGGAAAACTAGGTATTCAAGGCCCTAGACAGGGTCCATTCCAAAGACTAGGTATTGAATACCTATTTTTTTTATATTATTTGCTTAGTGTGGCTTTAACCTACTATTCGTATTAAGCAGGGTACTTACCGGCGTTACGGCACGTAATAACTGCTACGGGGAAAGAAGGCGCTCACCGCCGTTGCTCCTTAGCAAAAAGACGGATTTCAGCCATATCACAAGCTTTGCTTAGCTTGGAGCTAGATGATACAGTGTGGACTGTCTAACATTATTTATTTATTTTATTTATTAATAATGTGCCTATTTATCAGCATTATAGTTAAAGTCGGCATCTACCAAACAATCTACCCAGTGGGTTCTTAACGGTAGTTTTTCCATCTATAAAATCTAATCACGGACATCAAACAGTTATTCCCATATACGGCTGATTTATTATAACATGGCCGAACCTGAATCAGGCATGTACTTGGATGGGATTAATTTAGAAACATATCATATTCATTCATATAATTTTTAGTATAATCTAAAACGGATTAAAAACTCAGAGATGTAATTCGGTAGAGCGCTCTAGAGTACGAATTTTGGGATGAGACAGAGTATGAACAAAAATAGGCAAAGGCATGGGCATACCTAGCATTTTTTAAGGGTTGGAGCAGAAGTACGAATGAGACTATACTTAATGAGAAATAAAACGTTCAGTAGCTGTGTACCCAAATCTGTTTGTGTAGTGAAACGATCCTTTAGGGTCCCTTTAAAAGTATAGCCTTTAAAAGCCTTTAAAAGTGTCTCAAAAAGACGGGGCCTGTGGTAGCGTCCAATACAATTTAACAACCTAATAGTCTAGGGAGTGGGAGAATAGGCACAGGGAGCCACCATAGGCCCCACCTATCTGGAGACTGGCGACCCAACAACGGCAAGGAGATAGATTCTTTTCAGGAAAGTTCACTTATATCCGAGAAAACCGCATGCAAAGCCGCAAGTATAAGCTAGCACTTAAGCAATAGATGCAGTACCGCAATGGAAAGTACATACTAAGATAGCCCTCATAAAGCTCCAAGGAGATCATTAAAGCAGTGTATAAAATCCGGCACTTGCCACCCGCCGCATAAGACAGGTCCATCCATCCAAATAAACCATTTAAAATTGCTTCTGAACCAATATTGACAAAAAAATTTACAAATTAGAACAGTATTTACAAATGAAATAGTTGAGCTAACTGCATACTTTTGCAAACAATCTACAGGTAGCTCATCTGATCCATATCAATACCGGTCGAAAGATTCACCAAGACGCTGCTGGCTGCATTGCTCCGCTGTATGGCAGTGCAGTATTTAACTAAAGAAGTCAGGAATTTATAAAACACCTGTTTATTTGGGGGAGTTACATTTAGCTGTGGACATAGTGAGTGCTGAAGAGGAAGGAAGTCAGGAATTGCGTGAATCTCAACTATATAATCATTACTCTTAGGAAGATTTGATTCATAAGGCGGGTCTTCATAATAACACGCCTACGCGATATGAATTTATTAGCACTCCTAATTTGCTTAATTGAAAATTGATACACTGTGAGATGAAGACGATAGACTGGTTTCATCTTAAATTGGCAGGAGGGTACACTTCTACCGACATTTTTTTTAAAGTTGACACGGTTGTCTTTTATATTTTCACTAGCTGCTGCCGGCGCCTTTGCCCGCGTTTTATCGGGATAAAAAATAGCCTATATGTTATTCCAGGTCCCAAACTATACCCATACCAAATTTCAGCCTAATCGTAGTTCAGTAGTTTTTGCGTGAAAGAGTAACAAATATCCATACATCCATACAAACTTTGATATTTATAATATTAGTAGCATAAAATTATCATACATATACGTAGACGTGGCAAATCTAAAATAAATGGGGACCGCGCCAGCTTTTAAAAATTTACTTTATTTTTAAATTGGATAGCAACGTTGTAAATAAATAACAATAAATATTGCTGGATAATCTACTCATCATCTAGCCCCGAGCTAAGCAGAGCTTGTGTTATGGGTACCTACTAGATGACTGATATCTATACTTATAATAAAACTGTAACAGTAGGTCTACCATGAGTTTTCACAATCTATACTCGCTAGCGACTGTAGTTAAAAAATGTATGAAAACTTGTACAGCGCCTCTAGCGGATAGTTGGGTACTAAAATGCGCAGTATGAGTCAAGTCGACTGTAGTTAGGGCTTCATTCGCTAATAATTTGGTACCACGAGTTACAAATTTGACAGATGTCATAGTAACATACTATTACTACTGTAGTTACGGCACTCACCGACATTTTGCTTCGTGAAATTACTAAAGTTTGTAATAGATTTTACGATATTTGAAGTGAAAATGTTTAATAGAGCACGTTTTGTTTTGGAAATGATAGCTACTGCTGGAGCAGAATATGAACGACGACGTAAACAAAGAAAGTTTCAAAGTAAGAAGCGTGTTCTACTTGGCAATTTACTTCAAAATAATAGTGACACGAAGTTTGCGAAACTATAGATTATGTAGGCCCCGTAGTGGGCTTGCTGAGGTCACCGTTCCTATCGAATTAAATTTCACTAATTTAATTATATACCTACACAAACGCACAAACACACAAAGCTCCAAGCTCAAAACTGACCGGAGTTTTATATACTTTCACAGCAACAGAAAACCTACAAGATGTGACAATCAATCTAATGAATTAAGATACTTTTCCATGAAATCCACCAGCAGTTGCGAGGCACTTTTTCTCGGCATTATTTTCATTTGCAAACACTTCATGCTCGAATCCCATTCGTTGTTGTTATGTAGCAAAATGTCATGTCAGCATAGAACCGCCGCCATAACTCGAATAAATTTGGGCTGCATTGGATTTCATCGAATAAGTAACATTTGTCGGATAATAGTACTATGTCACCTATCTTCTGTCTCTATCATCGTGCATTATTTAAAAAAAGATAAAAATATACAATGTGAAGTGAGCCTCGTTTTGTAATGCTGCCATCATAACAACGCAAAACTACAGAAGGTGTAGTTGTAACTATAACGTAAGTAGTAAGCACAAACACAGCTCATCGTACCACTAAAGACGCTAACTATACTATCTGCGTATTTACGTAACTACTGTAGTAACGTCAGGCGATCTAACTGTGACAACTCATGGTAAAGATATTCTGAAAATTTTTTTGGAGGGCACTCTATTATCGATACTGATGCCAAAAAGTTTTTTTTTTTCAATATGTCTGTCTGTCTTTCTGTCTGTCTGTATCTTGGCCGCGCTTAACTCCGAAACTACTGAACGTATTGAAATGAAACTTGGCAAGATTTGAGTTCATACTACGAGGAAGGACATAGGATACTTTTTATCCCGAAATTCATCAGAGTTCTCTTGGGAGAGGGGATGGAAGTGAAATTTCTCGGCCTCGCATAGCGCCGAAACTACTCAATAAATTCAAATGAAACTTAGCATAAATTGAGTTCATACTACAAGAAAAGGCATAAAATACTTTTTATCCCGGAATCCAGAAGGGTTCCTTTGAGAGAGAGGATTGAAGTGAAATTTTGGGCAGCGCATGGCGCCGAAAGTAATGATTGTATTGAAATGAAAGTTGGCACAATTTGAGTTCATACTATGTATTAAGAAGGTTAAAGAATACTTTGTATACCGAAATTCAGTAGGCTTCTCTTGGAAGAGGGGATGGAAGTAAAATTTCTTGGCTGCAAATAGCGCCGAAAATCCTCAATGAGTTCAAATGAAACTTGGTACCAGGGACTCTTTTCGGCTACCGTTGTAACGGTTAATCAGCGCAAATCGATTTCGGTACAGGTTAATTTAACGAAAAACTTTCTATAGTTATTTAACCGGTTTTGAATTTCGGCTACTGAAATCGGACAAGCGCGTTGCTGGATGGCGCGCGGGCAAGGGCGGTAGAGAACGAGAGCCCCCCACTGTGGGGCACCGGCAGTGGAGCCCCAGGCAGTGGGGACCCGGAAGTAGGGACCCCCAGCAGTGGGGCCCCTCATGCGAGCGGACCCTCCCAGTAGCCCCCCGCAGTGGGGCCCCCACATAGCCCCGCTGTGGAACCTCAGTAGCCTCCACAGTGGGGGCACTGGCGGTGGGGCCCCGGAAGTGGGGGCCACCGGCAGATAGCCCCCCGCAGTGGTACCCACTCAGTAGCCCCCAACAGTGGGGGCACTGGCAGTGGGCCCCCCACATTGCCCCGCAGTGGGACCCCCAGTAGGCCCCCGCAGTACCCCCCTCGCAATGGGTCCCCACATTGCCCCGCAGTGGGACCCGCAGTAGCCCCCGGGGTGGCCCCCCCGCAGAAGGGTAAAATTTCTTAGCTGCGCATAGCGCAGAAACTACTGAATGTATTCTAATGAAATTTGGCATGATTTAAGTTCATACTACGAGGAAGGTCATGTAATACTTTTTATCCTGGAATTCAATAGGGTTCCCATGGGAGTGGGGATGGAAGTGACATTTCTCGGCCTCAAATACAGAAACTACTAAATGGATTCGAATGAAACTTAGCATGATTTGAGTTCATACTACAAGGAAATAAAATACGAGTCCATTTTAGAACTGGACATTAAATGTGTAGTGCCCTATTCTGCAGTAGGTACTATCAAAAGCTTTTGAAGCGCATTATATACCTAGGTTAATGTGGAGCTGTGTGACGTCCAGTCAATTAAATCTAGGTACCTATGTATATCTAGGTATATATACTACATTAATAAAAATAAGTAAGTTTTGTGAGGTTGTAGGGGGTAATTTCTGAATCTACTGAGCCTATTTAAAAAATTCTTTTACCTTTTGAAAACCACGTTATTTTTGAGTGTTATAGGCTGTATATATGTATATATTAACAACCAAAAATGTTTACCACCCAACGAAGTGGGCACGGGTCAACTAGTACTTAATATAAATATAACATAGACAAATATTTTTTATTATGTGTACATAGATAACACCCAGAACACCCGAGACACAGATTAGGTAATGTTACTTCGTAACCCGAGACAAATATTGGCAGATCGTACAAACATTTGTCGCAAGGCGGGAATCGAAACCTCAGATTCGCAACCTCCTGTGTCGCAGGCGGACCTTCGCCCGCGGGGCGCCATCTTGGTCGTCATGTCGAATGTACCTAGTTATATGTATTTTCTAACAGTTATATAATAATCTACCATTTATCTGAAGTAAATAACGGAGTATTTCGTCACAGTTGCATGCGCCATGACAGATTAATTTTTTATACCGTGTATCTGAATGGAAAATAAATCAAAAGAATCATAATTTTAACTATAGCTTATTAAATACATAATGATGGTACAATCGTAATAAATAGTTTGTGATACAATTAGTGCATTACAAAAGCGATTCGTTCCCTTCCTGTGTAGTTTCCGAAGAAGTATGGGAGACAACGTTTGGTTTGCTACATCATGACGCCTAACTAATATACATACTTAGGTATGTATAATGCCCGATAAATAGGAACAAACATTCCAATAGAGCAAAAAAGTGCGAAATCACTATTAATAAGATATACTTTTCTATCGCGAATTATTCATGAGGCCGTTTTTTTTATCCAATGAATTTGTGAGTGTTGCCAACATAATGAAAACGATGGAAACCTACCACTATCTCCTGCACTACAGAACTACATGTAGATATTACAATGATGCATGGCCTGCGATATGAGGTGTTATGAGGATCAGGTATTTTTATGTTTCCGGTCACAATTATTAATTTTCGTATTTTGTTTGTTCTAATTGGCACAGAAGTGCGAGGTAAGATGTTTGAACTGAATAATGATGAAAGAGAAAAATGCTTTTGAAAGACAAAAGAGATTGCGTTGAACAGCACTTTTTTCAATCAAAAAGTCTTAGACATATTTTTAAGATCACCTTTGCAATAGTGTTGGGATTCAATCTTCGGACGAGTAACATTAAATTCGGGACGAGTTTTAACTTTGATACTTAAAGAACGGAACGGATAGCCTTATTCCTCATACAAACGTACTATCAGCTTCATTTGGAAACTATGTCCCCGATTTTATTGAAATTTTCCATACGTAATCGGATGAAAAGTAGCAATGTTTGCAGCGGTTTAGTTTTTGAAAAAACAAAATGATATTTAAATGAGAGCGAAACTAATTTTGACCACCTAATCGCGTCATCTTCAAGCGATTTTTATGCATGATAGACATCTTTATTCGAAAATCTGTCGCGCTGCAAACATCCTAAATATATTCAACATTATAAATAATCAAAAATAATTTGGAAATCAATCGTTTACTCAAAATTAATAGGAAAGTACGAAAAAATATCAAAAAACGGCTGGCTGCCACATGACAGCTTCGTATTAGATGGTTAGACGCGCTTTCTTACTCATAGCGCGCCCCAATTGATTCTACGTGAAACAGCAACAAATCCGCATGGGAAAATCCGTTTCCGTTTGGGAGAGGTTCGTAGCCTTCTGTAGATATTGTATACAAGTCACGAACAAAAAAAAATTAGTATGAATTGGCGAATATATCTACATGTAGTTTTGTTGTTTGTAAAAATTTATATCGTAAATACCAATCAAATATAAAATGAATTAACATATGGTTTTGTCGAAATGTACCAAGTCATATTTCACACATTTTTATGCGCAAGCTTTAATTATTTATTTATAGCTTTAGGCACGATAAAATCAATAATATATTATTGCAGCCAAGAACAAGTCTCACTTTATTTACCGAGAGTCTTTTTATAAAAGTTAAACTTAACCTTTTTTTTGGTTATTTTTTCGTCTTTTAATAAGTACTCAACACGATTTTTTCGAGGTTTGCTAATTTGATTTAATAGGCCATATTATAGGGGTCAAAAGGATTGTTAAATAAAAAAAAACTGATAAAATTTGCTGGCTATTGAATTGAATTATATCGCTACACTATGTACTTATGTGATAGAGTTAAGACGTTGGTCCTGCGTCTGACCTCTCCCCGATCGTGTCGGTCTGCCATCCCATCGGGTTATGAGAATGCGGGAATAGAGAGTGCACCTATGTTTTCGCACACACTTGTGTACTATAATATCTCCTGCGCATCTGTCTAGTCTCCGTTGAGACTGGCCGCCGCCGTGGCCAACGTTCTGCTAGAGGGACATCATCATCATCGTCATGCGATAGTGTAATACCGAACGAGTTCAGATCCAAGAATGACAGATAGTTTCGTTGTCACGTTATACGGAACCCTAAAATTATAGACTTAGAATATTGAAAGTGTGTTGAGTGTTGACGTTTTACAGCCTGTGTGGGCCACATTACGATGTTTGTGGGTGGACCATTGCAATGTAATAAACCGACTGTAAATATACAAGTTATAGGAGTAGTTTCAATTTCGCAGTGTACAGCTAAATTATTTCTAAAAAGTATCTGTAAATTGCACTCGCAAATTTACACGTAAGTACATTATTATTATCTATAAAATAAATAAATAAATAATGCTGGACAGTGCACACAACGTCATCTAGCCCCAAGCTAAGCAGAGCTTGTGTTATGGGTACTAGATAACTGATATAAGTACATAATATATTACATACATATATGTTAGGTATTCATGAAATTACTATGTATTAATTACGGTGCATGATAGGATAGTAAAATTACCTACACATAATGTATTTGCAACTTAATATAGGTATTATTTTCTAACTTTTTTCCCACTATAATTTTTTTAAGCCGCCTTTACTATTTGTCGGTCTCCTGTCCCTTGATAATGAGAGTGAGGTAATAGAGTGCACCTGTGTTTGTGCAGAAAATTGTGCACTATAGTCATAGAAGGGCAAAGTTACTCATTTTATATAAAAATATGGCACAATAGTAATCAAAAAATTTGGCTTTGACCGGCGTTGCTTGACATTCAACATAATATTATTTTTTTCTAGCCTATTTTCCCACTATCCTGTTTCTTACTATTTGTCGGTCTATTGTGCCTTCGGTTATTAAGAGTGACGGAATAGACAGTGCACTTGTGTTTGTGCAGACACTTGTGCGCTATACGTACTGTGCTTATGTCCTGTGCCCCTTGAGTTTTGCCGCCGCCGAGGAGGCCGAAATTCGGCTAGTAGGACATCATTATTGTATCTATTATTTTCGTCGATCGTTTTACGAGTATTATTTTGTTTATTGCAATGAAATGGTCCTTCGTTCATTAGCCTAGAACACCCACTACTGATAATTGGTCTAATTTTTCTCATGCCCAAGAAATATTATAAATTGACAAAATAATTACCGATTTGTAAAAGCATAACCCGTTGAAAACTAATCTATGTGATCAATTGCGTTTTCCAATAGGAACACTTTATCATGAATTAACTTGGAGTCTGTTAGGAATTACTCAAGTAAAATAACTTATTGGACAGATTGCGCAGGCACATCCCACTCATTCACTTGAGCAATGTATAAATTGTACATTTGACACGTTGCTTGAACAAAGTTTGCTGGTCGCACTGAGAAAAAGCACTAGTGAACCTACACAAGTAGGTACTCTTCGCAACTCGCGATGTTTACTTGCAGGAATAGTCTTGCATCTAAAGAGTTGCGAAAACTGTCCAATAAAAGAAAAAAACATGAGGAACGGGATGCTTTTGGCCTACAATGGGACACCACAGGCTATGAATAATAAGCTTCTGTCTAAGACTTCGCACGCGTTTTTAATAGGACATAATGTTATCGAGGTTTAGAACTACATCTATGCAAAATTTCAGCCCGATCTATTCAGCAGTAGGCACCTATAGGCGAGAAGAGGTAACAAACATCCACTTGTCTGCATTTTGGAATTAGTGTTATGGTAATATGGTGTAGCCCTCTTTAGATTAGGTTTCTCTCCGGAAGGGCCCGTATGCTATAGCATGATGAATGAATGAAAACTAAAGGTTTCATTCATCAAATATCAATTATTAAAGTGCTTTATTTCCTTTAGACCTTACAGGCCTCTTGGATACGTCACAAAATTTAAATTACTTAAGTAAACTAGGGAAATAAAGTGATCACTTTGATTTTTTGTTCACTTCAATCTTTTTAAGGTAAAGTAAAGAAGTGAAAAAGAAATCTTTACCTTGTTAGGTTGTTAGTTTTCGAGTTGGAGCAAAAGTTGTCGCTTTTTTATCCTCCGGATAATCTGATATTTTGTCATCCCCACGCAGCCTAGGTCCGTACCTAAGTGACCTGATGAATATTCAGCAAAAATCTAAAAAATACTTAATCTGATTCCCAAATTCTTCATCGCAATGAGTGTTGAAGCTAACCTTTGATATCAATCGTAAAGTCAATTTCACAATCATGATTTACAATGGAATCAGATTTTATTGTGAACAGAGCGGACTCTAATTTAGGTGGTGCTAAGTGAAATAAAATAGATTTTTGACAATAGCGGTGGCTGTTCTTACGATCTTAAAAAAACACTTAGTTGTTCGATAAAAATTGGGCGTGGCCTTTTCCTAGAAGTGGAATCAGCTAAATAAATAAATTACTAGCATAAGAGAAAACATTTTCCTTTCTCATTTGACCTTAGGTCAAGTTTAGTGTGATACTTCCCTACTAAATCTATTAATGTAAGTCAATCAACTACCATTTGCGTTGCATCCCAAAATTTATGTTACGTCGTCGCATTTGCGAGTCTTACAACGAAAAAACAAATGAACACAGTGAGATAGCTAGGTATGCTATTATAATATACGTACATCTATACTTATAATAAAATTGTAACAGGTCCAATTCTGTACACTGAAGATATTTTGAAATTTTTTTTTAGAAGGCTCTCTATTGTCGATACTGATGCCAAAAATGTTATTTTTTTCATCATGTCTGTCTGTCTGTCTGTATCTTGGCCGCGCATAGCTCCGAAACTACTGAACGTATTGAAATGAAACTTGGCAGAATTTGAGTTCATACTACGAGGAAGGACATAGGATACTTTTTATCCCGGATTTCAATAGGGTTCCCTTGGGAGAGGCGATGAAAGTAAAATTGCTTGGCTGCGCATAGCGCCGAAACTACTGAAGGTATTCAAATAAAACTTAGCATGATTTAAGTTCATATTACGAAAAAGAGCATAGGATACTTTTCATCCCGGATTTTAATAGGGTTGGTTCCCTTGGGAGAGGGGATGAAAGTAAAATGTTTTGGCTGCGCTTAGCGCCGAAACCACTGAATGTATTCAAATGAAACTTGGCAGAATTTGAGTTCATACTATGATGAAAGACATGGATACTTTTTATCCCGGATTTCAATAGGGTTCCCTTGGGAGAGGGGATGAAAGGAAAATTTCTTGGCTGCGCGTAGCACCGAAACTACTAAATGTATTCAAATGAAACTTGGTAGGATTTGAGATCATACTATGAGGAAGGAGATAAGATACTTTTATCCCGGATTTCAATAGGGTTCCCTTGGGAGACGGGATGAAAATAAAATTTCGAAACTACTGAAGGTATTCAAATAAAACTTAGCATGATTTAAGTTCATATTACGAGAAAGAGCATAGGATACTTTTCATCCCGGATTTTAATAGGGTTGGTTCCCTTGGGAGAGGGGATGAAAGTAAAATTTTTTGGCTGCGCATAGCGCCGAAACCACTGAATGTATTCAAATGAAATTTGGCAGGATTTGAGTACATACTATGATGAAGAACATGGATACTTTTTATCCCGAATTTCAATAGGGTTCCCTTGGGAGAGGGGATGAAAGGAAAATTTCTTGGCTGCGCCTAGCGCCGAAACTACTGAAGGTATTCAAATGAAATTTAGCATTTTTTAAGTTCATATTACAAGAAAGGGCATAAAATACTTTTTATCCCGGAATTCAGAAGGGTTCCCTTATGAGAGAGGATGGAAGTGAAATTTTGCGCGTTGCAGAATGGCGCGCGGGACAAGGGTGGTAGAGAGCGATAGCCCCCCACTGTGGGGGGCAGTGGGGCCCCAGGCAGTTAGGGCCCTAGAAGTGGGTACCCCAGCAGTGGGGCCCCTCACGCAACCGGAGCCTCCCAGTATCCCCCCGCAGTAGGACCTCAGTAGCCCCCACAGTGGGGGGCACCGGTAGTGGGGCCCCGGAAGTTGGCGCCGCCGGCAGATGGCCCCCCGAAGTGGTACCCCCTCATTAGCCCCCCACAGTGGGGGCACCGGCAGTGGGGCGCCGGCAGTGGGGCTTTCGGCAGTGGGCCCCCCACATTTCCTCGCAGTGGGACACCCAGTAGCCCCCCGCAATATCCCCCGCAGTGGGACCCACTCAGTAGGCCCCCGTAGTGGCCTCCCCGCAGTAGGGTAAAATTTTTTGGCTGCGCATAGCGCTGAAACTACAGAATTCAAATGAAACTTGGCATGTTTTAAGTTCATACTACGAGGAAGGTCATGTAATACTTTTTATCCTGGAATTCGTTAGGGTTACCTTGGGAGTGGGGATGGAAGTGACATTTATCGGCTTAAATTGGCCTAAAATAGCGCAATAACTGCAGAATGGATTCGAATGATACTTAGCACGATTTGAGTTCATACTAAAAGCTCTCGCTACCAATGATGTTGCCGTCGTCCTGGTAGATCAGCACTGTGACAGGCGGGACATTGTGTTGCGTACCCGGGATGACCGCTTGCAATGCATTACCGAAACGAACCAGGCATTTGATGCTCTTCAGTCTCTACTAGCTTATATACTTACTGTCGTGGCGAAGACGGATACAACTTTGATCTTCGACATGTGAATCCGAAAACTGACGAGACGACACTAAAAAAGTTTCTGCAATGCAATTCTACGCCTAGATACATTTTACCAATAAGAGAAGGTCGCATTGCTCATCTGCAAAGGTTTCGAGGTTTGTTTAACCGTTTTCTGGTGGACACTTACGCCAAAATTAAAACGAAGCGAACTAATGAGAGAAGACTGCGCGCTGAGAATTATGTAGATCTGTGAGACGCCATGAATCAAGATAGAAATTGTGAAGATTTCGGACGACTGGTGATTCTTCCTTCCAGTTTTAGAACTGGACAATAGATGTGTAGTGCCCTATTCTCCAGTAGGTACTATCAAAAGCTTTTGAAGAGAGAGAGAGAGCGAGAGAGAATTTGAAGCACATACTATACCTAGGTAAATGTGGAGCTGTGTGACGTACAGTCAATAAAATCTAGGTATATGTAAATCTATACTATACTACACTAATAAAAATAAGTAAGGTTTGTGTGGTTGTAGGGGGTAATCTCTGAATCTACTGAGCCAATTTTGTAAATTCTTTTACCTATTGAATTTGTTTAAACACTCATCGTTTAAACCACGTTATTTGCAAGTTTTATAGACTACAAAAAAATTTACCGCCCAACGAAGTGGGCACGGGTCAGCTAGTTTATATAATAAAAATAATCCATCTATATTGTGTAATTTGTAGCCATAACACAAGTTCAGCATAAGTAGTTTGGGGCTAAATAATGCTGTGTGGATTGCCAGCTTTATTTTATTGTTGTTCTTTATGCCGTTATAACAGACGCTAAATCAGGAGATTTATAGTTGTAGCGAAACTAACTTGATTTATTTAAACTCTGAACAATGGTATTGCACACAGATTTAGATAAGAATGATTTTAATAACGATAAAGGCACTGGTACCTGAGATATGGAGGCCTTCACGGGCACTTACATAGCACCAGTGGTTAATATCTAAAACAGAACCAAATTATTATACGATCCTACAAATAAACGGAATATCCCGTTATATCTGAGAAACAGATTCACTATGATTTATGGTGTTTTGAGTTGTCTTATATTTCACCACATTTGGATAATATCCCGTAATAACAGGTGATGATGTACGGATCCGAGACGTGGTCGCTAACTATAGGCCTTGTTCATAAGCTTAGAGTCGCTAGGCGAGCTATGGAGAGAGCAATGCTTGGAGTTTCTCTACGTGATAGAATTTGGAATACAGAAATCCGTTGAAGAACCAAAGTCATCAGACAGCTCTCAGCTGAAGTGGCAGTGGGCAGGTCATATAGCTCGCAGAACTGATAACCACTGCGTAAACGTTCTCGAGTGGCAGCCACGAGGCAACGCGAAACGAAGTGTTGACCGACGACATCGTAGCGGTCGCAAAACGCTATTTGTGATGTGTCGTATGGGGGAGGCCTATCTCCAGCAGTGAACGTGTATGGGCTGATATGATGACATTAAACCTTAGTTATTATAGTATTAACAACCATGGTATTTTATGAAGTAGAATAAGCAAGTAGCATCATAGTGGGTAATAATAGTTTTAATCTTACCCAATAACAGCGTAATTTATGTTCCAAGAATGTTAATAACCAAGAATAGAGCCTCATAGCCTCCAAATAAGGTATTCTGACATAATTACGCTACCTCGGAAAGGGCTACTTAGCCTTACAAATTATCATTGCGTGAACGTGTACCGTTTCGACGGACCAACGCGTAAGTTTTTACTAGATACCTTAATTCGGTGGGGTAAAGTAGTAAATGTTTTATGGTTGAGGAGATATTTGATAGTTGTTAGGGGCATTATTCTCTATGCTATGACATAGGAGATTCCTCCGGGGAGAGAGGGTGTTAAATCATTGACAAAAGTTGAAATATTTTCGACGTTTTCAACACGTAACAGGAGCGGAAGAGGATTTTGCAATGAAAATATCTCGCGGCAGGTTAAAGAAAAGCCATAAAAAAATTCTTTATTGTACACCAAAAACACAACATTACCAAGAGACATTACATAAGACAAGTACAGTGGGTGGCCTTATCGCTTTGAAGCGATTTCTTGCAGGCTACGTTTGGATGGAAAGAATTGTGAAAGGCAGGGGGTGTACAAAAGATGATATAAAATCACCAGAAGATAACTATAATTTTAGTTCAATTGTAAAGAATCAAATAAAACTGTATTGTAACTGTAAAACGGGAGAGCAGTTTATACTCTCCCACTTTTAACAAAAATGCAGCTTTAGATTAGCTATCGTTTGCCCCATACCTACCATTAAAATAACTACCACCTTGAGAATCCGGTACCTAATAGTTATTATTCAATGCAAACAAACAATCAAATCTTTCCTCTTTATAACCATCATCATCATCACATCAGCCCATACACATCCACTGCTGGACATAGGGCTCATAGGTCCCTACGATGCCACAGATAGCGGTCCCGAACCGCCTTATAATATTAGTATAATATAGAAAACTTGACTTTGGTGAATACAATACAATACAATACAAAACTCTTTATTGTACACTACAAAGACAAATAAAACACATAGACATTAACATAAACAAGTACAATGGGCGGCCTTATCGCTTGGAAGCGATTTCTTCCGGGCAACCTTTGAATGGATAGAAAATTTTCAATCTAAGAAAGGCAAGGGTGTATACAACATTAATACATAAAATAAGATTAAACAATAATATAAATAAAGTAGAAAATATATTATTTATATGTAATAAATAAATAAATACCAAGAGATAGAATAGATGGGTACCAATATTTACTTTTCTGACAGATAAAAATCTTTGACGCGAGCTTTAAAAACAGCTCAGCTGCAGCTCAGCAGGAGAGATCCAGCTTTCCTAATAGACTCAGGTAGTGCGTTCCACAACTTTACGGCCTGGATAGAAAAGGATTTGCCATAGAAACTGGTTCGGTGGAGAGGCATGTTTAATACCAAGTTTTCTGAAGAGCGAAGGATACGAGAAGGATGGGGATGGGAACAGTGGAGGAACTCAAAACGCTCCTTTAAATATAGTGGAGTGAGAGGGTTGAAGAGTATGTTATAAAGAAGAGAAACTATGTGAGAATCCCGGCGAAGACGAACACGAAGCCACTTGAGTTTTGTGGAACTCCGAAATATGGTCGTATTAGCGAATACCCACATCATTTATCAAAAACTTCTTCAAGGAGAAAACAATGTTCCGAAAAAGAAAATGACCTTTTGTTCCTTGTCCCCGGTTTTCGATGTCCTCCTCGCCTGCACTCTAAGGCCACAATGCAATAATACCTGCATAACAGTATTCCTCACGTTAATTAATAATTACAGTAGAGATAAGTGCACGATAACACCCCGTCGGCTATAGCTATGACCCCCATGCAAAAACACGCAACGAGTTATTATTGTTAAATGCCTTTAAATGGAAGCCATCACTGTATACCATCATTATATCAGTACAGAGATGGGATCTATGATTGAGCTCTTATGAGACGATTTGTAGATTAATATGATGAGAACTTGTGTGGTCTTTATGTCTGATTTGTTCTGACTTTATCAAACCTTATAGATAACACCTTATACTAGCAGTTATCCGACCCGCATTAAATTCGATGGGAATTTAATGTTTTACCAGGACATTATGTAGCCTATGTTACTCTCATGCTTTCGACTAAATCTATACCAAAAATCTAGTCGATTGGTTGCCTAGTTAGGGAGTGAAGGAACAACAAACAAACACACTTTCGCATTTATAATATTATTATAATAGATACTCTAGCAGTCATAGAAAGAGCGTAAACTCGTCCCAAATTGGACCAGTTGTAAAAAGTTTAACACCTTACCTATTTAGGTTCTTAGGCCTGTTAGGACGTTACGCAGCACACGCTACCCAGAGCCGCATCGAAAGCTAATTGGGTATCCGGTAGGTACATAATATTAAATCCCCGGCGGATAACGCGCGAAACCGAACAAAGTTTTTTGCTAGCGCTCTGGTTAGCAAATACCCCGTAGCTCTGGCTTATTCCACTTTTGCCCCTTGGTAAATCCCTCTTAGGGGGAAAAATGACTAAATTTTAACATGTCCAGTTTTGACCCTCACCGTTTTTTCTTGTTCCACTTTCTGAACAGGTCTTAATAAGTCATCCTACAGTAAACCTTATGGTCGAGTAAATTTAAGCTAATTTTAAAGAAACATTAAATCAAATCCCACAATAGTCCGATGATACCCACACACGCAGTTATTAACGGGGCGTGGTTTAATTAGGAATTTAACCTGTTAATAAATAACCACACTCCGCCACCCAAGGTGTGGCAACACTCGCCATATTTCCCTAGAGTGTTGCCCACGTCAAAACACTTTTTGATATTTTTGGAACATGATATTTATTTCCGTCATTCCCCTAAACGCACAGCAGTCAATTAATATCTTACTTGACGTCTGTAGAGTTAGCTATTTTTGTTGTATTTTCACGAAAGTAATTATTAAAAGTAGATGGACATTATTAATGAAATGTATGGGTTGAAATAAATTTGAAGCCGTTTGAATAATTTTATTACAGTTTATTGGACGTTTTTATTGGAGAAGTAAGATATTTATTTCTATTGGAACTATGTGACAAGCTTAAAATAGAGGTAGAGTCCCATGTCTTAGTATAATCATGGCTGGGCATCATAATTACATGCGACCACTTGTATACTACCACAATTGGGGGAATTAGGGGGAAACTGGAATAGGTAGATATCGAATGCTAAACTGAACATAAAAAAATAGATTTGATGACAAAGCCAAGCTCGTGAGATGTTTTTTTTCAACCGATAACTTCAAGAACGAGGTTCTCAATTGGACAATATAATTTTGTATGTGTGTTACGTGATTATTCCGCCAATTATGGATTAATTTTGAAAATTCTTTCACTATTGTATAGAAAATGATCCCAAGGTGATCGCATAAAAATTGTATCACCAGGGGAATTTGTATTTATCCCGCAAAACCTAAGAACCGTGTAAAAGGAATTGATTCGAAGTAGATTACGAGTACTTTTAAAAATAATCATATTATAACAATTACTGCCCGGGAATTGTTGTCTCTGGTAGAATAGAGAAAAATTACGTCACTTTGACATCGAATGCGTAAATTATTTTTAATTCATTCCTTCAACTTCAATAATGTACGCAATTTATGACGATGCGATGTCACTATTGTCTATTCTACCCTAGAGAACAATCCCCGTACTAGAGGTGCTGGTAACAAACAGTTTCCATGGCAACGGGCGTTAACAAGAGGTAGGTTCAGGAATTTGATGTCGGTTTATCGTTTTCCCTTTGACCGCCATAGTCACCTATACATGACAAATCACCTGAGGACCCTCAGCGCTAACGAAGTTTAAAATATCTTTTGTTCACTTTGTGCTTTGGTGTAGTGTAGAGAACAAGGGAATGCATTTTTGGCGTGGCGCCCAAAGGCGGATAACACACCAAATTATTCTCTGCCGACTTACGTCAGAGAAAAACACATCTTACGAGCAACATGGCCATAGCGGTGAATCAACCCCTCTGACTCCTTGTACGGACGGACATAAACATAACATAAACATTTATTTATTTCTTACAAAATATTAACTATGTAGGTTGGTACAATATGTATTTATATATTATATAAACATTAGTAGGTAGGTTTTATATAAAACTAAAGTGTATGTAAATAAAACACTACGGATTATTTACTCTAAGCCTACGACTTTGTTGCTATTTGGTAGGTAGGTATGTCATCAGTACCAGAACCTTAGTAAGGTGACAGTCCTCCGTACTAGTAAAAACTGTTTTACGGCAGGATGTCATGCTCTTCCTTCGGAACATTTTTTAACTTAATTTGTAGGATGGTGTTGTATACATGGAAGTAGTCGCTTTTTATTCTACCTATTAGGATCTTATCTGATTCTTATATTACACACATTACAGGACAGACTAATAATAATAGGGTCTATTACTAATAATAGGGCCCCGTTTTCACCTTTTGGGTACGGAACCCTAAAGGACAGAGCATGATCAGTCTAGTGTTAAAAATTAATTTATTTTGTTCATCCTCATCAGTATAATCATTCGTCCACTGCTGAAAATGCCTCCGCTGTCTGTCCGTCTCACAGTGATACGGTTTCAGAGCTTCCCTTTCATAGGATTTTTTTTTTAAATTTATTTTTGCTTTTTTTATAGGGTCAAATATTATTTTAATTGACACAAAACCTTATAATTTAATTGTTATAATAACCTATTCTACTGCTCAAAAACCATAAAAAGTGAACTTGAACATTTTCAATGTATGAAAACGAAACTGTCTTTCAAAATATCTCGTTACTATTAAGAGCTGCCGAGCTACAACTTATTGGATATTGTTACTGGGGTTAAAGTGTTTCCATATGACATTTGACCTGGACCTCCTACGTCACCCTGCAAGAGATATAGGGTTACTAAAAACTGCAATATATGACGAGTATAGATTTTTTGTTTGCTTCATTACAGGGTCAAATATGATTGAAATTGACATAACACCAGATAATTTAATACATTTTCAATTTATGAAAACGAAAATGTCTTTCAAAATACCTCGTTACTATTAAGAGCTGCCGAGCTACAACTTCTTGGGTATTGTTACTGGAGCTAAAGTGATCACATATGACCTTTGACCTTGACCCCCTACGTCCCCCTGCAAGAGATATACGGTTAGTTACAAATGTTGCGATTTGAATTTTTAATTTTTTTCAGTGTTTGCATAGGTGACCGCGACCTATTGGCTTTTTGCTTCTTTCAAACGTAAAAAAAATCTGTTTTTGCACTTGCTTGTGCGAAATAGTTATTTACGATGGTACGGAACCCTCCGTGGGCGAGTCACTCGCACTTCGTCGGTTTTATTTTTAAATAATATCGCAATGAAATGAAATACATACATACTTTAGTAGACAAAACACCCACATATAAAGATATGTATTCTGCAAATTGATTGCACCGGATAGTTGCAACTGACGGCAGATTAGAAGTTGTAGCACGTTTTGATGGTAGATAATCAACTGTCAATGTATAAGGTATGCAAATCAAAATCAGCTGATTTGCCTATCTGATATCAAGAAGCTGTTTTTAGCTTGCCTTGTTTGACTTGGGTTGAATAAGTTGACCTCTCTGGCAAATTATATTTTATTGAATTGTGGGTAGGACCTACTGAAGTATGAGCAACATTTCACCATCAATATCTTGTCGTTTTTTCGATTTATGCCGTATTCGTCGCGAATTTTCGGCTCACGCCATTAAAAAGTATTTGTTCGTCATTTCCACCTAAGTTAGGTTGGGTTACCACAACAGATTTTCTTTTTCTATTCCATCTCCCGTCATCTCAGCACTCACTCCTTTCACAAAATCACAACATCAATAAACGGTGTATTGTTATTTCGACCCAAATTTTAATACCACAAGCGAAAACAGAACAAATTGAAATGATTAAACTTTTTATGGTTAAAAAACTACTAAAATAAATTATATTTTTAGATAGATACATAATACCTACTTTATTAAACCCCATGAAAACAGAAAACAACTCTATGTAATATATATTATATACAATAATAATTTAATGTGCCTTATATCTTACTAGCTTCAGTACAGGGTTTCACACGCATTTAACCGGGATAAAAAGTACGGTAGTAACTGGGTAAAGCCTATGTCGGTGCCTGGAATACCATCTACTTCCCTGCCAAATTTCATTATGATCAATTCAGCCTTTTAGGCGTGAAAAGGTTACTGACAGACAGTCTGACAGAGTTACTTTCGAATTTATAATATTAGAATTAATTTAAAAGAAATATGTATCATCATCATCATCATCAGCCCATACACGTCCACTGCTGGACATAGGCCTCCCCCGTACGACGCCACAAATAGCTGTCCTGCATATTATGTATATTATGGACCAAAAAACACAATTTGAATAAACATCATAACTCAAACAAAGAACATAGCATTCTGCATGCTCATAGAATATGCATGCAGAATGCTAGTAAATCAAACGAAGATAATAAAATGCAAGTAAATAAATATATGAAATATGACGCATCTATTGCACTAAGAACAAAGGAAAATTACTAATTCTATTCACACATTCTGTAACTGATAACAATAAAAATAGGTACATAATGACTGACCACAATAATGATTGTTTGTGTAGGATATTACCTACTAACGGTTATAAAAGAATAACTCAATAACCAAGCAAGAATAACAGCGTCTGGTCGATGCGACGCGTGAGCCGTGAGCTGGTGAGTATCAGCATTGCCGTACGACAATGCTGATGCGCTGCACTAGATACTAGCGGGGCAATGCATCTTGGCGACGCTGACGACTGATATGAACCAATTGAGCGTAATTTGTTTCTATTATTTTACTTTATTTTTTTTTGCCGATAAAAATTTCAAAAACAAAACAATAACATCTTTTCATGTGTAAAAAAATTATGAAAATTCATCAGAGCGTCTGGTTTTTAGCCATGTACGTTGTATGGCAGATGAGGCTTTAAAATTTACTTAGGCCTATCGATCCCATTTCCCTAAAAATCAGTTGTTTACAAAATGTCTATTAAGGCATTCAACTGTCGAAACAGTAGATTGTTTTACAAGGGACTAAATCATCCCATTATATACGAGGTTGTTATACTCCCGCGCGTAGCGAGGGAGGATGACTAGACCGAGTTCGTGCCGTTTTAATGTCGTTATATTCGCACCAGAGTCCGCCAACAGAGTCGCGGATGTTCTGCGGAAACAATGGCCCGTGTAGAGTTCCGGATTTGGTAAATTTAGATAAGTGGATAATTCATCAAAATAAGTGAAAAACCCCTTTCCATTCTTTTACAGAAGTAAAAGAATCCACACGTTTCTCATCTCTCCATTTCATGAAATTTTCGTAACTCTTTAAATATATTCCACGTGATTTTGTCGGCAACAGATTCATAATTATTTCTTTGCCCTTTTCTTCCATTTGCATATTAGCATCTTCACTATCACTTGATGACATTTTTCACGTTCACAATTTGGAAGTAAAAGTCAGGAAGTTAAACGTAAAAGTTTGTGATTTGGAATGAAGAAAATTCTAGAGATTTAGCGCCAATACCATCTTTGTTTTTAAATCTCTATTTAACCCGCAATGAAACAGTTCGCATTCTACCGTGAAGGGAAGAATCAACCTTCATAAAACATCACCAACGGTGCATTCCGAATTACGATTACAGCGCTGATAGCGATCACAAAAACATTTTGCGTTCCAAATTAGATATCACGATATTGACAGTTGAGTGCTAACATTAATTCGGAACACTTATGAGCGCGCTCACGGTCACGTGTCGTGTCGTGGTGTCAATGTCAATATCTCATTGCAATACAAAAAGAGAGCATCAAAGTTATTCTCCGACCGTTGATTTGGTCTTCTATATTTATTTCCATTTCTTTGTAAAAACTTGCAAACGAACGTTTTGTTGAAAAAACCCAAAGAAAAAACCGTTAGTAAACAAACCCAAATGTCAGATTTGACAGCACGCTCACAGAGATTTCAGTTTGTAGCATGGTCGTTGATATCGCAAAATGGCGCATGTAATGACGTCATCTAAGACGTCACACGGGACAACGTTGTCGCGCTCACGATAATACGGAACGCGTGTGAGCGCGATGATATTGATTTTAGCGTAATTCGGAATGCACTGCAAGACGGTTCTATTTTCAAAAAAAAACATTGACGGAGCACCAGGAAGTCGAGTTTTTATGTAAGAGAACGAATGCTTTGTACGGGCTGATGATTTTAGACAAAAATAAAAAATACTTTTTAGCCCGAGGTATTAAACTCGAGTTTTAGGCCCGCTAAGCTATTATGATACACTTTTTGAGCAAGAGAAGTGAAAATTGCATTTTCATGTACATGTACATGTTAAGTACTAACGCGTGGGTTCTCGAGGTACCTAAGCGATAGTGGGCCTCGCTCTACCACTTTATTATTAGGCTCGAGCTCTAGGTGCCTAACTTACATTTTCTGGATAGTTCCTTCTTGCATTGTCCTGCAGTAGAGCTAGTTGAAGACGTCTTTTCCATTATGGGCAGATCAAATGCTAATATTTTCATGGCCCATGATGCACAGGACCGCCTGCAGCTGCGTCTGGCGGTGGCGGCGGCGGCGCGCCCCTACGGTTCGCACCGCGCCAGGCTGGGCAGTAAATGCATTAATATAAATACATTTATAATCATTCGTCAAACCTCAATTTTGATTCACTGCGCGCAGGCGCACGACAAAGGTGTTGAATAATGGAGGCCCAAGGCGTCAATCAACGGCTATTCGAAGAAGTATTACAATCGCTGACTGACACTAGCTATTACCATTTGGACACCGAGGCTAGCTTAGCAATGGGAATGCGTATCACTGGCATGGTAACTGAAGCTTGAAAAATTAATTATTGCCGATTGAAAACTTCACAATTACAACTTTCGTGAGGACACAGATCAATATACTTAATACTATACTATTTGGGAAATAACGCGATAAGAGATGACCTTCCAAACTTGCCTGATGCCCTATCAAATCCAGGGAAAGAGAAAACTTAATATTTATTTATTTAACACACAAAAAACATTACATAAAGAAATAGTTATAATCTACAATGTAACATAAACATATATGTGTACAGCTAAGTTTAATATTATTAATCCTAAATGAAATAACAAAGTCCGAAAAATCTAGTATGTAACAAACACTGGTGATAAAATGAAACATATAAGAATTTTCTCTAAATCGTTGGTGAACACCCAAAAAAGAAACAAATTTCAAGCTCGCTCAGCTCCCCCATTTTATATTATTCGGTATCTTTTTGTATTCCATTTTTTTTTTGTAAGTCGCCGAAATATGGTTAAGTAAAAGTATATTTATTGCATAATTACATGTTAAAAAGATAGTATCTACAGTGAAATAATCATATAGCAATGTAATTTGCCCTATTTGAGCGAGCAATTATTAGTCTATTAAGTACATGCAATAACTAGAAATAAACACTTTAAAATAATTATAACAATAAGGAAAAGAATAAGGTGCAATAAATAAAACGAAAAAATGCTACAACTATCTCCGCTTGCCATCCTCTGTGCTTCCAAAATTTTGTGACGTGACCAAGAGTCCTTTAAGGTCTAAAGGAAATAAAGCACTTTGATATTTGATTTTCAACGAGCTGAGTTGGACGGGTCGGTTCTTAAGCCGAGATTGCCACTGTCTTAATTATTTGTAGGTAGTCAATATAACATAAGTGTACCTACTCGGACTTGAAGATCTAGTCAGTGCAGTTCGCTTGATTACCGAACGCAGTTGGCCAGTGATTGAGGTTTTCTTGAAACTGGTACTTTCACCGGCCGCCGCCAAAGGCGCGGCATCTTTGATGCGAGATAGCGGCGCGGGTTGATGTCCGAGCATGCCTCTATGTACTGTTGGTGTGAAAAGCATAAAGTTATCATAAAAGAGATATCATGTTAGTTAGCAGAAGCTATTGTATTTTAATATTGATGATATGATATATATTTAATATAAGACGTTATAATCGAAACAGAACGCCCAGATAGCAAAATGAGTTGAATTGCAACTAATCAATTCTGTACAAGGAATCATACGATTATAAAACTAATTTTAAAATTATATTCTTTCAGCTGAAGCTAAATTAGAATTTATGAATTTCCTTCAACTTCTTCGGCGCGTCCAGCTCGGAAGCTTTAAGATGGGTTTTGCCTAATTTCACTAGCTGCGTAATCGGGCTGCACCGGGTACCTAGCTCCCAAGGGCACCCCTTGGGGTCATCTCTAGCTGTTATTTATATTCATAGTATTCTAGGTCAAACGTCTACAAAACAGCATTTAAAAGCTCGCTTTACTCGCTATCATATTTTTTATACATCCTTGGTACTCTTGCTTATTATTCCCCAAACATCTTTAAAAATCTCGGGAAATTTTGGGGTTGAGAGTCGGAATTGTCAACTTCCAAGGCGTTCGGTAAGACTGTAAAAGATTTCGTTCACTTAGGTTCATATATTTAGCGTCTTACTGAGAGAAACTACTTTTCATGGTATGACAACGAGCCAAAAGTTTCATGCGAACTCGATTAAAGTTTTCGAATGATTTACAAGTTAGCGGTAGTTGGGTGATTCTCCTCAACACAATGTGTCATTGTTCTCAACCCACAATTTGAATATCTCGTAAAATATGAGTTCATTTAATTTACCCAGGTGTGTGATTTAGAGATGAGTCCGGTATTCAATAACTAACTCAATACCTGTTAGCATGGTCCTAAAATATCTAACGCTATTGTAAAATCCGCATACCGCTAGGGAATAACTGTGCAAAGCGAGCATCGCGCCTAACCGACCGTGAGCCATACCCAACGCTTCAATACCTATACTTACCTAACTATCATCTACGCATAGGTACTAGCGGACCGTTCACCCGTAAAGTTATGTAGCTGCAACAAGTATTTGGTATTTCTAACCAAATCGGTTAGATGGTATTTCTAACCAAATCGGTTAGATGGTATTTCTAACCAAATCGGTTAGATGGTATTTCTAACCAAATCGGTTAGAAATATATTGGGTAGAAATCAGAACAGCTATAGAGTATTGTAACGTTATTGGGTACCTGTTGGTACTAGCGGTATTGAAACAAAATACCCAACTAATAACCGGTAGCCAAAATATCCAATAACTCCCATCCTTAGTGTGATTCTCCTTAAATTTTGGGCACTTTTTAAACCTTGATTTTAAATCTCACCTTTCATACTTGTTAAATATAATGTTTTACGAGATATTCAAAATGTTAGGTTGCGAACAATGACACAAGTTACGACAAAATTTTCCGTTATGGTAACGATACCATAACGGAAAACGGAACGGTACTTAAGAGTTGGTACGAGCCAACTCTTATGTACCTAGGTACCTATTTATAATAGCCACTCTGATATATTCAGTTATAATCGCCTTCTACAATTTCTAAATACAAAACGCAAGCGATAAATGAAAAACAATTTGGCGTATCATTTTTATCCCCGACAGTACCCGCTATTTGCATCGCCGGACCACTGTATGTTCGGTGCTCAAATAAAGCGGTGCCAAAACATCATTATAGCGTTACTTTAGTGACATTACATGGTTATATGGCCATAGCAGCTATAACCGCTAAGCTATTACTGCTGTGTGGATAACGGCCGTTTACGACAATCACTTGCTTTCCGGAAACTGTTCCTTGGTTACGAATTAGCATATCTTGAAGATGATGTCCAAACCTCGGCGATTTCCTACCGGATTGTTATACGCACAATGTGAGGTTCTGAAAAGACAAATATACATTCTTGCGTCTCTACAACGAAAACAGTCAGAACTTACCTTTGACCCGTAATAAGAAATTTTTACCAGAAGCTCTAATGACGTGTCAGGAGGCGGGCGAAGAGACTACGCCGCAATTGTTAACTTTGGTCGTCTCTTCATTCAACCTGTGACCTGTTTGTTATACTGGTTCAAATAAACGATATTGTATATCTTTTTGTTTGTATGTATGACAATGTATGTAGTAGCTCAAATGCTTTGAATTTTAGAGCGGTAAACGATCCTCCAAAACTATCATGGTAATTTACACGGTTTTGTCTTCATTGGTGTCTCCAATGTAGTTTACATTTGCAACATTACTTTTGAACTACAACATGTAGAGCCAAAATTTACTATGATTCTTGCAATGTGTTTTTTTTTTATCCCACTCGTCACCATTTTATAATTATCTATAGATTGTACCTACGTAGGTATATTTTGTTTCTAGCTTCTATGATTGGTCAATCCAGACTATTTATTTATAATGTACGTACCTATTTGCGTTACGGGCCAGTGACGACGACTCTCTCCAATTTACGATCTCCCGCTCCAATTCATCAGCATCAACTGAATTAAACATCGATTAAAATCCAATCTATAAAGAATCGATAACGATTCTTTGTGGAAGAGAACATAAAATACGAGTAGCCTCAATTAGCCGGCCGTAAAGCTACTCGCTGCAATTTGTCAATGTCGCGTCGTCGACTGCGCACGCATCGAGTGAATCGATCGCGATCGATATCTCGATTATTCGTGGATGTTTTACTTGCAGATGGGCAACTTGCACTGAAAATATTTGCTGTTTGTTTGCAAAACCAAATGACGGTCTATCTTTTTCGAACAATGATTCTTTGTGAGTTATTTGTTTGCGTAGGAATCGCCTATGATTTATCGGATAATTCCCTTAGTCGACGACCGAGATATTCCTTATTGGAGTATACTGGGATTTTATTATAAAAACGTTCCAGTCTCAAGTGGGGGATATCTTGAACGGGAATAGCTCCGATACGGGTATAATTCCAATCTCGATAGATCTTGTCTTATTTACTCTTAACTAGAGCAATGGTTTTCGAAATTTCGATACAAGAATGGTATGAACTCCTTATTTCTAAGATAATATAGACTATGGATGGACACTGTATCAGCATCTAACTGGTCCCATGTGGTCAGATGCCTTAGACTATTCGACTGAATCATCACCATCATCATACGCTGAGGTCATCGCCTGACGGTGACATCTTCGTCATTCTTGTGCCAGGATTCTTCACGGACACTACTACTCACCGCAAAGAACATAATAATTATTCTGACGACCGCTGTGACGCGGCGGGCGAAGGTCCTCCTGCGACGCTGCAGGTTGCCGCCTTGAAATATTTTTCTGAACGATCTGCAAATATTTGTATCGGGTGTTCTGGGTATCTTCTGGGTATCAGAACCCACCAGATGGTGGGTTCTGGTTATCTATGTATAATAAAAAATATCTATTTATTATTTTGTATTAGTATATCACTCATCTAGTACCTACCCATAACATAAACTATGCCTAGCTTGGGGCTAGGTGATTCTGTGTATTCCACACTGACTCACCGTCCACCTTTTTTTTATTATTCTATAGACGCTAGTTATTATATTATAAAATATGTTTTCGTTAACTTTTAAGACACGGTTAAATGTTTATTATTTATATTACACTCTATTACTGGTACTCTATTGCCCGAGATAATAATCAAATAATCATTTATTTCGTCGATTTCGTGATACTTACAATATAATGGCAAAATGGAGCTATTAAAAAACTAAATTTTTTAATCTTTAGCGATTTGTTAACATAATTTATGATTATTTGATTTAAGGTAGTAAATCCCTAATAAATAATTATTCATTCGAAAACTACACTTTTTAGTGAATTTTACAATAGACGCATCTGTCCGTAGGTATTTCATCATTGGTCCGATGACGATTATCAACTGTCGAGTCGCTGCGCAAGCGCAAGCTGAATCGCAAATCAAGGAAGCATTCGAATGTAGACTGTTTGTTCATTCAGATAGTTTCGAATACCGATGTTAGGAATACTGAATTGGAGTTATGCGATCTAGATATCTAGGTACTGGTAGATCTAGAGACTCGTAGATCTAGGTACTGGTAGATCTAGGCACCACTGGGACACAAGCCTCCCGTAATGAACGCCATAGCGCCCTGTCTTCAGCTTGAAGCATTCAGCATTTAACTGCAGTATTTTGCATCATCCCACCTGGCCGGAGGGCGGCCTACACTACGTTTGCCGAGTCGCGGTCTCCACTCATGAACACGTTTACTCCAGCAGTTGTCGGTGATTCGCGAGATATGGCCGGCACACTGCCACTACTGCAGCATCTGGGTGTAGTCTATCGCAAGTTTTTTATTTATTTACCAACAATATTACATTTAAAACTTATAATAAATAGCACGAAGTAAACCACAGAGGTTTGTAAAGGAGTGGTATTAGCGAGTCAGCCTAGTAACTATCGGATAGGTTTTACAATAATATGGTGTGTTTTAAAAAACGATAAACCGACTTAAAATTCCCTTACTTTTACAATTATTTTAAGTTTTGCGGCATAAATACTAAACCCATGGCGATAAAAAAATTATGGGTCCCCTTCGGGATTGTTTTCTATACAATAGTGAAAGAACTTTCAAAATCGATTGATTATTGGCGGAGATATCGCGTACATACAAAAAAATATACAGACGAATTGATAACCTAAGCTTTTGAAGTCGGTTAAAGACAATAGCTTAATTTCTACCTTAGGTGATAGTGATTACTGATTACGTTGTTATGTACTACAAGAGTTTCGTCATCCCTGGCCGGAGAGATGCAGAAACTCGTTGTTTCGGGTGTTTTTCGCCTAACACTCACGAAAGCGAATCTATTTTGCAAGAAATTAGCAAGGACTTTACTCCCGACCAATATACACCTTACCGTATGAAATTAGATTGCAATTTGTAAACTTCAGTTCCTATGGCCGGCTGATAGGTACAAATAGGCCAGCCATGGGCGAACCCTTTGAAGTTACAGGTTTAAAGGTGGTTGAAATTAAATTAGTGATCCGACGGACGGCGATTTATTTTAGATTTTCACGGTAACTCGGCTCTTTGATCTGATGTTACCTGCCATGGGCCACATAGTGGAGTTGTCAGTTGATGTTATGATATTGGGTTAAATCCTACTAATATTATAAACGTCAAAGTTTGTGAGGATGGATGTATGAATGTTTGTACTTTTTTCACGCGAAAACTACTGAACTGATTGGACTGAAATCTGGTATGGGTATAGTTTGGGACCTGGAATAACATATAGGCAATTTTTTATCCTGATAAAACTCGGGCGAAGGCGCAGGAACTAGTTATAAACCAAAATAGGTTCTCAAAATGCAGTATTCCCCTGCATTTTACAAAACGGCAATGATCGGCGAAAATATACAATAGTTACGTGTCCATCCAAAGGTTGCCTACAAGAAATCGATCTTAGCGATAAGGCCTCACATTGTGCAACTGTTTCTATTTTTGTGTTTTCCTGTTCTGTTTTTCTCTATCTTGATTTGCAATAAAGTGTTTTTATATTGTATTGTATCAGTAGATATACCATTTTAATTTTTTTGTTTCAGTAACATTTGAATCTACATACCAGCAGCCCGATCATAATATCTATTGTGAGCAAATTGTGAGCAAAGAAGTATAATAGCTTTATAAGTTATCATAAAAAACTCAGTCACAGGTGGCAAGAAAAAAGTTCATTGAAAACTGTTCAAAATCAGCTTCCGCTCGGAACTCTAGCCGCCGCCGCCACCCACTGAAAACATAAGTCCTACTCCTATTTCTGACTTTTTTTACATTAAGTTGTATTTTTTAGAATCTTTAACATAATTTATTTCCTCTAAAATATATTTGTAAAAATTTGATAAAAATCACAAATCCAAACAAAAACTAGAAAGTGCTGAATTGGCAATTAATTATTGAGTTGAGCAATGGGGAACTACAATAAATGAGATGCGCAATAGAACCTTTAAAATAATAGAATTTAAAAGAATAGAATAATTAAATATATAAATTAAATTAAATTTAGAATAGAACCTTTTGCATTTGCAGTTGAGCGTCGGGGAACTCGCGATATTTTCATACCCAGAGAGACCGGTAGGTAACTGACTAAACTGCCTGATATTACATGTCCTAAGTAATATCAAATTCAAAATAATGCGACAGGCACGAAGTGATTACCTGGTCCTTACATCTGCCATGCCAGTCTGTCAGTTGTCAGTTCATCTCAATTGAACAGTCAGCACCGACGAGAGACAGACAAGAGTCTCTCGTCAATGCTTAGCATAAATGTCTGTGCATTATTCCAAGGTATTCATAGGTTACAGATATTTTCTTGTATTTACCAATATTGTGCTTTAGGTTTTAGGTGCTACTTGCAATATTTTGTCAGTTTCTATTATATTATATTATTCATATGGACCAGTTGAGCTATCTGTAGATTGCTTGCAACCGTCTGCAGTTAGCTCAATTGTTTCAAATGTAAATACTAGTTTAATTTGTTTATATTATTTGATTGTTATTTTCATTGTCAATAAAGATATAAAAAAAAAAGTTTCTATTTATTTGTTAACATTTTCAAATTACTTGGGAAAAACGTGCAAAAGTACCTAAATACCTTTACATACGGTATTGATATGGAGCAGTTGAGCTACCTGTAGATTTTTTGCAACAGTCTGCAGTTAGCTGTTAATTTTTTCAATTGTAAATACTAGTTCTAATTTTTTTCTATTATTTTATTTTAATTTTCTTTGTTAATAAAGACCTACACTTGTAGGTACTTATTAATGTTATAGGAAGATGACCAAAATAACAAAGTCTTTAGATATTTTGTAAAAGCTGCCAATAGTTACCTTTCTCTAATAAACCCTAGATAATGTCAGATTAATATTATAAATGCGATAGTGTGTTTGTTTATTTCTCCTTCCTTCACGTCCTAACTAAGCAATCAATCGACTTGATTTTTAAAGTAAATTTATAAGTAGGTTGTGTAAGTTTATTGGTCTGATTACGCAAACAAATTATATTATTATATTTGTTCAGGGTGTTCTGGTCGTTTTTCTATGTATAATAAAAAATATCTATCTATGTAATATATTGTATTATGTATATCAGTTATCTAGTACCCATAACACAAGCTCTGCTTAGCTTGGGGCTAGATAATGCTGTGTGAATTGTCCAACATTATTTATTTATTTATTTATTTATTTATTTATATTCTTATTACTAGGACTAATAGTCCTAGTAAAACCTAGAACGCATACTTGGATACCAGGAAGGCCCTTCTGGTAAGGAAATCGGTGTCACTTGGCACTATCCCAAGAGATCTCGGACTCGACCTGATGCATATTTATTATTATAACAATGCTCCTAGGTGCACTGTCTACTGAAGCTCTACCCAGGAACTTTGAGACTTTCTGAAAACAATGGCAAAACGCATCAATGACCCTCAGTCGCAAATACACACATTGTAGATTAATAACAACTTATGAGACATTATTAAAGTGTCAGCTGCCCGCACCTTTGCCCGCGTTTCATAAGGATAAAAAATTGCCTTTAATGTTATTCCAGGTACTATACCCATACCAAATCTCAGTCCAATCAGTTCGTTACTTTTTGCATGAAAGTGGAACAAACATCCGTACATCCATACTTACAAACTTTGACATTTATAATATTGGTAGGATAATTGAGTCTACGCACCTAACCCGCCGATACAGCTCCGTGGGTTGGTGCAACATTTCAGCGTAAGAATTTTCTATGAATCCGACCGTTTTTTGTCAATTTTTCGTAGATGATCAAGCGCGAAGCCACGAACCACCCCCGGACCATGAGTGGATCCCAATCACATAATCGTCGAGGCTTCGCGTCTCTTTCGCGCTCCGTTACCGTTTTTTGTCGGTTTATTTTTCGCGACGAAGCGTTTTTAAGGTGCGCGTAATTCGCGCTCAACTGTGAAGGACCTTGGCAGTTTTCCGGTGATTACGCACTGCGCGTGTGGTGAGGCCTTTATGACTGCCGTCACATCGCGATTCCACACCATGATTTGCGCGCTAATGTAAAGAGGCCTTCAGGTTCATCATCATCATGATACACAGCCTGACTTCACACATAGCTATGCATAAATAGGACTTCCAAATTCTTATAAGAATGTCTGATTGCAGCACAGTTATTTCATGCTTTGAATTTTTTATTACATTTTAAGAGCACTTTAGGATTTACCAAATTGCAAAGGAGTGCATTTCGTGTTAAATGAAATCTGTCGTCAGAATGGACTGCTGCACACTGTTTAATTTCTCAGGCTTTTCAAAATACTCGTAGCTCCTGCTTCAGTAGGTTTCGGCCCTAAACACTGACGCATACAATGTTTATGATAACTCCAAACTTATGATTCGACATGTGTACAAACGTTTACGAAACAATACTTGTCTGAGCTTCATTTGTTTCGGACATCAACTTGCATGGGAATGTTGCTTTTATAAATATCTAGGTAGCTAGTTACCTCATCCATTCTTGCATCATTATATTTTCATGGTGGTGCATCATGTTTATGATGAGGATATCTATTATAAACATGATTGAGGACCTAGCCGAATCTTCGGCCACGCACAGCGGCAAGTCTCAACAGAGACTAACCAGGTGCTCTGGACTTATTATAGTGCCCAAGTGTGTGCGCAAACATGTGCGCAAACATGCCTGCGTCTGACCTCTCCTCGGTCGTGTCCGTCCGACGTCCCATCATGTTTATGCTACACACATATCCAACGTAAAGTAAACTTTTCTTATCTCTCCATTTCTTGCTAACTGTTTATTTGGGCAATAGGCTCAAAGTTTTTATGCTTCTAGCTGCCAGCCATGTCATTTATGGTATACTAGCTGCTGCCCGCGCCTTCGCCCGCGTTTTATTGGGATAAAAAAAGCCTGTGTATTCCAGATCCCAAACTATACCCATATCAAATTTCAGCCTAATCGGTTCAGTAGTTTTTTGCGTGAAAGAGTAACCAATATCGAGATCATACATCCATACAAACATTGACATTTATAATATTATAAGTAGGAAAGTAGGATTTAATCTTTACTTCAACGAATCTCACCCAAAAAACAACTTAATGAAAAGATTTTTTCTTCGCTTCTTTACGTCTAGGTATTTTGAAAAGTATTCCTCCGTAAGAGCTTGTTATGGTAATAATAAAATTAGACTTATTTCTAATGCTACTTGCGATTTGTATATTGTCGTATCTAACAATTTGAAATAATCTGAGAATAAGTTTTTTACATTAACTAATTTAGTTATTTTACGTAAGCTGTAATTGTTTTAAAAACAATTACAACTTACGAATAATGTAAAATACATGAACATACATGGGGTCTTTCGGAATCGGTCTTAATTTTCTCTGTTTTAATAGAAGCTTTTGTTTGTTTGGTAGGTAATGTAGAGTGCAAGTTTGATACCCACCGAAAAATATTTTGCAGATTTATTACAGATTTGACCAACTTTTATGTATTGGTCTAATAAATGTGTAATCTAAAAGTAAAGTAATATAAAGTAAATTCCAGTAGATACTAAGAACGCTTATTAGAACTTATTGTAACAAGAGATAAGGATATTGAAGAGTGTAAAAGAAATCTACGTTAATTGGAAATAACATCAAAAGGACAGAGTAACTTAACTAATAAATACTAGCTCTTCTAATACCAGAGATAAACACGACAATCAGGCTATTTGCATGTTTATTAGCTATTACACTAAGAGGTATATTCAGCGACATCGATAATAATACAAAACAATTTTACTTAAAGACTTTTTTTTAAGTTTTAAGTTGAATTTAGAAAAATTCTAAAACTTGCGACCATTTTACTAAGAAACTCGGATACAGAGTGTTTAAGTTCTATCATAGCAACAGAAGAACTGTGATCTTGATGAAAGCTCAGGACAAAGTCGTCATTAAAACTAAACCAAAATCTGTTCATCCGTTTGGACGATGAAGCATAAAGCTTTTTAACTATTTTTAACTTGCAATGAGACTATGTTTGTTCGGGTGGAAGCTTGCAACGCAATTTTAGACAATACAATTTCGTGGTGCCTTCTAGCTGATCTCATGATGGAAACCGAAGGTGGCCATAGGAACTCCTAAACGAAACAACTTAACCAGGTCACAGATTAATAAACGTAACAGATACATCACTCCCATACAAAAGCGAAAATACCTACTCTATATTCACCTACAACATTTTAATCATAATACCTACTGCACAGAACGAAAAGAATTGTACCTTAAACACGCGTTCATAGAGTCGAGACTGTGTTGCCCGCCGTGCGAGTGACGCCATCGTAAGAATGCGCTAGGGTTGTACTGTACCTATGATGATTATTGTAATAAAACGAATGTTACGAATCAATCATGTTTTTTATTAGTCAATCAAATATGTTTTAGTTTTATATAATGATTTATATTTTTTTTTCCTTCTCGGAATTCTCTGTTATTAAATTTTATTGTCGAAAATATCCTAAATCGTGTAAATAATTTTAATAAATAATCATAAGGAAAACAGGAGCAAAGCGACGGAAAATCAACGGTTTTTAACATTTGTAATACGGTGCTACCAGGCCGATTCATTATAACATTGTCAAAATTATTTAAGAATACTTTTTCTAATTCTTCAATATAATTATTGAATGATTCAGATGGGACTTTTAGCCCACCATAAAAAGATGAATCTTTATTGTAGGCTTTAAAATGAGTGAATAGTGTAGTTTCATCAACATTCGGTTTCTCCTGTAACAAAGTATTGAAGCTAGTGCAATTATGTTTTTTACTACACTTATATAATAAATACCCTGATACATAAGTCAACGCATTTTTCGCAGGCAAATCAAATCGGTAATCGGTTTCGCCGTTTAAGGCAATCGCTGAAAGTGTTCTGGCCTTGTGTGCTGAGCCCGATTTGGGTGGTTCAAGAAATGAGGTGGTATCAGACTTCTGAAGCAAGTCACAAATATCTTCTTGGCAGTTACTGTTACGTGAATTTTGCAACATATTTCTGAGGAATAATTTAGAAAACGCTCTTGTGAACTGGATAGGAGTGGGGTCTCTGCAGTTGCCTCCCTGTTGTCTGACAGATCCAAAGAAGTTTTCCAGGCAGTCTTGGTTTAAACGTCGTGTAAATATAAATTTAATTCCCTTTTCCTGTAAATCTTTGCTTAACATTGTTACAGATTGAATAGTAATTTGAATGTTTTTAAATGTTTGAATTTGGTTCGTTTTATTTCTTCCTGTCTTTTTGTCTATGGCTATAATTTTCTGAAACATTGCTGCGGCTTCTTCTAATAGTCCAATCTGATACTGTGTCATTGAAAATGCTTTTTGATATTGGTTAGGACATGAAACTTTGCTTGAGTTTAGAACATCAAAAATGTTATTGATTTTTTCTATAAAGTCTGCGGTATATTGAGCCTCTTCTGGTAAGCTATGATTGCTGACAAGAACGCTAATAGCAGCAAAAACCGATCGGCTAAATATTTGGGCCGCGTACTTTACCCGCATTTTTTGGTAATTATTGGGATTAATATGTTTCTCAGTCACTTTAGGAATCAATCGTAAGTCTTTTTGCTTTTGTTTAGAATATAATTCTTCAATGTATTTCCACGAAATTCGTTTGCCTTCATAAATAAAATCGTTTGAAAGTAGGTTGTTTCTGATACACTTTATCAAATGCGGAACGTCAAATACGTAGTAAATTTTTCTATCTTGTAGCAAGAAATACGGCTTTTCGGTTGTGACATTTTTTACTTCTTTGGCATATTTAGCAAAATTTGAGCCTTGGTCTGAAACGATTGCTTGTACTTCTATCCCTATATTAAACAATTTTAAAATCACTTCATCCAACCACTCTTCTAGTTCTTTATAATGTTTTGGTGAAGCTATCAAGGCATATGCAATAGGTTGTTTCCAATTTTCAACTATACCTCGAAGCATTATTACACAGCCATGTGAAGCGGCTTCTTTGCTGACTTTACCATTTATGTTATGTAAGCCAATTAGTTCATCCCACTTACTGTCATAATGTAAGTGCCGTTTGAGTACCATTTCGTCTATACATAATGTGCAATATTTTGCATTTTTTGGCAAAGACTTCAGTTTTGCTTCCAAAAAGTTTAAAATACGATCTTCAAACTTAGGGGGAATAACCATATTAAATCGTTGGAGGGTAGATTCACTCGGGAGGTGTAAAAATGTTTTCAGACATCGGTATGTTTGAGGACTGGAAAAATGTAAATTTAGCGCAAAAAGTTTGTACTCTGGATCGTAGCGGTTTCCTTTAGACTTGTTTTTCAAATTCTTTTGCCACTCAAGTAGTTTGACAAAACTTTTAGTAATTTCATCTTCACAACTGAAACTATAATTTACATATTCAGATTCTTGTGATTGCACTCCTTTTTTTATTCTATCTAATTCATGCTGAAGCTTCCTTATTTTTTTTTCTGTCTCCTTATGTTCTACTCGAAGTTTACGTTTCCTGGGTGTATCAGACGAAAGCTCTTGTACTGTTTGTGTAGTATTATCACAAGCGTTATCTGACGTAGTTTGTACACATGATGACTTCTTATCCGGACCCTTAATGGTAACTGCTGATAGAACGTTGATAAATGATTCTTTTGTTTGAGTCGACATATTTCTACAGTCTTCCTTTGTATTGATGTTGGATGTACTTGGTTGATTTGGTAGTGATTTTGTGGGTACCGCGTCAGGTTTCAGCTGTGGTACGTACTTTATCATACATTTGTCAAAATGTAACGAGCAAACAAAATGAGAGGCGGGCTTTGTTTGAGGTGTTAATAAATCAGGCCTTCCTATTATTTCAAGCCATGTACGGCGCCTGAAAAAAAAAGAAGTTTAAGAATAACTTTTATTTACTCATTATGAAATAAATGAATTGTGAGTTAAGAATAAGGTTTCGTATTCACTATAAATAATAAAATATGAATTTCGCGTTAGGTAGTGTTAAAAATTGTAATTTAAAATTTAAACATTTCGAAATCACTCTTAAAACTATGCATGTATTTATAGTAAGGTTCTCGTTACCATCTTCATTTAAATAATAAAACGGCCAAGTGCAAGTCGGTCTCGCCCATGAAGGCTTCCGTAGCAGCAAGTAACATATTAATATATAAAAAAAAATTCAAGGTAAATTGCAGTTTACCATTTATGAGGTACCTATTAAAAAAAACTACTAACTAGATCTCGTTCATTTTCGGTGGAAGTTTGCATGGTTTGCATATGTACATCATATATATTTTTTAGTTTTATCGTTCTCTTATTTTATAAGTTACAGGGGGGGGGGACACTTTTTCCACTTTGGAAGTGTCTCTCGCGCTAACTATTCAGTTTAGAAAACTATGATATTATGAACCTCAATATCATTTTTGAAGACCTATCCATAAATACCCCACACGAATGGGTTTGATGAAAAAAAAAATAGTTTCAGTTCTAAGTATGAGGAACCCCAAAATTTATTGTTTTTTTTCTATTTTTGTGTGAAAATTCTTATGCGGTTAACAGAATACATCTACATACCAAGTTTCAGTAGCATAGTTCTTATAGTTTCGGAAAAAAGTGGCTGCGACATACGGACGGACAGATAGACAGACGACTCTATAAGGGTTCCATTTTTGCCATTTGGCTACGGAACCCGAAAAACCGGCAAAGTCAGATTCACGCATCAAAGGTTCCCTACAAACTAAACGAAAAAAGTCTGTTGTATGGGAGTCCCCCTTTATTATTTATTATATTTTTTTTATATTATATTTTTATTTATTATATTTTTATTTTACTATTTATTTTTAAAGTGAACAACTAACTATTCTGTGAAAGTTTGTATTGTTATTAATTAAAAATAAAAACGGCAAAAAAATTACGTTTGTTGTATATTTTACCCATTTCTAAAATATTTATTTTATTCTGGCATTTAGTATTGGTTGTTATAGCGGCAACATAAATACATTATTTACTATGTCACTGTTTAAGGTATACTTATTATCATGGTTAGTGAAATACAGCCTGGTGACAAGACGGCCAGATGGACAGACAGACAGACAGTGAAGTCTTAGTAATAGGGTTCTGTATTTCCTTTGGGTACGGAGCCCTAAAAAGAAAGTAAATAATATCTATGGATAGGTCATCACAAATGATATTGCAGTTTCTAATATCATTTTTTTTCTTAACTGAATAGTTTGCGCGGGAGAACCTTACAAAGTGGTAAAATGTGTCCCCCCCCCCCCCCCCCCGTAACTTATAAAAACGACTAAGAGAACGATAAAACTAAAAAATATAGAAGAGGTGGGGGGCACCTCTAACTTCATAAACAAGAGAATGATAAAACAAAATATAATATACGTAAAAACAAAAATATTGTGTTACTTGCTGCTACGGAACCCTTCACGGGCGAGTCCGACTCGCACTTGGCCGCTTTTTTTGTTAGCCAAACATAACGTAAGAACGCACGAAGAACAAAAAGAAATGTAAGTAGGTACCTAAATGAAACCCAAGTTAAAAATGCATTTTGTTAATATGAAAATACCTAGTGCATACCATTTGCATATACCTACTATAATCCGGACGTCTCGATAATTCGGAAGGGGTATTATTTTTCCTATCCGGATTAGGGAAGCCCTACTGTATAGGTACTGTATTTACAGCATTCTCATAAGATTAAAAAAAAATATGCATTTCGATTAATTATTTTGTTCAAGTCAGTTCGTTCAACCATTTGTACAAAATAATTTACAGTAGTTATACCTATATACAGACTTTCGTATTAAAGTTATCGGGATATTTACCAAGTTGTATTGTTTGGAAGCTGTCGCAATGCCGACATGGTAGATATACCGATAACTTTAATACGAATGTGAATGACCATAACAGTTTAAATACCTATAGATATATAGACGCTTCTTCCTATCCAAAGCTAAAATATCAAAGAAATCTAAAATTAACGGACATTACCTATTGCGTACCTAAGTACTAGGTAACTACAGTAAGTATTAGAATTACATAAGTATAAAACAACACTTTTAAAATACCTGACTCAAAAAACTCCTTAATTTACGATTTACATACCTACCTGCTTATTACCTACTTATGTTCAGAGAAATAAATGGTGACAACATTCATAAAGCTATGATTTAAAATACAACTCACCTTTCTTCGTCTCTCGGCAATGAAAAAAACGACAAATTTTCCATTGTTTTTTGACTTTTACACCCATCCACTGCACAATAAGTACGTGGTCTCTGCATTTCGAAGTGTAAGCACAGATGAATAAATAGTTACTACGTGTAAGCGCGGGAAACGTGCAGTGCGGTGCGATGCGAGCGCTCAGGCGGCCGTTCGGCAGCCCTCTGCCAGTTGAGTCGTCGACGACTCGCCGAGCGGTAGGTATTTATCGCGCGGCCTTGAGCGAGTGACGGAGGCCTGACCAGGTCGAGTTTGGATTCGTTGGATTTTGTCTTCCCAAGCATTTTGGTCCTAGATGATATAAACATTTGTATTTAAAAGTTTTTTAAATAATTTTCCCATGAATCAGTTCTTATAGGATAGATATAACCTTAAAACGTTTCCATAGAAAAAACGCGTGCGAAGCCGCGGTCAGACACTAGTTCTACACAAAACCACAATTTTTAAGTAACAATAACTAAACCAGAGGAGCTATATATCGATGACGCTGACTGTACCTTCTCTGACCGACGTTCAATAGACCAGAAGCCAATCAAACTACGCAAATGACAATAACATAAACATCTCGGCCATAAAAGTTAAAAGGTTGTGAAATCCGCAGTACAGTGCTGCCACTTAGAGATCCATTACTGGCAGATAACCAGTGCCTGCTTGACATACTCCATATGCAGCAGGATAGGGATGGTAAAGCCACTCCGAAAATCCGAATGAATAAAATTGAACTCCGAAAGTGATGGATGATGGAATAATTAATTGGTGGGACTCCAAAAGCCAGCTTAACAAGACTCCTAAAATGGAAGCAAAATAAAATGAGAGTAAATGAAAGAAATTTATTAATTAATTCGCTTGCATCGAAAATGGAATCAGAGATTCTTTGAATGAAACCTTACAAGCAATAAAGTTAATACATTTTTAAACTTGCAAATTATGTCAGTCTGTCTGTACAATGAAATGTTGAAGCGTAATACTTACTATGAGCTATTTTTAGTGTCTGCATAGTATTCATGTATTTCAGTCCTTGCAGCTAGTGTTTCTTGGAATTCGTACACGGTACGACGACGTGTGGTATAGGTACCAACCTACCTACCTAATGTACGACGTCATTAAATGACGTATTTAGAGATAAGGAAAATTAATTTATATTTTATAATCCATTTCAGATAAGAAGCTTTAGATAAGTCAATAGAGATAAGAGCATTATCGAATTACAAAGATAAGGAAATATTATAATAAAATTAGAGGTAATTTATTGGTATAAAACCCCTGTATTTATGAAATATATATTCAGTATTCAACCAATATCAGTCGTATCAATAGCTCCTCTACGAACCTCATTACAGACGCATACTCTTTTTCTATCGATTCGGACTCCGAAGTCCCCAAGTAGTGTCCCATCCCTCGGGTTACTCACCAATACATCACTCTGACTGCATGAAGGTCAGCACAGCCTTTGTTTAGCATTGATATCTATGCAGGAATGCGAGTGCGCAGGTTTATCACCAGCTTTATTACCATGTAGGAAGTTAACATACCTGTACCTAATGAGTAATATAAATTACTATATTTATTTATATAAAAATCTCGTGTCACAGTGTTTGTAACCAAACTCCTCCGAAACGGTTTAAACGATTTTTAGGAATTTTGTGTATATTCTGTCGGTCTGAGGAACTGTAAAAGCCAAGCAGAAATAGAATAGAAATATTTTTAGAAATAGAAATATTTATTATGTGTATACATCTTATAAAAACCATGTATACTTAAAACTATAATATGGTACTTATAACATTATAAAACAAAAACTTACAAAAGGGTAAGTCAAATCAAATCAAATCAAATCAAATCAAATCATTTATTTGCTGTAATGTAGGTACAAAAGTTATTAATTAAAAATGGTATTTCCAATACATTACTACCTCATCGAGGCGTGCAAAATTAAGATAGCATGCAAATGTCACAGTAAAGTTTAGTAATGTTCTAACCTAGGTATATTGTAGATAATTTTATATAATGTCAAAAATCTTAAAGTAATAAGAGGATGTCAAAATTTATCTGTCATAAAATCGTTAATATTATAATAGCATTTGGTAATTAATAATTGTTTCAATTTAGTCCTAAATATATTGTCGTCAAGATCTTTTAATGATTTAGGTATTTTGTTATATATTTTGCATGACATACAGACTACACTTTTTTGTAGGAAAGCTGTTTTACTATTAGGTATTTGGAGTTTACTGTTATCACGTCTATTTCGCACTACAAAATCAGACTTGCGTGGGAAAAGATGGGGATGTTTTCTAACAAATAGCGCCATTTCAAATATATATAACGACGGAAGCGTTAGAATCTTGTGCTCAATGAACAAAGGTCTGCAACTGTCGGTAACGTGCAGGTTAAACATTGATCTAATACATCTTTTTTGTCTTTTAAATATGAAGTCTTTATTGGTAGAGTTAGCCCAGAAAATTATACCAAATCTTAGGATAGACTCTACTGTTCCATAATAAGCTGTTAGTAGTGTTTCTGTGTTAACAATGGAGGATAATTTATAGAGTGCGTAGGTAGAGCTACTTACTCGCTTACTTAAAAGTTCTATATGGTCTTTCCAATTTAATTTACAGTCTATTTGAATACCTAGAAATCTTGTTGATTCTACCACATCTACTTTACTACCATTAAATTGTAGGTCTATTTGAGGATAATTTTTAATTCTTTGACTAAAGTGCATTATGTTTGTTTTATTTATATTAATTTTCAAATTATTATTATTAAGCCATTTAATTGTTGATTTTATTGAATTATTAATGTCAAAATTGTAAGTATTTATGTCATCGCATTTTATTGTTATCGTACTATCGTCAGCAAATAAGGTCATTGGTTGATTGAGTAATCTAGGTAGGTCATTTATATAAATAATAAATAGTAGAGGTCCAAGCACACTCCCCTGTGGAACGCCAAACTGGATTACGCGCTCTAAAGAATGATACGGTGTTTCACATTTGGTCTTGATATCCAGTTTTTTAATCTCGGTAATTTGTCTACGGTCTTTAAGATATGAGCAAAGAAGTTGAGAAACTCTACCTCTCAGTCCGTATGCCTCTAATTTGTCAATCAAGATGTCGTGATCTACGCAGTCAAATGCTTGGGTCATATCACAGAACACAGCACATACAGGTGTTCTGTTGTCTATTTTGAAAACAATATTTTCAATGAATTCATATATTGCTAAATTTATAGATTTGTTACGTCGAAACCCTTTTTGCTCATTGCATAGTAATTTATGCTTTTCTAAGAAGGAATAAATTTCTTCGTATATATATTTTTCAAAGATTTTTGAGAAGACTGATAAGAGAGCTATTGGTCTGTAACTGTTAGTTAACTCTTTGTTACCTTTTTTAAACAATGGTTTTATAACCGCAAGTTTAAGATCATCAGGGAACGTGCCAGATGAGATAGTTAGGTTTATCAAGTAACTGAGATGAGGGCTTATTATTTCATTGACTGCTTTTATGACTTTTGTAGAGATTTGGTCAAAACCAGTGCTGTTAGAGTTTTTTAGATTTTTTATTATATATCCTATGTGTTGTGGAACTGATGGTGCTAAGAACATAGATTTTGCATGATGAATCATGTTATTTGTGACGTTTATTCCATGATCGGGAATGGATTCTATTTTATTTATAAAATAATCATTGAATTGATTAGCTATGTCAGTAGGATTCAATATATATTTATTATTATTCGATTTAATTTTTACTATGGATTCCTTAGGAGTACATATTCTAGTTTTATTTATCACATCCCAGGTAGCCTTAGATTTGTTTTGAGATGTCATTATTTTGTATATATTTTGTGATCTTTTGGTTTGTGTAATAACTTTATGAAGTCTTTTCGAAAAAAGTTTGTAGTTATATTTATTAGTTTTATTAGGTTTCAATAGGAATTTCCAATATAAGTTACGTTTTCTTTGGCTACATAATTTTATTCCTCGAGAAATCCATTTTGGTTTACTTATGGTTCTCATAAAAATCTTTTTCTTCGGGAAACATAGATCGTAAAACAGTTTAAAGTTTTCAATAAAATACTTATAAGCTATATTAGAGTCATGAGTATTGTACATGTCTGAGAAGGTTAAGCTTTTAATACACATTTTAAATTTATTAATATTTTCATTACAGAAATCACGCACTTCTCTATGCCATGACTTTAGTTTAACAGTACGCACCGGCAGTTTTATAATCTGAGCCGTATGGTCAGAGAGCGCAAATTCCAAGACTTCAGTTTTACAGTGTTTTTTAAAATCATGGGCAATATTGTCAATGCATGTGTTTGATATCAGACGAGTCGGTTGTTTAAGGGTTAATTTTAAGTTGTATTGTAATAGACTACATTCAAAATCACTTGTCACATTATTAGTAAGATCATTCCAAAGATGTTGTACACGCAAATTTGCGGTAGGTTAATTTTTAAGCATACAAGTTAGACCTTTCTTCGGTCTTTAAGCAGAGACCTTAGTATGGATTGTGCATAGTTTACGAAAACTTAAACGTAAGCGATCGATGAATTTCAATTAAATTAATCTATTGGCGGTGCTACCTGGATTCACACTAGCGCCGCCACCTATTTTACCTCATTATTACGTTAAACACGATACCTGTCATAAGCTTTTTTAATGCTACTGTAATAATTTTATTGTATTTATTATATAGTTTAAGCAAAGATGCGAGTTTGCTCTAGGTGGCCACCATTTTGAATCTCTGCCTAAATTATCCGGTAGGTAGAGAAGCCGGAGAGGCCTTTGGTAGAGATACTGAGAGGAACTACTTTAGTTCTAGTAGTTCCCCGTGGTTTTACCCGCGTTAAATGCGAATTTCACATTTCTAGGGGGATATAATACTCTTTTTTTTCGTAAATCTCTCATGGGAATTTTGATGTTTAACAGGACAAAAAGTATGCCTATGTTACTCTCCATCCTTTCAACTAACACTTTGCCAAAAATCACGTCGATTAGTTACTTAATTAGGGCGTGCAGGAAGGTCAAACAAACACACTTTCGCATTTATAATATTATAATAGGATGTCGACCATCCTCTCGATGGACCGACGACATCGTAGCGGTCGCAGGGAGTCGATGGATGGAGGCGGCTCAGGACCGCTATTTGTGTCGTCGTACGGGGGAGGCCTATGTTCAGCAGTAGACGTGTATGGACTGATATGATGATAGGGTGACAGCAATCTAACTCTTACGGCTAGGTAAGTACTTCACAAAAAAGATAAATACTGTCATGTTCACAAACACTTGCCGGTTTGATATTTTGCAAACTCATATTACAGTCTCAGCTGTAAGAAAGAGAAACCACAAGTAAAGCTATCACTGGTTGTTACCGTCGCTTATAAAATTCCCTGCGTTTCCGCCGTACGGTTCCTAGAACACATTTCCTTTCTAGAACATACCTACCTCAAAGTTCCAAGAAATTGGAAAATGAAAGTTGGTTGTTATAAAAGCCTCTTAATGACCTACCTACAGCGTACCGTCACTTTTAAGCAATGTTTGTTTTTTGGAGTATCAACATGAAGAAGCACGTGTTTTTCAACGTAAGAAATAGGTGACGCTACTAATTTATACAACATTCTGAAAATCCTTTTGAAATATCGAAAATAAAAACTCAATCCGATACTATTAGTCATTAAAATTCGTCAATCGTAAATTTTCAAAACTCTTACACATTTCGTATAAAAATAGGGACAACATTTCTCCGTTAATTTTAAATGCAAAATCAACGCAGATATTTTGTAAGAGGTTGCGCATATAAGAGTTCCTCCGTAGAAGTGGGTACTTCAAGAAGTGATCAAATCTAGAACTGGTGGGAGAGTCTATTTGACGTTAGTAACAAGACGTGATCTTGACGTTTCCTTTTTCTATAGGATTTGGTACAGCCAGCGCGTGTGGATAGGGAACTACGCAAATCCTATAAATAAGACGTCAAATAGACTCGCACGCCTCTTAAAGAATGCATTTTACGATATCGTCACAGAACGCTTAAACTAATCTAAAAGCCTTTTTGTATGGTTATCTCTGCACGGCGACTTTAATCGGCGACTCTAACTCTACTAGGTGCCCAGATTCTTCGACGATGGTGTGGACCGAGTATCCCAATAAGGAAAGCCACTTTCAGGCTTTATCAGAATGTTCCTTTTATCTAAACACCTATTTATTATTATCGGTCGGTTTAGCCCGAGGCGATGACCTAAAAGCACGGAAACCTTAAAAGGCAAACTCTTGAAAGTAAATTATTATTGTTAAAGTAAATTGGTATTTTACAACACGAACTTTCGAGTTTCGTGTGCTTTGTTCTTAAAATTCTGGTGAAATTGTCCGCTGTCTTTATGGGATTTTGGGTCTTATTGCTGATGGAATAAGAATGTGGGTTTATAGTGGAAATATAGGAAGGTGGGGTCCAAGATTGATGGGTTAGTAAATGTCATTTTTGATGAGCGTCTCGCAAGCGACATCAAATACTAACAAGGCATAGGAAATTATATAAAGTCTATGATTTTATGTTATTACCTAAATAACTCTTTGATTTTATTTTATTTGTTACTAAATATGTTATTTAATAATGGTGATTTGAACAATTGGTACATTGGTAAAACAAATGGTATTTGACTGTAGGGTGTACTATTAAAGCTAACATTCTAATAATAATAAAAAATATAGGCACTATTGTGTAATGTACCGAAGCCGGCAATGTAGGTATCATCAACAAAGATATAACTGTTGCAGAAGCAAGGTTTTATTTGTCAACTGTATTTTTCCCTTTTGTAATGTGAGGCGAAACCAGAAATATTTTGGACATAAGGCAAAAGCACAATTTTTTGTTATGTGGGGCGAACAAGTTTGGCTAATGTAGAACAAATCTAATCGAGGGCCCTATTTACAAATTTAAACTAATTGCCTGACTGCCTGCCAATTGTATGTACACGTGTAAATGAGCTCACACTAAGATAATTTAGCAAAAAGCAAAAGAATTTCCATCACCGAATTCCCTGTTGATTTAAAGTCTCAACGGAAGCACTAAACGGTGTAAAGAAGCATCCAGAATTAATTCTCTACCAAACATGAGAAAATTCGGAGTAAAATCAGTAGCAAGATTAACGCTGCCATTCAAAGCTAATTGTACATGAGGCAAAAACTTAGACCAAGTACGGTGATCTTTGTTAACGAAACAGAATATGCATGTTTCGATTGTCTTATTGTATCTCTCAACCGGTACAAACCGAAAGAATCATCAAAATCCGATACAGCCGAATTGAAAACCTCCTCCTTTTCTTTTCCGTCGGTTGTAAATAATATACCAACACGTCAAAATAAAGCTTATGAATGCTTAAGTTATATGTGGGACTAGCTGCTGACCGCGCCTTAGCCCGCGTTTTATCGGGATAAAAAATTGCCTATATGTTGTTCCAGGTCCCAAACTATACCCATACCAAATTTCAGCCTAATCGGTTCTGTAGTTTTTGCGTGAAAGAGTAACAAATATTCATACATCCATCCATACAAACTTTATCATTTATAATATTAGTAGGATAGAATAGAAATTGAGGATTTGGCATTACGTCGCGGCGGCATTGGAAGCTAGGTAACGTCCAATAGAGAACGGTAACTGGCTGTTGACGACTGTAACATTCCATTCCATGTAAGCAACTACTCATGTAGGAAACGGCCATAACCCGCAATAAACTAAACTCTCGCTTTGTTCGCAAATACCTGACGCTGGCAATAATTTACGCATTCCACAGTTACACCATTACCTACACAACTACTAAGGAATACCTACTATGTGTACGCAGATAGCTATAGTATATACAGAGTTACTGGTAATACACTGAAACTGCGTGAACTGCATGTTCTGACATTTCTGTAGACCAAGTGAGGGTAGCTGCGAAAAATCCTGCTCCCGCTTTGCAGAGGCAGTAGCTCCAGTACTCCAGTCATCCCGTGACCACGACAGAGTGCAAACCTGTTGAAACGTCGGGAAAAATAGGTAAATAAACGCGATAAATACCCGTGAATATTTAACAATAATGTTCTGACGATTATCACGAACAAGTTCCTGAAGACCTGAGTCTGTAGAGTGAGAATAGGTGTCTTCTAGACCTTTGTGATACAACGTCGGCCACATCGTCATTTTCCATTAGGTGAGATTGTGGTCAAACGAAGGTCTTTATAGGTATTATTATAAAAGAACTTTACTAAAGACCGATAAAGGGTGGCTTTTTGAGGTGGGAGTCGATGGCCAAACCGAAACAATGAGAGAAAAGTTGAGAAAGCAGTCATGCATGACCTCGATTTTCGAGTCTTAGAAATATATGAAAACAAAACTGCATATTTAGATTTTTTTACTCATACGTATTAGCAGGGAATGCTATTTTGTACATTGCTTAAAGAACGGTTTTGCTTAAGGCGGTTCCCTGACCCAAACCAGCGCCGCCACCTATTTTATCGTATTACGAAGTTGCAGCTTTTGACAACCAAACTCGGTTTTCGCATCTCCTCCTAAGCTTTACTATTACAGAGGCATTAAAAATAAGCTTATGATAGGTATCACAAACAGGCCAAGGGATTTTAGAAAATTCCTTTAGGATCAAATAAGTGGCGGCGCTGATTTGGGTCGGGGTAGCCCCAAAATAATAATAATAAAGACGTTTACGAAACGTCGCATAGATAGGTATAGTTTTACTCCTGAAATAACAAAAGAAAATTTTATGCCGAAATAACGTGTGCGACTTCGAGTGCAGTAGACAGTAGTTAAAGAGATTTTAAAGGCCCATTGTTTTAAGATATTTAAAGTCGCGGAGAAGATCGTAAGGAAGCGTGGACAGGTCATGAAACATAATGATCGAGCTTTAAGCTACTGTGGTCAGGAGCCAGGTAAACATTTTACAGTGACCACCGACCATAACTTACTCATTGCCAACAACTTAGCTACCAGTATTACCGCTTAAAATCCAAAGGCCCTTGCACACAGTCCTTTTTCCTTTTTTCACGACAAGAATAGAAAAAATATCATGTATACAAACAGAAATGTTTAAACGTTTGCGCTTATAGCACAACCACATCATGGCTACATTAAGTCTACTAGAAGAAGAAGAAGAAAGACATTTATTTATAACAACAATACAAACAGTTCAAAAACAAGAATAAATTAATTAATTAATACTAGCTAACCTGCCCACAGCTTCGCCTGCGTAGACTATGTCTAGAATAAAAATAGAAGAAAAATGTGAAAGGAAAAAATCTCGAAGATAGGTACCATAAATCAGCAATAAGGATAAAAATCTCATGTAACAACAACTATGGACAGTGTTATCGCGTGTTTTTTTCGACACTTCCAACAATTATCATAAATATATGTACATATATTGGTATCACAAACTGGCCAAGGGATTTTTTAAAATTCCTTTGTTTAACGTAATAATACGATAATATAGGTGGCGACACTAGTTTGGGACTGGGAACCGCCTTAAAAAACTGCAGCCAAAGAAGAAACAGCCGAGCCCTAAACTTAACTCCGGCTTAACCCAGCTTCATTTATGTAAACAACTATTCACTAATACAGCGTTAGGGCTCACCCCGGGGTCAATGATACTCTGGGATAAGGCCAATAAGGGCCTCAAATCGCACGTAAAGCTATTACCCGCGACCACTTCGAGCAAAGGGTCAACTTTCAACACTCAAAGTAGACGTAAAACAGCACAGTCAACGAGAACAATTGATACACATTGTCCTTTAGCAAAAGTTGGATAGTCTCGTTTTTCGTTATAATCGTCATGCACAGCCGGATTTGAACTAGTGCGGGTTATTCCCTTTGAGTAATCCGTGAAAAATATATCAAAACGGTGGATCACCGACCGCGAAGCTAGGCTCAAGCGGTCGTTGTCTAGGGCTGCAGACAGAGGTACTTCCTGACGATACGTGCTGAGTCCAGGAGCACCGCCTTTTGGATCTGGCTCTTTATCCAAGTTCCTAGCTAGAGTCTCTTGAGATGTTGATCGACACGACTTATTGTTATTATTATTTTGAAAAATTGACCCTTTCAGCGATTTCTGTCACTGACTGTATATAAGAAAGTAAGCATGGAAACGTCTAAGCTGCAGTTCGGTGTAGACCACCTACCAGACTCGCTTGTTGGACTTGCTTCGGTGTGGTCTGCAGGCACCTGCAACCAGTTTTCAATTAATTTTAGTGAAACTAGTTGATAACGCAGCGCATCTTACTAATATTATAAATGTCAAAGTTTGTATGGATGGATGTATGCATGTATTATTTGTTACTCTTTCACGCAAAAACTAAATATATTAATTCAGGTTTCAAACTACTACTCAAACTAAATTTCAACCCAATCAGTTCAGTAGTTTTTGCGTGAAAGAGGAACAAACGTCCATTCATACCATACATCCATTCTCACAAACTTTGACATTTAATTTTAAGTTAGATTTTTATATTATGTACCTATGCATGTATTTGTGATGAATAAATTACTTTACTTACTATCTATCTATTACCAGCTGACTCGACAGACGTTGGCCTGTCATTCAAGTCAAACAACTGACAGTTATTTCAAACGTGCTTAGCAAATAGTATATACCGCTGGGGCTAAGGTTACATTAAATAAGTTTGTAATAAAGACTGTCGTTAAATTTTCTTGAATTTTCTAAATTTCTGCGCTAATTTCTTAATTTTTATCAACATAATACAACACCAACAACCTTCTACGAAGTATTAGGAAACATTTAATAATAGTACATTGTATACCTAAGCAAGAATGTGCCCAATTCCTATTGAGTGTGTCATTTGAGGCATACACACGAGGTACGAATCGCACTTTCTGCCTAGTGATACATAGTGCTTTATTTAAAAAGCAGAATAAATTATTAATTGATATTTATATTAAAATTATTACAGTTATTGGAAACGTCTAAGCTGCAGTTCGGTGTAGACCACCTACCAGACTCGCTTGTTGCACTTGCTTCGGTGTGGTCTGCAGGCACCTGAAATTGAAATTTGAAGCTCATTGTAATATTTTTTCGCTTTTCTCTAAAGTACGACAGCAAACCATTTTCAGAAAAAGAACTTGCTTTTTTCTCGTTTTTCCAAGACACAAAATCTTCTTAAGTCTTGTTGTATTTATTTCTGGATATCTCGGGCAATAGGTTCTCAATCACTGTTTAAGCACTTTCTTTTATTTCTGGCGGTGTCATAAAACATTCACTATCACTCGACGATATTCTGCAGAATTAATAAAATTCCCTACACCAAATTCAAATTTAGAAGAAATTCCCGCGCCAGCCTTTATCACTAGGGTTCTTTTTTCAAAATATTGTTCGGAAATCGGAAGAGACATAAGCGGACTTGGAGTAAAAACTTTTTGTCGTTTGACCTATATTGAAAATAACCATAGCTACCGGCCGATCTTTTAGGAAATTAAAAAAAATAACACATTAGAAATGGATTTCCATACACTTTTCCCTCCTGCTAAAACGCGAAAGAAATGAAATTTCATAGAGTTTTTCCTCCCGGATTCCTATACGCCTGCAATGACTTACTTTCTATCTTATATTTGGAAAAGGAATAGGCAACTTTTCGAATAGGTGAAGTATAAAAAGATGAATGAAATCGTTGAAGCCGTCCTCAAGTTATAGCCGAACCAGGAGAAATAGGGGTAAATTTTTATATACATATGTATATAGATTATCAATCTAATAAAGATTATCGTGGGGCCACGGCGCGGCGTATGAATATCGACCCCTACAACTCAACCCGTGGATGTCATACGAGCCGACTAAAGGAACCTACCAGAGGAAGGGCAGCAACTTCCTTCTGAGTATTTTTCAACACCAACACTGCGATCACCAATCCGACAGGCAAGCGTGGTGATTATGGCAATCCCCAAATACTACATGGGAGACCATCCACTCGATGGACCGACGACATCGTAGCGGTCGCAGGGAGTCGATGGATGGAGGCGGCTCAGGACCGCAATTTGTGGCGTCGTCGTATGGGGGAGGGCTATGTCCAGATGTGGACGTGTATGGGCTGATATAATGATATAATAAAAAAGATTATCTATCTATTATTTTCCATTTTATAAGACTTACCTCTCAAGCTGCATTTAAAATGCCCTGCCCTTAGGCTTTGCGATAAGTTTGCGATATGTAAACGTTTCAATGAGTCTGATATTTACTATAAAGGTGGTGCCAATCAGCAAGTTTGAAGTGATCACGCCTTGAACACTGACATACTCCAAAGATAAGGCTACGCTCACATTGGATACATAGATAGATGGATGAACGGATGGATAGAGGGATGGACGGATGGATAGATGGATGGATAGATGGATAGATAGATAGAAAATGCTTTATTGCACACTTTACAAAACAATTAACAAACATTACTAACAATTTGGTACCTAAATACCTAATAAAATGTGTCAATTGGCGGTCTTATCGCTCACGAGCGATCTCTACCAGACAACCGTGAGCGATCTCTGCCGTACCTACTCTCAGACAACCGTCTCTACCGTACCTACAGCCAGCTGTTCGGGAAACAAGTTTATCATTATATTGAGTCAACTTTCTTCGGTCAAATTTTGACGGGCCAAAAGTTACGGTTCTGAAGTTATTATCAAAATGACCTTAGAATACAAATATCAAAAAATCTGTTCATAGCGCCTAAAAGAAACTCCAATGCAAAATTACAACCTCGTAGTAAGAATCAGAATCAATAACTTTATTTCTTTAGGATTACAAAATAAGCACTTAGACAATTTGTATATCAGAGATCTCTTGATGAGTAAGTGAGTGTTTTCTCTTTTATATACGTATGTATACTAGCTGTTCCCCGCGGTTTAACTTACGTTAAATTTGAATTTCATATTTCTATGGGGATAAAACGGTATTTTTTCCCGTAAATCTTCCATGGGAATTTGATGTTTTACCAGAACAAAAAGCCTATGTTACTCTCCATCCTTTCAACTAACTCTATGCCAACAATCAAGTCGATTGGTTGCTTAGTTAGGGCGTGAAGGAACGACAAACAAACAAACACACTTTCGCATTAATAATGTTTGTTAGGAAATTTAATTGATAACTCGAGGTTGGTTTCTACGTCCAATCCTTAAATTCCCTCGCCGTTATTCTCTATAATATACTTCTATAAAAACCACAGGCGATAATTATTTCAAAATGTGAACATCCCATTTTTCTGACGCATTTGACTAACATTTGCCGGCGGCGATGCTCGCACCTGGACAAAAAGCCTCGAGATAATAACCATTTGTACCTAAAAGATTCAAACGTAATAGTACAATGATTATAAGGGTACGTGCAATGTGCATCTCCGTGCATGTGCCCGAGGCCTAAAGGTGCATCAGAATGATTGAAGTGATCACGTCTCGACGAATGACATATAAACGCCTTTGATAAGCATCAGAAGTTTACGTTGTACAGTCAGGGTTAGAAGAGGAATTAGGAGATTGGAACTAAAATAGCCTTGTATTGAAGCATGCTATAGTAAAATAAGGTATGGTCTTCCGAGACACGATGTTGGTGACACTTGCCCTAGTCATCATCGCCGTCGGCAAATGAGAAGACGAATCTGTTTTCTGGTATTACCGTAGCGTAAAATCGTAACTCCCCGAGTTCCTTGTATAACCTGTATGAATCTGATAAAACTATGTGGTTTTGTATTTACCAATTATTTATCACATTTACTCGTGTTTTAATTACACTGTTTTTACTTATCATTAGTTATTGATTTTTCAATTGACCCTTAGCACATAATTTGTTTCCCAAATTCTACGTTTTGTTGAAATCAAGTGGCAACTGAACAATGACGTGGGCAAGTGTCACTCCTGGAGGAGCAGACCTTGTTTCCTTGGATCATATATTGAAGGAAGAAGAAATTTTAAAATAGAGCTCTTATAAGCTTCACGCTATTTAAAAAACATTAAAGAAGGTATTACCTACTAATAATAAGGAATTGTATGCGCACCATAAATACTATAACGAAACGTGGAAACCTTATTTGCCGCATAAAACTAGACTTACAGCTGCATCTCAACTTCACAGACTGGTTTTTAGATCCAGACAATTGTTCTATTCAATTTCTATTTTTTGCAGGTCCAAATGAATCGTCTCTATATGGAACCCAGACAGCGATAGCAGTGATACCTCATCGAGGAGATATTGGTTAGAAAATCGTGAAGTGGAAGGTACAATTATTGGCTTAAAAGACAGTCAAAATGCGGCAATTGTCAAAGATTCCGCATTCCCGTCTCTCTACCTTCAACTCCACAATATCCCCATAAGGCCGGCTATCAAGTCCCATATTCAGCACCATCATGTTCCATTTCTGGCACTGTCAGTACAAAAGGCCGTATCGGGCACAATGATTCAATCCTACAAATGCCACAAATGCCACTGCAATTGCAATCACGCGCAGCCAGAGGCGACCGTTCCGCGCCAAATTATTTGTCATTTACTTGTAGGTAATGGCAGAACAAATGTCACTCAGTAGGTGCGCCGGAGCATAAGTTCAAGGATTTAGGTCATAGCTCATTGACTTTTGAATGTCCAATTATTTCAACAATTAAAAATTACCTACTTAAATCTACCTACAATACAACAGCCCAAGACAGAGAGAAGACTCTCAGTCTCGGCCGTAGTAGGTTTTGATGCTTCAATTTGGTTAAACGCGCAGGTCTATCGAATCACTACATATTAAAAAACAAAGTCCTTATCCGGGTCTCTCTGTCTGTCTGTCTGTTGGCGATAAACTCAAAAACTACTGAACTGATTTTTATACAGCTTCACATAGGTAGAGTGATTCAAGAGGAAGGTTTATAATTTGTCTAGGTTTTTTTTGTAAATTGGTTAAAATATAACGATAATTGTTGGAAGTGTCGGAGAATGTCAAGCCGCCTGGGAGCTTTCATTGAAAACGGTGCCTAATCCCTTTGATATAGATATAACAAAACAATGCATAGTGGGATATACTTCTTAGTCCACGCAGGCGTAGCCGTGGACAGGTCAGCTAGTATAAAATAAAATAAAAAATGTATGGAGGCTCAAGTCCACTGACACCACACCTTAGCCACAAACACAGTTGGTACAGTACACTATACAGTAAAAAAGTAATATAATATGGCGTGTTTTAAAAAACGATAAACCGACTTCAAATTCCCTTACCTTTACGCTTATTTTAAGTTTTGCGGGATAAATACCAATTTTTTTATTTTACCAGAATTATATATATATATATATATATATATTTAATAATTGGTGGAGATATCGCGTAACACTTTTTATATATTGTTCTTATGATTTGTGGACATACAAAAAAACATACAGACGAACTCAGAACCTCCTCCTTTTGAAGTCGGTTAAAAGTGTTGTAGAAAATTACTTGCTTTCAACTAACAAAGTCTAAGCTTGCAGTAAAGTGTGGTATCGATCATACTCTGCTGGTCCACGCCAATTACCTGTTCATAAACTGCGCTGGCTCTCAAAGGATGTGCTCAACGGAAGCGATGCCGGGGGCCTCCGCCAGTTATACAAGGTGCGCTAGAATATCCTGAGTTCACACGTAGTGTCAAAGATCCATTCGCTGGACTTCGAGCTCATGAAGCGGAGTATATCACTCCGTTTCATCCGCCAGGTTGATTTTTGAAAGTAAGCAACTCTGAAAATGTAGGCTCATCAACTTCAGCTACATACGATCAATTTGATTCAGATTTCTATGATACTAGATACCTATCTAGTATCATAGAAATCTGACTGAGTCTGAGTAGACCTCTACAACGTATAAATTTTACACTGTGGAATTCTGATCCAATTTATTAAAACCTATCACACTAATAAGTTTCAGATTCCCTCTAAAATGTAATAACATCGCTGTCACCAATAAATAATAAATAAATTACTTATTTTGTTCATATGGTTGCATCATTGCATACATATGTTTTTCAGTGATTCTGGCACACCTTATCCGAGGCAGCCAACAGACATATAGCATCCTGCACAGCTGTCGGTAGAAAGGTGATGATTATCTCGTCTCCCGAAGCGAGGGACCTCGGAGATCATCGCGTCATCAAGATGGATCACCTGGCTGTGGGCAGACCGTAAGACGAGGCTGAGAGTCGAGAGACAAGTTCTTCGCACATCGGATATTTCCAATCATTGATATTGATAGAGATCTATTGCCCATAACTATTTTGTCGTTGAATGAAACGTTTGTTTGTTATAGAACGTTTGTTTGAAAAAGAAACGCGAAAGTAATTCTGTATGTCTGTTACCTTTACACTCTGGCTAAACAGAACTGAATAAAATTTTACATGGCAATAGATAGTGTCCCGGGGAAGAACATAGGTAACTTATTTCCCCGATCAACACGTGAGAACCTGCGACAGTGGTGTAGCATGGTATGGGCAACCTCATGGAGCCTCAAACTCATGGAGCCTTCGGTTCAATAAAAGAAGAAAGAAAGAAATTAAATTTATGTACCATACATAACCAGTACATTACAAATAACAGTACACATTACAATAGTGGGAAAGTATAAGAAATATACATGAAGAAAAAAAAAGTTTTGAAACTATCATGGTTATTTACAACAGTTAAAGTCAATAACGGGATATTTACCATGTACGTTTACTAGAACTCAAATCATCGCTTTAGTGATGAAGAAAATAGATAGAAACAGAATTAATATGTTACATAAGGAGTCAAAAAGTTCCCTATCTCAGCATTATCCCGCTACATGCCGAAGCTAGTAGTGGCGCTCATGGTATAAGAAAACAAGGTATGCTCTTCCGAGAGACGATGGTTACGTGGATGGTTCAACGCTACGTCATCGACGCTACCGGCGTATGAGAAGACGAAAATGTTTCCTGGTGATACCAGTAGTGTATCGTGTTTTTGTATTTAACAATTATTACATCACATTGACTCGTGTTCAACTAACGCTCTTTTGACAGTTTTAACAAACATAATTGACGATTGTATTTTTTTATAGATTTTTCAATTGACCCTTATAACATTTGTTTCCCAACTTCTACTTTTTGTTGAAATAAAGTGGCAACTGAACAGTGACGTCACCTTGAGCCACTCCCGGAAGAGCAGACCTTGTTTTCTTGGATCATGGCGACGCACAAAGATAAATATGCACAAAAATAAAGGTGTAAAATGATAATGTGATACATTACCCATAGAATACAGAACAGAACACTTGATTTACACACCGATAAATAGATCTTCTGGCCATGGTCCCTTTGAATTTAGTTTGCCAATGCATGAAAACAGTAGATTTTTTTGTTAGGGATGCATGTATGAAACGGGACAGTTTTGCCCCTTAATAAATCCCCCTTAGGAGAAAAACTGGAATCTTAATTTTAAACTGTCCAGAATTGCCCTTCACTAGGTAATGTTTCTAATTGTTTCAGTTGTCCCCCTTGAAAAAATTTACTATTGGGAAAAACTGGTTTAATTTTAAAATGTTCCCAATTCCCCTTCATCGATTTTTCCTGTTCCATTTTTCTCCCTTGAGAGAAGAAAACCAAACGATAAAAGCTACAGTACGGTTTACAATATTTTTTTTCAAAAAGGACCTTTATTTTGTTCTTAGCTACGCCACTGAGCTGCGGGTAGTAATAAACTAGCTGGTTCCTTCATAGCTAATCTATCAGATTCACCCATCTAGATAAAACCTAGGCCTTCGCCACGCATATCAATGGGCTAGTCTTTGCTGGTCTTCAACCGATTATTTCCTCAAAGGCATGCAAATGACAGTACATTGGTCTTATAATTGCGATTGAGTATCAAAGTGAGAGGTAAACGTATGTTTGTTTTACTAGCTGCGGCCTGCGCCTTCGCCCGCGTTTTACCGGGATACAAAATAGCAGATATATTATTCCAGGTTCAAACTATACCTATACCAAATTTCAACTCAATCAAATCAAACTTTGACATATATAATATTAGTAGAATGATTTTGAACAGTAATGCTGTGAAGCTACAAAAGGGACTGTGTGTGGTTACAGGAAAAAGTCCCTGTTGTAGTATTCAATAAATCGCTAGTGCGTACATAGAATGCGCACGCGCAGCTGCCCATTATAAACGCATGCTAATGCTATGCAGTGTTCTGCCGTAATGACGCTGCGCCGCCACTGTCGGTGAGCTATAGAGCCGTTTTATTTTAAACGTTTAACAGAAAATTTACATTTATACGTAACCTGTTTGTAGAATCGATGAATTATATTTTACTAGTTGCTGCCCGCACCTTCACCCGCGTTTTAACGGGATAAAAAATATCCTTGATGTGATTTCAGGTCCCAAATTATTTGAATGCTACATTATCACTGATTAATATAGGCTATGTCCTGCATTAAACGTACGTTTATGCCCAAATGTTTAAAAAATAAATGTCCACCCGTGCGAAGCCGGGACGGGCCGCTAGTATTATATAACTAGGATTGGTACGTTTGGAATAAAGATAATATTTTCACCTGCGATTGATATTGATTTCTTGAAACAGTAAAACCTATAGAAACAACTGTAAAGTGAGTTTTATGTTTTTGACTTTTGACATTCGAAAGTGAGAACATTTACGGTCGTGATTGATTGAATTTGAATTGATTTCATATAAACTCAACGTAATCGAAGATATATTTAATACTAGCTGTTCCCCACGGTTTCACCCGTGTTAAATTCGAATATCACATTACTAGGGCGATAAAATGGTATTTTTCCCGAAAATCTCCCATAGGAATTTAATATTTTACCAGGACAAAAAGTATGTTAGCCTATGTTACTTTCCATCCTTTCAACTAACTCTATGCCAAAAATCAGGTCGATTGGTTGCTTAGTTAGGGAGTGAAGGAAGGACAAACACACTTTCGCATTTATAATATTAGTAAGGATAGATAACTTGAGGTTGGGAAGTTTCTACGTGCAGTCCTAAAAGTTCATCGGCGTAATTCTCCACGAATTTCTACTATCAATAATAAAACCCACTGGCAATAAATATTTCAAAACGTACCAGGACAAAAAGTAGCCTATGTTATGCACCATCCTTTCGACTACCTCTGTGCCAAAAATCCAGTCGATTGGTTGCTTGATTAGGTCGTGAAGGAAGGACAAATAAACCAACACAGTTTCGCATTTATAATATTAGTTAGGACAAGCTGTTCCCCGCGGTTTCACCCGCGTTAAATTCGAATTTTACATTTCCAGGGAGATAAAAAGGTCTTTATTGCCGTAAATCTCCTAGTTAGGATTCGCTCTGGACACTCTAAGCATTTCTTGATAGTTCCCCTCAAAGGATAACAATAATGAAATAGATAGACAAATACTAGATGGTGTAGATTGTAAATCACGACGCTCTGACTTTCGTGAGACGTTGGGAATACTTTTCGTGAGACGTTGCTACTGGGTGTATTTTCGTAAGACGTTGCTACTGGGTGGATTTTGCAATTTTGCAGTGTAAAAAGCGCTTTCATCTAGAACTGCATTGGATATGGAATGGGCAAGTTTTATGACTCATGTGCCTGACACTATCTATAAAAAAAAAAACAAGTAGGTACTCTCTCCGAACCGAAAATACTACCGTTCATAATTATTAAGTTTGTTTTTTTTATATTATATAGACCTTCGTTTGAGCACAATCTCACCTGATGGAAAGTGACGATGTGGCCGATGTTGTATCACGAAGGTCTAGAAGACACCTGTTCACCCAGATTGTAATTCACTGGAATAACTGAAGCAGGCAGCGAGTTCCATTCCTTAGCGGTGCTAATGATGAACGTGGACGAAAACCGCTTTGTACGAGTGGATGGTATATCCACCTGATAAGGATGGTATTGTGCCGTCCGTCTGCTTGTCCTGGAGTGGAAGGGAGATAGTGGAATCAGGTCATGAAGTTCCTGGGAGCAGTCTCCGAAATGTATCCTATAAAAGATCGAGAGACAAGCAACCTTGCGGCGGTGATCGAGACTTTGGATCTTAGTCTCTGCAAGGTACTGCTCGTCTATGAGTCTGAAGGCTCTTCGTTCTATCGAGTCTAAGGCTGCAAGCTGGTATTTGGCCGAGCCATCCCAAATATGGCAGCAATACTCCAAACCAGACCGGTCCTGTGCTTTATAAAGGGATAGAAGCTGTCCCGGTGGGAAGTATCGCTTAACCTTGTTAAGGAGCTTCATGGCTGCTGTTTTAGCCTTTGACTCGATGAAGCTTCCAAAGTTGAGAGTTGGTGTAAGAGTGACACCGAGGAGCTCCAGTTGATCCTTTATAGGTACCGGTACATTCCGGAAAACGGGAACCTGGATAAATGGACTCTTTTTTGCAGAGAAGAGGCAAGCTTGCGTTTTCGAGGCATTGAAATTGACCCGATTGGCTTCGCCCCAATCAGGGACTGTCCTCAGGGTCAAGTTCAAGCGTTGCAGCATCCCTTCTCATTGCGCCTGTATCGCAGTTCTATTTTATTTTTTGTTTAAAGTACTTGTTAATTTGTCAAGTTAGTTGTTAAGTTTTTTTTAATGTGGTTCCCAGAGCCAACTAGCACCGCCATCTATTTTTATCGGATTATTACGTTAAATAAAGGAATTCTCAAAAATCCTTTGGCCAGTTTGTGATAGATAGGGTGGCGGTGGTAGTTGGCTCAGGGCCCTTAAGTCGTTTGAAGCTATCGTAAATAAAGCTAAGTGAAATGCACAGTACTTACTTTTCTGTAGGCTCTTTGTGCTACTCAGGCCCGATGTATTACAAAGATTACCTTATCTATTCAAACGAACTTTCCAAAAATGTTTTATGCTAATCGAGATAATAAATATTGTGCGTCTATCTTCCCTTTTTCACTTAATGAGACGTTTTTATGGACTGACGTGAGGTAAGTTAAGTTTTTGGAAATTTCAACATCGAAGATAGTGATTTTTTAATGGTTTTTGTTTAAAAATAACACGTAATTCTTTGCTTTTGGTAAGCAAAGGTGCGAGGCCGTAGTATTTTTAACTTCACGATGAGTACCTATCATTATAATCAACAGAGCAGCCGGATTTTATTTAATACTGGGTATATGTATAATGTGCCGTGGGGCCGCGGCGTACGAATATCGACCCCTCCAACTCAACCCGTGGATGTCGTAAGAGCCGACTAAGGGAACCTACCAGAGGAAGGGCAGCAGCTTCCTTCTGAGTATTTTTAAACACCAACACTGCGATCACCAATCCGCCTGCCAAGCGTGGTGATTATGGCAAATCCCCCCTACATGGGAGACCATCCACTCGATGGACCGACGACATCGTAGCGGTCGCAGGGAGTCGATGGATGGAGGCGGCTCAGGACCGCTATTTGTGGTGTCGTACGGGGGAGGCCTTTGTCCAGCAGTGGACGTGTATGGGGTAATGATGATGATGATGATGATATGTATAAAACGATTCGTGGCGTTGTTTTGGGAGACCTATGTTCAGCAGTGGACGTATACGGGCTGATATGTATAAGGTGCCACGAAAATCGTGTCCCTAATAAACCGAAATGGGGTGATACCAAGAATGTGGCCAATTTTTGATATTGTTACGATTTATAAAATTTCGAATATATTTTTTTCTCTCGTCTGTATTTTTTGTTAAATTCACTAAATAAGGTTTGCTGGAAGAAGTATAATTTCTAGTGTTAAGTATTAACAGGTATGTAGGTACCGAAATTGTATCTTTCTTCTGAGTATTTTCCAACGCCAACACTGCGATCACCAATCCGCCTGCCAAGCGTGGTGATTATGGCAAATCCGCCCCTACATGGGAGACCATCCACTCGATGGACCGACGACATTGTAGCGGTCGCAGGGAGTCGATCGATGGAGGCGGCTCAGGACTGCTATTTGTGGCGTCGTATGGGGGAGGCCTATGTCCAGCAGTGGACGTGTATGGGTTGATATGATGATAAGTATTAGTAGTAGTTCCCGGGACAAAATGATAATTCATTTCGCGATCGCAAAGGGATATAAGGTGTATAACTCGATAAATTGCCTTATTGAGTGACAGCCGGTGTTGATTTATAAATGCACTGACATTTTCGTAATTGTTATTGCTGCAATTATTTATAAACGGAACTTCTTTAGATGATAGTAGAATTGATTGCCATTGCACATTGTTTAGATTAACACATGATGTAGAATAAAACCGGCCAAGTGCGAGTCAACTCACACATGGCGGGTTCCGTCCCATAGTGCTAATCCCTGAAATTTTTTTTTATCGCAAAAGAGCAAAGGTCAACATGACGCGTTCATCCATCCAGGTACTGATGGCAGCCGACGTTGCTGAACCTCGGTGATCGGTATTCAACTTGGTATGAACGTTGGATCCATCAATTATAAATTTATTTTGGAATTACACATTTGATGTTATAGCGGCAATAGTTACACAAACCTTGTCAAAAGTTCAACTATCTACCTGATACGGTTTAAGAGACATAGCCTTGACAAAAGTAGAGCAAAATAGCCAAAAAAAAAAACAAGTTTGTAGTATGGGAGCCCCTTTTTTTAAAATATTTCTTTTTTATTTAATTATATTATTTTAATCTTGCCGTAAAATATGTATATTTTGTGAAAATTTCAACTTTCCAACTTTTACGCTTCATGAGATATGATCACCGATGAGCCGCTGAACAACGGACGGACAGACGGACAGAAGCGGAAGCTTAATAATAATGGATTCCTGTTTTCACTCTTTGGGGACGGTACCTTAAAAAGTAGATAAAACGCATGATGACGCTAAGTAAATGTAACGTTAGATTCAAGCTGTGATAAAGTTAAGCTAGCAATTATTAAACAATTTATTTATAGGACGAAATAATAAAAAATACATTAGTAGGTCAACACCTACTAATGTATTTTTTATTACTTTTACGCCCTGTCCTCTCATAAACCAGTGCATAATAGTAGATTGTTTTACAAGGGACTAAACCATCCCATTATATACGAGGTTGTTATACTCCCGAGCGTAGCGAGGGAGGATGACAAGACCGAGTTATAATGGGTGGTTTTGGCCCGAGTAAAACACTCTAATTTTCACTTCGATTGCGAGAAAATAAAACAATTCAAAATTAGACAATTTTCAGAAATTTTATTAAAAATTAAATGTGCAGTTAGAGCAATTTTGAATGTTTAGTGATATGTTGTTCTCGGGCAATTTTATTTCGGTTCTCTGTGATGTGATAATATTTGAGTTGATTGTTGTGGAGTAAAAGTTGGAGAGACTCGATCAGATCTTAACTCATGCTTGACTTTCCTGCATTATTAAGATCTGAGTGCGGCTTCAACTGAGTTGACATAATCATCCAATCCCGCGATGTAGATGCTTGGGGTTCTGTAATGTTTGGTAGAATATTGATTCCTTCCGTAATCCGCTGCGTGACGTGATACTTGTTTTGTATAGAGTCCTCTATATAACCTTCAGCCACTTGATCGGGCCTCCATCCACCGTGCCGTTTTAATGTCGTTATATTCGCACCACAGTCCGCCAACAGAGTCGCGGATGTTCTGCGGAAACAATGACCCGTGTAGAGTTCCGGATTTGGTAAATTTAGATAAGTGGCAATATTTTTAGGCATGTTACCAAATTTATTTTTGCCTATGACTTGCTTTGTGCATTTACCAATTTGATAATTTAGAAAAAATCTTCTCGTTGAAACATTAGTCGGACGTAACTCCTGTATGGTGAGTGTGAACTGCCATACTGTTTACTACAAAGTTTTCGTAACATTATTTTCTATGGAATTCCTATTTTTAAAACTTCCCGCTTGGAGCGCTGTTCAGGAATTCCATAGAAAATATAGTTACGCAAACTTTATAGTAAACAGTATGACAGTTCACACTCAGCATACTGATAGGCTTTAACTATATTAAGGTATTCTCCACTGATAACAAATTTACGCTCTTTTTCGATTTCTTGTGTCGTCAAGACTTTTGATTTTTTTGCCTTGTATCCAGTGGACAATTTCTTCAGTAAAGCCGTTAAATTTACATATTTTTTAATATCGACGTCGTGTTTCGTTTGTAAGGTCATTCTTAACATTGAATATGTGCTCCAAAGAGTCGACGATTTGAATTTTTTCGATAATTCATCAAAATAAGTGAGAAAAACCCACACGTTTCTCAACTCTCCATTTCATAAAATTTTCGTAACTCTTTAAATATATTCCACGTGATTTTGTCGGCAACAGATTCATAATTATTTCTTTGCCCTTTTCTTCCATTTGCATATTAGCATCTTCACTATCACTTGATGACATTTTTCACGATCACAATTTGGAAGTAAAAGTCAGGAAGTTAAACGTAAAAGTTTGTGATTTGGAATGAAGAAAATTCTAGAGATTTAGCGCCAATACCATCTTTTTTTTTTAAATCTCTATTTAACCCGCAACGAAACAGTTCGCATTCTACCGTGAAGGGAAGAATCAACCTTCATAAAACATCACCAAGATGGTTCTATTTTCAAAAAAAAGATTGACGGAGCACCAAGAAGTCGAGTTTTTATGTAAGAGAACGAATGCTTTGTACGGGCTGATGATTTTAGGCAAAAATTCAAAAGAAAAAATACTTTTTAGCCCGAGGTATTAAATTCGAGTTTTAGGCCCGCTAAGCTACACTATTATGATACACTTTTTGAGCAACAGAAGTGAAAAATATATTAACGAACTGATTTGATACTTTTCCCGTAAAAAATTAAACTTTCACACTGGCGCGGTACCTAACGATGATAAGCTGAATAAAGTGATTATAAATTCTACAAAACTACTATAATTTTAAGTTGTAAGTTGAGCTATCTGTAGATTGTTTGCAACAGGTTGCAGTTAGCTCAATTATTTCAATTTTAAATACTAGTTTAATTTATTTTTATTATTTGATTGTTATTTTCTTTGTCAATAAAGATACTATAATTTTTAGCCGTTGTTATTCGAAACGAAATTCAAAATTATCAGGTTCTACCCCGAAACCTACACACAAGCACGGCCTAAAAACAAAAGATGACAACGCTTTCCTGATTCAATACTCAATATATTTATTGTTGTCATCACATTGGCTTAATACGTAGGTAATTTAGTTAAATATCACAATGTGAACCCTGTTGGGCGTAAACAACAAGTGGAAGGCAGGCCGAGGTTGTTTATACTAAAAAACAAAAACAAAATATACATGTATTCTACGCGTTCTACAGTTTAAGAATATTTTAGAATGCAATCCATAGACTTACTTCCTAGCAACCAACAAACTATGCACTAGGTACACGGCAGGTAAGGTATCTGGCACTGTACTGGACCCCCAGTGTATTAAATGACCGTTACTACCAAACACATAACTCAGAAAAGCCGCTGCGTTTATCTCTGAAGCAAGTTATCGATTCGCCACGGACCACAGCCGGTAGAAATTAACTCTGAACAATAAATAATTGTTCTGAATTATCACTACCGACATCGTAATGTGTAATCTTGGGAAATATTGTGTGATTTACACCTTATTCTAGACATTCTTATAGCGAGGAAGTTATTTTATAGGTACCGTTTTTCGAGGACAGAGAAGATACATTAAATAGACCAGATCTATACGTAGATTGAGTAACAGACCTTTTTGCTAACCTAACCGATCAATAGTCAGATACCTACATACTAAGGAGATTTACACCATAATAAATAAATAATAAATAAATTCATGCGTCGTATGGGGGAGGCCTATGTCCAGCAGTGGACGTTTATGGGCTAATATGATGATGATGATGAAATAAATTCATCGTAGCGATCGCAGGGAGTCGATGGATTGAGGCGGCTCAGGACCGCTATTTGTGGCGTCGTACGGGGGAGGCCTATGTCCAGTTGTGGACGTGTATGGGCTGATATGATGATGATGATGATGAAATAAATTCATCGTAGCGGTCGCAGGGAGTCGATGGATGGAGGCGGCTCAGGACCGCTATTTATGTCGTATATAATGTGCAGATAATAGTTTTTTTACATGCAAGGCGTGGTGGGTTATATTTTTCGAGTATTTTTATGTGGCTGTGGTTGACGGACACTACGAGTATGTTACCGCCAAGTATCAAAACGGTTTAAGCGATTTTGATAACTGAGATCTTAAAACACTCGTCTGGTCTCTGGATGCCCTGGGTACTTATTGGTTCTCTTATAATTGTAGTCCTACGCCTTTCCATTTGACGAAAAAGACACGCGAGGACAGAGTCGTTTTTTTTTATAAACTTCAATTAAAGACTTATCAGCGTGAGTGATAGCATATGAAAAGCAGAAATGTTTATGAAATAGGTAAATAGACAGATATCTTTCTACTTCCCTCTAAATTCATACATACATCTGCGGTTTTTTATCGTTGTGAGTCTCATGATCCAACAAACACACCTTTTATGCGTTTTTAGAGTTCCATACCCAAAGAGTGAAAACGGAACCCTATTACTAAGCTTCCACTGCTGTCTGTCCATCCATCCGTCTAGTCTTTCCATTGGTACTACAGCGGGCTGTATCTCATAAACCGTAATAGGTAGAAAGTAGAAATTTTAACATGGTGTGTAAAACTACTATAGCCTTTATAACATAAAGTTAGTAGTTAAGGTTATTTTTTAATGTGTATGTCAGAATCAGAATCAGAATCAATAACTTTATTTCTTTAGGCTTACAAAATAAGCACTTAGACAAGTCAAATTGTATACTATAAACATAGTTATTATTATCAAATAAGAAATATGTGTTCTAACAATGTTACTTTCTTTTTTGTATAATCTTTAATATTAATGTTTATTGGTTAAGCTTAATCGTTCTAGTTATAAATAAATAAACATCACATAATAAAAACAAAATTAATCAATAATTAACGGGTCCAACGTCCATAAAAGGTCGAGTACCGATCACCGAACTTAAGCAACGACGGGCGAGGTCAGTACTTGGGGAACCGCGTCATTTTGATTTTTAACTTTTCGCGGGTACCTATCAGAATGCCGTAATAACATGTAGGAAAAAGACGACGCCAAACGCCAAGAACGTGAAATGCCTTAATATTCAAGTCGTCGTTAAAGTATAGTAGAAAAACGACGGAATTGCTTTATGTCAGTACAGTCAGATCTACTAAAAAAAAATAGGGTTTATTTTTCGAAAAAGTTATGTACGTTGGAACTTGGAACGGAACCTTCCGTGTGCGAGTCGACACTTGGGCGGTTTTATTCTCTATTTCTAAGTTTTTTCTCGACTCTCTAAAAAGCTATCTTGATAAATAAACATCACTAAAAAGAAAACAATCTCCCGAACAGATAATGAAAATCGTGTTATCGTAGGAGTTAGAAGAATCAGATCGTAACTAATGACGGTAAATTGATTGTACGTACAGTCAGCGATCGAAATTGGTAAACACTGACAATATTTCAAAAAGTAAAGTTCAAGAAATTATTTCAATAAGTCCATGGAGAAGTTTCTGTGCCCCGGGATCATTTTATAATATCTAAGGGAAATATTCCACGAAAACACGTAGAAAAACGGTTATAAAGATATGTAAAAATCACTGGAACACATTAAATTCTTAAATTTTTATTAAATAATTGAAATCAAACAATTGAGTTTACACTAGTTTTATAGCACCTTATAAAAACAACGGCTTTAGTTTTTTAGTTACGTATTTTTGTGATTGTATTTTTGAAAGTTTTCGTCGTTGACCGTAGGTAGGTAGATATATGTACATAGATACCATTAATAGATTAGTTGGTAGAGATCTATGGGTATTGGTGGAAGGTAACGTAATTGTTCTGGAGATGTATGGGCGTAGAGGACGCGGTCAGAGGTCGCCGCTTTACGAGCCACGCCTCGTTTGGAGTTACGACACTAGTCAACAGTGGCTCTGGCTGCTATTCTTAATCCTGATAAAGCCAGTAGAAAATACGACAGTGTTTACTTGTGAAAAACTTTTTATTGATCCTAATAGTAACGATTTTGGTTTCTATTATATCTAGATCATAAGTGGAATGGCACGGAACTCTAAAACTACACTGAACGCATTGAGATTAATAATGCAAAGATTGCTTTTGTTGTTGTAACTGTATGAACGATTGGTAGAGATTTATGGGTATTAATGTCCACATTGTCCACCAATACCCATAGATCTCTTCGTACGGCGGTATAGTAATGGTTCTGGAGATGTATGGCCGAGGAGGACACGGTCAGAGGTCGCTGCTTTACGAGCCACACCTCGTTTGGAGTTACGACACCGGGTGGGAGAGGCTCTGGCTGCATTTGTGTACTACAATAGGGCCAGGGAAAGTAACGTGTGTAAAGATGTATGTAATGTTATTTTACCAGGGCTTTTAGTAATGTTGAGTTGTTAGAAGCAATGAACACTTTTACAGTTAGGAAACTATAATCAGTAAAAAAGTAAAAGAATTGGCAGAAGTGGCGTCAAAGGATTTGCGTAAGTATAGCGATTTATACATATCTACCTATTATTATATTTTTAAGGTATCTCTTTTTTGTTCGCGTGTAGTGTTTTTGTTTTGGTCTACAATTCTAGATACTTAGTTTAAACTTTTAAATTTTAACCTCTAACTTGTGTCTTTTGTATTTTCGTGTACTTTTAACAAAAATATATTTATGCCAATAATAATAGAATAAATATATTTTCATTTCATTTTCTCTAACCAACATTTTGAGGAAATATTAATATATGATTTTTATTTGAAATAATACTTGACAAATAGCAGATAGCTCAAATACTGATGTTTGAGTGAAGAACTAGCACTATTTAGAGCAAACATTGGATGGATCCCTTAATCGATCCAACTCTAAGATCGACCATAAGTTAGCTATTTGGTGAGGTTGAGATCCCTCGCGTGACGCGTCTAAATTATAAGTTTCGAACTTTTAAAACTAAGACTAGATAACAAGGTCTAACTTTACTACCAGTTACTGTTAAGACCTTCTTGAATAAAAATTTATTTATTTAATAATATCGCAATAGATACATAGGTGACTTAATTGTGAGAAGTTTCTGCCGCAAGAGCTCGGTTTAGAGACGAACAAGTCTCTAATTGGTTTGTGGCTAATAGGCACTCGTTTATCGACGGTCATTTGGCGAAATTAAATCATGGTCTCATAAAATTTACCGACAATTCAGTTACAAGAGTCCTCCGTAGACCGAGACACGTTCTCGGTGACCCCGTTGACCCAATCACCGCCGCTAACCCGGAGGTGACGGCAACCGATTCGCTTCCGCACACTACACAACCGACCAAAAACCGACCCCGCCAGATACGGGGTCGAAGAATTCCCCGCTTCGGCCCTTAGGTGCATTCGTGCACCTAGGAGAAACCTCCATTACCCTCTTGTAGCATCTGGCGACAGCCCAAGCCGAGGCTCGCACCTAAGTAGTGGCCCTTGCGCGTGCTGCATCGACCTAACTTTACCGGCGAGGCGCCCTCTGCGCCCGCCAAAAGTCCGGTAACGCTGTCATGGCCATCTGCGGTCAATAGCGTTATAATACTTTTGAAAAAAAACAGTTACAAGTTGTCGACCTCGGTAGCGTAGCGGGGGAAGGTCTGCCTAGGATGTGGGAGATTGCGGGTTCGATTTCCGCTGATGGACACAATTCCTAATACGATCTGAAGATATTTGTTCCGTGGCGTGGTAAAACTATTTTAGCTATAAAGTTACCTACTGTACCTACTTATAACTTGGTAGCAAGCTGAAGTGGCAGTGGGCCGGGCATGTCTCCTGATCTGAAGAACTTACAACCGCTGGGGTGTGTTCTTGACTGGAGAAGAAACCGCAGCTCGGCAAATGTTGTGTAGGATTCCCTCTGACCAGGTGGGATGGCCAACTTATTCACAAAACCTACGGCCAATACAAAATTTAGTTTTTGTAAAATATTCATTAGGGACCAGCAGACTCTATAGAGCGTCTTGTCGTGCAGGGTAAGTAGATGGCACTAGATCATGCGGAAGATCACCCATGAGATGCGTATTGTCCCGTTCATCCCACCAGCTCCGCCCCACCAGTGGGACGAATGGGATAATAATATTTAAAGTCTTTGATGTCCCGTTCGTCCCACTGCCTACATTGGTCGGACGAACGGGACATAATTTTAATTCGGACTATTATTATCCCATTCGTCCCACTGGTGGGGCGAAGCTGGTGGGACGAACGGGACATCACGATGAGATGGACCGATCAAATTAAATCCGTGGTAGGCGATTCCTTACATAAGTGTAGCAAGGATAACTTTGAGCAGGGAAAGATGGCGGGACATTGTAGAGTATGTAGTGTTGAGGAAGAGATCCCTCGCGTCTTTTTCACAAGCTTTCTAAATTAAGTTAGTTTAGAAAGCTTGTGTCCGTAAAATATTAAATAAAAAATTCACACTAATTTAACTTACACTAAAGTAGAAGAAATAAGAAAACGTAGTTCACGTCGTGCCAGCTTTATCGTTCTACCGAAAACTCTGACTACCTATGGAAGAAAAACTATACTATGTGAAGGCGCACAGCTTTACAATAATTTACCCTCCCAAATTAAAAGTGTAAGCTCATTTAATGTGTTCAAACTCAAATTAGCTCACCATATCATAAATGATAAATCACTTCTTATTAAATGAACACATTAAATGAGTGAGCTATTGAACGACCACAACCTATGTATATATCTATAACTAAGAACCCTGTTTTCATGTAGGTAATTGAAATTATATAATTTGTCTTTTTGAGAATAAATGAATATTAAACTTAAACTTAGTTAGTACGTGTTTTTCTGTCTAGCCTTTTTCGACCAGTAGACTGGTGTAGGCCTCCTTCAAATTCTACCATTTCCTTCTACTTTGGGCAGTTAATGTACAGCTTCTGCCCTCTATCTTTTTGATGACGTACTTCCATCTCATTTGTGGCCGTCCCACCGTTCTGTGTTTCCCCCATGGTATCTACTCCAAGAGTTTCTTGCACCATGATGTCTCTTTGCGGGCTATGTGGCCTGCCCATTCCCACTTAAGTCTTCCAACTCTCTCAATGATGTCAAATACTTTGCTATTTTGTCTCAGCCATTCTTTTGTTTTCCTGTTCCTCTGTCCCTTATATCTTCCAGCTTTCTCATCATTGCCCTTTGAGCAACCTTTAGCTTGTGGACCTACCTTTAGTATGTCTTAAACAGTACTATTGTACCAATATGTAAGACCTAAAGAAGATAAACGATTTTTTTTTATTGTGCGTCTAATAACAATAGCTTCTCAGCAAGATGGTGGCAACCCCTCCCACAAGAGTGTTACGAAGAAGATATCCGACTATTGTGGCTGATGATGATGATGATGATGATTACCTACTTGGTATTTAACCACCATGCAAATTCACCGTAAACGCTTCTGTCCATTTCGTGTTTTTTGCACTATTAGATAGAAACGCACCATTGTCTGAAGATTTCTGCATTGCGATTGATGATAAGGGTTTATTATAGTACGTCTCTAGAATGGCGGGAATGGTTTTACACAGAAAGCATAGGATATACAATCATAAAGAAAAACGTAAGGAGTCGCACATTCAAAGCAACGTATTTCAATTAATGAGACAAATTACAACGAGCATTTACACTTAGCTATAGATATCTAAGTGTAAATACTAGTTCTAATGTCAGTTGTATCAATGAATATAATGAAAACTAAATAAAATATTATTTTAAACAATATCAATCTACATATTTATCGTATATCAGTTATTAAGATCCCATAACATAAGCTTTACTTAGCTTGGGGCTAGATATGCTCTGTGGATTGATGAGCTTTAAGCCAAGGATACACTAGGGAACATTTTGTTCCGCAACATGTCGCTCCGTTTGCCCCCTAGTGTATCCTTGGCTTTATTTATTTATTTGTAAAATGGTTATTAGCTGTAAGAACTGTTAAAATATAAAATGGTACTTACAACTATCTTACAAAAGTTACAATATACTCTTTCGTCACGGAACGAAGAATATGCGTTCAGGGTGAGATGTTGTTTGTATAAAGGCTGGTAAATAATGATAACTATGTAAAACCACCCTGTCAAGTTGGAAGCCAATGTCTGATAGATATTATACAGAAATAGGTACATATAAAAACTAGAATAGTTCGTTAAATGTAACCTGGCAAGTTGTTTTATACATAAGAACAACAAACAGTTGAGCTATCTGTAGATTGTTTGCAACAGTCTGCAGTTAGCTCAATTGTTTCAATTGTAAATACTAGTTTAATTTCTTTATATTATTTGATTGTTATTTTCTTTGTCAATAAAAACTTTGGTTAGAACAACAAATATCAAAAAACTGCTTCATCAACATTCTTCAGTTTCTAACTATTCAAACAATTTTATTTTTATGTGTATGTAAGTTTATGCATGTGTATTAAGTAGGTACATATATGTATGTGTAATATATCGTATTACGTAGTGTAGGTATCATTATATATATTATTTCGTTAAATTCAAACGCCACCTTCTATATTGTTCTTTTATGCCCAGTCCTTCCCAAGGTTGCCTGGAAGAGATCGCTTAGAGCGATAAGGCCGCCCTTTGTACTTCTTTGTTTGTTAGCATTTCCTTCTGTATTGTATTCTGGGTTTGTGTGGGACAATAAAGAGTTATCTATGTATCTATCTAAATATTATATGAAAAACAAAACCCCCTATATTAGGGGCGCTGCAAGACCCCAAATATAAGTATGGCAGGAAACGCAACTTTTATCGTTTTCATAAACCATGCACAACCCTACTAAGGACTCTGTTTCTTATGTAAATTCATCCTCACCGTATTAACTCGTATAGTTGTGCAAACGAAAGTCCCTGCTGATGGCGCGCGGGTATCGGTCATCTCTTGATTATCATGTTTTATGAGATGTGCAACGTTTCATTAGAAGAGTACATATTATGTATATGTACTATACAGTCAGGTATTTCGAAATCTCTGCGTTTAATCGCAGACCTCTTGCGAATGTTTATCGCGGGTATTATCTGGAAATGAGGCCTTTAACCTAGGTTTCTATTACCTTTTCCATGCCTTTAACCTAGCTAGAAAACGAGATTTATCTGATTGTTTTTTCAGATCTTTCTTATTCCTCAACTTTACTCAAACGCTACCGTTTATATTTGTATGTCCAGTCCGTCCCAAGGTTGCCTTGAAGAGATCGCTCAAAGCGAAAAGGCCACCCTTAGTACTTTATTGATTGTCAGCATTTCGTTCTGTATTGTATTTTGTGTTTATATGGTAGGTAAAATAAAGAGTTATATAGTATCTATCTATCCTCGCAAATCATTTAGTACGTACTTATTGAGCAATTAGGTGATCTACTTCTTGATTCTTAGAAGCATTGATCAGAGCCCTTAGTTCGGTACTCGACAGTATCGATTCGAGACGCTATCGAGACGTTCAATTTTTTATATTATTTGGTGCAGCGCCTCTGCCGTTCGGATATGGAACTACGCAAATCCCATACAAAAATGTCTGCGGTCTCAGCACTGTCGGGTAACTGAACATACGACTCGAATAATTATTCTGGACTAGCTGACCCGCCCGTGGCTACGCCCGTGGGGTTATGGTTATGGCTATATGGTTATGGTGAGTGTACTCCTTTGTCCGCACTGAGACTCCGGTTGGTCCATTGTGCGTGGTTTTGTTTTGCTAGTATAACCAGCCTAACTCCGTCCGTCCGCGTGGGGTAAGAAAAATATCCCATCATGCATCGTTTTGTGATAACCTGATAACTCAAAGGGCAGCGTTTTCGAGGAAAGCTCGCAGGCAACATGACTTTTTCCAACAATTATCGTTATATTTCAACCGATTTACACAAAATCTTTTCCAATTGTATACCTAAACCTTCCTCATTAATCACTCTAAAAATGTGTCAAAATGTATAATGTTACCCACAGTTAGTAAAAGTGCTAGTAAATAAGCAGACTTCACTCTCACGGGCCTGCCTGAAAACCAGCGCAGTATTGGGCAAATGCTCCAATACTGCAACATGCTGAGGCAGGGACCCATTTTACCCTTATCATCTCATATTTTTTTCTGTGTTACCTACTATTTAGATTTAAGTATTGTTTAGTTAATAAGTTATATATGTTTTCTTTATACATAAATAAATTATCTCTCTCTCTCTATCTATTGGTGAAAACTGCATAAAAATCCGTTCAGTAGTTTTTTATTTTAACGCAAACAGACAGACGCGGCTAAGGACTTTGTTTTACAATATGGTGATACGGTCGAATCAGCCAACATTAATACAGCCGGCTACATAAATATGTAAACTCTACATCATAATGTATCCTCCATCGTAACTTAGAGTTTACGAAGCAAATCCAAGTGAATGTCTTCCGCTATCCAAATCAAGTGAGGCAATTTTGATGAACGCCATAGTGCCTGAGTAATGGACCCCGTCCGCGTAGCAATGCTAATAGCTAAACCAATAGATAAAGTCAATAATCGTTAATCCATAGAAATAATACTTGGTCTATTGCAATTGGAAGCCATGCCTTAAACGTAATCGGATAATGTGCAATTATCCGTATTGTATTATCTCCATTGGATATGGATACCGCAAGCTCTGATGTCCATTCGAGGACCTGAAAGGTCGAAATAGAATTATGCCTGTTTAGAAATCTATCTATACAAACATTTGGTAAATTCTAGTGATCCTAAAATACCCCCAAAAACAGAAGAAGACTCTGCTTCTTTGTTATTGGCAACGTTTGCTACTTTCATGCAATTTATGACCAAAATAAAAGATGAAACGATGGATGGCAGTAAATCTTCAGTTCTATGTAGAAACGAATTACCTGCAGACATAATTGCGTTGGTGGACGGTCAAACACATGTCAAACGCGATTATGTACCTTACTTAGTCTGCAAAACGTATATCGATAACAACCTATTGGTTCACAATTATCTTTGCCATCTAAAATAAACCAATTATCTACCAAAGGCTACATGCTTCACACGAGCAGACGGCCATCGACCTAACGTGAAATAATTAGCCTTTGTTTCATATATCATTACCTATTTAACGAATTTAAAACACGCCGGTCGAGCTGTCAAACCATTATAATTGTGTTATACCCTGTTTGCCAGACGATAATTACTAAAACGATGGGCAAACATTGCTAATTGAACAAAAAGACTACCCGGTAATGCAATCAAGGGGTAAAAAGCCCGGACTGGCATCAAACCTACGTCAACCGACCAATTATGTATGGGCGTCGGGCTCCGATGCCTTTGTACGCGTATCAAATAAAAACAAACGATACTTTCTATATTGGGCGGGAAGGGGAATGTTTGCAGTGACCCGAAAGTAAAGATAAAAAAAGGCCCTCGCAGACTTTATACAAATACCTAAATATATCTCTGACCAGTGTAGGCACCGCAAAATCAAAAAATGCAGAAGCTCAACAGTCGCCCTAAACACAGGATTACCTCAGTTCAGGCAAAATTGTTACACTTACGAGTAGCTATATCTATATTAATAATTTCGTACCGGTCTACGGTAGACTCTAACGAAATGCACATCAAATTGATAAGCGTAAAAAATTTGTCGATCCGAGTCGACAACTTATATACGGAAAATTCGGATTATCGAGTATTTTTAATATAAAAATGCAAATAATTTGCTTTCTAATGGCGTTGCGAAGTAAACATGTCAAATGTCATCAATGTGTCAGTGTCACGTCACGTGTCACAGGTGACATGAGTTTGTATTCCGTTCTCCATTGTCTTATAGCCCGGCTACACGCCCAGACATTTGTGCACACGCTCCATCTTGCTTGCGCACACTGGTTTGCACCAGCAAGATGGAGAGTGTGGCTAGCTCATCTTGCTTGCGCAAACGGTATATGTGCAATCTGCATACACAAATGTTTGAGCGTGTAGCGGGCTATTAGACAGGCATAATTTATTTTTTACAAACTTCTTGCTTCCGAGGGTCCGAGAGCTATTCAACTTCAACTTCTTGATTAATGGTTCTGCGTTTGGATTGACGCAATTCTACCAGTGTCCGTCTCATGGCAGCATCGCAAGTTCTAGCACATTATTTACAATCGTAGACTGAGCATAGAGCATAAATTCCTAAATCTACGTTTGCAATAAACATTGACGTGAATTGTGCGCGGATGTCACGGAAACTTTTCATTCGAGTTCAAAGAATATGTAGGCCCACTAAGTACTTACCTACTATATTATTCGTTGAGAACCGATGACTACAGAAGTATCATTTACACACAGCATTTACATTATATAAAAAAAAATTGGAATATTATTTTAAGGCTACATTTTACCCGAGCGAAGCCGGGTTTTCATCTAGTTTATTTATAAAGTGCTCTCATGATTTTTCTATGTACGAGTTTCTTCGAATAAATTGTATTTATTGATTTATTAGAATCCGACTAAATAGATTACCAGTGCCATGGAATATGTTCCTATTCATAAATTTAACTTCAAACTTTTAACAGTAAATAAATATTTTTTAACTTTAAAGGTATAAAGCCGATGAAGATGTACTTTTGGTTATGAGTGTATATCCCTAGATAATCAACTTAAAGGTATTAATTTAACTTACCTAAACGGTACTAACTGTTGCTTTCTAGTTATTTTTAACGTGTAGGTATTTGTGGGAACCTTTTCACGTTCACCTTTGTTTATTTGAACAATATCGAATCAATGTTTCCTCTAAAAGTTATAAATAAAATTACTGACACTCAAAAAGCTTTGTTTTTAATAGCTTGGAAATGTTTGTAGAGTAGTGACAGAGCAATGACCTTGAGTAGTGCTCAATAACTATTTTGCAATCTACTTAAGTACCTATTCCTAGATCTACATACTATGTTGATACCTAGGTGATCTAAAACCTGACTAAAGTACAACATAACTCTGTAGTCTATTTATCAGCAGGTGGCGACATCACACCAAATTATCTAGAAACTAATGTTGTCGCTGTCTTAGGTAAATTATTTTATTAATCCTATACCTAATCCGTTCTAGAATTAAAGATATTTTATGTCAACAAAGGCATTGAATAATTATAATAATACATAATTTATTTAAGACAAGTTAGAACAGTTATAGATCACATTTAACTTATTCTACGGTCGATATTCTACGGTGCATATATTCCATAAAACTAACAACCATACAAAAAGTCAACTTAATTTATTCCACGAAAATTATTTTGTAACAGAAAACAGCAAATTAATCCCTAAAAACTAAAACACAACCTTCTAGAATGCAAAATTGCACAAACGCAGCGAAAAAGGTATCAAATTGAAGTTTGAAAACTGAAATTGACGAATGAAATGATGGATGAAAACTTTCAAAAACAACCAATGGTTTTGAACTTCTGCGATTTGATCCGACTATGCCAGTGCAGTGTCGTAAAATATTTACCACGAAATTTATTTGTTTTGTAATTCCATTATTTACAAAAAATATCTTGTACTCCAGAACCAAGTATAGAGTACTCGTACCAACGTGAAATATTAAGATGTTTGCCATCATAAAGATACTTCTAACAGAGAAATCCCGGACAGTTGAATTTATATTAACATCGTAAAGATTAACATTCTATTTCCTGAAGTCATTGTTACTTGTCATAAAAGCTGTTAGTTATTGAACACATCTCGTGTGTTCGGTATTCGGTCGTTAGCATTTTGTTTATGCGAGGATGCATAATTCTGTATGATTGGATTTATCTGTTTGCTGGAAAGTTAAAATTTAAATTGCCGGGTAGAGTTGCCAGTCATTTGTCTGCGAGTGAAACTCTACCTTTTTGCTGGGGTTGCGAACTGAGTGATTCTTTAAGAAGGCTCTTACGATTAGATAGTTTTTTTAAATAAAAATGGTAAAGCGTTTGACCACCATCTCACTAAAAAAAGTGAAGATATGGCCTAAGATGGAGCACGCGCTTTCCCAGAAGGAACTTACATATTAACTCGAGATCTAAAACTCCGAGATAATGTGAGACTTCAAATCTCGAATAGTGATGGTTCGATCTCGGAGGGGTTGTACTTTTCCCACAAGAAATTAAAAATAACGATTGTCTTTTCATATACATACTAGCTAACCCGCCAAACGTTGTTTTGCCTTCAACCCTTATCACTTAGGGGTATGGAAAATAGATAGTAGCCGATTCTCAGACCTACTGAATACGCATATAAAATTTGGTAAAAATCGGTAAAGCCGTTTCGGAGGAGTACGGTAACTAACATTGTGACATGGAAATTTTATATATGCATAAGATATTATTTCAAAGAGTTGAACAAAATGTGTCTGTTCGTGGGGTCTTTATGTGAAAGGAGAAACTCACTCTATTGTAAGAATTTACCTACATATATGTATATAGGTACAAGCCAGCGTCTTGGGGACGCTTCAGACTGGTACTGATATGGACCAATTGAGCTACTTGTAAATTGTTTGCAACAGTCTTCAGTTAGCACAATGATTTAAATTGTAAATGCCTACTAGTTCTAATTTGTTCCTATTATTTGGTTCTAATTTTCTTTGTTAATAAAGTACATATGTATTTTTTAAATCATATTTTGCTATTGTCTAAAGGTAAATAGCTGCCAGAGCAATGCCAATATCTATTGAAAAACAAGCTTGATCTTTAAAGAATCATAATTTCAAAATCTTTATCTTAGAGTTTATGTTTTCCTGTCGCAAGTTTCAAGTCGTGCGGCGCCTCCTAACTGTTATGAATCTATACCGAAGCCATCACGATTTACAGTTCGGGAAATGCCATCAACAACCATCGGGAGCCAATAAGCATCGCTCCAAATCGAACCTTTTACAGGGCCACCAACTTGGCAGAGCCCCGTGCTCGGTGCAGTCGATGATGGCACGTCAACGTGTCATCATCGTGTTGGTTGTTCGGCGGCTGTTATGGAAGTGTCGCGTATGTAAAGATGTTTTTTTCTGGAGACCTATTCTTGTTCTCCGCATCCGCAATTGAGGATGTACGAAGTACGGCGGCAATATGATTTCAGATTTCAATAACTTTATTTCTTTAGGCTTACAAAATAAGCACTTAGACAAATCGAAGTAGGAATAAAAGTCCAATATCATACTATAAACATGATGTATGTACGTACTAATTATTATCAAATAGAAATAAGGCGTTTTTAAATTTTTCTCTTCATTTCAATGCATATGCAACTAGTATCTACTCTTTTTACTCACAATTACGTTTCCTGGGACAGATGGGAAATAGTATTTAGGTACAATTGAAACCAATTTGATTTCAATAAATTAATGCAGTTAGCTCAATTGTTTCAATTGTACCTAAATACTATTTCTAATTTGTTTCTACTATTTAATTGTAATTTTCTTTGTTAATAATTAATAATTTTATTTCAATAGCCTATTATTTATCATTTATGTTAAGTTCCCATGTGTTCCTATGGTTAAGCTAACCCTCGAATGCCAATGATTTGTTTTCGAAGTTTGAATTCGAATAAATGAGCAGCTTGAGCTTCAATATAATAAATAATGCCGGACAATTCACACAGCATCATCTAGCTCTAAGCAGACCTTGTGTTATGGGTACGAGATGACTGATATTATATATATATATTATATATATACTGATATATATATATTATATATATCAGTGATATATATAATATAATACATACATAGATATGTTTTATAAATCGTAGAAAATACCCAGAACATGGAACAAATATTTACAGATCGTACAAACATTTGTCCCAAGGCGGGCGGTACCATACCCGCAACCTCCTGCGTCGCAGGTGGACCTTCGTCCGCCGCGCCGCATTGGTCGTCACCGATCGTCAATTACTGAACGAATTGCATCGGCATAATGCTGAAACCGGGATACCTATTTTTGGCCTCTTATGTAACACTGTTCCTATCTACAATATTTTCTTCATGTATGTATAAGTTTCCTGTACTTTCCCATATCTGTAATGTGTCGTGTTATGTTATGTATTATGTATGGCCTATTACATCAATTTTCTTTCTTTCTTCTTTCTTTCTAATCGAGATGAAATTATTAAACGAATAGAGTAACAGTGAAACCCTCCGATTAGCTTGAAGTTTACCAAAGTTAGCCATGACACAAATAAATAAAATCATAAAATACTGCCGCTGTCAACTGAGCAGATAATATGGTGGCACTGTAAAATACCAATACTATAAACAGAACGCATTCGAGCTAACGATTCACGTTTTGCTAATGATATCGTCGAATGGGCGAAATATCTGGTGCAAATGTCAGGGGGTCGCAGTTCGGCAAACCGCGCCAAACATAGGTTTGGTCGTGCACTGTAAGGACCAGGAGCTAGCATGAAGCACTTTACCTCATTACGACGTAACTCAGAGAAAACTACGGGCTAGTATCACTTCGGACCACAAATAGTTGGATCGCGCGAGCTCAAATTAAAATTCTGAATAATCTAATATATGTATATTGTTCTTAGAACCGCTATTTGTGGCGTCGTATGGGGGAAGCCTATGTCCAGCAGTGGACGTGTATGGGCTGATATGATGATGATGATATTGTTTCTATTCTAATGTACATCTTCGGCCCACTCGTCTTTGTTACTATTTTTTTCAGAATAGGAGAAAAAGAAAAAAGAAGAGGAACAGTCAAAAAGTATCTAAAACAGATGTCAGAAAAGATGCTAGAAAATTGGCGATGAGTAGACCGTTTGGTACATCAAATAAAAATATTTATTGCACATTTTTCTCAAAGAAATGCAAGTTATCTCTAAAAAATCGTTATCTTAAGGGATGTTATGCGGAGGAAGAGCCTGGAAGAAATCGCTACTAAACGATAAGGCCGTCCAATGATTTTTTGTGTTTTATATTAATGTCTTTGCTGTATTTAATTTGTGGTTAAAAAAGTATTTTAAGGTATTATAAGATCTAAAAGGGCAATATCTTTCAAACAACCTCAATATACCTACCAATCAGACTTAACGCAATTCACTGCCCAACCACGCGGCACTAAACGTAAAATATGAAGTAAGAATGACACCAAAAGCTTCCATTCTTGTAGATTTGTTCGTGCGCCCCAGATCACGAAACATTAGGTACACTTAACTGACTTCTAAGGTGGGCAGAAGTCGAGCTCTCAAAAGACACTTAAGTAAATGATACTGTATCACTACATTTATAAAACAAAGTACTCCGCCGCCGCGTCTGTCTGTCTGTTCGCGATAAACTCAAAAAATTCTAAACGTATTTTCATGCGGTCTTCACCAACCGATATAGTGATTCATGAGGAAGGTTTAAATATATAATTTGTCAAGGTTTCGTGTAAATTGATTGAAATATAACGATAATTGTTGCAAGTGTCGGAAAAAGTGAAGCCGCCTGGGAGCTATCATTGAAAACGCTGCCTTATCGCTTTGAGATATAACAAAAAATGTCAAGGCGGGATATTCCTCTTTTATGGATCTAAGAAAAATTCGCTATGGCATATATCTACGATATTACTATACCAATTATTTCCTATGTTAAAGGTAAAACATGCAGGCATAATTAAACTCTACTATCTGTGTGAAACCGGGGCGGGTTGCTAGTTAAAATACAAATCAATGAACTAATGAAGCGGTTCGCAAGTTTACGTTGGTCGCTATGGACATTCGTCCATCCATCCATCCATAGATATCTATTCAATCGGCCAGTTAACCTATGAACATCAAAATAGTCGCTATTGACTACGAGCTGCTGCCCGCGTCTTCGCTCACGTTTTATCGGAGAAAAAATTGCCTATATCCAGGTCCCAAACTCTACCCATACCAAATTTTAGCCCAATCAGTTCAGTATTTTTCGCGTGAAAGAGGAACTAACATCCATACACACAAACTTTGACTTTTATAATATTAGTAGGATTGAATCGACCATTTGAGGAAATTACTGGTTATGGTTTTAGTGTGTTGCTATTTGTGGGAAAGTATTAACGGTCACCTTAGTGCTAAAGATCAAGTCAGCCCATACACGTCCACTGTATGGGCTGTTGTTTGCTGAATTTTTAATGTTATTAAAAATAATGCCATATTATAGTACTAAAACCCAAAATATCGCGCCACCTCTTTGATGCGTACCGGCCATTATCACCTCACCCGACAACGGCCCGCCACGCCCCCCGCGAAATTGACAGAGCTATACGTGATCACGAGACCGACAGAGTTCACGTTTCATCGCACGTGCGGCGCGGTCAACTTTCTGTCTTCTGTCAATTTAATTTGAAGTCGGTTTATCGTTTTTTATAACACGCCATATTATATATTATTCTGTGGCACCAACAGAACATCCCCCGCGGTATTGCGCATTTATTTAAATAACACCCTACATACGCATTTATAATATTAGTGATAATGTTAAAAATATGCTATGAAAATGCACACGTGTGAACCCATATCGATCGATATACTAGATCGCAAGTTTCACAAGACATTTGAAAAGGGCTCGAGCGAAGGTCTCGCCCACATAACCTTTCTATTTGATCAGTCAATCGACTCGAAACTTGACCGCAAATGTGTGTTTGTTGAGAATGTTAACCTTATTGTTGAGGATTAGTGTCGTGTACTTTTGTTGTTGAGAAGTTAATGCGTGTAACATGTGAAGTGGGTAGTGCATTAGGCAGACGGAGAACAAATACTTTGGGCCTGTTGTCATGTTATCACAGAAACTTGGAAGAACCTACACCTACAAGCTCGTTAGACACAAGCGTAGAATCGTATGCGTAAACTTGTAGGACACAGGATGTCCTACGGCCATGGGACATGGAAAGAAAAGAAAGAAAATAGATTTATTTGGCCACATAACACATAACATAACACGACACATAAAGATAAAGAAAAGTACAGGAAACATAAACATACATAAAGAAAATAGATAAGAAAAGTATTCGGGGCCAAAAAGGTCCCTGTGTCAGCATTATGCTGCTACTAGCCGAAGCTAGTAGCGCTGGTTTTCAGATGGATGGATGATAAATACGAGAAATATTGAGTATAGGAAGTTTTACTGAAACAAAACAATCCTTTATTTTTTTAAAGTAAGTTAAGCTACATTCACGCACAGAAATTTGAAAATTACTTTCTTTATCCGGTAATCGAACTCACTAAAATCAAGAAAATATCATATATTTTCCAAGACGTAGGAAAGTACAGCGGATAATCAGTAGAAAAATATCTTGAACGCTCGTCATCTTCTTTAGAAAAACAACCGCAACTGTGTATCACTATAAGTGCTTGACCATTTTGAACCGTTACAAACCGGTCAGCTCTCTGTCACCAACAAAACCTCACGGTAAATCGTAATAGCGGAATACGGCTGGAATTTCCGCTAAATCGTATAAAAACAATAATTCAAACAATTTCCTGGTCTCTGATGTACGCCTGAGACCGCGCAATTATGGAAAATCTACTACGCTTTACCAGTTTTACTATGGAATCTGCAACACATTTTATACCTTAGTTCAAGAACTTGGCTTAACGAACAGGTATCATTGAGTGTTCCTATTTATTTTCGGTACAGTTGCATACGCTATAATCATGGAAAAACTGAAGTCACTTGTGATTTGTTTGAACCACAGATTTTATAATACTATACGTTGAACTATAGAATTGTAGAATTTGCATACTTATATGCCACAAAGAACAAAAACTTCATGTGAGGGTAGGTATCTATTGAAGTAAGAGCTGCAGGTAGGTTACCTATAGCTTGAAATTGGTCTCGTTTATGGAGACACCAGCAAAAGCGACCTACTTTACATATCAACGCAGTGTTTTTATCACTTTGGCGGCATCCTCTACCTTAGTAGAGAAACACAGAAATACAAATTTATTGGTAAATCCAATTTACCTGTCAGATTTTCATAAAAATTTTAATGTTCAAAACTATTTATAAAAACAAATTCAACATTTAAATGTTTTTTTAATTAAAATCACATCTCATGAAATATCACCGACAATCGATTATAAATAAACTATTCTAGTAGTTAGTTCACAGAATAGAAATTCTGCTCGACAAACCAACGTTTCAACTTGATTTTGAAGCAACGTAGACTGCCATCATCAAATGTAACGGAGTAGGTGAAAATTCTTGGAAATTCCTAACTACAAATGGACTAAATTGTCTTTTTCTTTAGAAAACCGTAACGCACCTAATCAAAGTGAGTGGAGACATGCCCAACAAGGTGAATAAAACTGGATCATCTGAGTAAAATCACGCATCGGGTGGCACACCAGAATTTCTTGGAATCTTTCTTTCTAGCTGTTATATGGATAAATCGGTACATTGAGAAAGCTCGCTGCTAATTTTATAAATAACAACTTTGGACTAGTGAAACTTGAGAGGTGGGAATTTTAGAAACCGAGTGTAGTTCCTAGAATAAATTGCTGGGGATAAAAGGCCAGAGATTTCTAGTATATAAAAGTCCGTAATCCGGATTACGTCGAATATCGCAGAAACTTCTTAAAAACTCAGTAATGATTTCAGTCATTCAAATACCATTGAAACCATTTATTCCTTTGTGATTGTGGTAAAATACAATTGATCTGAAATATAGTTTTAGGTCAGCACAATCTACTCTTTAGAGCGTAAATATATGTACATGTGTTTGGAATGAGCGTGCAGTAACACATAGACATAATTTAATTATCATGATGTAGGTATAAAATCATTCATATTCAAAACAAAATTAAAATCAATCCACGTTACAAAATTACGAATATTTAATGAATAGAGAACAAAAATATCTAGAGAAAATTGTCTTGTCAAATTAAAATAAAATACCACTGTATATAAAATTAGCAGAAATTCCTCCAGTTTAAAACAATTTTATTATGATTGAGTTTCATAGTTTCAGCATTTTGTCAGACCCTAACCCCACTAAAGACCCAACTGAATCAAGTTGAATTTATGACAACCGAGCTCTGTGATCTTTACTCTGACAAGCAATTTACCAATGCTGAAAATACTGATCACGATGGCTGTAGCAGTTTTAAATGCAATCTCTATACAGTATGTCCCATAATGAGTGGATAACCATAAAGGTGCTTGTGCGTGGGGGCAAGGCTAGATCGAAACAAAACAAATTATAAAAAAATCTTGACCCCGTTTGGGAGATATTCATTTTTTTAAACTTGGAGAAATTCGTACCTTCTTTCACATTTTCACATACAGTTTTAAACATATTTGAAACAATCTTGCGATATTTTTTTTGTTTCAGTCAGTTGTATAAGCATAGCACCTTTAAGGTTATCCACTCATTATGGGACATCCTGTATAAATACTTTAGCACAACAGCGAGACTGAGACGTCGAAAATAACAAACGATGGAGCTACAAGCTATCGGAAATCTGACATGAAATTGATGTAACAGCAACAGCAAACTTTGGTCATTATCGCCATATCGGTAAAATACCAAACAACTTATGTTTGGCCATTGTTTTCCGTGAAAACTTTATAATTCTTTACCGGTCACTTTTTCTAATGATCATTTTAAGTAATCGGTTAATCAGCAGCGTTATAATTATTGTGCATGAAATGAACCAAAGCAAGACCTTGAAATATTTGCATGATACATCGTCGCTCTGAGAGTAAGGAAATAGAGTGTGCCCCTGTATTTGCGCTATATGGCTGGTCTCGGTTGAGACCGTTATCGTGACCGAAATTCGGCTAGGGGGACATTCACATCGTTTTGTAAATAATAATGGGTCACCCCAACAGCAAAATCTTGCCTATGTCGTCTCTAAATGGATGAAAAAACTTAAAAGAACTTTAAAAGTCTTGGCGCTACGCATTTTTAACGAAACCAAAGCATTACTCTCGTCTAGCTTATCAGTATCAGTAAAGGAGAGACAACATTATCCACTTTCCTATGATCGCTGAAGACCGGGGTAATTTGGTACACCGTCGAGGCTCCACGCTGAGCACACGTTAGGGGTAGCACAGATGGATGGTGGCTGTTGGTTGTATATCTTCGTCGTGGTTTCTAACCGCACCGGTTGATGGTTGTTAGTTTTGTTTGTTGTTTTGCGGGATTGCCTTGGAAACAGGCAAGGGTATCAAATCTGTGCGACACCATAGCCTTGTAGCCTTGTATTACAGGATATGCCATTATGGTCCCATGACCATAATGTCACAATGTATCCATATACAGGGACAAAATCTTCAGAGGCGATCACTCAGATGAATCTGACCAACCAAACGTAAAATCGATCTTTGCGGTGCTAAATCCAGACAAACCATAGATAGAACCCATGTCCTACGTTTAAAACTTAGTGAAGATTTTCTATACAAAATTGCTTAGTAATACTGGTAAAATGTAATCTGAGCGCCTGGTCGAAGCGACGCGTGATCCGAGAGCTGGTGAGTATCTGGCGCAGCGCATTAGCATTGTCATACAGCGGGGCAATGCAGCCAGCGTCTTAGGGTGCTTCCGACTGGTATTGATCCACCAGTGGAGCTATCTATAGATTGTTTGCAACAGTCTGCAGTTAGCTCAATTGTTTCAATTGTAAATACTAATTTAATTTGTTTGTATTATTTGATTGTTATTTTCTTTGTCAATAAATAATAGTGTAATACTGGTAATACCAAGTATATTAATTACCCTTGTAAGTTACTTCATATGTTATCAGTATATTATTTATTAATGTCCGGTTCCCATGCTCATCCAACAGCAGTGAGCAAAGTCCCTACAATGCAATAAAATAAAATATAATAGACGCCAACCAGTCTGTCCATTGCGGAAGTAAATCCAGTTTCGCATCCCGTGTCGATCTGGCCATCGTATTGCCATCTAAAGGCAGAAACTGAGATGTCACAGTTATAACCAAGTGGATTCATTCAAACCAGTTAATAGAGGATGGAAACACTGGAAACAAAACTAATGTATTAAGAAGAGTTATTTTTATAAGAAAACAAGTGGATAGGTAGCGATTTTTGGATGACACACCAGAGAGTAGTCGTGGATACTGCCATCAATTCTCGGCGGTAGCTCCGAGTACATCCAGTCGCCCCGTGACCACGATTGCTGTAACGCGATGGAAACGTAGGGGTACGCGATAAATACCCGATAAATAACCTTACTAAGACAATCAGCGCATTAGCATTGCCATACAGCGGGCAATGCAGCCAGCGTCTTGGGGACGCTTCCGACTGGTATTTACGGACCAGTTGACCTACCTGTAGATTGTTTGCAGTTAGCTCAATTGATTCAATTGTAAATACTAGTATAATTTGTTTATATTATTTGATTGTTATTATCCTTACTAATATCTTATAATAAAATTTCCATGTCACAATGTTAGTTACCGTACTCCTCCGAAACGGCTTTACCGATTTTTACCAAATTTTTTATGCGTATTCAGTAGGTCTGAGAATCGGCTACTATCTATTTTCCATACCCCTAAGTGATAAGGGTTGAAGGCAAAACAAAGCAAAAGCTAGTTATAATTAATATAAATGCGAAAGTGTGTTTGTTTGTTGGTTTGTGCTTCCTTCACACCCGAACTAAGCAACCAATCGACTTGATTGTATGCATAGTAGAGTTAGTTGAAAGGTTGGAGAGTAACATAGGGTACTTTTTGTCCTAGAAAATCATCAAATTCCCATGGGATATTGATGGGTAAACATACTTTCTTATCCCCATAGACATGTGAAATTAAAAAAAAATAACTAATATTTACAATTATATCAATTGAACTAACTGCAAACAATCTACAAAAGTCAAAAATTCTTTATTTCCTTAATTACAATAAATGTACACTTAGAAAAGGTCAAATTGAACACTGACATTGAAATAAAGTGATATTTTGATTTCGGTCGTTTCGGTGTGTATACTAAAGTAAGAAGCGACGAAGAAACCTTTAGCCTGTTAGGTGTTATTTTTCGAGTTGGAGCAAAATCCGTCCCAAGCTTTTTTATATTCTAGATAGTCTGATATTTTGTAATAAGCTTTTTTACTAAGGATATGTTTTACAAATTGTTTGAATTTATTAGTTGAAAATTTTTGCAACTCACTCGGAGTTTTGTTGTAGAAGCGCATTGCCCTTTAAAAGATACATTAATCTTGCTTAAACTAGTTTTGGGCACAGCGAGTTTATTCTTATTTCTAGTATTTACATTATGTAAGTCGCAATTTTTAGGGAACCGATCGATATTAAATTTCTATGAGTGTACAACTAGTTTTCATAAATATGTATATTGACATGGTATTGTCATTATATTTATTTCTTTGAATTTATCTGATCGGATTCTCAAGGACCCATGTTATAGATTGCACGGACAGCCCTCTTGAGCAGCACAACTGCAGAAGAGGGAAAGCAGGAAGCATAACTGGTGCATATCAATATACCAGTTGGAAGCGTCCCAAGAACAATACCTAATAGCAAATTGATAATCTCATCGAAATTCCAACCTACACCTTACATACAACGAGCCCTTCATAACATTCCTATCAACATTCGTTGCAATAGTATGTAGGTTCTAGGCCCCGACTCTAGAGACCTATTTCGATTCATTCAACGAATCTTGGAATGTTTCATTACAGAATTACAGACGAATGCTTGCAGTAAAGGAGCGCCCTAATCCAATAATTGGCACATGATCACGTAAAACTTAAATAGTACATTAAAAAAGTGGGTGACAATTGTAAAATGTTGCAATAATAGTTTCTAGGCGCCTAGACTAGACTACATTATAAAGTGGGTGCCAATTGTAAAATGTTGCAATAATAGGTTCTAGCCCGACTCTAAACACGCTTTATCGATTCAATTGGAACGAGACAATACAAAATACGATGCGATAAATCGATACGATAAATTCATCGATCTATACGATAAATTCAAATTATCGTTTTGGTAGAGTAGAAAAAAGTACTGCAAAAGGAGGTAGGGTTTTATTTTTAATTTATCATACTGGGGGTGGTTAAATATTTATTTTAAAATTTTATTTATTTGAAGCAACAGAGGGACTCAAAATAGAGTATACATTAAAATAAATGGGGCAGAGCACGCATTAAATTTATAGCAGTAACCTCTTTGTGTTAGGTACCACGTGTTGGAATACCAACAAAGTTTTTCTTTCTTTTATATCGACATTTTTTTATCTGTGAGTTATAGTAATCTAGTTTACTCTATATCTGTGTAGTTACTCTATGAAAATATTTAGTTCCGTTTCCGCTAGACATAAGAAAAAACTTCCGATTTGCTTCTTACAAACTGTACACAAAATTTTATCTTGCTTAAACATATTTTAACGCAACGAATCAAAACCACGACTTGATATCGTTTTCCAGAGCTTCGTTCGACACCAAGCAAAGCCCTTCTGAAGCTTTTTTCTGCATCAAAGCCCAGAGTCGGGGCCCGGTTACCAACAGAATTGACCCGGTTCTCAAGCCCATCCCACACGGCACATTTACATTGCACAGCCTCGATATTTATTAATCTATGCTGCGTGCAATATTAATAATGGACTTATGGTTACCCGTTGTTTTACTCACAGGTTAACCTTAAAAACTTTTGTTTTTAAATTAGCTGACAGTTGTTACCCACGACTACGTAAGTTAGCGTTTATATAGCACTTTGATTTATAGAATCACACTAATAATATATACTAGCTGCTGCCCGCGCCTTCGCCCGCGTTTTATCGAAATAAAATGTTATATCGCAAACTATACTCATACCAAATTTCAGCCATTTTGGTTTGAAATTTGATATGGGTATAGTGACTAACTACTGAACTAATTGCAGTTCAGTACTTTTTGTATGAAAGAGGAAGAAATATCCATCCATCCATTCCTACAAACTTTGTACTACAATAATTTACTTTGACGACCTCTGTGGCGCAGTGGGCGAAGGTCCGCCTGCGACGCAGGAGGTTGCGAGTTCAATTCCCGCCTCGGGACAAATGTTTGTCCGATCTGCAGATATTTGTTCAGGGTGTTCTGGACGTTTTGTATAATATGTATAATAAAAATAATGTCTATCTATGTATTGTATTATATTAAGTATATCAGTTATCTAGTACCCATAACACAAGCTCTTGTTAGCTTGGGGCTAGATAATGCTGTGTGAATTGTCCAGCATTATTTATTTATAATTATTTTGATATTTATATTATTAGTAGGATGCAAAAGTTTGGATGTTTAGATGAATATTTGTTACTTCTTCACGCCAACACTACTGAACGGATCAGCCTCAAATTCATTACATACAAGTAGTTCTAGGCCTGGAACAAAATATATTGTCATCCCATAAATCAGTTCCCATGGGATAGAAATAATTTAAAAATCTATCTACACGTTTTAATTTACTTATTACAAAATTAACGAAATAATCAACAATTTAAGTTAGAAGTTCTCATGTGTTTAACTAATGAAGGAAATATTATGTACACCTTTCATTAGGAACTGCTGAATTTAATCTTGATTATTAATTAACTATTTAATTAAGTACTTAATTTTGATTAGGCCATTTACTATAAATTGTTGTTTAAGGAAAGTACACCATTACAAAGTTATTAACTGCTTAACCGTTGAGTCATTATAATACAAACGATTTAAAGTTTAATATTCATTTATTCTCAAAAAGACAAATTATATAATGTCACTTACATGAGAACAGGGTTCTTAGTTATAGATATATACATAGGTTGTGGTCGTTCAATAGCTGACTCATTTAATGTGTTCATTTAATAAGAAGTGAATTATCATTTATGATATGGTGAGCTAATTTGAGTTTGAACGCATTAAATGAGCTTACACTTTTAATTTGGGAGGGTAAATTATTGTAAAGCTGTGCGCCTTCACATAGTATAGTCTTTTTTTTCCATACTTACTTCTACTTTAGTGTAAGTTAAATTAGTGTGATTTTTTTTATTTAATATTTGGATTCGCTAATTATACAGTCTATTCAAAAGTCTTTCATAATTCCCACTGAAATGATCAATGAGCGCTTTATTGCGCCTATAATAAAATAACAAATCGTAAATGTACATAATGAAGAAAATAATAACTTAATTCTATGAACAAAAGGATTATTAATAGGTAATTAAATAACCCTACAATAGTACTTATTAACTCTGCAGTTTCATAGCTATCATTAATTGAACCTAAAATGTACCAATCGGTGTTACAGGGCGTAATGTAACAGCAAGCGTTCATGCCGTAAATACCTACGGGCTACAAGGAAAGAAGTCGTTCGCAACGAGCAAAGAGACGGGTGTTATCATCACACGGCGCCAGCGTAGCATGTACGCTGCGAAAGGTACATTACCTATGACCCACAAGGAAAGAAGACACTCGCAACGAGTAACGAGAAGGATTTTATCACACGACGCAACGTAGCATGCTCGCTGCGAATGGTACATTACCTACGGACCCACAAGGAAAGAAGACACTCGCAACGAGTAACGAGAAGGATTTTATCACACGGCGCAACGTAGCATGCTCGCTGCGAATGATACATCACCTACGGACCCACAAGGAAAGAAGACACTCGCAACGAGTAACGAGAAGGATTTTATCATACGGCGCAACGTAGCATGCTCGCTGCGAATGGTACATTACCTACGACCCCACGAGGAAAGAAGACGCTCGCAACAAGCAACGAGACGGATTTTATCACACGGCGCAACGTATCATGCTCGCTGTGAATAGTACATTACCTACGCCCCAAGGAACGCAACAAGGAAAGAAGACGCACGAAAAATTATTGTCCAAGTCCGTAATGAACAATTTATAACACCTCTTCGATCACCAGTCCGCAATAGTAGTGATAATGTCGAAACCCCCCTGTGTACGCATGTATCAGACTTTGGTAATTTAATCGAAAGTTAAAACATAGCCTCAAAACTATTCAAAGGTTTTCATCGGGTTTAATTTCCTATTTTTCTAACGTTTAAAAACTGCATATCACTAAAAACCGACTCCCAATTTAACTTTACACTGTTTTTTTTTCATATTTTGCGGGAGAAATACTATCCCACGGGGATAAACTCATTTCCAGAACATCCCGTATACTATACTTCTTCTCTGTCGTGTTCTTCATTGCTGAAGGTCCTGCTTCACGCTTTCACGGAGATGCTGATGAACTGTGGAAGCGGCTCATCAGTACTTTCCTCTGTCTTTGATCTGTCTCAGGGCTGCAGGCAAAGTGAGTCCCGTTAAAGCCATAATGTGGTCAGACCAGCGGGTTGTTGAGCGTCCTATTGGTCTTTTCCCCTCTATCTTGCCTAGTTTATGCAGTTTTTCGAGGTTGTTTTGTTGCCTTCGAGCGATGTGGCCAAAATATCTGAGAACTCGCATATTACTACACTACATAGTATTTAAAACAAAGTCGCTTCCCGCTGTATGTCTGTCCCTATATATGCTTAGATCTTTAAAACTACGCAACGGATTTTGATGCGGTTTTTTTTTATAGATAGAGTGATTCAAGAGAAAGGTCTGAAAATAATGTATAATTTAGTATCAGCATTGCACCCCGTGCGAAACCGGTGCTGGTCGCTAGTTATACTATAGAATAGCAAAATAACCATCAAAATAGGTTCAAATTGACGGAGAAATCGTTGAACATACATAAAAAAATACATTCAGACAAACAAACAACCTCCTCCCTTTTTCGAAGTCGGTTAAAGAGCCAACGATAACAGTAATCTCTAAAATCATTAGGCACCTAAAGCCGCGTAGATAACATCTTATGGGTTTGCCTCGGTGGGCAGCAAGCGATTAAATGGATCGGCGCCGGCGCAGAGGTTAATCCTGACACGTAGCGGTTGGATCATAAAGTTAGCAAGAATCATCATTTTAGTTAGAGCTTATACACGATAATTTAAATTCGGTGTCAAAAATCCATATAATAATCAATCAGTTCTTATTAAACGTATTATCATATGACATAGGCCTCCCCCATAATACGAAGCCACAAATAGCGGTCCTGAGGCGCATACTTATCCCTCGGGAATATACTTATCCGATACACTAACGAAAGAATTTCAGGGTACTGAGGCTCTCCAGGTTTTTAAAAAATTCTCTGAGCGCCTGGTCGAAGCGACGCGTGACCCCAGAGCTGGTGAGTATCTGGCGCAGCGCATTAGCATTGCCATACAGCGGGGCAATGCAGCCAGCGTCTTGGGGTCGCTTCCGACTGGTATTGATATGGACCAGTTGAGCTACCTGTAGATTGTTTGCAACATTCTGCAATTGGCTCAATTGTTTCAATTGTAAATACTAGTTTAATTTGTTTATATTATTTGATTGTTATTTTCTTTGTCAATAAAGAATTTTACAAATACGTCTATAATTGATGGAGAAATCAACGAACATGTAATTGATTTTTTAATATTTTCAAAACCACTTTTCTTAAAAATACCTCTTATATCATCTTGGACTAAAGTGCATGGAAAGACAAATCCATGACAAAGACAAATACCCCAACAAGGCCATAATAGGAACTCCTAAACGAAACTATGGCCTTCTTCGGTCTCCATCATCAGATCAGCTCGAGGGCACCATAACATTGCATTGTCACCGAATTTACATAAGTAGAGTAATTTACATATGCCAAATTTCAACTCAATCAGTTCAGGATAACTAGTCTAAAATTCTGTAGCAAGATTTGCCCCACACAGACAGGGCAAGTAGAATAAAACCTAGTGAAAAATACCGTAAAACTAGTTGTTGTAAGATTAGGAAAGTCAAAACCAAAAGTTCGAAATAAGAAAGCTAAGGTTATGGAAGTCGCAGGCATTATGCTTGTTCACAACAAAAACCCGAGCATCAGTAATAATTGGAGTCGTTATATTCCAGACGTAGGTAAATACTACTTGGGTTCGTCAGTTTGACAACAAAATAAGGGTTGCAGATTATTCCATGGCTAATTGATGACAGCTTTGTACTTTTAGATAGCTAATGTTGCTGTTATTAGGAAACGATGGTTGCCAGTTTCTGGCAAGAGCGGCAAGTGTTTTATTTATTCACCATTTCGTTACACTAAATAACATTGGCATGTCAAATTAATACCACAGATATCAGAATACTTTGAAATCTATCATTGATAAATTATGTTAACTTTTGTTTTAAATACTTCTAAACATTAATTAACTATGGTCGTTAATGGCTACAATGACGTATATATTATTAAGTAGAACCAATCTTAAGCTATACTTCCCTACGTGCTCCACTAATTACCGTAAGAACTCCTTCCTGCCTCGCACAATGCGTACCTATAATACACACTACTCACAAGTTGATCTATTCCACACCAAGAAAAATATATTCAAACACACAGTATCCAAAAAGTTTTTTGGTTTTAATTCTCAGCAGTAAATATGAAATCATAGTATATACACAGATATATTTATTAGGCTTTGTTTATTTCCATCTAAAACTGCACTACTACATAAGAGCATTGTATCAATGGTAAGAACTCCTTCCTGCCTCGCACAATGCGTACCTATAATACACACTACTCACAAGTTGATCTATTCCACACCAAGAAAAATATATTCAAACACACAGTATCCAAAAAGTTTTTTGGTTTTAATTCTCAGCAGTAAATATGAAATCATAGTATATACACAGATATATTTATTAGGCTTTGTTTATTTCCATCTAAAACTGCACTACTACATAAGAGCATTGTATCAATGGTAAGAACTCCTTCCTGCCTCGCACAATGCGTACCTATAATACACACTACTCACAAGTTGATCTATTCCACACCAAGAAAAATATATTCAAACACACAGTATCCAAAAAGTTTTTTGGTTTTAATTCTCAGCAGTAAATATGAAATCATAGTATATACACAGATATATTTATTAGGCTTTGTTTATTTCCATCTAAAACTGCACTACTACATAAGAGCATTGTATCAATGGTAAGAACTCCTTCCTGCCTCGCACAATGCGTACCTATAATACACACTACTCACAAGTTGATCTATTCCACACCAAGAAAAATATATTCAAACACACAGTATCCAAAAAGTTTTTTGGTTTTAATTCTCAGCAGTAAATATGAAATCATAGTATATACACAGATATATTTATTAGGCTTTGTTTATTTCCATCTAAAACTGCACTACTACATAAGAGCATTGTATCAATGGCACCGAAAATTTACAACAAAATACCAAGAGCTACCAGCAACTTAATGATTGTGAATTCAAAAATAAATTTAAGAAATTGTTAATTGACAAATGTTATTATAAGATTGACGACTTTCTAAATGATAAATTTTAACTCTAAAATGTATAGAATTATTATAAAATTCAATATCGTAATTATGTACTTACCTAAATTTAATTCTTTTTTAACATTAATTCTAATAAATAACTCAATTACTATTTTAGTTAGGTACGATCTCTGTTGCATGCCCCGTCTCTCACAATTTGTACACCGAAATCGGTAAAACATGTTGATACCTGCATAAAATCTTATATCTACACATGTTTATGCAAATAAAATGATCTTTATCTTTATCTTTATATTTTAAGTTTTTATTAATATTATGGTATTACACATTTTTATATATACATACATATATTATAGGGGAAATATATGACTCTTCAGACCAAAGCAAAGCACTTTAATCTGATTGATTTGATTATTTGTATCTACTTTATTCGATTATGTATATAAATTTAAGTTTAAGATATTTAAGCTCTACAAGTGAAAACTATTAGGCTTAAGTTAAGCTACTATTTCTACTTATTTAAGTTTAATAAGCTGTTTGTTTTCCAACTTAATAAATAAATTAAAGAAATATATATATATATATTATATGTACGTACATAGGTATTACAATAATTCGACTAAGAATACAGATCAGAAAAAGAACAGCTTATGTTTAACTAATGGTAAAAAACTATGGGGCCCTTAGAATCAGAATCAGTATTTTTTTAAACTTGCAAAAAATACATAGAAAAATTAAATAATATCCCATAAAAATCGACTTTGTTTTTTACTTGAACTCGTAGCGCAATTGGTTACGCATTTCCGTACTGAGGGACGGTTGCTGAGGACGGGACAGGAACCCGTCCCGTCGAAGTCGAAACATTTTCGGTATTAAATATCTTAGAAATAACCCTGTGTTGTGAAATAACGTGTGAGGGCCTACACACTATAATAACAAAAACCTTACCACATTGACGAGACTTTTACATAACCTATTCGTAAAAGAAAAGCTAAGTAAGCAGTTGCCTACGAGGACAAGGTACAGTGTTCCCCAATGGTCTGTACGATAAACTGTACAGAATACTGGAGAGCCCCTTTAAACAGAAAATATGTAGGTACTTACAGAAGAAAATACCATCAAAAAGTGAGTAATAATTTCACTAAGCATTACTTGAGAAAATACGAAAGGAAAACACAACCCTTACAAACAGAATAACAGAGTGCAACCCCTATCATTTTTCTAAATCACAGCTTAAAGCATCAACTTTTTTGTGAAATCATTGTTCAATTTGAAATCAACTGCACCGGACTTCTGACACGATGCCTGAAATTGATATAAAGTTTCAAAATATTTTCAAAATCGCTATGATTGCTTTACGCTCCAATGCAACAAATCCATTTACTGCTCGGAGTATTATCTGGCTCATACATATCACTTTCGTACTATGCATCAATTTAACCAGTTTTTACTTTCTTGTTTACTCGATTTGTATACATGACATTAAAAAGAAGAATTTCACAGAAGCCTGTAAAAATATTGCAATTATAATAATTGGCATAAACACGAGTATGAAAACATTTGTAATGCTATACTACAGGTCTTCCGTTATTGATCTAATTCGCATTGTTGACAAGGACTTTGAGCAGGCTAAGCAGTTCGTAACCGAAGAACAGAAAACCATACAAACCTATGCTGATCAAGGACGTTTCATTTGCATGGTATGGTTTATGTGCGCTTCAAGTGGTAGCCTCATCTTCCCGGCAAAAGCATTTCTACTAACCATTCAGTCTTTCTGGATCGGAGAGAACCAATTGAAACCCATGTTTGATTTGACCCTCCCGTTCGTTATGGAGAAACACAAGGACGAGCCGCTCGTGTTTTGTGGGTTTTTCGCACTATGCTTTGCGTTCGCTTTCTTTGCCGCGAGCATGTACGCTGGGTTTGATCCACTAATACCATTATTTACGTTGCATGTTTGTGGGCAATTGGATTTAATTGGTAGTAGGATTTCTAGAGTACTATCTAAGGAAAATTCGTTGGAAGAGATGCAGAAACAGTTAAAAAATATTATAATAAAACTGCAGGAATTGTACAGGTAAGTGGACTGTGTGCCCATCAAAATGCAATAGTACATTGTACACCTAGGCGAGAACGTGCCTAATTCCTATCGAGTGTGTCATTTGAGACACACGAGGTAGAAATCGCACTTTCTGCCGAGTGATATATAGTGCTTTATACTACACCTCGAGGAAAATAAAAAGCAGGATAAATATTTTATTTCTGACGGTGTCATAAAACTTTCACTATCACTCGACGACATTCTGTAGAATTAATAAATTGCCTACACCAAATTCAAAATTAGAAGAACTTCCCGCGCCAGCCTTTATCACTTGGGTTCTTTTTTCAAAATATTGTTCGGAATTCGGAAGAGGCAAGCGGACTTGGGAGTAAAAACGTTTTATCGTTTGACCTATTATGAAAATAACCATAGCTAACGGCGGATCTTGTAGGAAAAAAAAATAACACGTTAGAAATGGATTTCCATACAGTTTTCCCTCCCGCTCAACGCGCGAGAAATGAAATTCCATAGAGTTTTTCCTCCCGGATTCCTATACGCCTGCCATGACTTACTTTCTATCTTATATTTGGAAAAGGAATAGGCAATTTTCCGAGCAGGTGTAGTATAAACTTTATTTCCTACTAATGTAATAAGAAAAAATATGACTTGTATGGCATGTAAGGATTAAAGGAAATTAAGCATTATGAATAGAAAATTTTAGTAAATAATTATTTTTTGTATTTTTCAGTTTTATAGATGAAGTACAGCACAATTTTTCAATTTTAAATGAATTTAATATGAAATCTACGACCTTTGTTCTACCACTCCTCGCATTTCTTTTAGTTGAGGTAGGTTCTCTAGTTTACAGTGTCTGATAGTAGTAGTATAAATGTTGGTAAATAAACAGATATAATAATTAACTCTCTTTGTAGGATATTCGCCGTAATGTCGTTAACTATGAGTTCTTTATTATTTTCCTTGGCACTGCTCTCCATTTTTTGATGCCTTGTTACTTCAGTGACAAGTTAATGGAAAAGGTGAGTTTTTAATATTACCCACATTTAGTCAAAAAGTCATTATTTTATACCAAGTTCTCGCACATTTTTGTTATTAGTACCCCGACGGACAAGGGATTTCACAAGTTCACTGTTTCTATCTTTGTAACTACACACTACTCACTACACTATTGTCACGTAGTTTTGAAGTTATTTGATTATAACTAAACTGTTTCTATTTTAATTTAAATGTACAATAAACCGTAGCCGTGGGGTCGCGGCGTACGAATATCGACCCCTCCAACTCAACCCGTGGATGTCGTAAGAGCCGACTAAGGGAACCTACCAGAGGAAGGGCAGCAGCTTCCTTCTGAGTATTTTTAAACACCAACACTGCGATCACCAATCCGCCTGCCAAGCGTGGTGATTATGGCAAATCCCCCCCCTACATGGGAGACCATCCACTCGATGGACCGACGACATCGTAGCGGTCGCAGGGAGTCGATGGATGGAGGCGGCTCAGGACCGCTATTTGTGGCGTCGTACGGGGGAGGCCTATGTCCAGCAGTGGACGTGTATGGGCTGATGATGATGATGATGATGTACAATAAAGCATTTTCTATCATCTATCTGTGTGCATTGTAGGCTCAGAATTAGATTTTTTTTTGCCTTTTAAAGTATGTATTATTGAAATATTTAAAGCTATGTTTATATTTCAATTCTAATGATGGTATTCGTCTGTATAAGTATCCGAGTTTCAAGTTTTTTCTAGAATTAAGTAGCTTGTGGTTACCGAAGTTTTTTTTTTTCAAAGAGTGAAGCGTTTCGTCATGCGATTTACACTTGCTCATGGGAGAAACAGCCGTGTCCCAAAATTCGACGGACAGTACTCCTCATGCTGACCAGAGCCTCGCGACCTCTCAACATCAGCACTATCTTCTATAACATAAGCCTGGACACCTTTGCAACAGTGAGTTCTTTCGAATTTACGAAGTAGATTTCTTTCTCATGATATCTTTGTTATTCATTATGAATGTAAGCGGGTTAACTACGAACCAAGTTTGTGGTTAATGTTCTTCCAACACAAACTAGGTTCGTCGTTAACCCGCTTACATTCATAATGAATTCGTCAAACTACGAAAGTTTTTATACAGTGTTGTTGTTTTTTTTTTTCAGTCGATGCGGCAATCCTACGCTATTTTCAACGTTATGTGCGCTGCTTGGAGAACAGACTAAACATAAAAAAAAGTAGTAAGCTTTTTATTGTTTCAAGGCACTGTTTTTAGTTGTAAAATGAAGCCTTGTTTTATTAATGAATATAATCAATTTTTAATTTAGACCCGAGAGCTGGTGAGTATCTGGCGCAGCGCATTAGCATTGTCATACAGCGGGGCAATGCAGCCAGCGTCTTGGGGACGCTTCCGACTGGTATTGATATGGACCAGTTGAGCTATCTGTAGATTGTTTGCAACAGTCTGCAGTTAGCTCAATTGTTTCAATTGTAAATACTAGTTTAATTTCTTTATATTATTTGATTGTTATTTTATTTGTCAATAAAGATTTTTAATAGTCAATTTGTTTTTATTTTTGTTTTACGATCAACGATTTCACATTCAGCTACCTACTACAAGCAGCAATTATGATATCTGAAAATCTGAATCTGATATCGTCATACTCATAACATACTTCTTCTCTCTATTCCTTAAGAAGGGCTCTTGAAAAACGAGAATTTTGAAGTAAAGAAAGCAAAGCATAGCATTATAAGTAGATACATAATGTGTAAGTAATTAAAATCTCCAGTAAAGCATTTTAATTATTAGGAACAACCTGGTATAATTAACCAAAATAAAAATAAAAAATAAACGAACACCGCGCCAGCTTTCTCTCGTAACCACGCGCAAAACTTATCGAGATTATGTATAGGTACTTAGCAAAAATTTCGAACATTTTTGCGCGAAACTTCGAAACGATTACAGTATTGCAACTATTGGTTCAAGAAACAACTACTCTAACATTCAAAGTTTACGTGAGATAGACTCCTGTAATTTCTTCATTTCATCAAAATGTCTGCCTCAATGTCCGTTTGTTTGTTAATAAGTAGAGTCCAACCCTGACAATTCCGTGTCTTGTACTAGTTACGGCAAACGAGGGACATTTACCTGCAAGCATTGGTAAGGTACATTGCAATCGACACTAGTTGGGCCCAGTCGCAGCCCGAAACGGTGAGAGATCAATAGTACAGAAAAACAACTATACTCCTATTTAGAATTCAAGATATTTTATGTCAACAAAGATATTTATGAATGAAAAATAAACAATAACAGACAACAACAAGGTACCTAAAAGCAAAATTATCACTAAAAACTAAAACAAACTTCAACAACGCCCAATCTCACTAGTGTAGTAAAAATTGTTTTGGTTTGATTTCGAAAACGAACAAGAGATCAGTTAAATGTTGAATGAAAGCTTTCAAAACCAAAAAAATAGCTTCTGTGCTTTCTTTGTTTCAGTGATACCAACGTCGTTAAATATTTTTCACCAATATTTCTTAGATTTTGTAACCCTTTGTATACAAAAAATATCCAGGTTTTAGACTTTTATATTGATTTGTTTAATCGGAGTATCCGAGTATATTTACCTACAACGTAGGAACGAGTTTAAGGTTATTGCTAGCGTTTGCTCGCTGAGAAGGTAAATGTGGATTTAAAAAAAATACAGGGCCGTTAGGTTTTGCTTTTGTATACGGTAAGAACTTAGAGGATTCAATCCTCTAAGGGTAAGAATGTATGTAGAATGAATAGCTTGGAAAAAATGTTTGGAAAAAATCTAATCACAAACATTAATGTGAAAACTAGCCAAGTTCGTTCAGATAATGGCATTACCGATATAATTGATCTGAGATCATATACCTGCCAAGTTTCAGCAGTTCCTAATCTTAATTTCTTTCATTATTTAATTAGTGTATTGGCAAGTTTATATCCATCGCATGTTGGCTGAAATGCCAACTGATATTTCTTACGTAAGTAAGTTCGGTGACAATGTAAGGTCCCATCGAGATGTTCTGAAGATGGAGCCGGAGGCCATAAGAACTACTAAACGAAACAAATCAAATCAAATTTTATTTCAGTTTTTCACCATACATTATTAGTACACGTAATGAAACCTCATGGAATTTGAGCTCGTTTAATTAGTCTTTCAAAGCATTTTTTTCACAAGTTTTTAAAACATTTTTTTGTATCTTAACTTTCAATTATGTACGTTTCACCACTCTCGCTCAAAAACTGTGATATTGCTGCTCAAAAACAGTGAGCAAAATCAATTTTTGCACTCATTTATCTACTAACACTTACTTTTTATGTTATTAATATCATGGAGGAATTGGAATGGTCCCCCGAGACCATCACAGAGTTAACCTATTCCTGTCGACCAACTCAAAGTAAAAGAAATATGTGTAAAAATATGCTACAAAATAAAATATTTTAGTTTTGTGTATTTGAAAATGTGTTGTAAGGAGAACCAGGGCGCGTTGCTATTCAAGCGTAAATTGCAAAATGTTCTATTTCAATTTCCCATACACAGATGGTATGACCCAAGGCGCTTTCAAAGGTCAATCGGATAGGTTCAGAGCAGAATCATATCGCTATTACTTCGAATCTGAAGATAATATTACTTATGTAGGGAAACTACGTCCATAAAGTTCCATCAAAATATTTGTAGGTAAACTGCGTCGAGTGTAGACTGATCAAACTTTTACAACAATCCAATTTTGCTTTGTCTACAAATCCGTAAGAAATTAATCTCCGTTATGTTCTGGATTCGGTGCTAGTTTCCGTACAGCATAGGAAGGTTCTGATTACGTGCCTAGGTTTATTTTTTTATTTATTTACGTATGTTTATTTATCTAGACTTAGGCTTACGTAGTTTGAGTGTCACGCTGATCATCGGCGCTGATAGGTCAACCTATATGATTGCTATGAACTTAAGCAAACTGCTTCTTGGTCAATTTCACATTTTAGGCATACTGCTTCATTGGCATCTTTCGTTTAGGGTAAACAGCTTATTAGGCAAATCTCATGTTCAAGTATAATGCCCTCATTAGCATCTCGCGTCGATCAAAAGGGCTAAAACCATCCTTAGAGTAGTAAATTTAAAAATCGCTGAACTTTATAAACCTATGTAGATAGAGTACAATATATGTATGTACATAGGTGCGGATGCAAGGTGGGTCGATGTAGTTCCTAACCTGGCTACTATGCTTGGTTTCGATGTATGCTGCTAGCGCCGACCGTGGTGGATATCACAAACTTCGGGAGGCGTACACCCAGCTATGAATGAATCTGGCTGCAAACTATTATAATAAGGTAGGTGGCTGTAAGGCCATGCCCTACTTAAGCGGTTGCGTGGGGAGCATCGAAATGCGATAGCAAAGATACACGTCTCAGCCTTGTGCATTTGAAACTTAATAGGCAAATAGACCAATTTTCTTGTTTTGTGTTAGCGGTGTAACGAGTGCCATCATGCGTGTCTTCCAAGCAAAGCAGCGATATAGATTCCTATCTTAACACTAATAAAGGTAAATAATTGGAAGCTTGGCTAAAGGCCGGTTTTCACAGCTGCAGAGGATGGAAAACTAGATACAGAGTGACCACTCTATTTTTACTCCATCTAGCATGGAGTAAAAATAGTCTTTGCTAGGTATAGCATCGAGTAGCTAAAATGCTAGGTTGCTAGGTCCATGCTAGGTTTAGCATGGCATAAAATAGAGTCAGCACAAAGACGTCCACAGCTGAACATGCCTATCCAAACAAAAGGGGGTGTTGCTATAATAACCACATTTGGCAGGCGGATTGTTGTTCGCAGTGGAGTTGTTTATAAAGAGAAGGAAGCAGCTGCCCTGCATATTCTTGCTCACTGCATTCTCTCAGAATAGGGATGAAATTTTCTCAAAAAATTATGGAGTTTCCTAGATCTTTATCCTCTAGCTAGACCTACAGGCACGCTCCCTTTACTGCCCCATCCAAAAAAATCACCTATATACGGTACAGGTCGCGTCACGGTTTAATAGAGCTGAGCTTAAATGAGCAGAAGTAGTTTTTAGATTTTTACACCTTTTTACACCTGCGCAGAACGCCCCTCTATTTTCACCGAGCGCTATTAAACCATGACGAGACCTGCACCTACCTATGGAAAAGCTATACATATACATAGCTATGACCCTTCTACAGTAGACGCCAACCATAATAATGTAGATCAGCTATTAGGAAATCCAAGACACGCAAACCACGAGGGCATCACAGCCCTTTCAAAACACTGATTTGACACAATCGCGTGAAAGAATGTGGTTGCTAAACCATTAGAAATTCAACTGAGGAATCCGATAGTATCTATTTATCGGATGGCATGTCATCGGTTCGCTCTTATTAGCGAATGCCGATTGAAATGGGCAGTAGGCATGACATTTACCTAGACTGGAGTAGGTACCTATTTGCGTTCTCTTGAAGGTATTTCGTTGGCCAATACGAGCAAGGCAAACAATTTGACGACTGATGATTTTAACCTGGGTATTTAATGAAATGAATTTCAATTTCAATCATTTATTTCAGACATAGTAGGTACAACGTATAGTAGGTACAACGAATGAAAGTACCTATTTCATTTCATTTATTTCCACCATCATCATCATCATCAGCCCATACACGTCCACTGCTGGACATAGGCCTCCCCCGTACGACGCCACAGATAGCGGTCCTGAGCCGCCTCCATCCATCGACTCCCTGCGACCGCTACGATGTCGTCAGTCCATCGAGTGGATGGTCTCCCATGTAGGGGGGGATTTGCCATAATCACCACGCTTAGCAGGCCGATTGATGATCGCAGTGTTGTTATTTAAAAATACTCAGAAGGAAGCTGGTACCCTTCCTCTGGTAGGTAGTCCCTTAGTCGGCTCTTACGACATCCACGGGTTGAGTTCGAGGGGTCGATATTCGTACGCCGCGGCCCCACGGGCACCTATTATTTCCACCGTATGTAGGTATTTATTTTATTTATTTTAGGCCTATGTCTATGTCTATGTCTGCCTATGTGTATGGGCTGATGATGATGAAGGTATTTCATAATATACACTTGATGTCGTTAATTTCTAAATTAAAATATGACTCCTAAGTATTTCATTTATTAAATCAAAACAGGAAAAAGGAAGCACCATAAGGGATTGTATACAGAAAGAAAACAGACAGACAGTCAAATCTTAAGTACACTAAAATTTGTACTTTATAAGAGTTGGCTGTAAAAGGGCCTTGTATATGTATAGTATATGTACCTATATACACATTGGTTTTGCTTAGTTTTTATCAATGGGCAACTTCGGATCAACAGATTTTGATGAGGTTTCTATTAGACCAGAGAGCAGTGGAACCTAGGCGGGTCTTTAGTAAAACAAAGATCGAGCGCTCTATCGACCTTTCGTCTTGGTATATACTAAACTATAGAATCAGAATATATAACTTTATTTCTTTAGGCTCACAAAATAAGCACTTAGATAAGTCAAATTTTATACTATAAACATAGTTATTATTATCAAATAAGAAATAAGGTGTTATTGATATTCTCTTCACTTAATTTTTTTTATTTTGTGTCTTGTATATATACCTATACGTAGGTACCTATAACACTTTCATTGCCATCGCGTCGCAAAGACTGGGCAGTGAAAAAGTTAATAGATGTACCGTAAAAAAATACACAGGTACCTAGTGGAAAGTATGCATTGTTCTTACCTAGTGGTATGTATTTTTTCATTGTGAGATTCCATATTCAAGGGAAATACACCTCCTCTTCTCTTCTCTAGAACCTCTAGTCTGTATCAAATGATAATTTACAAGCACATGAGGAACTTATGCACATTACACATTCCAGCTTCATCGCCATTCTAGTGATGCGCCTGTTTCGCATTCAGCTAGATGTCACATCGACATGCAGTGATGTGCATTATTCAAAGATACGTGCGCATTGGGCCGTTGAATAAACGGTACACAAGTCTTAAATGCTTCACTTCCGACACTACGGCAGCTTATTGTTATTTTGTGTGATGGATGATAAATTGCGAAAGTGACGAACCCCCTTATTCATAATGGTCTGCTAACTTAAAACAGCTGCTTAGCAGTATTATTTCTCACTCTGATTTATGTCAATAGAAGAAGACAGACTGAGAATTAGCAATGCTCTACGTTAGCAGACTATTATGAATAAGGGGATCATTCTCGTTTCAATTTCTTATGTCATGGTAGCTCTAGGCTAGGCTCTATGTTATGGTGTTTGTCGTGCAGCATTCATGTAGGTAGTATATGCTCAAAAACCTAAGCTGAAGTTAGGAAGCCGTCTAGATTTTAGTTCTCCGGTATTTGCGATAGTTTTAGAAAGTCATATGAAATGGAATCTAAAACAACCAGATTTAAGTTTACTTTCCACTACAAGGCCTTTTAAGTGACAGAGCCTAGATTATACCGTTGGACGAAGCTTAACGCCTAAGCCCCTTAAGGAGGACCGGAAAAACTAACAATGTCGTACCGTTTACATGACAAATTGCAACTATTAGCGGTCACGAGCCCACAGTGCCAGTTTTGGACTAGGGACAGGGTTAGACGTATAAGAGGGTAGATAAAGCATGAACCAGTCTTTCGACAAGTCTACCTACAAAATCTTTGTGAATTCAATTGGACTGAAACGGCAAGAGACCAGGATAATGGTCAAACTGCGAAGTGGGTGGAGAGAGGGGAAAGGGCTGATAACATTTTAGTGAAAGAAATAAAAGCACTACTAAGCTGATGTTACAGAACAACAAAGACTCGTGTGTGAGTTCGAGATTTTTAGTAAGTAAATATTAACGAATCTCGGTTATTAAATAATGTACCTACTAAAAACTAGTTTCAGAGAACATCAAATACCTACGATGAAAAAATGATAGGTACCTAAACTACCTAATACATGAAACTCCACTATAGGTACATGTTTCGTTTTACCCATTTGGTCAAGACCCAAAACAATCGCAGTTGCTCTACTGGACACACCTTTGACAGCCCTACACCGCTTATAAGGGCAAAAATTGTTATTCACTTCGCGGAAAGTGCCCACCGTAATCAGGCGCAGTTTACCTTTAGGGATGTCCACAGTACAACATCCGCATACACAGTACAGTATCGACCCTAGCTTGCTCTTATAAATACTTATTAAAGATAGAACATAAACATAAAATGCTAGGAGTTAGGAACGACAGGAGAGTTCTAAAACAAGCTCTAAGGTGTTGGTGTCAGTTCTAATTTCGCAAAAACTAAACTAATGACAGCACTAGGAATCTTTTTTGAATGTGATGAGAAGGAGCCCTAAAAATCACGGAACAACTGAAGTCACTACGAGTTTGTTTAGAGGGCTCAAAACTCAAATCATGTTAAATATCCCGTTATAAATGAAATTACTTTAGTGTTGTAAATAACCATGATAAATTCGAAAGTTTAAAGGACTAAAAATTATGTCGTCTCTTTCATAACAATTGAAATAAAAAACTTACATATATACAGCCTCCTTCTTTTTTTGATATCGGTTATAAAGAATGGTAATATCATTTATAGTGCTTTGATACAGGTAACCCTCTCTAGGTTTTTGATAAAAATCTACAAAAAGACAAGAAATTAGGTGATAAGAAAAGTGTTTCTCCAAAAAAAGGTGACAAGAAAAGTGTTTTTAACCAAACTCTTAACCAAACTCGTGTCAGTTTCAGAACGTTGTGTGACCTGAACTGAAATCCTCCACACTCCATACATCGAGTTGGAAATGTAGAAAATACCATACAAAGCAAAAGAAATTTCAATTTCCCTGGGTAATATTTGAAATTGAAATTACTCTGGTAACTACTATAAAATTCCAACTGTCTTAATTATCTTGAAAAACACGAGAAAACAAGCATTTACAAAGCAATAAATTAGTTTTGTTTTATTGCCCTGCTTTGTGTTTCAAATATTCATTGGTTTGAGTAAAAACTGCGATAGCGTGGATGGGAACGCAACAGATATGCTAGACAAGCAGGCCCCTATGGAGCGCCGCAGACAAGTGAAAGTTTCTAGCGAAAAGCTATAGGTACAAAAGTGACTTTTGTTCTTGGAAGAAATAACACATTTAGGGTCGCCGAACCATAGGTATACCTAAGTAAGATAACCAGTTGTACTTCTTGGTAGAACTACTGACACGAAGGCTAAAAATCGGTGGAGAAGTGTTCTTGCACCTCGGAAAGGGGTCATCACATCTGCATCGCCCAAATCAAGGCGCTCCGTATTGTTAGCACGAAACTTTCTAAAATTCTACATCGTAACGAAAACATCTCCTGGCCTCTGTTAAATATGGCCTCTTTGTTTTTTGTTTTTTATCTGACATTCTTCAAAGCTTTGACGGTGAGATGATGTGGCCAGGCGATCCCAATGCGTTTCGGAGTTGATGTGTAACCTCGGATATATCGACAGAAGACATTATGGAAATTAAAAACTCTTACAGATTTTTCTACAGTAGAGAATATTACTTCTACTCCAGCCAAACATACTATACAATGTTTATAAACATAGCCCCTATACTTAACCTAGAAATCACTTGCGGTGATTTTTGGACAAAATTTGCATTACTTCTCGATTTGGGCTCTATTCTCTACAATACATACTTACAAATATTTTTCAAACTCGGCACCAAAAAGAGAATTTTGTATTTTTATCTAAGTTAGAGTATAAACATTGGATCTTAAAAATAGTCCCAGTATATAATTAGAGCTCCTACACAAGATGATGGAAAGCCTAAGTAGCTTCAACCATTGTATAAACTTTCGTGTCGAATGTGTTAATGTTGGCTAAATTGATAAAATCTCGTAGTTATTTCATTACAGCTATTGGATCCTCGTTCATGTGAATCTGGTTACACGAGAGGTGAAGCGCGATTAATACCTCGTGATGGCCAATGGATCGATAATTCCTAGTTGCCCCCTTTTGGAAATCCTCATAGAATCGCACAATTAATATCGTTTAAATAACATAAAAAACTAAATCTATGGTTTAACTGTGATATTGTCAAGGCGAAAGTTTGTAATGAAGATGGGGTTTTTTCGCGCCAACAGTGTGTGTCAGCCAAACTGCTGAACCGATCGGACTGATATTATGCATAGTTTTAGATCTGAAATAAATACCTAGAGGTACTTTTATCCTAAGAAAATGTAGAGAAGCTATTCAATCATTAACTCCAGGGCAGGGATAGAGTATGATGACACTGCCATATATGATAACATAACACATCCCTATATGATATTTATAACACAGCCATAACATGATTACGCAGCCCGGAAATGTTTAGGTATTATATAAAACCGATCCGTTGCAAAAACCCTGTAGCATACCAATAAAAGGTAGAAAATAATTCGTTTTTGCGAAACTGCAACACCTAATTATATTTTCATCAGAAGCATCGATAGATATTTATCAATTCTATCCGTGGATGATGAATGCGCGCGCGCAATGGTTGCCATTTTAAATTTCATTGCAACAATGATTTATTAATGGAGTTGTAGTTCTGTGATGTTGCTTCATTGAAACAATTTATGAGATTACTAGCTGCAGTCCGCGGCTTTGCTTGCGTGGTTCCTGGACAACCATGTTATACATAGCGGCACGTAAATTTAGCGCTGACCATTATTGCGCGGAAGTAAAAAATAAGGTACCTGGGCGGGGCTAGCGGTACATTACCCATGCGCAGCTATCCCGTCCGCGTATCGCTCAGCGCTAGACTTACGTGCCGCTACTTATACACAAAGAATGCTGTCAATGGAAACTAAAGTTCGGGAGATTAGCTGTACATACAAACAAAACTTACAATATTAAGTCTTTATACCATTTTGTATAGACAACTGACAAAGCTTTCTATTGTCATAGATTCTTGACGAACACATGGGTATATGGGGTAAGTACATACGTATAGTATACTTACCCCCCTCGTAAGTAATGATATTAGACAATGTAGTTATTATTATCATTAAACATTACCTACCAATTAATTAAATATTATCAAATATCAAAGTTCTTTATTTCCTTTAGACCTTAAAAGACTCTTGGACACGTCACAAAAATCGAATTACACGAGTACCAAAACCCAAAACAAAGATTTTTTTTCTTTGAATAAAACTATGAAATAAACTGATAACTTTGCTTTTTTGTTCACTTCAATCTTTTTAAGGTAAAGTAAAGAAGCGAACAATAAACCTTTACCTTGTTAGGTTGTTAGTTTTCTAGTTGAAGCAAACCTCTTCCCAAGCTTTATTAAACTGAAGAAATATGTAATATTAATTTCTATCAATTGTAGAAGGATATAGAGTACAATAGATATAATTCTTATCAATTGGGAACCTTCTTCTCATTTTTATGGCGCGAATTCTTTTTTTTTCTTTATATTTACATAATTTACAGGTTAAAATTAAGTATTTAGGACAAACAGTCAATATCACAGATTATTTCGTTAGTTGCTACAAAATACAACATTTTCTAGTTTTTACGAAATGCCAGAATAAATGATAGATGCTGCAGTGTGCTATGTTGTAAGCTCTAACATTGTAATGATTTATAGGTACGTTTACAAACATTCCTGAATATGTATGTAGTAACTAACCTACCTATAATACATTGCCTGCAATACATTGACATAGAAATTATAAATCGTAGATTTACGGAATGTGTTTTTGCTGTTAGCAGATTTATCGGTTGGTTTGGATCGGTTGATCTCGTCGTGATTAAATTAATACATTTTTCACACACAAGTAGGTTAACTCATATTCTTTGGTTCATGTAGGTATTTAACCTTTATGTTGCTAACTGATCTCAGTTTTTTAGGTTCTTTTCTAGGTATCAACCTAGAAATGTTATTTGGAGTACATAGGAAACTTTTCAAGAAAACTAAATGTAAGTTCCTATGTCTTAAAAATACGAGAAGGAATTTACTAAAATACTTTACGACACCAGAGTATTTTCCATTCATACAGTAAGAAACAAGAAAGGTTTTCCTTCAACAACTAGGTAAAGCGTTGCAGACTTTGATTTGATATAATATAATGCTTGATATGGCTCTCTCCAGTTATTTTTTCATTTAGATTTACGAAGTATGTAGCTACAGTTAGAATATAATAAATTTGGCGTGTACAATAATTGTACATAGACCTTGCGTATCTTAAATTCTATCTAGCTCTCAATAGCTCTCAAGTTAGCTCTGCATTTAGCTCTCCCCGTTTCAAATAAAGTCTAAATGTGATTTTAGGGCACAAAATGCAGTAATACCGCGCATGCAAGAGTATCACATTACCCACCTATTTCCTAGTAAGGTAGACAACCAAAGTCGTGTCCGGCGCAAGTACAGATATAAATAATTAATTACCGGGCCGCATTAGCCTGTGATAATGGGCTGCGAGAATCGCGCGCAAAAAGCGTGCTGACTGTGCCGGCTTGGAATTATAAACAGTGCCGTTTTTCGATCGCCACTGCGGTAGGTACGTTGGGCAGTCGCGTGCACAAGGAGTTCGCCATTTTTTTATAGGTAGGTACCTTATAAAAAGATTTTATTTTATCCTTCCCCCTTTACTTAGGTATAGTTGACTATTAGCAGTGTTCTGTCTTTTTTTGAAGTAACACAGAATAAAACAAACAACAGCCATTTTAGCAAGTTGACATTCTATAAAGAAGAACATAACCGACATAGCTCTCAGAATTAGCAGGCTGAAGTGGCGATGGGCAGGTACATAGCTCGTAGAACCGATAACCGCTCTGGGGAGCTAAGTTTATCAAGTGGTGACCGCGATGTCATGCGAAACGGGAGTGTGAGAAGACCTCCTACTCGTTGGACTGACGACATTGTAGCGGTCTCTACAGGTAGCTCAACTGATCCATATCAAGACCAATCGGAAGCGTCCCTAAGACGCTGGCTGCATTGCCCCGCTGTATGGCACTGCTAATGCGCTGCGCCATCAGATACTCACCATCTCTCGGATCACGCGTCGCTTCGACCAGACGCTCTGATAATTATTTAAAAACCCGGAGAGCCACGCCTACATAAAAAAAATTACACCCTACGTACCTAGGATCTCGACTCCAAGAGAGGCAAACGCATAGGCTCTGCCGAGACCGATCATATCAGACCATTTGCACCTCTCGAGACCTCGGCCAAATCTGCCGCCGCTGCACCAGCCCTCACGGATGTCCTCGAAAGATGGGAAGGCGCAAGTGTGTCAACGCATGCAGCATCCCACACAATGGGCCTCCCCTACTAAGCTGTTCGACAGCAGTACCGCACTGCGAATGATGAGCCGCGCGACACCTTGAATCGAACCGAAGACATGTTGCTATACCTACTATTGATTTGATTGTATAAGTTTGCAATTAAATTAAAAATTGTTATACGAGTTTCCTTCCACAATTGGGTGTAAGTGGTTTTGTTTTTGAACTTTCTAATTGATTAATTAAGAGTTAATCAAGTACTAAGGTGATTGCATACAAGTTTCACAAGTTCATTATATGAATAACTACTATATTATTAACTGCTCTGGGCCGTTATATCATAAAATATAGTTAATAATTCGATATTGTAAGCACCTCGCTCCGCTCACAATATCTAATTATTATAGGTATTTTAAGCTAGTGCTGTTATTAGGTGCCTATTGAAAGTTGTAGTTTATAAGCTGTAGATTTTATGAAAACAACTAAAGCTTGATTTTATGAAGATTAAAACCAATCTATAAATGTACACTTTTACAGCCAAGTTGCTTCAGATAATACGTTTCAAATAGGTATATACTTATAAACTAACTTAACTAAACTTAAATACTATTTTCTAAATGTAAAAACACATAGATCTTATGAAACTGTATTGTAATAATTAGCATTAATGTGATTTTCACGTAGGATGCCCTTTAAATAAATAATTATAGATTTCTACAATTTAATTAGAGATTCTTACAATTCTTATATTGTTATTTTTTTTATTTCCATCTCCCGAATTCGGAAGAGTACGTTGTCATCTGAGTACACCACGGTTTTAAAATGGTTTTTCATTAGGTATGTATGCTTGTAAAAATTTTTTTATGTATGCAAATAAACGATTTATTTATTTAATTATTTCGACGTACTTAAGATGGGTTTCGTAATCGCATTTTTACTATAGCAGAGATAGAATCAAACTTTGGAACTAAACTTAAAGGGTTTACCTACAAAACAATGCTTGAATAAAATCGTCAACACTTCTGTTACCGCCTGTACTCTGAATAAGTATTAATTCCTTGAAAGCAGTACGGAAGAGGTCGCGTTTACTTACGCCTTTAAAAATGAGGCAACTAGACTTACTGCTTTTACACTTACACTATAGGTACAGAGGGGAACAAACGTACAACGTTACCTAAAGGGAAAGTACCTACCTACCCAAATATTCAAGATCCTTATGATTGAATCAGAATAAATAAATTTATTTCTTTAGGCTTACAAAATAAGGACTTAGACAAGTTAAATTTTATATTATGAACAGCAACATAAGGTATTGAACGGCTGTACAATTTGAAAACACATTATGTATAGGTACCATTTTCTTCTATGGCATATTCAGTGTTTTTAAATAGTGCAGTCATTGCATCGATTGGCGTCATAGATTTCAGATTTCAATAATTTTATTTATTTAGGCTTACAAAATAAGCACACATCGTCGGTAGGCGTTCAATACCGCGAACGCGACATTTTTGACTAAAACCTTTTTTTGTTTTTATTCGATTCTACGCATTCAAATACACAATCCTACATACAAATTTTAGCCTAAAGGGGCTCGGATCCTTATGTTTTTCAAGTCATCCAAAACCGCGAACGTGATTTAGCGCCAACAGAACCGCGAATGTGACAGATTCTCTTACAATTAGTGCATTTTTTTTCTGCAAAATATGTTTATAAATATGCATTTAGTTAAATTAACGTTAATTGTAGGCTTATTTATCAATACACTATGAAATAAAACGATTCTAAAGGTTCTGACTGACCCAGTATTCCGCATTTTTCGAATGTTTGCCTACCACTCTGGATCGCCCTGAAATAGAGCTTCAGTCACAGCCTGCATACCTGGAACTCTCGCTTCAGCCCTCCACAACTCATCAGCCTCAGCTGAATTTTGGTGACACTCTAACAGAGCTGCAGTATCTATATACACTTCATTGGCAGTCGAATCCCTACTCCGAATAGCCCTAAAATAGAGCCTCTGTCGCGGCTAACAACTTACAAACAAATACCTACTCTATCTGAGTAAAGAATTTATTTTTCTGCAAATTTAACGGGATTATTGGAAACATCTCCATATAAACCTCGTCGCGGCCGAAAAAGAGATATTGAGAAAGTAAAAATAATTAATGGTGAATCCTTTCTAGGATTTCGAAAAGAGGAAGATAAGTGGATTTAAGATATTGAAAGAAGTAAAAGAGAGATGGGACCACGGTGTACATCAGCTGCATGCTTAAAAAGAGAACTTATCTGCCGGGATATATCAGAGGAAGATAGGAAGAAAATTATTCAATGTTTTTGGACTGGAATGGACTGGAACGGCAATAAAGTTATTGACAAATCTATGGTTGATATCAGGTCACCAAAACGTAGAAAAAAGGGCAATTCTTCCACAAGCTCAAGAAAAGAGTTCGAGTCTGTCGCATTATTTTCTTCAATTGCGTGAGTTACTGGCTTAATCCAGATGCCAGATTTTTTTGCCCCTTTGTATACAAAGAGGTTACAAAAGCCAAGGAATATTGGTAGAAAATATTTAACAACATTGGTACTTATCAGCGAAGCAAAGCACAGAAGCTCGAAACAATTTTTGGTTTTAAAAACTATCATTCACATCAATTAATTGATCTCGTTTTCAAATTCATCTCTAAACATTTTTTGCTACACATGTGAGATTATGCGTTGTTGAAGTTTGTGTTTTAGTTTTTAGTGATACCAGTCAGATTTGGTTAAGTTTTCATTCATCGGAGTAAGCATAATATAAAATGTCAACGGAAAATTGTTGTTTGATTTTAATTCAAGATCTAGAAGATAACCGCCAATATGATAAGATTTTACCAAAAATAGTAGGTCAGAACCGCGAACGTGACTTTTTCTTGTGAATACTACCATAAATTGAAAAACATTTAGGTAAACAATAAAAAAAACATTAATTTTGTTTAAAATACTTTATTTTAAAAGAATTGTTAGTGTACAGTATCATTTACACTTTTTTTTGTCTCCTGTAAATTTTGTTGAATGTCACATTCGCGGTACTGACCGCCGAACGACGACATGTCAAATTTTATAGTATAAACAGCTTTAGGTATATAAAGTATGTATGTATATGAATGCGGGCAGCGCAAAATCTGTCATTGTGGAGATCCTTAGGGAAGGCCTATGTCCAGCAGTGGACGTCGATCGGCCGATATGATGATGATGATGATGATATCTAATTATTATCAAATAATAAATAATTATTTTTTTGGATGTACGGGGTTCGATTATCAGGTAAGGCAAAGAAATATTTAAAAATCATCGGTAAATGCAGTTCTAATTATTTTACCTTTTAGAAAATATTCTAACTTGAATTTTTCGGGTACTTGCCCTCCGGGTACCATTCGTGTGTTCTATAAGTTTCAACCTGTATAGCAAGTCTGTAGAACTGTTTTTATAAGTAACTTATAATTAAATTTTATCTTAGTTGATCAAGCCCTCGTAAATATTTAATTAGTAATAAAATAAATTGACTTGATTGCAAGCTTTACAGGTGCTATTGAGGCTTATTGCTTTACTTATACTATACTAGCTAATCCGCCCGCGATTTCATTCCCGTGTACTTGAGAGTGAGAGAAATACCGGCAGAATTTTAGATTCCTTCTCTGCAACTCAATCAAATTTTGTTTGTGTTAAAATTTGAAAAACATGTTGAAGATTACGAACACACAGAAATCTCAAAATTAAACACGTTTTTTTTTTCCAGTATTAGAAAAAATAACTAAGGTACATACCTACCTGATAAAGACTTAGATATCAATTATAAAAACCACAGCAGTCACGAAAAATATAAAGTTTGAAAGATGGAAAACCAATTTGACCGGCATTTCCAACCATTAGATAGAGAATTTCTGAATGTCTCTCGTATAACTCCAAAGATTTCGTGATGATAAGTGAGTTATCAAAAAACTTTGGCATACGAATTTCCAAAAACCCGGTCTAAGTGTGTGCTTACGTCCTAAAAGGAAACTACTAATGCAAAATTTCATCCTCATAACTCTTGTAGTTCCAGAGATATCTTGATATGTCAGTCGGATATAGGCCGTGGGGCCGCGGCGTACGAATATCGACCCCTCCAACTCAACCCGTGGATGTCGTAAGAGCCGACTAAGGGAACCTACCAGAGTAAGGGCAGCAGCTTCCTTCTGAGTATTTTTAAACACCAACACTGCGATTACCAATCCTCTTGCCAAGCGTGGTGATTATGGCAAATCCCCCCCTACATGGGAGACCATCCACTCGATGGACCGACGACATCGTAGCCGTCGCAGGGAGTCGATGGATGGAGGCGGCTCAGGACCGCTATTTGTGGCGTCGTACGGGGGAGGCCTATGTCTAGCAGTGGACGTGTATGGGCTGATGATGATGATGATATATATATATTGAAACTTTCTTCAATTAACTTTTCCTCAACTGATTCAAGACGATTATTAATCAATTAAATATTTATTATAATTATAATATTAATCAATTAAATATTTTTTATGGTTCTTAATTGGTACGAAAAATTTACAATTTTATTCATTTTGGACGGGTACATAAAATAGGAAGCTGAAGCTGACTGTCTAAGGGTATTACTACACATCGAAGGCATCGATCGACGTTGAGAAACGTCGACCGATCGGTGTGGTAGCTTTGCAAAATATTAGAATGAAAAAATATTAAGTAACAATTCCGCGTATAAACTACTCTGACTTTGCGCGAGGAGCTCGGAGAGGCAACTTTACTGGCTGGACTCTGTCGGTGTTACTTGGGCAATCTCAGTGTCAAGGTCGAGTGTTGTGGTGACGTACTGATGATGTCTCGTAGAAACGAAACTAGATGAAGACTTACTTTGATGGATACTATCAGAGTAAGGTACCTGTGTCGAATATAACGATAAGGTGTGGTGGAATTTTTAGTCATGTTCCTTAGACATGAGGCCAAGTAGTATTTTATTCTATAGGGTATGTATTTAACTTATCGTAGGCAGCAAAACAAATGACAAATGTTTATTTAGCAAGTAGCTATTTTCTCTTTTTTTAAACACGGGAAATTGGCCATCTTTCCGATCCGGTATGCGAAAATATGGTCATACAATTATGAGCTCGTTCTGTTTTGCAAAGTATACAGCTACATAGATATATGTAGTTATGTGACCATTTTAATCGGCTGGCCATGTACTTACCAGGTCATACACGGAATTGTTACTAAATATTTTTACATTCTAATATTTTGCAATGGACTTCCGCAAAGAACGCATGACGCCCGAATACTCGAACGCAACGCAGATTTAAGCACGCCTCAAGTGACGAATTATTGACACATTATCATCGAAAACTGACAAAAAATTTGTGTATTCGGGCATTAATCTATTATAGTAGTAGCTTTGGTTAATCGACAGACACCGGTCGACTAACCAAACGATCAATCGTCGTATAAATAAAAAAGTTATTATACCCTTACCATAAGGTATATTTCGAGGTATCATAAATAAGCATTATTGTTCTGGCGCTAAATCCACGTTTACATTGAACTGTCCTTTGTCCAGATCGCACACTATTTGAAAGCACCATTTTGCAGAACTATTTACGAGATGTCCTTTTTTCTGTAAGACAAAAAAAAAACAGGAATGTTTATAATACCCTTACTTTTAAATATGTTACTTTTGAAGCAAATTTTACCCACGAAAAGGTTAAAAAAAAAAATTCTTTATATATTTTTATGTTGAGGATCACGCCGGAGGATCATGATGCCAGAAAATGTACAAAAAATAGCACTGAACAGACTAAACCAGATATCAAGTCTTGAAACTCGGTGTCAAACTATCTTGTGTTCATTATAATTTAAACGGGTTTACTACGAATCTAGTTAAGGGTTCATTCATCCCTTAACTAGGTTCGTAGTACGTTGGTGTTCTTCCAACACAAACTAGGTTCGTAGTTAACCCTTAAATTATAATGAACTCGTCAAACTACGAAAGTTTTTATAGTTTTGTTCAGCTCAAAATTAGCTATCCTACGATGCACTCATAGATATTGGAGGGGAGATAGCTTAATTTATAGTTATACAGGGTGTAACAAAAAATAAATTTAAATTAAATTACTACTAGACAGGGTTGTGTGTGCTTATTTTCATCAAAAAACCTACGTAACAGTTTACACTCCCTTTAAAACACAAAACACCTTCGTTGCGGGTCGTATCAGTGCTTAATTGTATCACCTTGTAATCGCACTTGTTCGGTTTGTTTATGAAGTTTTGAATTGATAACTCTTTGTAAGCAGGTCAGAGTTTCTGTATAATGCCATTTTGTACTGTAAAATAGACTTACAAGTATTTTAACCGCCTGCCTCGTGTGCGGGTCCCATTCGACCCAGCCTCCAATCTTAGGGGGTCTGACAGGCCCCGAGCTTTGCTCCTCGCCGGTCCTCCAGACCGCCCAGAGTGCGAAACCGTTTACAGGTGTTGGTACTTCTGTGTCCATATCTCTGTGGAGATGAGAGTTATTATTATTATTTATTTTTATAGGCCTTATGAACGTCGCATTTATCATCTGCCAGTCCTTCGCAGATCGTCATACTACCTGGTCGGTGAGCGTCCTACACTGCTTTTGCCGAGTCGTGGTAGATAGATATATAGATAGATAATGCTTTATTCAGAAAAACTTAAAACTAAACAGTTTAGTAAAAGGTAAAATAATTGGCGGCCTTATCGTTTACAGCGATTCTTCCAGGCAACCAAAGCTTAAATGAAAAGATTAAAGGAAGGCGGTTCAGGTGTTAAATACGAAAATAAAACAAATAATAATACAAACTTAAACAAACTAAAATAATCCTAATACACATTATACCAAATAGAAATATACACTCAAAATGTGGTCTCCACTCAAAACGCGGTAGGTACCACAATAATTATCCATACTGATATTATAAAATTAAATGTGAAAGTAACTCTCCGTCTGTAACTTTTTCACGGCAGATTTTTTATTTTATATAACCTTCCCTCACGCCCGAACTAAGTAACCAATCGACTTGATTTTTGGTATTGAGTTAGTTGAAAGGATGGAGAGTAACATAGGCTACTTTTTGTCCTGGTAAAACATCAAATTCCCATGGGAGATTTACGGCTTATCAATTTAACGCGGGTGAAACCGCGGGGGTTCCCCGCGCTAGTTGTTTAATCCCACTAATATGATAAATGTCAAAGTTTGTATAGATGATGAGGATATTTGTTACTCTTTCACGCAAAAACTACTGAACCGATTAAGGTGAAATTTGGTATGGGTATAGTTTGGGACCTGGAATAAAATTTATATAGGCTATTTTTTATCCCGATGAAACGCGGGCGAAGGCGCGCGCAGCAGCTTGTATTGTATAAGTACTCACGATATATTGTAAGTTCCGTCTAAGGTGTATACTGGCTTCAAGGCGTAGAAGTCAATTTCCATGATCTTCCTAGGCTCCCCTCTGCTCTTGCACGGGTACTCCCACAGCGGCTGCGCTTCTACTTCCGCGTCGCTTATTATACGAGAACTCTGGAAAATTTACAGGAGTTTTATAATAGTGTATTATGCAAGTGCTTGTAGAGTGCGACACCGAAGACACCGAAGACGCCTGGGGAGGCATGCACCGGCGTCAGCGAGCTGGTGGCTTCTCTGGAGGACATCGGGTGGTTAGACTAGCAGTCCCCCACTCGACACGCAAAATGGCCCACCTGTGGCCTAGTTGCGGAAACCAGTCCAGTAACAAGTAAGTAATTCTACTTCCTACATATTATAAATGTCAAAGTTTGTAAGGATGGATGTATGTATATTTGTTCCTCTTTCACGCAAAAATTACTGAACCGATTGGGCTGAAATTTGGTATGGGTATTTTATGGGACCTGGAATACCATATAGGCTATTTATTATCGCGATAAAACGCGGGCGAAGGCGCGGGCAGCAGCTAGTAATGTATTTTTTTAATCGATTCTGCTCACGGCTTCACTAACGCAGTAGGATATTTTTTTCAATCAATTGCGCCTCTGACCCAGCAGAGGGGATGTGAGGTTGTTACGAGCTAATTTATTTTTTATGCTCGAGCTACGAGAAGGATTTCCGGAACTGTTTTTCAGTAATCCCGCCCTGTGAAGGCAAAGCACTGTAACTTAACATACACTTTAACTTAAGTTATACTTATTTGGCTTCCGACAGAGCCGTTTCGTGACGTCACGGAATATAGAAGACAGGTATAAATAAAGATAAACAGTTAAAGGAAATACATTGACAACGGTGTTGATATAAAATATAAACAAAACAATGAAATAGAAAGAGTAGGAATTGGAATTAGGTAATACTTCGTAAACTAGGGGACCAATGTATCAGTTCGTAGATTATTTTAAACCCACGATTTAGTGAAGATTAAACTGGACCTGAAATGATTTACGTATTGAATAATATTTTTTCAATTTCTGCAAGACAAATTATTTTTTTAAAATTTTACCATACATACAATATATCGATAAATTTTTTCATTTGCCCATCCCTAGATGACCCGTTGCCATGGTAAAAAATAAACAAGAGGTCTCCATGGCAACGGGTGTGTCATCCTTCACTCATCACATCAAACTAAATTAGACTCTAACTGTAACTAGATGCCGTCTCTTGCAAAATTTTATCGAAGTGTTCCAGGTGTAATTTAGACCCAGCTATCTCTTAAGACCCTCAGTTTTGTCGGACACCATATAGCCTATAACCATCGGGGTAATGAGACAAATCAATCGATACCTCACTTGTTGAAATCGAAGTAGTAGTTTCAGCGCTACGTGGGAACAAAGAAATCGGCTACATACATACATACATAGGGTGCTAAAATCATAACCTTCCGGTAGTCGGGTAAAAATGTGTCATTTAATGCCGCGTCCGAAGCACGCACTTTTGCAAGTTCAGCAGTAAGGTTGTTCCGTGTTCGTTTCGTGCGATCCGTCAACCGACACTTCATATTTCGTGTTTCATTTCCTCCTCCTTTCATTCGTGTCGTTCCATCCGTGTGTCATCCTTCACTCATCACATCTCACAAAATTAATTAGAATTTTAACTAGATGTCGCCACTTGAATTTTTTGACTTTATAAAAACTTCGAAACCCATTTTCGGAATTTGAAGTCGGTTTATCGTATTTTAAAACACGTCAAATTATATTTAGGGGGGTGATCTTTGGAACTTCTAGTCCGATTAAGAACTATTTCACAAATAAACAAGCTACATTATCCCATGTTCCAAGAAACCAGGTCTGCTCTTCCGGGAATGTCGCCAGGTGACGTCATTGTCCAGTTGCCACTGTATTTCAACCAAATGTAGATGTTGGGAAATAAATGTGATAAGGATCAATTGAGAAATCAATAAAAAAATATAATCGTTTTAACTAACGCTGTTTTGACTGATTTAACAAACATTATTGATTGTTAAATCAGTCAAAACAACGTTAGTTAAATACAAATCAATGTGTTATATAATGGCAGTGGCGGATTTACCAGCAGGCTGAGTAGGCTGGAGCCTAGGGCGGCAGATTTTAGGGGCGGCAAATGGGCCAAAAAATAATTTGACTTGCAGAAATTGAAAAAATATTATTCAATACCTAAATCATTTCAGGTCCAGTTTAATCTTCACTAAATCGTGGGTTTAACATAATCTACGAACTGATACATTGGTCCCCTAGTTTACGAAGTATTACCTAATTCCAATTCCTACTCTTTCTATTTCATTGTTTTGTTTATATTTTATATCAACACCGTTGTCAATGTATTTCCTTTAACTGTTTATCTTTATTTATACCTGTCTTCTTATTTGTTGGAGATATGAAACAAAAAATATAGTTAAAAACTAAAACCCGACTACATTAGTCTTAAACAAGCGTTCACCTATTGTTCATAGCATTTTCTTTAGATACTTAGGTAGTCGGAGGCCTTTGTTACTAATTGTACCCTAGGTATAAGGGGTGGGTGCCTCCGACTACCTAAGTATCAAAAGAAAATGCTATGGACAATAGGTGAACGCTTGTTTAAGACTTTTATGTAGTCGGGTTTTAGTTTTTAACTATATTTTTTGTTTCATATCTCCAACAAATAAATGTCAATCATTTTCATATGCTACGGCCAGATTACAAGGTGAAGATTCGTCTTCGCGTTGTCGTGATAAAACTTCGTTTTCGATGTACGACGAAGTGTTTTGCGCCATTAGAAAATCATCACAATATTCACAATACGTGTACATCGCTCGGCGTCTCGCTGTCAACAAAGCGCGTGCGAAGTGTAGCCAACTGCACGAAATTTTGTCGCGACAAGACCCTTTGATGTCCGGCAATTTACCGACAGCGTCGCGAAGTGCATCTGTTGTAGCGATGATGATTCGTGATACAACGAATTATTTGACCAAATTTGTCGCGACAGCGTAAATCTTCGCGTTATCGCGATAGTGTGGCCGTAGCAATAGAAAGGTCATCGAAAGATAGGATGGGTCATGCTTCATTTTACGCGAACCGCCATCCGTCAACTTTGTAATTTGTTTTTCAAAGTAGACCTCTTGTTTACGCCCTTTACCATGGAAACTATTTTAACCAGTCATTGTAATAATTTGATTGTTTTCAAAAACCTAATATTGGACTTCGAATCCCGTACTTTTACACTGTTTTTAAGTTTTGGTCGGGATAAATACTAATGCCTTGGGGATAAATGTAATCCATTTTTATGGGACCACCTCGGGATTATTTTCTATACTATAGTGAAGAATTTTCAAAATCGGTCCATAATTAGCAGAATCATCGCGTAACACGCATACAAAAAAAGGACATACAGACCATTTGAGCACCTCCTCCTTGAAGTCGGTAAGGAGGAGGTGCGGTAAGAGCTCCTCTTAGTAAAAATAACTGAATTTAAACTAAAGCGAGATTAAATCATTTATATAAAACTTACACTAACCTCAACAAGATCATCAAAAACCGTCATGTTGATTCCCTCGCACACTTCTAAAGGCACCCGTATCTTCTGCAAATCTTTAAACTCCACTGGCATCGCCCAGAATTCAAAACCTTCTGGTATTATAGACAGCCCAGCGTTCAAACTGCCTCTGTGCTTGTAAAGGAGGTACGCTATTTTGAGATTCTCCCACGGTAAGATAGCACTGGTGAAATTCGGATCTGATATAACATTCGTCACTTCTTTCAGAACTTCATCAGTCAAATTTGGAATGATTTCCATATTTTCGATACAATTCTCTTTTATATAATCATCTATAATTTGCAGATTCAGTTTAGTATCTTCAACTACATAGACTTTTTTCGCCATTTTCGCTGCAAAGAGACCAAGTAATCCAATCCCATTTAAATCAAGTACAACAGAATTGTTTGTTAACTCTTCTTTGAGCTTATTAACGAATTTGAGTCTTCTGCTATTATCATTAAGGTATGAAAAGTGTGTTCTTGAAAGCGCCATGTGGATACCACACTCGCAAATAGGCCTTTTGTACTGATTTGTTTGTCCGTCTAAGTAAAACCAGAGGGAGTATTCGTCCTGGCAGGATACTAAGGTAGCTTCTGTGCCTTTGGTGAGATCAAAGTCTTGTGGTAGGTAGTAAACGGCTTGCATCCAGTGATCTCTCCACGGTATGGAGTCTTGAGGTCGGGCTGAAGACAGGTTTGTGGCTGGATGCGCCCACCACGGTGCGCAACTTAGTACTATTCTACCTGAAATTTACATTTAATTCATAACTAGCTGCTGCCCGCGCCTTCGCCCGCTTTTTATCGGGATAAAAAATAGCGTATATGTTATTCCAGGTTAACTATACCTATACCATAAATAATAGATTCAGGCGATACTTTGCGGAAATCCATTGCACATTATTAGAATGAAGAAATATTTAGTAACAATTCCGCGTATAACCCTCTCTGACAGTATTCATCAAGTTCAATCAGTTGTCAACTTACTTTGATGAATACTGTCAGAGGGTTATACGCGGAATTGTCACTAAATATTTCTTCATTCTAATATTATACCTATACCAAATTTCAGTAGTTTTTGCGTGAAAGAGTAACAAATATCCATACATCTATCCATACAAACTTTCACATTTATGATATTAGTAGGATTGGTTTTTTACGCATTGATAGCCCAGCTTCAGCTTTACGTCAGTGCGTCGGTCGTGGGAACTCAAGGTATAATGGTGTTGTGATTTAAGTTATAAAGCAAGTAGAAAATTATTTGCTTATATTGTTTTTTAAGGCTGACGCGATGGCCTTTTTTTCATACAAATATCTACGTCACAAATGCCAGGCCTCCAGTATACGAAAAAAAATGATCGCGCCTTTACAAATTTTCCTATACAATGTGAACAATTAAATAATCTGACTCACTCACCCAAATATCATCATCATCATCAGCCCGTATACTCACGTAAGTCCACTGCTGAACATAGGTCTCCAGACACAAATTTTGCACGTATGAAGTTCTGGACCTGGAATAACTTTAAGTATCTACATAAGTACTCTTTAGCCCGGAAAAACGCGTGCGAAACCGGTGGGCGGGGGGGGGTGGGGAGCGGGATACTTTTTGTTGTCTTAGTCTGGCCATAAATACTGTTACAATTAAAAATAAACAAAATATTACATTTGAATTTGGAATCTGTAATTTTTATATGAACGTTCATTATGGTTCATAATACATTGTACAATATTTTGCGATATTAAAATGGCCACTCCATTTTAATGATATGATGATAAAGAGAACCAAATCGCTGTGATTGCATTACACAAAGATTATGATTTATGATCAGTTTTAGAGAGTACGGCTTGCTCTAAACGCCATGATAATTTGGGGTCCCTAAAACAATCCGTATGATTGGCAGTAAAGAATTTTCCCATGGAAAGAGTGCAACTTACCTTCAGTGTCCATGTTAAGCTCCCACCACATAAACACCATCTGTGCTTTCCCCGCAGCTGTAGCAGTAAAGTCCTGCTTGACTGTCCTATGGAAGTCCAAAGGCGACTTGCCCGACCAGTCGTAGTAGAACACTGGGATTTGTTCTGAGAGCTCTCGGAATGAGGAGCGCGGGAGCTGAGACAGCTGGATGTCGTGAACTGCTGCTGAGCCGGGGCAATCTTTGATCTGAAGTTATTAAAAAATATATATTAAATAGGCGAAATGATCGCGTAACAGAAATAAATAAAAAGCATACAGTCGAATTGAGAACCTCCTCCTTGAAGTCGGTTAAATAAAGTTTTTTTAAGAAGCATTTTTCATTTAAAACCAAAGTGCGTGGGGAAGACAAATCCAACGAACCCAAGCTCGACGTGGTTAAGTCGTTTCGTTTAGGAGTTCCTATGGTCAGTCTCAATCATCAGACCAGTTTGATGGTACCATGACATTGCATTGTCACCGAACTTTTAAAAGTATGCCAAACAGCTCTATCGGTTGAGGATAAATGGTCTAAAATTCAGTTGCAAGATTTGTCCCACACAAACTAATAGGGCAAGAAGTCGATAGACCTTCGTTTGTCAACAATCTCACTTCATGGAAGGAAGAAAAAAGAATAGAAGCTTGTAAAAACAGATTCGTCAAAAATTATGAACGTGAACGGGAAAACTACGAACGTTGAGCGCGGAAGAACACCATCATCGTTAGATTCTACATTGATTAAAAAGCCAGTTTTATGATTATAGCCTGAGGGCAAACGAGTGTAATTTTTAAGCGAGTTGCTTCGTACACCAATCTCTTAACTACATAGCTTAACTATTACATTTGTATCGTCGCAGATTGGCCACATTTTTTCTTTCATGTGTTCTTCATAGTGCGTGCGGTGCCATTTGCACAAAGAAACTTATAAATTGGTTCTCGATTGCCTACAACCTCGACACTATTGACGTGCGTCAATATTGGTTGGTGTTGGTGGCGATTCTGTGACGATAACATAGTAAAGCGATTCGTTTATCAGAATAGGGCTCCTGTTTGTACCACACGGTAACGCAAAATGAATTGTACTTAATATCTGTTAAAAATATGGTGTAAGTTTTTGAGTTGTTCGCCATACAATAATTAAATGTCTGACAACTTGGGTCCCCAAGTTACCCCCAAAAATGATCCATCGGTTGGTATAGCGAGTTTCGGAGTAGTTATAAAAGTTGACTCCTCTTATACCAGCCTTAGATCTTACGAATACTATATTGTCGAAACTTTGCGCTGACGTGTTTGAGCGTAACATCGCTAAATCTACTGATTTTATTGATATGAAATTTTGTATAGATGTTTTTTCTAGATCTGGAGGCTACTGCTTTAAAAGTGCACACAGCTGCATGCGTAATTCGTAGGCACGGAGCATATTAAGTATGCTATAATTTCTCACTAATGCCTAGCCTATACATAATTGTTTGTTGTCGTCCTTTTTTTTGTTAAATAATTTGAGACTAAAACTTATGCTTTACAAGCCCATAACAAAAGTTATTGGTACCCAAAGGGTGTCTTGGACACGTTCTTAGGCATGACAGATACCAGTTGCTCCAACTTATAATGATAGGCAAAAGCGACACGCTGGAAGACCAAAAAAGTCGTAGTTGCGAATGATCAGAGAGTGGACAAATATCGCCAGCGTCGAAGACCTTTTTAAAATTTGCGTAAAATTTTCCGAGCTGATGGCTAACTAGTAGTGGAGAACCAAAAAGAAAAACAAACCTTTTGTGGTGTCTTCAACACGAGGTCTTGTTTAGGCACTACAAAATCATCTAGTTTATTCCATTTCTGCAGTGTATCACATTCTATGACTTGAGCATAGATAACTGCTGAGTCTGGAACCACTATACAATCTTCTTCCAGTAAGTATTTGTGTGCATGGGAAAATGTTGATAGGGCTCCTGAAATGAGAAAAGTAAAATTGGAGTTTGTGTGTAAATCAAGTGTTACACACTATATAACCTTATTTTACTTATTCTAATTTATGCACCTTTTTATTTTTTGTCTCTGTAAGTAAATAAACAACCAGTTTACTACTGTGTATTGCAGAAGCAAATAAAAATCTATCTATCATGCCGGTTAAGTAAATTTTCTAATAAGTATCATCTGTCATCACCCATAACACAAATTGCTTACTTTGGGTTAAGATGATGCTGTGTGATAATTACCAGCATTGTGTACTTACAATGTAAATGGAGTAATATAGTACATTTACATCATAATGCTCGGCAAGGTTTTACAAATTAAGCAAAGAGGCTGTGTAAGATGGTATTCGCAACACAGTACATTTTTATAGGAATTCCATTTTCAAATCTCATTACGTCACACTTTGTTTGAATTGTAAAGACTTTACAGTTCAAGCTATGCAAAACTCCTTGGTGAAACAATCTCTTTTCTTATAAAACGATAAGAAAACTTTTTACTGAAAAAAAAACTGTGGAAATGGCGGCCTTTCATTTGATTTGATTTGTGCGACTGTAATAAACTAAAGTTAAAAGTTAAAACTGTAATAAACACGTTTAAAGTCGTAGTAATAGCGCCCTTGTGTAACAATCTACTATTAAAATCTACACCAATATTAGTCTGTAAGATTGTTCTGTATTGGATGATTACCCAAATCTGAATCTTGTTTGAAACTTTTTTCGAATTGATAGTTACTGCTATATTTTATCCGTATCATGTCAATCAGACCTCAGCCAAAAGCTAATTCGAGCCTGCAGAATCAAGTTTTTCTTATAAAGACTTTTTTCGTATAGACAAATGGACCAGATCTGTCAGTGATTCTTCAGGTTAATAAGAATGATGACTGATTTTGAAAAACTACTCATTTATTTATACTGTTGTTTCATGTGTTACAGAGTTCTTATGGGTAGTGAGATCATGACATGAACCCCATTGGGACGCTACAACATAAACTTATACCTATGTATATAAGTACCTACTCAAAAAGTTAGAAGAGACTTAAATAAACTAAGATGTTAAAACTTGTTTTACTCTACTCTAAAATAATCTTTTAAATTATAGAAGCATTTAGACACTAAGAAAGATATGTTTTTAGACATCAGTTTGATGTTTTCAGACTCAGCAATATTTATAGACATATCAAAGAAAATTACAGCTAAACAATAGAAACAAATTAGAACTAGTTTGTATTTACTACTGAAACAGTTGAGGTAAATACAGACTTTTGCAAAGAAAGCCAGTTAGTTAAACTTTTTGATATCATACCTTCTCCAATCAACTCAGTATCGAACACCTCTGTCACCAATATATTAGCTTTCTCCTTCATATCTCCTCCCTCTCCCACTATAATCTCTGTAGACCTCTTAGGGATGACAGTTATTTTATCAGCAACACCATTCTTCTCTAAGATTTTCAAACAGCATTCGGCCATTGGCTTAAATGCTTCACAAGCTGTTATGGTATCAGCCCCACAACGGGCTGCCATAATAGACAGAAGCCCTGTTCCAGTACCTGTAAAGGACAAAGTTTAAGAAGTACGGAAATTCTTGATCTGTTCACATAATAAATATGGTCAAATCTATGCTGTTTTTTTTTGTTATTTATGTAAGGAAATGTTTTCATTGGGCTCCTTGCTGAATCATTCTTATCAGCATAAAATTATAATAAGGTCCTTATGAATTTAAATTATTGAACTATTATTTATTTAAAAAGTAGTTGTTTGACTGGGTCAATGAACAAAATTTTTATGATATATCTAAATTTTAAGCCTTATTCATAAGTTAATTAGTTGTATGCTATGGAATAGTTAAATATGAGCTCATATCTAAATATTAAGCACCTTGTATTGTATACTATGTTTTATGCAATAAATTTAACATTTCAAATCAACCATCCACTGCTGAACATGTGTCCCCCAAAGATGGTGGTTTTGCCATACTCATCACACTTGGCAGGCAGGTCGGTGATTGCAATGAAGATAATTAATAATACACAGAGAAAGCTGCTGTACCTACTATTATAGGTTACTTGCATACCTATATCCAAAACGTTGGCCTTTTTTCCATCATTATGCATCTTTTCTATAGCTAACTGCAGAGCTCTGTGATATTTTTTGTTCCTCTCCGTGTCATGAAGCATGTCTGCAAAAGCGGACCGGGCGATCTCCTGATGAAAGTCATAATCTTCATCTTCCATTTCCCACTGCGAACTTCCAGTAAGAGGGTTTCTTTTCTGAGTGAAGACTTTCATTTTCGTTTCAGATTTCGTTGCACAGCTTCTGCTGAACAAAGAGGATTGTTGGTGGTTGGTGGATTTTAAGTTCGGCAAAATTACAAACATAGCATCAAAATAGCAGCAACAGAAAAATTTATGAATGTAGGCTAACCTCTGACTAATTCTGACTACAAAAAAAAATATGAGTTTGCTTGAGAAGTTAAAACTCATCTATTATAATGACAATAGCTTAGTAACTCTTAGAGAAAATAAAAGTAATATATTCATTCTCTGTAAAGTCTGTTAAATATTTTTCTAACCTAATAAATGCATTGGGCAAAACATACAATGACAGAGGTCAGACCGTGACTGTTGACAAACATGACAATAAGTGTTGCTGCCTTTGCTGGTATCAAGGAATTTTTATACGTTACGTTAGTATATAAATTCCTTGGCTGGTATGGCTGATATAAGTCTGAAGGACTTGAAAAAGCTCCGAACCGAACGCTTTGTTCCGAAATATGACAAAAAGACACAGAGATGATAAATAATAGTGCAAAAAGATCCGTTTTGAAAATATCAGAAAACTGAAAATAGAAAGTAAGCACCTCTAACAGAGTGTTAACCAAATTCGATACAATTCATCATCCTACTATTATATATATTTATTTATAGTATAAATGTCAAAGTTTGTATGGATGGACGTATGGATGTATGTTCCTCTTTCACGTAAAAACTAGGTACCGAATTGAATGGGCTACAATTTTAGATGAAACGTTACTAAGGATATTGAGAGCATAACAGTACTTGGAGATTTTATTATTTAATTGATTAATATGAGATTTCCAATTCAAATAACTGTCAATTCTTATTCCTAGAAAATTTAATTTACTGACTTCTAATACGCTATCTATCTCCCTTGTTTGATATGTTTAGATTTATTGTACGTGTTTTATAATATTTAAATCTCAGAAATTTAGTTTTACCGATATTCACTTTTAGGTTTAGGACGCTTAGTAAGTTAATCTTGAGGGTTTTGTTAATTTCTTTTTCAAAATCCTTTATATTATCATTTATTTGGGGTATAAAAATTGTGGCATCATCTGCGAACATGAAACAAAGATGGTTTGTTATATACCTATAGTAAATTATTTATATAAATCAAAAATAAAAGTGGACCTAGGACGCTGCTGAGGAACACCCAATGTAGTAGATTCAAACCTTTAGGCGTAGCTCTACGATGTCTGTGTTCAAAACTAGAAATAATAATGTTCAATGGTTTTAGTTTTTTTATTATATATTTCAATTACAGTTGATTGTTTTCTATCGTCTAGGTAGGATTTGAATAGAAAAAGAGCTATTCCCCTTATACCCGTTTCTTCTAGCTTACTTAGTAGTACATATGGTGAACACAATCGAACGCTTTGGATAGATCTAAAAATAATGCAACACCGTGTCTTTTCTTATTGATTTCTTCCCATGCTATGCTAGTTTTACAGTTTTAGTTTTATTAGTACTCCTACTTATATGTATATCTTATATTTGAAATTTTCTTTGAAACTCGAATAACTCTTTTTAATATTTTGTTATATTTTATGTAGTTTTCGCTGTTTTTTTTTTTCATTTTTACTTTTTTATATTGCAAATATATTTGACGTTTCCTTTCGCTCGATACGAAAATTCCCTTAGATTTACAGTAGATACTTTTGTATGTTATTTTCACAGACATCGTAGAACTACGCCTAAAGCAGACCGAACATATTTTCACAATTACATAGAAAATAATCAAATAATGTTTTGGTCACTTTCAAAACTAATATGCCTATCTCACCTCTTTTTACTGTAACAACGCGAACTCACCATAGACAAAATTGAAGATGAAGCAAATTTCCATGATTTGTTGCTAAGCAACAAACGGCAAATGTCAGCCAATTGTCATGTTATGCAAGTATTGTGCGTGTTGTTACTTCTTTATTTTATATAAATCTTGTGATATATGTTCGAAAAAGACTGAAATAAATGGTGAAGTGTAGTGCACCTTTGTGCGGCAAGGCATCGTATTGAAAAACACCCGAAATTCCTTTTCATCGGTAAGTTTTGTTGTGCCTTACAATATCTCAAATTGTTTTTGGATTAATGTGTGGATATTTGGCGATAATTCGGCATTATTTATACAGTGACTAACTGTTCTATGTCCAGGATCTCCTAAAACATGTACTAGGTCGCTTATAAATAGTCCTGTAATAACATTTATCAGTTTTTTAAACTTTGTTGCTTTGTTTTGACTTTTCATATGCTTGTATGATTTTCAAGGGCCGCATCTAGGTCCAGCCTGGGTCTAGCTGTTTTAGAAGTGTGTGTGACGAAGTTTTATTTGCAGTTTTATGGATTAGTATCCATTCTTGAGAAACCCTTTGATAGGTATCAAATAGACTGAATAATATATTTATTTAACAATATTAAAAAAAATCAGGTTTCCACAGCATGAAAACCAAACGAATACTTGGTTGGTACACATGAACTGAATAAATTGGAAAAAGAAGAACAGATTAAAGGAAATACACTTTATTAGTGTGATAATGTATATATAGCTTAATAATCGAATTATTTATTTTTGTGATTTTAAGACCAGTGACGAACACGATTTTGATCAATTGCATTTATTGATTTAGGCTATTGTAGATTATGGTAGATTTAACCCTCTGGGACTGACGTGGTAGTGTGTCAGACACCGCAAAATGTAAAAACGTTCGTTATTTCGTTATTTTTTAAATTGCAACCGCCACGTTCTCAGTACCTTCCGAGCGCGCGCTTAAGCGTTGATCAGTGACCCGCGGGCAGTCGCGGGGTGCGTACGCGTCACGCTACAAGGGAAGGTGTCTACGAGACAACCACGTCAGTGTTAAGGTATGTGTCTGTGAAACAACCATCTCAGTAAAATCATTATATTTTCATAGTGTTTCCTAGACTACACGTCAGTATTATTGTTTTTGTAACTTTTAATTTTTTCTTTGATCGAGACTTTACACCTTCCTAATTTACGTTTCTGAGAAAACAAGTTATAGGTATATGCGACTGTCGTACAAGTAGTAGTGGGTACTAAAATTATTGTTTGGTTTTAGGATGGCTGAGTCTAGTAATTCTCGTAGATGTAAAAGGAAGCCTTCTGGGGCTTTTATATGCCATGATGAGATGATAGAAGAATGGTTGAATGAAGAAAGTGAACATGAGTTTAGTGATGTTGATGATGAAGGAGGTGATCCAAATTTTCAACCAGAAATAGAATATTTAGAAGATGACGAAATTTTTTGTAACTGAAGAACCATCTCAGGAAGTATTTCAAGAACCAACGGAAGCAGAGAGAATAGCCGCTGAAGAATCAAATTTAGGTGAATCCTCTCAGGAACTGATCCAAGAACTAGTTGAAGAAGAACGTACAGATGCTGCGGAAGAGCCATCTGAACGTTACAAAGGTAAAAATGGATTTATTTGGAATAGTCAAGAGTGCCCAAGAACATCGAGAACTGCAGCCCACAATATTATAAGATTGCCAAGGCGTCTCAATAACAATACTGAGTTTGAAGGCTATTTTGAACTTTGGTCCAAGCTTTTTGACCATTCGATTCGAAAGCACCAAGACAGAACTTATGGATACAAATATAAATGAAATGAAAGCATTTATAGGTATTATGTACTATTCGTCAGTATTCAAGTGCAATGACTCCGACCTCAAGATGATTTTTGCTACTGATGGGACTGGCCATGAAATCTTTCGTTGCGTAATATCAAAATATCGATTTTCATGTTTGATCAACTGTCTGAGATTTGATGACTCTACTAACAGAGAAGTACGCCTCAAAGACGATCCACTTGCTCCAATATCGGATCTGTTCAACAAATTTATCTCAAACTGTCAGTCTCAATATTGCCCTGGACCATACCTCTGCATTGACGAAATGCTGCTGGCGTATAGAGGCCGTTGCAAGTTCATTATTTACATGCCTCAAAAACCGGCCAAATACGGTATCAAAATAATGGTGTTGAGTGATGCACGTACATACTACATTTACAATGCATACATCTACCATGGCAAAAATTCGGATGGGATAGGTCTGACTGAACAAGAGAGAAAAATGGCAGTACCAACTCAATCTGTTTTGCGACTTGCGAAAGTGGTCGAAAATACAAACCGTAACATAACGGCTGACAATTGGTTCAGTTCCATCCCACTTGTGGAGATATTGTTGAAAAGAGGACTGACCTACTTAGGAACACTGAAGAAGAACAAGGCTGAGATACCTCAAAGTTTCTTGCCAAACAAACAAAGAGAAATAGAAAGTTCTTTGTATGGTTTTACCAAGGAGTTAACTTTGCTCTCCTATGTCCCGAAAAAAGACAAAGCAGTTCTGCTAATATCCTCTTCCCACCATAACCGTGACATAGACATTGACACAAGGAAGCCAGTTATGATTGCAGACTACAATCGAACAAAAGGAGGAGTTGACGAAATTGACAAGAAGTGCTCGATCTATTCTTGCAGCCGTAAAACTCGTCGCTGGCCTATGGCAATTTTTCAGCGTATACTAGATATGGCAGGAGTAAATAGCTTTGTCTTATATCAGTCATGTGCAGACAGTGATGATAAAATGAGGAGAGGAACTTTCATGTTGAATATGGCAAGAGCATTGGTGCTAGAACACATGAAAGCCCGCGTATACAATGAAAGATTACCAAGAGAACTGCGAATGACGATAAGTAGAGTTTTGGGTAAAGATTTACCCCCTCCACCTCCAAAGACTACACCAAATCCACCAAGTGGAAGAAAATTATGTGCCATTTGTCCAACAAAAATAAAAAGAGTGACAAAATATCGATGCTGTGATTGTGAGAAGCCGATTTGTCTTCAATGTTCCAAGCCACTTTGTGAAAATTGACAAAAAAAAATGTAATAGTTTGTAGTCATGTGAATTTTGATTGAACCATTGAATGTTGCTATTTTTTTATATTTTTTATGATAAAACTGTTGTCTTTCACAAATAATTAATGTTCCTATAAAAAGTACTAATCTTGTTATTTTTTTTTAATTTTTAGTAGATCTCTATGTTCTGAGACTGATTTAGACGTACTTAATAAATGTTTATAAATATCACCTTGTTTTTTTTTCCTGAAACTTAGTTCTCAACTAAGACAATAAAGAAAATAGTAATGCTTAAATAAAAACCATTAAACCAGGTTTGAAAAAAAAACTACAAAGTTATGAGTAGTTAAAGTGGTGTCTGTTATACTACCACGTCAGCAGATTTGCGAAAATTAGGGCACGTCAGTCCCAGAGGGTTAATAATAAAACTTAATGCTAAGCAAAGCAATTCAACGGAAAGAAATCATTAAAACAAGTATTTTTTTTTTAAATAAAGAACATACAACCTGTGTTTATTTATTTGTAAATGTGCCATAGTTGTAATGCCCCCGCCCCCTTGTCCCTGAGTTCGGTCCATAGATTGTCCATGTGTACGTGCTATTTGTATGTAGGTGTAATTGGTACGCATAGTTTTAGAAATGTTGATTCTGCTTCCCTATTAGAATTCTGTGGTTATTTTACATCTTTCTATTGGTATCTATACAGAGATTGAATATCATTTGTAAAAGCTCTATGAATTTATTGTATGCCGCATCCGGTTCATTTTCAAAATTTTTACAACGAAATATGCCTATGGTCTCAGAACATATTATACCATGCTTTGCGTTATAGCCCACATGGCGATATAGTAGGTAAATACAAGGTAAATACGCTACTGTGCATTACTATTTTACAGCGTCCAAAAGACCATCGCTCGCGCCCGCACCAAACGCCCCGCGCACGCCGCGTCGTCGTCGTCGTCGTCGTCGCGCATCCGGTCCTGTCCGGTTGAACGGTGGCTGTGACACAAAGACAGCTGATTGGATTTTTTTTTATTTTAACATTCGCATGGCCTTCGACTCTACTCGGCTAGATTTTGGCAGCGTACGTCAATTGATCCTTCATTGCGACGTTTTTCAATCATGGCGGCCTCCGTTGGTAGGATTTGTGGGGCTAGACTTTTCAAAAAATATGGGATTCTTGGACCCCAGGTACATAATACAGTGATAAAATGTTATTTTGGTATAGTATTTATACAATAAATATTGTTGGAGTGATGTATAAGTTATTCTATACGCAAAATGTGAAGTGGAAAACGTCATGAAGAAGTGCTGTATTTTACCAGTTTTCCTTGTTTCAATGAGGTTGCATCAGGGCTAACCCACTTTTATACCTGGTTGGAACAATAGGCAATCAATGCTGAAGGTGGAAGGGTAGAAAAGTATTCATGGACGAGTGGTAACCTAGTCTGCATTATGTAACATTACAGTGGAAAATCTAATGCTGACCATACATTGCAGGTGTCTCAGCTGTCCACCAATGCCCAGGGATGGACTAAAAGTAGAAAAATGGTAAGTATTCTAAATTACATACCAATCAAAACTTTAACCCTTGACATTGAGAACTTACTCCAAAGAATTCCTGTGCAGGACAGGACTTGGCCTACTCAATAAAAAACTACTTATTAGTCTAAATTATGACATTTAATATCTAAGAAACTATTTAAACTGCCATATTCTTTGAACTCATTGAGAAATAATTAGAATTGTAATTTTTTAAGCAGCACTTCTAACATGCCTAATGCTCACTTATTTTTCCTGCTCTTAAATCATTTCCGTATCCACAGTTCCTTTCAACCCTGGGTGTCGTTGGTGGCGGGGTAGGAGCAATCTTGTTTGCCTTGGAGCAGTCTGTAAAGGCTTCAGGATCTGAAGCCCACTCCCCCCACATGCCTTGGAGCCACGATGGCATGTTCAAATCCTTTGACCATGCCAGGTATGTTGATGTTTAATCAGACTGTATAAGATTTTAATTTTGGGTAATTATTTCACATGCACCACAGCCATTATACAAAAAAAATTCACACACGCTTTTCAAGTAGCCTATCCCTGGTATTCATTTACATTTACCTCCCTGCCAAATTTCATTACGATTATTTTAGGTGTGAACAGGTAATAGACACAGTGACTTTCGAATTTACAACATTAGTGTGGATTACATGTTGACCAATGTTGGCATAGATCACCTACTTGTACATACTAAATAATAGATAATTCAATACCCTTGCAATATTATTTGCTATGGTTTGGAATGGTTTTTTGTGTGAATGAAGAAATATGACATTGTTGTTTCGAATAATATTTTCAACATAGTCATATCCTTAGTTGTTATATTTTTGTGAGACATTTTGCCCAGCTGGGGTAGTGGGATGAACTTGAAACTACAAAGTAGTAAAAGTAATTTGATGAAAATTTACCATTAAGAGGGAAGCATATGATGGCATTTTGTGAAAAGGATAGGCATAGTTTTTTGCGAGACAGAGCAGAGCGTCGTATGTGCAAATATAATCTTTTGTGTTATTATATATTAATAAGCAGAAGGTTCCCTTGGTATTCCATTATTTAATACAGTGATGACAATAAAAAAATCCTGTGATTGATAGATAACGAGAAAAACTATAGTAACTAGGAAAATAGATTGTACTTTGCTAAATTTTTTCGGATATTCGTAAGTAAGTTTTTTTTTTCATTTTGAATATAACGAGATCTGTCTTGTATCACATAAATTATTATCCTGTTGATATTTTTCGATTTTTTATCCTCTAGCTAGATAATCTGATATAATTGTAGTTATTTAATTTTATTACTCTATTATTTTATTTTGACAAATTGTTCGAATATTTACAGGTAACTTTTCAGCTCCCAATAAAAAATGCTTTAGTCTTGAAATGGTGAATAGTTTTCTATGTAAAATTTATTGAAAAAGAAATACACATAAAATAACAATGGTTAACTCTATATCAGCTAAAGTTCATATTATCAGTTTGGAGCCCTAGTATCAGGCACATACTTACATGGCTCCTATTCAGAACTCCATGCATACCAAAATTCACCAACTAATAGGTTCATTATCATCATTTAAGAAATAAATAAGAAAGGCAATGCAGGCAGTAGGCCTGAACAAGCCAAACTAAAAATAGATTTGTATGTTTGTTGTATTAACAAATGTGAGGACAAAGAAAACCTCCAGGTTTTATGGTACAAAACTTTATGGAATGTGTATTATGTTTGTAACATATAAATAAAAAAAAATATCAGCCCATACACGTCCACGGCTGGACATAAACCTCCCCATACGATGCCACAAATAGCGGTCCTGAGCCACCTCCATCCATCGACTCTGCGACCGCTACGATGTCGTCGGTCTATGGATGGTCTCCCAACACTCCATTTCGCAAATTACTACACTAATAGGTTATTATGTTGATATGTTCCAGTATGCGCCGCGGTTACGAGGTGTACAAGCAGGTCTGCAAAGCGTGCCACTCGTTGCAGTACATTGCCTTCCGTAACCTGGTTGGAAACACCCATACTGAGGAGGAGGCGAAGGCTGAGGCGGCCGATGTAAGTATATCCTCATATGACTACCAATGTGGCGCGGCGGGTGAAGATCCGCCTGCGACGCAGGTGGTTGCGGGTTCGATTCCCGCCTTGAGACAAATGTTTGTAGAAACTGCAAATATGTCTAGGGGCATTCTGGTTATTTTCTATGCATAGTAAAAAAAACTACGTAATCTAATCAGTCATCTAGTACCCATAACAAAAGCTCTGCTTAGCTTGGGGCTAGATGATGCTGTGTGGATTGTTCAGCTTTATTTATTTATTACTATTTATTTATTTTATATTTTTTATATTTTAACGACCTCTGTAGCGCAGTGGATGAAAGTCCGCCTGCGACACATAGAGCTTTCCCTCTTGCGTCGCAGGCGAAATTAGGTTTTATTTCTGGACTGGAGACAAATGTTTGTAAGATTGCAGATATTTGTAAGTATTTTATATGTATCCTATCGTACTAATATTATAAAAGCATTTGTGCCGTTGTGTAGATGTTCGGCCGAAGACAACGACAAAACTACTGAATGCATCCTGCTGAAATTTTGCACACATACCTTGAATAACACGTAGGCAATTTTTAATTTCATATATCGCGTGCGAAACCCCGAGCAGATGCTAGTCTGTCTTTGTAATGTACAATATTATATTAAGAGTATATTTCACAATTACTGGGGTCTACTCCTAAAAACGGATTTTGAATACCGAATTGAGTTACTTTTGCTTGAAAGCGAATCAGAAAATTCGGTTTTCGTTTTCTGAGTAGACCCAATGGTAACTAATAGTTTCCATGGCAACAGTGTAAACAGTTTCATCCATGTGTTATTAAACTAAATAAGACTCAAATTATACGGTTGCGCAATTTAAAAACACTGAATATGCCATATCCATCCTATCCTACTAATATTATAAATGTCACAGTTTTTATGGATTGATGTATGGATATTTGTTACTCTTTCACGCAAAAACCACTGAACCGATTAGGGTAGGAGGTAGGTAAATTGATATGTACCAAATTTTAGGAAATTTCATTCTAAACAATTTTTGTTGCTACCGTTTTTCGTGTAAGATTTAAAATAAACGAGTTATTTAATGAACAAAAATTGACCCTTAAAATCAAGATGGCGGATAACGTAACAGATCGATTACCATTACCACGCAAAACAAAATTTAGACTGCTAATGATCTCCCCCAAAGAATTCCGAAGGTAAATTGCTACTTAAATGTTTTTCCGAATCAAATCTTAATTCGACTGGGCTTTATTTAAATATCAATTTGTTCGTTGACAAGCGTAAAACACTAAATATCCAATTACAATCAGTGTCATGTCATAACTTTTAAGTTTGTCGCTGGAATAATCATTGTTTTTTTTTTGGTGTATTTGAATCATCATCATCATCATCATCAGCCCGTACACGTCCACTGCTGAACATAGGCCTCCCCCAAACGACGCCACGAATAGCGGTCCTGAGCCGCCTCCATCCAACGACTTCCTGCGACCGCTACGATGTCGTCGGTCCATCGAGTGGGAGGTCTTCCCACACTCCGTTTCGCATTGCATCGCGGTCGCCACTCGAGAACCTTTACTCCCCAGCGGTTATCGGTTCTACGAGCTATATGGCCTGCCCATCGCCATTTCAGCCTGCTGATTCTGAGAGCTATGTCGGTAACTTTGGTTCTTCTACGAATTTCCGTATTCCGGACCCTATCGCGTAGAGAAACTCCGAGCATAGCTCTCTCCATAGCTCGCTAGGTGACTTTGAGCCTATGCACAAGGCCTATAGTGAGCGACCACGTCTCGGATCCGTAAGTCATCACTGGTAGCACACATTGGTTAAAGACTTTCGTCTTGAGGCTCTACGGTATCTGTGACGAGAAGATATTGCGAAGTTTCCCGAACGCTGCCCGAGTTGGATTCGTCGGCTGATCTCTTTATCGAAGTTGGATTTACCTAGTTGGACCATTTGGCCTAGGTAGACATAATGATCAACAACTTCGATAACATCGTTCCCCACATAGACCGGTAAGGGTGCGACATGGGCATTAGACATGATATTTGTCTTACCCATGTTCATTTTAAGACCCACTTGGCGGGAAACGGTGTTGAGGTCTCTGAGCATCCTGCTAAGGTCTTCCAGTGATTCTGCCATAATGACTATATCGTCGGCAAACCGAAGGTGAGTGATGTAATCGCCGTTGATATTGATGCCATATCCGTCCCAGTCCACAAGCTTAAAAATATCCTCCAATGCAGAGGTGAACAGTTTCGGAGAAATGACGTCTCCCTGTCTCACCCCTTTTTGCAGTGGGATCGGATTTGTGCTTTGGTCCTGGAGACGAATTGACATAGTGGCCTTGCTGTACAAACACTTCAACACTTGGATATACCGGTAGTCGATTTGGCACCGCTGGAGAGACTGCGGACTGCCCAGGTTTCGACTGAATCAAAGGCTTTCTCGTAGTCCATAAACGCTAGACATAACGGCCGGTTATACTCTTCTGTTTTCTGTATAATCTGCCGGAGCGTATGTATGTGGTCTACGGTACTAAAGCCTTTTCGGAACCCGGCTTGTTCGGGCGGCTGGAAGTCGTCAAACCTTCGAGCGAGACGGTTGGTGATTACTCTCGAAAACAGCTTATAGACATGGCTCAGCAGTGAGATGGGCCTATAGTTCTTTAGAAGGGCTTTGTCACCCTTCTCATGGAACAGTACCACCACACTTCTGTTCCACGCCTCTGGCGTTTGTTGTTTTTAAGCTGTTTGAGAGCCGTTCTTATCTCGTAGAGGCTGACGTCCGGGATATCTTCGGTATAATGTCGGGTTAAACGGGCTCTTGCATCGCCTGCCGTGCTATTTGCAGGGCATTGCGATGAGGTGTAGAGCTGCCCATAAAACTTTTCAAGCTCTCTCAAGATCTCAGGCTTGGAGGAAATGATGCTGCCGCTATCGGTCTTCAGCTTCGTCAGCTGGCTCTGCCCAAGCGACAGATCTCTTGCGAACACTTTGGAGCCCTTGTTCCGCTCTATTGCGCTCATAATACAATTGGTATTGTATGAGCGCAAATCGTGGCGCATAGACTTCGAGATCTGTTTGTTGAGCGCACCGTATGTCGACATGTCTGCCGAAGACTGCAGCCTCATTTCACTCCTCTCTGCCATTAACTGCAGAGTGTGACCCGAGAGTCTCTGTGTTATATTTCTGCGGGGGGTCCTAAAGAAGTCCGACCCGACCGCACGGACAGTTTCCACCAGCCCGTTATATAGTTCGTCCACTGTTACGCATTCCGCGAGGCATTCAAAGCGGTTCTGTAACTCCAACTGAAAGCTCTCGGGATTTTGTATCTAGACGGGGTTTGGGCGTAGAGTAGACCCTATCAGACGATACCTTTCTGGCTTTACATTGATATTCAATGACGCTCTTACCATACGGTGATCGCTGCCGGTTTTAACCCTGTTGATCACAGAGACGTCATTGAATATGTGCCTGTGGGTCGTCATGATAAAGTCTATCTCATGCTTATAGCCGCCGGGGTGAAGCCAGGTCCATTTTCTGGACGGCCGCTTCTCGAAAAAGGAGTTCATCGCAAAGAGTCCCTCCTTTTCCATGGAGTCGGCCAGTCGCTGACCCCTTTGGTTTCGCTGTCCAAATCCAAACTGGTCTACTCTCAGTTCGTTGCCGCTCTTTGCGCCTTTAAATCCGCGCGTTTAATTCCCCCATCACAACAGTGTAGTGTGTTTTCGAAGCATGCATGACTTTGGAGATGTCGTCATACATGATCTCCAATTCATCGTCAGGGCGTCCCGAGTGCGGGGCCATAATCACCACGCTTGGCAGGCGGATTGGTGATCGCAGTAAGATGTTAGTAATACACGGTAGGAAGCTGCTGCCCTCCTCTGGTAGGTTCCCTTAGTCGGCTCTTACGACATCCACGGATTGAGTTGGAGGGGTCGATATTCTATGCCGCGGCCCCACGGCCCCTATGGTACGGTATTTGAATGTTGTTTGGAAATTCTGTGTTTTCCTCTATAGAAAACATTAGAAGCTTTTAAAAATGTATGGTTCTTTGATTTAGATGAGAAATGACGCAGAATAACGAAAAATACAATAATCTAATTTTTTACTAGCTGCTGCCCGCACGTTCGCCCGCGTTTCATCGGCATACAAAATAGGCTATGTGTTATTCCAGGTCCCTAACTATACCCATACCAAATTTCAGCCTAATCGGTTCAGTATTTTTTGCGTGAAAATGTAACAAATATCCATACTTACAAACTTTAACTTTTATAGATTACTTGGAAGTAGGATTAGTAGCATAATCATTAACCTGTGCATTACAATCTCCAGGTGATGATCAAGGATGGTCCGGATGAAGAGGGTAACTTCTTCGAGCGGCCCGGCAAGCTCTCGGATTACTTCCCCAGCCCCTACCCCAACGAGGCTGCCGCTAGATACGCCAATAACGGTAACTATCAGTAATGGTAAAGGATGGTCCGAACGAAGAGGGCAACTTCTTTGAGCGGTCCGGCAAGCTCTTAGTTTACTTCCCCATCCCATTGGTGTACAATAAAACATTATGTTCGAGAAACTGTTCACATTTTCGTTGCTGAGTCAACCACATAACCAGTCGAAAATCTTTGGGTATTCTAGGCTCAAGCAAACAATCTCTTAGATTTGTTCTTTGATTTAGGTAAAAACTATAAAAACAAATAACAATAACGCTGGGCAATAAGATAACTGGTATCAGATACAGGAAAGTCATTAAAGATATCCAGCAGAGAACCAAAATTATCGAGATAGCTGTAATAATAATTAGCAAGCTAAAGTGGCATTGGGCCAGCCATATCTTCCGAAGAACAGACAACCGCTGGGGGAATCGTGTTATTGAGTGGAGACCGTGACTCAGCAAACGTAGTTTAGGACGAAGGCGAGTCTTCTATGGCATAATAATTTAAGTTATGGCGTTCCGAGACACCAATGGTCGCATGGGTGACACTTGCCACTTTATCATTGGGATCGACAAATGAGAAGACGAATCTTTTTTCTGGTGTTACCAGTAGCGTAAAATCGTAACTCCCCGAGCTCCTTCTATTCCCTGTATGAATGTGATAAAACTATGTGGTTTTGTATTTATCACATTGATTCTTGTTTAACTAACGCTGTTTTGACTGATCTAACAAACATAATTGGCGATTGTCATTTTTATATCGATTTTTCAATTGAATCTTATCACATTTGTTTTACAACTTCTACGTTTTGTTGATATAAAGTGGCTACTAGACAGTGACGTTGCAAGACAAGTGTCACTCCCGGAGTGCCAAACCTTATTTTCTTGGATCATGGGTATCACAATTTATGTGTCGTTATTTAAGCGTTGACCCATAAGAGGTACACGAGGTCTACAATTCATCATGAGACATCACATCATTATTTATTTATTTATATTAGTTTTACCTCAATATCCATAATGGTGAGGATAATGTGGCCAACGGTGCATCGCGTAGATCTAGAAGGCTCCTAATATCAGAATGAATAACTTTATTTCCTTAGGCTTACAAAATAAGCACTTAGACAAGTCAAATTTTATACTATAAACATAGTTACTATTATCAAATCAGTCTCGAAGATATTCATCTCGACTCAAGCCATTATTGGCACGAAAATCAGAGGCAGACGGTGAATTTCCTAACTTCGCGGTCCAAATAGTACCACCAGGTAGTACAGTGACCTACCAGATGTAATCGTTAGAATTGGCAATCATTCAAAAAGTTATCCTTACAATTTCTATGAAGCTTCATTTGCCATATCATTGCTGTTCCTAATAAATTTATAAATAATGCTGCTCATTACACAAATCATCTAGCATTCTAGCCCCAAAACTAAGCAAAGCTTAGTCGTCCTGGCAGCGTTTAAACCTGCTGAAACATTAGGAAAATAGGTAAATAAACTTCATAAATTCCCCTGAAATAGTTATATTATAAGCAGAGCTTGGTAATCAATAAGGATTTTGTTCTTCGTTCCACTCTGTATATGAAATAACAGTGTATTATCTCTTGTTCCCAGGTGCCTACCCTCCCGACCTATCCCTGATTGCATTAGGTCGCACGGGCGGCGAGAATTATATCTTTGCGCTCCTCACGGGCTACATGGACCCACCAGCTGGGATTGTCTTGAGGGAGGGGCAAAATTACAACCCATACTTCCCTGGGGGGGCCATTGGTATGGCACAGGTATTATTTGATGAGGTGAGTTCATTATTTTTTATTTCTTCTGCTCGCGTCTGCGCGTGTTTCAGGATAAAAAGTGCCTATACAGCTTTTTGCGGTGGGAGCAATGGCTAAATCCGAAACTATGAGAAATAGGGGAAAGTTGTCTAAGGAGGTTATGACTTCGATTTATGAGCAAAAACTGCATATTATACATATACTTTTGTAAAACACTAGATTAGTTATTGTTATTTTTTCGGCTGTTTATTAAACTAACACTTTCATGGCCTACGACACATGTCCAGCTACAGTTCGTCCAGGGGTCTAGACAGTGAATGCGTTAATTACGTAAAAAAGTTACTGCACTTATAAATAGTACAAATTCCGGCAAAACATCGAAAAATCTTAGAAAAATTTAACATTAGGTATGTGATTCCAGGCTGCAGAATACTCGGACGGCACGCCAGCCACGGCGTCGCAGCTCGCAAAGGATGTCTCCACCTTCCTGGCCTGGTGCTCCGAGCCCGAGCTCGACCAACGGCGACTTATGACCATCCAGGTTAACTTTTTCTGCTAAATAACAGAAATAAATTAGTATAACATAAAAAAATCTAATTGCATACAAAATCTAGCTCGCGCGGGTCCTTCGCGAATCAAGTTATCCTCAAAAACCATTTATCAGTCCTCTGCCTCTCACTGTTATGGGGTAGCGCATAGCAATGCGCACAGACCAGTAGTGGCATAGTAAGACGCAACAATTATCTTCAAATCAGAACACAGCAATGCAAGTAACATTGCGGCAGAAAAAGCTATTCTGGTAGAAATGTATGTTTCACAATAATGTATGTTACACATTATAAAGATTATTTCCCTCAATTCCAGGTTATCGGCATCTGCGCAATCCTCGCCTCCGTGGTCTATTACATGAAACGACACAAGTGGTCTACAATGAAATCCAGAAAAATCGCCTACAAACCCGTTTCTAAGAAATAAAACCGCCGTACCTACATAGCGTATACATTTAGACAATTTTTTTCGAAGGGCACAGTAACATGTTATTTTGTTTATAATTTAAATTAATTTATTTTATATCGTCGCGTTTATCCATCCTCAGATCATGTTACCGTTTTATTGTGATTTTATGAATGTTATACGTACGTAGCATTTTTGTGCGGCAATGCGATGGCACCGTCGAATTAACTTATTACTCACACAATAATGATGTAGGTCAACTTGAAGCTGTGCTGGTAATTTCCTGAATGTTGACAATCAGTGTACAGTTGAATAAACGAGTTATTGAAGATCGAATTAATTGTATTTTTATCTACCTACCTACTCACACGACTGTGCAGCGGAGGCTAGCAGACGCGATAGGAGGCGGGTGATCCCGGGCTGATACGATATGCTGAGTAAATGAATTGAAGTTAGATGTGGCCTGTAATAGCGGGAACACAAATGCATGCAATAATTTTGTACACACCTATTCTAAACTTGTAATGCGTATCCTACGTAGGTGGTTCAATTACAATAAAATTAATATGGTACTATTAGAGATGTAACGAATTCGCATTCGTGAATATTCGCAAGATTTTCAATACTCGCATGCCATGATCAAACAAGTGACTAAATGATTAGTGTACCTATATCGGTAAGTTTCATGCTGAATTACCTTGTTTTATATGAAACAAATTATTTATCATTTGTTCCAATTATTTACTTGAATCACGGATTTAGAATATCTAGGATGATTTTAGCATAGTTTACGGAAACACTACTTTTTCGTAGTAGATATGTCAGCGATCCAACAGTTTCGTACGAACTCGGTTTTAGCTTTCAAATGATTTTGAGCAATTTGTTGCATTTAAGCAATACCTTCCTACAACTTTGACAAGTTAGCGGTAGTAGTTGTAGGTACAAACATTTGTCCCGAGGCGGGATTGAACCCGCCGCGGTCTACGTCGCAGGCGGACCTTCGCCATCTACGCCACAGAGGTTGTAGATTGGGTACTAAATGCATATAATATCGTCTCAGGTAGTAAAACATCTTTTGCAGCATGAGTAGTTTCTTAAGAAGTAAATAATTTTAGTAATTGTCCCTCATAAATAACTACCTGTTCCGTCAAATAAGTTTACAAAGACGATTGTTATAATAGTATTTGAGGTCGTGAAGCTAAATCTACGTGGAAAAAGGTGATTAGAATAGCGTCGCGTCGATTTGAAACTTGCTTGCACTTTCTGATTTTTTTTAAATTTATGAAGCCTATATGATAATTTACCTAAAAACATAATAAACGTTTTAGAAAAAAATCATACACGCATCTGGCGCAGCGCATTAGCATTGCCATACAGCGAAGCAATGCAGCCAGCGTCTTGGGGACGCTTCCGACTGGTATGGACCAGTTGAGCTATCTGTAGATTGTTTGCAACAGTCTGCAGTTAGCTCAATTGTAAATAGGTACTAGTTTAATTTGTTTATATTATTTGATTGTTACACGCTCGAAATAAGTAGAAAAAACCGTATCCTGTAAAGTTAGTGTTTTGTAACTGTGACCTTAGGTTAAGATGATATATCTATACTTATAATAAAACTGTAACAGGTCCAATTCTGTACATTGAAGACATTTATAAAAAAAAATCGATACTAATGCCAAAAATGTATTTTTTTCCATCATGTTCCTCCGAAACTACTGAACGGATCGAAATGAAACTTGGCAGGATTTGAGTTCATACTACGAGGAAGGACATAGAATACTTTTTATCCCAGATTTCAATAGGGTTCCCTTGGGAGAGGGGATGAAAGTAAAATTTGTTGGCTGCGCATAGCGCCGGAACTACTGAATATATTCAAATGAAACTTAGCAGGATTTGAGACCATACTATGATGTAGGACATAGAATACTTTTTATTCCAGATTTCAATAGGGTTCTCTTGGGAGAGGGGATGAAAAAAAAATTTCGTGGCTGCGCATAGTGCCGAAACTTCTGAAGGTATGCAAATAAAACTTAGCATGATTTAAGTTCATATTACAAGAACGAGCATAGGATACTTTTCATCCCGGATTTCAATAAGGTTCCTTTGGGAGAGGGGATGAAAAGAAAATTTCGTGGCTGCGCATAGCGCCGAAACTACTGAAGGTATTCAAATAAAACTTAGCATGATTTAAGTTCATATTACGAGAAAGGGCAAAGGATATTTTTCATCCCGGATTTCAATAGGTTTCCTTTAGGAAAGGGGATAAAAGTAAAATTTGTTGGCTGCGCATAGCGCCGAAACTACTAAATGTATTCAAATGAAACTTAGCAGGATTTGAGACCATACTATGATGTAGGACATAGAATACTTTTTATCCCAGATTTCAATAGGGTTCCTTTGGGAGAGGGGATGAAAATAAAATTTCATGGCTGCGCATAGCGCCGAAACAACTGAAGGTATTCAAATAAAACTTAGCATGATTTAAGTTCATATTACAAGAAAAGGCATAGGATACTTTTCATCCCGGATTTCAATAGGGTTCCTTTGGGAGAGGGGATGAAAGTAAAATTTGTTGGCTGCGCATAGCGCCGAAACTACTGAATGTATTCAAATGAAACTTGGCAGGATTTGAGTTCATACTATGATGAAGGACATGGATACTTTTTATCCCGGATTGAATGGGGTTCCCTTGGGATAGGGGATGAGACTAAAATTTCTTAGCGAAAAAAAAATTCTGCGGGGCAAGGGCGGTAGAGAGCTATAGCCCCCCATTGTGGGGGGCACTGGCAGTGGGGCCCCAGAACTGAGGAACCAGCAGTAGGGCCCCTCACGCAACCGGACCTTCCCAGTAGCCCCCACAGTGGCACTGGCAGTGGGGCCTCGGAAGTGGGGGCCGCCGGCAGATGGCCCCCCGAATTGGGCCCCCACATTGCCCCGCAGTGGTAACCCCTCATTAGCCCCCACAGTGGGGGCGCCGGCAGTGGGGCTCTTGGCAGTGGGCCCCCACATTTCCTCGCAGTGGGACCCTCAGTAGCCCCCCGCAGTGGGACCCACTCAGTAGGCCCCCACAGTGGAGGGCTCCGGCAGTACGGGCCCCCGGCAGTTTGCCCCCGCAGTGGGCCCCCCACATTGCCCAGCAGTGGGACCCCCAGTAGCCCCCCGTAGTGGCCCTCCCGCAGTAGGGTAAAATTTCTTGGCTGCGCATAGCGCTGAAACTACTGAATGTATTCAAATGAAACTTGGCATGATTTAAGTTCATGCTACGAGGAAGGTCATGTTATACTTTTTATCCTGGAATTCGTTAAGGTTCCCTTGGGAGTGGAGATGGAAGTGACATTTCTCGGCCTAAAATAGCGCAAAAACTACTGAATGGATTCGAATGATACTTAGCAAGATTTGAGTTCATACTACGAGGAAGGACATAAAATACGAGTCCATACCCCTAAAGCCAACAAAATGATTACAAAATTGTTATTAGTGCCGATAAACGACCTACTGGACAGCATCCGGTTGGACCAATGATGTTGCCGTCGTCCTGGTAGATCGGCACTGTGACAGGCCGGACTTTGTGCTGCGTACCCGGGATGACCGCTTGCAATGCATTGGCGAAACGCACCAGGCATTTGATGCTCTTCAATCTCTACTCGCTTATATACCTACTGTCGTGGCTAATACGGATACAACTTTGATCTTCGACATGTAAATCCGAAAACTGACGAGACTGGACACAAAAAATTTTCTGCAATGCAATTCTACGCCTAGATATATTTTACCAATAAGAGAAGGTTGCATTGGTTGCATCTGCAAAGGTTTCGAGGTTTGTTTTACCGTTTTCTGGTGGACACTTACGCCAAAATTAAAATGGCTGGTGGAAACTTACGCCAAAATTAAAACGAAGCGTTTGGTATACATCAGAACAGAACTAATGAGAAAAGACAGTGCGCTGAGAATTATGTAGATCTGCGAGATGCCATGAATCAAGATAGAAATTGTGAAGATTTAGGACGACTGGTGATTCTTCCTTCCAGTTTTAGAACTGGACAATAGATGTGTAGTGACCTATTCTCCAGTAGGTACCATCAAAAGCTTTTGAAGCGCATAATATACCTCGGTAAATGTGGAGCTGTGTGACGTCCAGTCAATAAAATCTAGGTATATGTAAATCTATACTATACTACACTAATAAAAATAAGTAAGGTTTGTGAGGTTGTAGAGGGTAATCTCTGAATCTACTGAGCCAATTTTGAAAATTCTTTTACCTATTGAATTTATTTAAACACGCATCGTTTAAACCACGTTATTTGCGAGTTTTATAGACTACTAAAAATGTTTACCGCTCAACGAAGTGGGCACGGGTCAGCTAGTTAGTAACTATATGTATACCTATTATGACTAACTGGAACTGTTGATTGCGCTATTAATGTGGAACCACAGCAGGATTTCAAAATCCTCGTTCCACAGCCTGGAACTCAAAGGTGGAGCCACCAGAACTAAACCTATAAATCACTATAAACCGCGACGAGTGGAGTACATAACACTCCTGGTGTTTTTTCATAGCTTATTAATTTGCTCGCTTCTTGTCCGTGTTCCATTGATTAAACCCACAATAATGCTGAATGCTAAAAGTAGAATGAAACAGGAATCAAACCCACAACCATCTGTAGGTATCTCGAAGAGCGACGATGACGACGACGCGTCGTCGGCGGCGTCGCGACGCCGCCGACGAGTCGCTCAGCTCAGATGGGTTGAAAAGAGGAGGCAGTCCTAAAAAAAAATTACTGTCGAAGTTCGTAAATCAATCAACGTCATTATGAAAATGACAAATGCAAACGGATTCATTTTCACTTTCACATCACAACTACAAACTGTTGCCAGATGGGGGGGATTTCCTGCAAATTCGGCAGTTTTTTCGACTTAAGACGTTCGGGGGATTTTCAGGTATAAAAAAAACTTAAAATTTGGAGGTTTTCTTGAGTATCTCAATCATTCAACCACAAGCAAAATAATTCGCATCACTAGTTTAGTGTGTAACATGTGTATTCTCTCTCTTCCTAACAATACTACCTAAATTCAATTGTTCATTCATCGTAAGAGTTCGTGCAAACAAGATAACTTTGAACGTGTGGTTGTAATCAGAACTAGTCGAATCGTTTTGCAACAAAAAGCTTTATTTTGTTTACTAGCGCCAACAGCCACGCACGTGCAAATTTCGTTCGTTTCGATAAAAATCCAAATATCCAAAACAAAATCTCCTATAAAAAGTGTTCTTCACAAAAAGCTAATTTTCGGGGGGATTTGGAATAAAAATGGGGGGAAAAATTACATAGTGATCTGCCAACACTGCAACCACAACAATCTCTGTCCAGTCCAATTTGCAAAAACAGAATTTCTTTTGAAATTCATGAATGCCATTGTGGGGCTGTGCCATTTTTGTGAAGCCCATGGACCACGGCCGGTATTCTGCACCTTTACGACCGACAATGAAGCGCATACGACGGAATCCTCAAAGTCTACGTTCCAATGCAACGGGTGCACTTCTCTGGGTCCAGAGACTGTCCTAGTCTCCAGAGACGTTGATGGAACGATTTTCTGCAGCAGAGAAACTGTTCCCAACCCTGATGTTACGGCATTCTTGAGGCAAGCAGCTATTAGAAGTATTACTTGTGAGGTTTGTCCACTGTATAGCTATAGGTACAGAGTATTTTCTTCAGTCATTGAACTAAACTCGGTTTGTTTGCTTCCGACTAGAATCAATAGACATACAAAGAAAATAACGAGGAGAATAGACAAAAACGAAGTAATTTTTGACTTTTTCAGGTCAGTTGGAGCAAAGAAGGTGGTGTAGTCTACTTCAGCGACACTCAAGGGCATGTTTTGAGTTTCACATTTCAACTGCAAGACACCCGAGCTCGAGGCCTTAAGCGATGGTTCTCCATTGTAGTCCTGATGAAGGATAAGATGCTGTTACTCAATATTACACCGGTTCTTTCAGAACATATGCTGGTAACCTCATTTGACTTTACTAAATCCTTATCTAAACAAATCTGATAAGTATTATAGGTTTTACACAAAATGTTTTTAATTTCTAGAGAATATCAAAAGAACTGCAAGGGTTATGCACAGTAGTGTTTGACAATGAACAGAAGATCTGTTCTCAAAGAGCTCTACGACTGAGAACAGGCAGGAATGACTTTGGACAGTCAAGATCTCTAGCGCAGCTCACAGGTAAAATGATAACTAGATAATCTAGTTGAAAATAAGATTACCTACAGACTTTTTTATACACTGCTTCACTTTCAGGAGATGAAGACATATTCAAAAACCTGCACTCCCATTTCACATGGCTACTCAAAGCTGGAGCCCATACCTACTCAGAAACACTATACTCCAGTCAGGATCTTCTCAATAAGCTGGACCCCACTGCCCTCAAAGGGTCAATATTTGAGGTTGGAGCATGTGATCTGCCAAATGAGGAATGTATGCCATTGAGGGTTTTGGAGACTATGTTGACTAAAGCTGTGTTTAAGGTCCTGATGTATTGCACTTTGATTGGAGTAAATGTAAGTGTAAGAACAGCACATGAACTGAGCTAATTATTTTTCTCAAGTAAATATATAAGATTCTCATGACATGCCATGCCAGGCAACCATAACAGGTTTTGTAATCATAATTTTCCTCAGATTCAAATATCAGCTAGCTGCAGGGAATCTACATCCATAAGCACTGCCCTATCAAGACTCCTGCCAGTGGTAAATAAAGAGCCTCCTAACATCAAACTAATGAATGGAACCTCGAACAATTCATGTGTTCTTGAAGAGATGGGCAATGGGTGCTTCTCTGTCAAGTGGTCAGGATCTTTGCCTGTGAAATGTAAGTAGGTATGTGTTTTTAATTTCTTTCTATTGTTAACATTGAGGCTGGCTCAAAGAATAATGAAATTATCTTTCTGCAGGTCCAACAATCATGAATAGAATAGAAGCTGCTATGAGCAATGGAAAGTTCAATGATGCTGTTTTACACCAGCAACTAAAATCTCTGCAATTAGAATGGCTAGGGTAAGTTGACACTTGAAGGAATGGTCAAAGAATTATCAGTACATCCTGCAAGTACTTAATTTCAAATTTTCTTTTCCAGGATAGCAAAGTCAGTGAGGGCAGCTATAGCATCTTCTGGTGCAAAATCATCAGCTGTGGTGAAGTTGAAACAAGTGTTTGGGGTTACCCAACATGATGAAACTCTGCTCAGTTTCTGGATGACCCTTAGTGAATAAACAATCAGGGGTTAGAAGAATGGAATTATCTGTGATATTAGTTGTGGCAATAAATCATGCAATATTTATAAGATCAGATGTTGTTTGCATTGACCAACCTATGCAGTTAAGAACAAAGACAGCAGGAGAAAAAAAATCCAGGGCAAAAGATTATTAACACTAATTCCCATAGATTCCTGATTATCACTGATTAAAGATTAGTGAGGATGTAAAATAATACTACAAAAATAGGCTGTAGTCCTTATATTAAAAAGATTACGCATTTGAACGACGGCTAGGTCTGGCCTTCTCGTGTCCCTTCGAGCGCACATATGGTTTAGTGTGAGAGCGAGGCGCTCCGGGTGCCGGTCCGAAGTGTCTGACGGCTTCACGGGCATTGCGGCGGCCTTGGACAAGCACAGTCTTCTTGCCAGTAGGGGCACGCAGAGCCAGCTGATCAAAGGTTAGGATTTCACCTGCAAAGGACAAGTTAGGGTGTATAGAAAATGAAGAATTCTGCCCAGGACTCCAGTAGGCTGATAACAGGTTCATAAGACCAACAATATAACACAGTTGAAACAATAAATGATTTTTATTCTCATTCAGGGACAGCTCTAATTCATTGGATACCTGTAATTCCTTTACTGCAAATAAAAAATTACTTAGAACACAGAGTTGGTGTTGCAAAGAAGATAACTTTATTCAGTAGTTAGTGACATCAGCTAGGTAGGTATCTCACTGATATAGCTCAAAATTTAATGAATTCTATTTTGAGGGTTCGTATATGGATTGTATGCCATGGATTCACCTGACACATAAAGCCAGCTTTAATAAAAAATATTGTATCAACTTGCAAGATGAGGTCTTGTTGTGGTGAGGTACAATGCTTTTCAGAACTAATTACATACAGGATATAATACTGCCTTAAACTTTACAGGATTATGAATAAATATAAGGTAATAGCAATCTGTAACCTCAAACTAGCAACAAGACCACTCTCTAGCCTCCTAACCTAATCCTATCAAAACATAAACAAACTGACCTCCAGCAGCCAAGATACGGGCGCGTGCCTTCTCAGTAACGTGAAGAGCAGCTACTGTCAGTTTGGGTACGTTGTAAAGCCTGACATCATTGGTGATGGTACCAACGACAACTGCAATCAGACCCTCGCGAGTGGGCTTCTTCATGTGACGCACCAAGCGGGAAAGGGAGATCGGAGGGCGGTTGATACGGCTCATAAACAACCTCCTCAAGATAATGGTGTTGAACTTGGCATTTGTACGCCTGGCCAAGTATCTGTACAACTGTCAACAAATACAAGTACAGGTTATGAACGTTATTGGACCTACGGTTTCCTTGAATGGGTAGAGGGTTTTGACAGAGTATAGTATATAGCAGTAAACCGGTGTACTTACCTTCACCAAAAGCCTCAGATACACATCCTGAGATTTGACTTCGGTGCGCCTAACTTTCCTGTCGTGTTTGTGGTTGATGTCGATACCCTGAAATACGTAAAGGAACACATATTGACTTCACTGGTACAACTAAAAACCACCACAAACTTTCACTATTTATCATTTTCACTCGGATTTTCATTGATTTATTTCAGTTTTTCCACAACGAAACTCACCATCTTGACAATCGAAGGAAAAAGAAACTATAGACAATGTAGAAATATGACAGTTAGGACGAAAAATTGTTTGACAGTTTAAAGAAATATCAATGTCAACATTTGCTATAGACAACTTTGCTATCAAACCGCGCGAAATTCAAAGAGGATTTATGCAAGCTCTTAAATTAGAACTATTTACTTCTTGAGAGAAAGAAGCGATTTCAAAAAATTAAAATCATCGGTTAATCAAGTATGTCATCGCGACTCGTGATCGCGACAGATACACAAGTTTCGACCGCCGTTTTTTCGAAGGGATGGAATTTAATACGAAACACCGAAAATTATCAAAAACTAAAAATTCCGTTCGTTCTGGTTCTACCACGAAATCGCGCCTATCAAAAAAGAAGATCGTCACAAGGAAACGAAAATGTGTGTGCCTCCCTGAAAATTATTCAGTTGTAGAGTTCCCAGCTATATGGAATGAGCTACGACAAAATGGGCAGCTTTGTGATGGTACAATCGTATGTAGGGATATGAAATCAATTCGAATACACAGGGCTATACTATCTGCTGTTAGTCCATATTTCAAGGCAATATTTATAAATTCACTGAAAAAAGGGGAACCGGAAGAAACTGAAATATTTGTAGATGTCCCCAGCTGCTACATGAGTCTTATTTTAGATTACGCTTACACGGGCACTTGTAAGGTTACTGCAGAAAACGTAGAATACCTATTACCATACGCTGATCAGTTCGATGTAGTGGGCGTCATCCAGCTTTGCTGCCAATACTTTCTGAACGAGCTCCGGCCTCACAACTGCTTGGGAATATTTAAATTTGCGAAATACTACTTCTGTGGAGATTTAGAGAAGAAGGGAAAACTGTACATAAGACAGAATTTTAGTAGGGTACTAAAGGAATGTAATGAATTTAAATCACTCACACACGAAGAATTGGAAGAAGTGCTCAGGGACGATGAGCTGAATGTACGAAACGAGGAAGTAGTATTTCAAGCAGTGAAAACATGGGTAGAACACGATTTAGAAAATAGACGACTGTACATTCCTTCACTGCTATCGTGTGTGAGATTTGGTCACATTAGCTTTAAATATTTCAAATCGAAAATTTTGCAATGGGCGCCTGTTGTTGAAGACGAGGTAAGAAGCCAATTTTAAAACCTACCCTAAAATTTGTAACCAGTTTATCAAATAACACTTTATGTCTTTATTGAATTATTTAATGTTTATGCCTTAAACTTTGACTTTTCTATGAGCTTATATTGTACCTAAGCCAAAATAAATAAACGGTATAGGTATTGATTTCTGATCTAATGCCTACTAAGATTTCTAACCAGTTATTTTTTCAGAAGTGTCAAGAAGCACTGTACCCTGCCGTAGTGTTTCTCACGTTACTAGATTCGAGGCCGGGAACAGAAGCTGACCTCAACGAGCCCCTTGCGCGACCCCGCATACCTTTCGAGATTCTGTTCGCGGTTGGCGGGTGGAGCGCGGGAAGTCCCACTAGTTTTGTCGAGACATACGACACAAGGTTTTTCATTTTACTACTGAATAGGTTCTTACTAAGTACTTACAAAAGCATGTAGGTATTATACCTACCTATCGTTACAAGAGGAGATAGGGTAAATATGCAGCAAGGGTAAAAAAAATATCGTACAGAATTCTCTGTAAGATTTCGGTTTTAAGTCTATGGTTTAAATAAAATTTGAATTGTTATATGTAACAGAACAAGAAACTAACACATTATTTGACTTGTCTAATTGCTTATTTAGTAAGCCTAAAGAAATAAAGTTATTGATTCTGAATCTATTAAGCCGACTTTTTTACTCAGATACTCCTGCCTACTTCTATAAGTAATTTTAAGGTTACCTACTTCATTATTCAACTGGCAACACTGGATGACATATCTACCCTCACAAACTCTAATTTCATTGTAGGGCGGATCGGTGGTTCCTATCAATCCACATGGACCTCACACCTCGCGCGTACCACGGCCTGTGCACGCTGAACAACTTGATCTACATGATCGGTGGGTTTGACGGCAGCGATCACTTCAACACCGTGCGCTGTTACGATCCCGTTGCTAACACGTGGCAGGAGCGAGCTTGCATGTATCAAGCGAGATGCTACGTCAGTGTAGTTGCTCATGGTGAGTTTGCTAAGGTTACTTTTTACTTGAGTAAAGCACTTCTTTTTAGCCGACTACCAAAGGACGAGGATTATGTCTGTAAGTAGCCGATTTTTATGTACCCACGTAGAGCTGAAACTTTTAGTCCGATTTCAACAAATGAGGTGTCATATGATTCGTCTTAATGGCCCAATGGTTATATGACTATGTGACGTCAGATTAAATATGGGGTTCTAATGAGATAGCAGGATCTAAGGGTTGAAAACCCCAATGTTAGTAAATATGTTCGTGTGTGATATTGTTACAAATGCCTTTGTTTGTACTTTCCAAAACTGTTTATCAAACTTTTATGAGGTTAACGATACCCAAGCTATCAGCAAAAAGGTTTAAAAAAATATAGCTAGTAAAAACTAAAACCCGACTACGTAAGTCTTGTTCACCGATTGGTTTTATCATTTTCTTTTGATATTCAGGTAGTTGGAGGCCTCCCATCTATGTACCTAGGGTAGGTACAAGTAGGAACAAAGGCCTCCGACTACCTAAGTACATATCAAAAGAAAATGATAAGGTCAATAGGTGAACGCTTGTTTATGACTTTAACATACTAAGTCGGGATTTAGCTTTTATTAGAGCTTCTTTTGTTAGGTTTGTTTGAATAAGAAAAATAGCGTAGCCAATATGTACAGGCTATTAATTTGGTAGGGTTGACCCACCGCTTTGGTACCCGCCCACTCTGGTAGGTACATAAGCAAGCACCCCATAGGTTGGGTTGGTTCGGCTTCTTCGGATATTCAATAACCAATTCTTTACCATAGATAGGCTATAGGCAAAGAAATACTACCGCTCAGTTTTAGACAAGACAAATACATGCATGACAATTGAAAATGAAAAAAATTAAATGAAATGAAAAAATGTTATTTGGCACGACACAATACATACTTAAAATAAGAAACGCTAAGCTAGGAATTTACAATAATTTGTATTTTAGAAAAACAAACAAAAAGAAAAGTATACAAATTAAATCTAAAATACAACCAAGGCTATGTTTAAGGTACTTATAAGAACTATCTCTTTTCATACTTCTTACTAGCATTGGTACTGCCACTAGCTGCTTGGTAAACCACCGAGTGTCGAGCCAAAAAGGTGTCAACTCAGCATGATGGTGAGTAGGTAAGTGGGATTACCTACTCAGCGCTGGTATTATGTTGACCCTCGTGACGAAAGTTACGTCACCAACGGCAAACCTCTACACACCCTGCTTTTTATATGCTCAGGCTCAGCACTTACTCTTGAGCCTCAGAGACTCAGAGGATCTTGGCCTCCAACGCAAGTCTTCTCCAGGCATATCAGTCTCTCGCACGCCATAAGCGTTATGCATAGGTACCTAAAACAGATGACACTACAGCATTTTATCTTCTTCAGATGGTCTACTATACGCCCTAGGCGGGTACAACGGGCGAACTCGCATGGCGTCCGTGGAGCGGTATTATCCCGATAAGAACCAGTGGGAGATGACCACTCCTATGAACAAGCAGCGGTCTGATGCGAGTGCCGCTTCTCTTGGGGGCAAGGTTGGTCCTGAGACGATATGTTCGCAAATATTCTAACAAGCTATTGTAAAAAGTTTGACGTTCCAATGATTTTTCCGTCCAGTACCTAATGTGAAAGTAAACCACAATAACTCCCTTATTTCTATAGGTACCGGATAAAACGGGGTGGATAGGGACTCCAGGGTGAGTGAAATGCACGTAATACTGGACCAAGACATAACCTGGCTTGTAGCAGTGGAAGTATCCTTAGTCCGTGACTGTTCACCTCCTGTGTCAGTGGATCTGACCTCTGCAAAATTATGTTTTTCCTTCAGTATTTCGTTCGTTTCTATTCACCCCGTTTTACGGTACTCTTTCATGCAAAGATACGCTCACAGAAGTTTTGTGAGGGGACCAGCTAACGTTGTCATTATAATTTTTGTCCATCATCTGCAGCCAATGCTTCACGAACTATTAATCCTCTTGCAGATCTACATAGTCGGGGGATTCAACGGCCAAGAGGTCCTTAGTTCAGCCGAAGTTTTCGACTCTGATACGCGCCAGTGGAATTTCATCCGCTCTATGCTCAGCCCTCGGTCTGGAGTCAGCCTTATCGCTTATCGGGAGTGCTTGTATGCTCTAGGCGGGTTTAATGGCTACAGTCGATTGAATACAGGTATGCTTAACTGTTTTCTTTGAAATCGAATAAGTATTAGCTAGTTAATTACCTAGTTAAAATATCTTGTGAGAAGCAAAATTTTTTCTACTAACTTAATTGTCATGCCTACTTCAGCCTAAGCTAGTACTGCTAGACATAGGCCTCCACTAATAAGCCTGGTCTGGTCTGTTAATAAATGGTTATGTCAAGTTTACTGTTTGGTCGGCTTTATGGACAAGTTCTAGGAAAGAGAGAAGAATTCAGTTTCAACATGTTACGAGGAGTGTTAGATATGAAGGTGGATGGATATAGGAGTAGAGGTAGGCCTAAGAAAAGATGGATGGACTGTCTCAAAGATTACATGAGTGAAAAAGGAGTAAGTGCAGAGATGACGACTGATAGAAGCGAGAGAAGAAGACCTGTTGTGCCAACCCCACCTAAGTGGGCAAAGGGCAAGAAAATGATGAGGAACATGATACACCTGCCTTAAAAATCCCGTCTTATTTTGTTTGCCTGTTCAAAAATTGCCTAAGATTAAGCCATTTTCCAGGAGAGAAGTTCAACCCACAACGCGGCGGGGACTGGCAGGAAGTGACGGAGATGTTCAGCGCTCGAAGCAACTTTGCGACTGTGTTGCTAGATGACATGATCTTCGTCATTGGAGGCTTTAACGGTACAACCCGTTGAGTATTGGATTTCTTTATTTTTTGTTTTCGAAAGCTTCACACTCTATCACATCAAAGGCCTTTACCAGTCTTTTGCTAAATCAAATAAAAAAAATATTTTGAAACTAAAACATAGGTCATCATCATCATCAGCCCATACACGTCCACTGCTGGACATAGGCCTCCCCCTTACGACGCCACAAATAGCGGTCCTGAGCCGCCTCCATCCATCGACTCCCTGCGACCGCTACGATGTCGTCGGTCCATCGAGTGGATGGTCTCCCATGTAGGGGGGGATTTGTCATAATCACCACGCTTGGCAGGCGGATTGGTGATCGCAGTGTTGGTGTTTAAAAATACTCAGAAGGAAGCTGCTGCCCTTCCTCTGGTAGGTTCCCTTAGTCGGCTTTTACGACATCACACACGGGTTGAGTTGGAGGGGTCGATATTCGTACGCCGCGATCCCACGGCTTGTTACAATAAAATAAGCCGTTATGTTACTTAATTAAATAAAAAATATGGAAGCATGTGAAAATGTATAAAGTATTGGTCTTAACCTTAGTTTACCTACAAAATGGTCCCAACTCAGCTTATGCAGGTCTTCTGTTGGGTTGGGGCCTATGCGACCGTGGTATAAATTAATAATATAAAAGCGACATTCTTCAGCTCCTTTACATAACAAAAAAAATCAATGAAAGAAGTATTTTAACCATCTACATACTACTAAGAAAAATTATAACAAATTTTGTACACATATGTTAAATAGCATTTGTATCATGTCTGAGGCCCCTGCTCAGTTTGCCAGTTTTTTTTTTACTTTGATATAAAGGAACAGACAGTAGGTTCCTTATGGGCTGTGGGATGTTGTTCCAGCATTTCGATGCAGCAGCCTAGCGGAAGCTCCCTCTTAAGGTCGCCGCCTTACGTTGGTCTTATGGTGGTTATAATTTAATTTTGAAAGCAGTTGCTACGGATCAATAATCCGTTGGGAACTTTTTGTTTGATCAGATGCAACCACAAACTGATGGTAACAACCCCCGCTAGACGGATAGGTTACGATATTTTAGATGTAAATCTCGAATGAATTTTGGATAGACCTGAGATGGTTTAACGTAATTTCTAATAGTATATCTCCAACAGGTTCCACCACAATCCCACACGTGGAATGCTACGACGGTGACTCGTTGGAGTGGTATGATGCAGCTCCCATGAACCTCAATCGATCAGGTGGGTTTCTAACACTCGATCAATGTCAGATATTTCGTTTTATTTGAATCCTTAAATTTCTTTCTGTGGGTGTAGAAGTTCTCTCCGTCTCAGCGTGTTGATATCGTGATAAGGAAACTATCTGTGGACGGTTCAAGGGGCATTATAACTACGCTGGGCAGGCTTGGATTGGCGGTCGCAGTAATACCAATTTAGTGCAAAATTTAATAATTTTCTAATTGGAAAAGCTATTATTATACGATTAATGATTTTTTTTAAATGGACGTGTACGAATTGACTATTGTATTAATTGTCATTTTTTATAATTATTTTAAATTAATGTCCAATATGATGGCAGAATGATCGCGTAATATACATACAAAAAACATACAGTCGAATTGAGAACCTCCTCCTTTTTTGAAGTCGTTTATTAAATGAGTTATCTATCTATAATTTGTTTGTTCCCAGCTCTGAGTGCTTGCGTCCTCGCCGGTCTACCCAATGCGCGGTCCTTCTCATATCTAGCCAAGGCAGTCCCTGCTGCAGGAGCCGACCAAGTCCACAACTCATAAACAAAATTATCCTTACAACTAATACCTACAGAACTTTCTAATCACCAGCTTAAAAACGCCACAAGCAATGGCAGGATTTCAGATTTGAAATTACAAAAAGCTACTGTAATATTTGTATATAGGAAGTTTGGATTCCGTTTTATTTATAACTTAAATCATGGATAGACTTTTTAATTGTACATATCATGATCGATTGTTAAAATTTTTATTTAGTTTTTGGGTACCTATTTGTGTACTAGCACCGTTAGTAGGAGTATTGTTTTCTCCCTCAAAAACTGTTCTTTTATACTGAAAGCTTTTTCACCCGAGGGATTTGTAAATTTTCAAGTTTTTACGTTGCTGTTGTTTGTGATAAATATTTATTTTAGTATTTTGTGTACAATTCGCGCCCGCGGATAATCAGGAGGCCGCGTTTTGTATGTTTTCGATATCGCGTCGGCGTTCGTGATATTGTTGTATCTGTGATATTTTTCATATTTCTCTTATCAAAAAGTTCATAAAAATGTAAAATTATTCTTATTAAGTTCTTGAAAAATTTACCGTAAGCACCTGAAGAGTTAATTTAATATTTGAAGTATTGATAAATTTACAAATAAAGAAAAACCAAAAACATTTCCGTGTTTGATTTAACAATCAACAAAGGTCCAAGTAGAAAGGTACCTAACGCTTCCAAACAAAGGATTCCCCATTCCCATACGAACAATGAAAGTAGTTGCAGCAACGCTGAAACAACCTGAATAACCCTATAAGCAACCGCAGGAGAGAGTGGCGTGCGATCGTGCGTATATTTACTACGCAAAGGGAGACGGAATGGGGAGACGCGGGTGTGTCCTACCCCCACCGCCCCGCCCGACGCGATCGAAGTCATTCCGGGGGCGGTTGTCAGACATTGCACATTAGGTCGCGCTTTCTCGTAAATATTCCCTGAAATAGTCATGGAGTTGAAAGGAAAGGTAGCTTTGATAACTGGGGCCGCGTCTGGGATCGGTCGAGCTTACAGCGAGGAACTGCTGAAGCATGGAGCCAAGGTAAGTCACCTTTGTTGAAGGAAATGGATTCCTCGCGCATGCCGCAGTGCAAAGTAATTCTGGGTTCAAGGTAAAATAACTGTTGAATAAGTTTACTTCTATAAACCTTGGAAAGCCCTCTTCAGGTACCTAACGTGTTTACTCGCTGTTGGCAATTTTTTTTTTTTTGGTGTGGATTTTCCTGAACCGGTTTCATTTGTATTGATTTTCCGGCGTCCGGTCATTGCCGTGATTGCTTTCCATTTCACTGATTTCTTTGTTTTCTGTATGTTATTTATGACGTCTGAGGATCTTAAAAGCGTCGCATAAAGAGTAGGTACTAGACTTCGACGAGACGACCTTACTAGATTCAGTAGACACCATAAATTGCGCGAAGGGTGCATTCTTCAAAGTGAAAGTGTTGTAAATACCTTTGATATGTGCTTCAATCATGGCTACGTATCTTAAATATAATTTTATTCTACTATTTTGGTAGGTGTCCATCTGCGACATTGACCAAGATCTCGGAGAGCAGGTCTACGACGAACTGAGCGCAAAATACGGCCGCAAGAACGTCTACTTCAACCGCCTCGATGTCACTGATTACCCACAGTTTGAAGGTAAGCTCCAGCGTTGCTACAATAACCATATCTCTACTCACTACTCCTACATCATACCAGAGTACCGACCGCTTTATTTTTTTCGGAACACCTTTTATTACGGGCAAAAGCAAGAGTATCATCGGTGATATTTTTCCGGGTCGTTAGGACATAGTACAGTGGAAATAGGTGCATTTAAGGACTACTGAAGAATTAAAACAGCCCTCTTTTAAATTCTTCTAGAGAGATGCTGTGGTATCAATCGTCATTGGATATATTTCAGATTTATTAATTTGAATAGCGAAATGAAAAATTTTTACCTACCTTCGACTGAAATTCAATTTGAAAGTATGGACTATATTCTAGAAAGTTAGCACCAAAATATAGTTGTGAGTCACACAAATCACAACAAAGGTTGATAAATACAGGGGACGACAGGATATGCTCATGCGTTACAAGAATAAAATTAGATATCTTTATTTATTTTTAACTTCGCTATTGATTAACGATGGGGAGACTGGGTAATTGTTGGATACATCCCATGTGACGAGATGAGACACGAGTGTAAGGTAGCTATAAATGTGGAAGCATCTATAGGGTGAAAAAGCAAAGAAGTAGGTATTACTATAGTTTAATCTTATGTAAGGAAGACCAAAGAAGAGATCGCTTTTCCCCACTGCTCAACTGGTGGAAGGTGGTAAGACAATGACAGGTGATAGGATAAAGTGGAAGAAAAATACATATTGACTCCACTCTACCTAGAAAGATACGGATCGGAAGATAGGGAAGACACTGGGCAAGAGTGAATAAGAAATTATTGAAAAACATTTCTTTCAGAGGCTTTTATTCTCACTTCGGACGTATTCAGTCGCCTGGATATAGTTATCAATAACGCTGGCTTCATGAACGATCGGCTTTGGGAACTCGAAGTTGATGTCAATGTGGTAAGCTAACCACTTCGTATTCCTACTATCAACACCTAATTAATATGCAAAATTTTGGAAAGACGCGACCATAATGGGCTAACCAATGGATACCTATATATAAGAGTGGTTCTATTACTAGAAGACTAGCTTAAATAGGTGTCTTCTATTTCTTCTTACACCATCGGCCACATCGTCACTTTCCATGTCATGAGATTGTGGTTAACTTTGTTTATTACCTATAAAGAAATACATACCTACTTCTTATTCTGCACGAGTTCACGTCATTCGTACTTACGATACGAACTAACGTTATACTTGTAAATATTTCTTACCTTCAGAACGGAGCGATCCGTGGCACGATGCTAGCGTACCGGTTCATGGGCAAGGATCGCGGCGGGCAAGGCGGCACCATCGTCAACACTGCGTCTTCGGGCTTCGTTCGGCCGCAGGTCTCCACGCCCATCTACACCGCTACAAACTACGCCATCGTTGGTCTCACTAGGTCTTACGGAGTGAGTGACACTTAACTTTCCCTCATGTGAAAGTATAGTCAACGAGAATAATAGGGGAACAAGGCCAATCTCGTAGACGGGTTTACATTAAAAGTACCTATACGATGCGTACGAATATCGACCCCTCCAACACAACCCCATGTCGTAAGAGCCGACTAAGGGAACCTACCAGAGGAAGGGCAGCAGCTTCCTTCTGAGTATTTTTAAACACCAACACTGCGATCACCAATCCTGGTGATTATGCCTGCCAAGCGTGGTGATTATGGCAAATCCCCCCCTACATGGGAGACCATCCACTCGATGGACCAACGACATCGTAGCGGTCGCAGGGAGTCGATGGATGGAGGCGGCTCAGGACCGCTATTTGTGGCGTCGTACGGAGGAGGCCTATGTCCAGCAGTGGACGTCTATGGGCTGATGATGATGATGATACAATGCGTAAGAAATTTTAAATTTTCTTATCATCCGTTTTTGTTCGTTGGCCGTTCAGTAGTATGAGATTTTAAATGATATGAAAAATCAGCGTATCCACTGCTGATTTTTCAGGGTGCATTTTTATCGGACATGACGACATACTCGTACCATACCCATGGAACCCAAAGGAGAGGAATTAAAATTAGTCATACCCAACAAGCAGGATCAATTTGACTATGAAAGTCTAGTGTAGGGTAATTGGTTAGATTGGACATTATTAAAGGTAGGTAGACACCGCATATCTAAGTAGGTAAAAGTATCAACATTCCGGTAAAAAGCCGAAGTTTGAAAAGTTATTGGAAGCCTAAAAGTGACCGACGACCGACGCGACGATATACCAGTGATAAACCATGCAGACAAATTAACCTTATACTTTATTTCCGTGATCACGATGAGTTTTTCTTTTTTCTCCAGGACCCCTACCATGTAGGTAGAACGGGCGTGCGCTGCATAGCCATCTGTCCTGGACTCACGGACACAGGACTGGTGAAGGATATCACCAAACAGCTGATATCTTCAGATTACGAGGTGGCGTGGGAGCGAGACAACGCCAGCAATAAGACCCAAAGGTATCCTACTTGAAAATAAAGGGACAAGCATCTGATAAATTAATATATGACATTTCTTTTGAAGAATTCTTATTTGTGGATATGTAAACCTATTTTATTTAAAAAGAGTCCGTCCCGCCTAACCATCTTCCGCTTATTACCCTTTCGCGGTGGAAACCGTTTTACCTACTGGTTCGATATCCGGTAAAAAAGAAATACAAACAACATACAAATCTCCTGAGTCGACGGTTCATGTCGTTATTGTCCTTAGATCATTGGTTTAGAGCCCCAGTCTTCTTTGCCTGTCCATTTCCTCTCCTCCGTAGACCGAGACACGTTCTCGGTGACCCCGTTGACCCAATCACCGCCGCTAACCCGGAGGTGACGGCAACCAATTCGCTTCCGCACACTACACAACCGACCAAAAACCGACCCCGCCGGATGCGGGGTCGAAGAATTCCCCGCTTCCGCCCTTAAGTGCATTCGTGCACCTAGGCGAAACCTCCATAACCCTCTTGTGTAGCATCTGGCGACAGCCCAAGCCGAGGCTCGCACCTAAGTGGTGGCCCTTGTGCGTGTCGCCCCAACCTAATTTTACCGGCGAGGCGCCCTCTGCGCCCGCCAAAAGCCCGGTAACGCTGTCATGGCCATCTGCGGTCAACAGCATTATAATCCTTTCGAAAAAAAAAAACCTGTCCATTTCAAAAATATTACATGTATTTCGTAGGTAACTTAATACAAAAAAAATCTTACATAATCAAATAGACAGAATAAATTTTAATATATGAAGGCAACAAAAATTACTTTTATTAGATATATGTAGATAGATACTATAATAAATATTTAAAGTACAACTCACCATTTTATTCCAGCGCGGAGCACGTAGGCAGATCTTTAATAGAAGTCTTGAACAAAGGACAGAGCGGCTCAATATGGTTGGTCGAGAACGGACAGCCTGTTCGCGAATGGCGCGGATAAGACCACACCAACTTTGAGTAAAGCTTGATTTTATTACAAAACCTTTTTTGGTAGCACTGGTTTTTAGACTATGGGTTCGTTTTTACCATCTTTCCTCTGTTAATTTTTGATGATTATTTGCTACCAACCCTAAAAAAATACAAACACCGCAACTTCCGAAGCATAAGCCAACTTCATGTTACAATGATTCCGATAAATCAGTTATCAGTTTACAAATCACCTGTAATCTGAGTGCGAACACAGACTTGTTGCAGTTTTTAACTATTACTGTAATCTTTTTCTAATATTTAATCCTAGGTTTAGTATTTGAAACAGCCATTTTAAATAGTGTAATGGTAAATCATGATAGCGTTTATCCTTAATTATTACAAGAATGACTTACTAGGAAGAGTATCGATAGCTTTTAGTTGTATCCTGTGTGAATGGTGGAATTGTGAACTTTAGGGGTGACTGGTCATGTAAATATGTTAAGTAGAAATAATGTTAAGAAACTGGGATTATATTTTATAAAAATATATTTTTAACCATGTAACTTTTACCCTGTATTATGTGAATACCTGTATGTAATTTTAATATTTTGGTATTAAAATTGGTTTAAAATGTATGTTACGAATGTGAAACATTAAGTTATGTTTTCCAAGTTCATTGAATCATTAGACTAATAATTGACATGTTTTTATAAAAATTTTATACTATTTTGTTAATAAGTTGTGTACTAATGCTAAGTACCTACCTAAATTGTGTACAAGCTTTGTTCTTTTGCAATAAATTTCGAAAAAAAGGCATGATTTCATTACAAAATAAAATAACCTCTTGGAAGATTTGTAGTAAATGTATATTTCTCATATTAATACAATCACCAGGTACAGTTTGAGTAACAGATTTTTACAAACATTTTAGTTGTCATAAGTGGTTTGTAATTTCGCTCGAAAAGGACTTGCGTCATTTATTATCACAAAAAATACATAATTTTGAAGACAAATAGATTCTAATTTACCGAGAAAAACATAATAAGATTGTCCTTTTCTAGAACATACATTTACTAAAATTTGATAAGGAGTAAAACAATGAATTGAGGCTTATTTAAAGAGGCGAATCAACATGATGTCGCCAGCTGATCAGTTCGCGATTATGTTCCTGCCGCTACGCCCCAGCAGTCCTACTATCACATTTCATTTACTATAAATTAACAATAAAACGACAGTCATAAGAACACTTCCAAAGTCATTATCAACACTATGATCAGGTCAATCACACTGCATTCGAGAGGCCTTCCACCGCGAACAACGAAGGTGCCTTCACTCTACAGCAGAGAGGAGCAAACATGTGCAAAATCACTAAATACAACCCCGAATATAAGATAGTCACTATACATATCGACAGGAAGATAAATATTAATCTCCACTCTGCTGCAATGGAAATGCACCCTTATATACAGAGACCGTGTCGGCCAGCGAGGGTCCTGTCTTTACAACCAACCTGTTTGTGTATACAATACAATCTCCTTTGTTTAACCTCAGTAGGACTGCTGTATGACTGTCTTATCTTCATTGCCAAGTAAACAAAAATGGAAGTGCAATGACCCTTTGTAAACAATAAAACACTTGATACTAAAACTAACATTCGTTACAACTTTAAATAGGCACATACGCGCTTAATAGGTGAGAAGCTTTTATGAAAATATATTTCATTTTATTGGGCATGACATAAATAAAGATTCAACTATACTATGCAACTTACGTAGCCTCGAGTGATTCACAGGAGACGCTTTTTACATGGCGCTTTCTCTCACCTAAGACATTGACATCCATAATTTTATCTATTAGCCTAATATCTTTCAGTTAGCGGTCGACTTGTGACAATTGTACAATTTATAAGTATGATGCCAATGTCAGCCTAAAGCGACGCGGTCGCTCACAATCCTTAATTACACGTACACTACTGTGAGCGAGCCTACCCTTGGACGAGGTCATGCTTACGGGAATTTCCAACTGAAACCTTCCATCATTTAGGATACAACACTATCACACCACAACAATGTTCCTTCTGCTTAATTCCACTCCACAATATAACTTCCCGTAAAGGCATTTCCATTTATTACAGTTATCAAACACATTTGCAATCACCATTATACACTTTTCCGTTACTTTTCCATTTGTGATTAGTCCATACGATAATAAATTAAGATTCAGGGTAGTCTCCACGTCGTGTCAGTCCTACTTAGCTGAAATATAAAGAAAACCATCTGTTAAGAATGTTCGCATCGCCATCAATATTATAATAGAGTATGAAAATTTACAGGCACAGAGGTCAGACAAGCTCTCAAAAGACAGCTCTTAAGAGTCTCATCATCATCAAAAGTTGTCATAAGTTTTCTAAGTTTCTGCGCATTTTTTATGTAAGAACCTTCTAAGAATTATTAGTAAACATTAAAAAAAAGATGAATGAAATTAGTAAGCCGTTCTCAAGTTATAGCGTGACCAGGAGAAATAGGCGTTCATTTTTAAATATATAGATTTATAAGATACAGTCCTGTAGCTTGAGTCTGGCCGGAATTTGGTAACGAGACGTGATCGTGACGTCTCCTTTTTCCAGAGAATTTGGTACAGCGCCTCTATCGTGCGTACGTGGATCTACGCTTTCGATCGCTTTACGTTACTAACGTGAGGAGACGTCCAAATCTCTAGGAAAATGACAGAATTGAGAGTCCGAATGATGCTGACGTTACTAACGTAAAGATTTACTTATTTATATTTAAAATAGTATAAAACCGTTTAGAGGTATAAATAATATCTCAAAATATGATAAGCATATCATATTTTTAGTAGCAAGAATTGACGTGAAAATATTTTTTCACTATGGTCAATCACAAAATAATATTTACTAAAGTGTTGCATTTTTCGTAGTAAAAATGAGAAAATAAATTGTTACGCTTGATTTCAAATTAAGATTTAGTACAGTTTAGTATCTATATTATTTTTGCATTATTTTAACGCTGCTAGTTTTCTAAGAATTACCTTATTTTAGAGTTTGTTGAGTTAGCTTTAAAATAATTCGTAGATGCTACAATCTTACATGGTGGATCCTCCACACATGATCCATGCCTACCTTAATTACAATAGACTGTTTTATTACTTAGATTTTTATTTTTGGCGTTATAACAGTAGCTAAAACACATTTTTTATGAATTCTTAGGGTCCTACATGGGTACCTAAACAAATACCTACACTACCTATATGTGACCCATGTTTAGTGATAAATCGATTTGTGGTATGTTCCTTACTTTTGTCGGAGTGTTATAAAGTGATAAATAATACGTAAGCACGTAAAATAAGGCGTAAATAATATTTTTGAAGAATCGCGACTCTAACGCCATCTATTAGTAATGCAACTACAACTACCCCTTAGGTTCATAGACCGTGAAGTTCTTTATTTTACCCAAAAATGGCGCTAAAATCGCTTATTTATTTTGTTGTTATAACATGTAGGAAAACCGATATAATAAAATAACTAAGAATTTATAGGCAACTCATTTTGTTATACAATAAAATAAGCAAATAAATGTCTTATTCCAGCCTTTGAGTCGTCAGGTGGTGAACATCAGTGGTTCGTAAATGAGGTGCGTTTCAGATATGAACCTTTTTCTTACGTCTCTGCTCGATAGCTACTCGACACGTCCACGATAGCTACCGGACTACCAACAGTCGAGACGTGAACGTGGCGTCGACGCCACGATCACGCCTTGCCAGACTTGCCCCTCTGTTCAGTTAGTATCATCATAACACAAGCTCTGCCTTGGGGTTCGATGCTACTGTGTGGATTGAGCACCATTATTTATTTATTATTTATGAGGTAATGTAGTGTGTATAACGTACAGACCTGCTGCAGCCGGCGGCTGCGGCAGAGGCATGGGCGCGTTGTTGCGCGGCTGGTTGATCCGCGGCATGTTGTTGGCGTGCTGGTTCATGTTGATGTTGGGGCGCCCGCGCCCGCCTCGGTTTCCCCCTCTCCAGCTAGGGAAGTAAGACATACTGAACATGAGTTATAGCAACTGCTCTCTAATGTAAACACCCGTTCAAAGACAGCTCTAAACTCCCCAGTTAAACAAATCCAAGGAGGAATCCTATAATGTTATAAAGCGAAAGTTTTTGGGTGAAAATGTGAACATTCTTGTAAGCTTAGATCTACAAAATTTTTAAACAGACAGCTCCAAGAGATATGATTTTATGTGTATGTAAAACTTGGAGACTTCAAAAATAGGCTACTTTTTGTCTGGCCACAGCTCATCCGAAGCCCAAAAAATCCGTTTTTACATAAACCAACAATAGAAAGAGGTCAATATAGCATAATAGCTAAACCAAGGTTTGGTTTCCAGTGAAATTATCGAATTAGGAACAAACTTGGCTTTCTTCAAAGATCGGTGGATTGTCGCGAGTAATAGATTGGGATGAAATATGCTAACGAAATAAACTGCAGATGCAATTCGACTATAGATGCTATGGGTAACTCACGGCTGGTGATGCGGGTTGTGGCGCCAGTTGGAGCGTCCGCGCCAGTTGCCGCGGCGCGCCGACGCCACGCCGAATGTCTCAGAGTTCAGCTTGCGCTCCGTTCGCCAGTCCGTGCGCTGGCTGCGTCCCTTCGACCTGACGAAACAAACATGTTTTTTTATGATTAAAATCAAACATATATTTTACCTTCAAACTGAAAAAGATGTTGTGTAAGTGTTCCGCCGATGACGTATTATCAACCACTGCAGCAAGTACACATAATATATATACTCGGAATCGAACCCGCAACAGATGTCGAGACTTGTATGTAGTAGCAATAGTGACTACCATACTAAATAGCTTTCTTATTCTCACCTGTAGGCACTTCAGGTAATCGTTCGGCGGTAATCAAACCCACAAAACTATGCCACATACCTAGGCCTAAAATGTGTCTGGTCTTCCCTGACTCATGTCCTCCCTGATCCTCCTTCCTTAACCTTTTGGGCGCCACGCCAAAAACGCATTCCCGTGTTCTCTACGCCAAAGCACAAAGCTGTTTTCTTTGTGCGCCAACGACACGTTGGCGATGAGGGGTCCTCAGGTGATTTGTCATGTATAGGTAATTATGGCGGTCAAAGGGTCAGCCCTGTCAAGATGGCGTTTCAGAAAAAAGCATCGCGGAGGTTAGACCAGTCGGCAGTCTTATATATCGCTAGATTGAAAAAGTAGACGCTGATGTCGGGGAACTTGACGATACTAGCGAGAGACAGCTCGATGCCGAGATGCCTGGAGAAGACTTGTGTCAGAGCGCACAAGTGACTGGGCTGCTGGGCGACAGGAGTAAGTAATCTCCAGCATATTTGCCCTCCTTATGAAAAGTGCAATAACTAGTGCGGGCTAGTGTATGTCCACTGCTAAATATGCCTCCCAGGCGGGTAGGCCATAATCACCATGCTTGGCAAGCAGATTGGGATCACAAGTGTTAAAAATACACAAAGGGACTCTGCCATTCCCCTGGTAGGTTCCCTTTTAGTCAGCTCTTACGATATCCATGGGCAAGTTGGAGAGGTCGATTCTTACGCAGTGACCGCACAGGAGTAAATAAGCAATATTGTACTGACCTCTCGATGGCCTCGCACGAGATGTTGTCAAAGAAGCTTTTAGTCTTGTCGTATCCGGTGTAGGGATCATCATCCACCTCGGGCACATCTGCACCAGTCTCGTTGCCCGAATCATCCTTCTTGTCCACCTCACCGACCACCACTACTGGCTCATCCTGGCGCAATAAATGGGCTTTTAATACAGGCTCATAATGAGAAAAAAATACCTGGTGAAATTTGGGCCTACACTCTTAAAATCTAAAATCGAAGTTCTAGAATTATTTTCGTGCTAACGCTACCGGCAATATTTCATAAATACTTTGGATTTCGTAGGACATAGTGACAAATAAATGAACACAGAATAAACATAAGATAAAATAATTTTTGTAGTGCTTTGATCTGATTTTTGAAATGCCTCATTGAAATGCCTATTCTCATCTAACGAAAAGGCCGCCTTTTGATGACCTAACTAATGGATTATGATTTTGTTGTGTGTATAAACTATTAACTTTCATTATTTTCCAGTGGCGAATTGCGAACTCGAATGTACAATTCGCGTCATGCAGTTTTATAATTGTGATGTATGTTTATAACATAGAGAGCTAAAACAACATGAATTACTTTGGCGAAGATGATCGTGTGTGGATCGTCTAGCATTATTTACTTTATTAACTGAAAGGACTGTACTAACCTCAGGTTTAACAGCAACTTCGTCACTGATCTTCGTCTTAGCAAGCTGGTTACGCAACTCCTCGAACTCAGTATTGGCTTGCTCGAAGTCATAGTCATTCTCAAACTTCAGGGTATTCTTATTGCGAGGCACGAAGCCACGGCCGCGACCGCGGGACCGACCCCTCCATCCGCCACGGTTGTAGTTTTGTCCTACGACATAATGGTTGTTAGGATTGTCTAGGTCTGTGAAAGGAGTTGAAGGTTAGTCCAGTCAAGTAAGGTAAAAGCTAAAATAAGCAATGAAGCAATTCTGATGGGCTGATCTTACTAGAAAGAAAAATAATAGAGGGTTTGAGAAGAGGACTTTAAACAATAAAAATGTATAATATACAATAAAAAAAGCTAAAAACTTTTAGATTGAATTTTATCAGTCTGAAAGTGTTTATATGTATGCTTTTGAGTAATGCTGGATACTGTTTGGAGTCGAAGTAGCTTAAGTTTAATTTCAAGCTATTCCAATCGCAGACAAACAGCGTGGCAACAATCACAGCAAATTACGCATTTCGAGTCTGAAAGAGGTGAAGCCGCCTACACAGTTTAACCAAATAACGAGTTTTCCAAAAAGGTTGGTACTTTTAAGTAGTAGCTTTTATTGATACCTACACTTTGTAGTACTATTTGACATGCTTTCTGAGAATAATGAAATATGTACCAAAAAGAGATATATTATAGACCTTAGGCTTATGGTATTTGTCACCAAACATTTTCTAAATCAAACAGTGTGCGAGACAAAAGCTCATCACTCTTGCTGTCCATGCTACAGGGTTTGAGATACAAGTGCATTCAGCTTTATTTTAAGCAGATAAGCTGAAACAATTTTAGCCAAATAACATATTTTGTTTTCGTTAGTTCTCTTACCATGTTGATTGTGGTATTGCCCTTGCTGCATCTGGCCGGGGTGTTGGTTCTGTCCATGTTGGTTCTGGTGTGGACCCTGGTGGTTCTGGTGTGGACCCTGGTGGTTCTGGTGGGGACCTTGGTGGTTCTGTTGATGGTTTGGCTGATGATTCTGCTGATGCGAAGGCTGGTGATTCTGCTGTTGATGCTGATTCTAAACAAAATTAAGCATTTGTTATTAAACATTGATCAGTTCTAGCACATTTTTAGGGACTGGGTTTTGTTACTATCTTTGTTGTAATTAGTTTTTTATTTTGAAGTCAACTTTCCTGGTATGATGGTAAATGATGAATAGAAACAAGTAGGTAGTAGTTGTTTTAATTTTATAGACCACTCAAAACTGGTCCAAATGCATTCTATTACTAATACTGTATTTTCAGTTGACAGTTCAGGCTCATGCCTGCAATACTTACTATGAGGCACGTCGGCTAGCAGTGTGCATGTTTAGAGACGCTAAAGATAGCGATTCGAGCCACGAGTGAGACCGACCATATCTAACTTAGCGATTTAGAGTTTGAAACCACGTGACGGGTCTCCGCATATACAACCGGAGATGTGTCTCCGTCACGGCGCGACAACCTTGGCGGCTTAAGTTAAGGTTAAAACGAATGAGGATGATTTATACCTGGTGGTGTTGATTCTGATGCGGGTTAGGCTGGGGCGCGCCTCCGCTCGGGTAGCGCTGGCGGTTGCGCGAATCGTTGCGGGGTCGGTTGCCGGGCGGCGCTCCGCCCGCGGGCTTGGGGCCTCCCGCCGAGCCGCGCCGCGGCTGCCGAGCGCCAGAGCCACTAGGAACATTACCCACCTGCCCGGTGTTAGTACGTTAGTAATGCAAACAATGAAATGAATGGCATGATACAGATTTATTGACTTTGATATTAAATATATTCTGGTTAGTAATAGAGATGTTGAACTTTATTCAGTACCCTGGACCGTTATCTACCTATACTCGGTTCTAGGATATTAGGTATTTTTTGTAAATAAGGACATTTAAGTATGAAAATTCAACAAAAACTAATTACTTCAAAAAAAAATGTTACAGTAAGGTTCAACTAACAAAAAATACAAGAACTTAATTGCATACGCGCTCAGAAAAAGGAGCATTTTCTAATTTAAAAATATACAAGTGTAATATAATATCTTTGATTCTAAACCAGAGTATAGGCCAATCAAAATGAATTATTGATTTAAAACCAAAAGCGTTTTGAATAATGTACTAGCCTGTTGTCTTGTATCCTAAATTAGCTTTATCTGGCTGTAGCTAAACACTAGACAGGAGTTTGAGAAGAATGGTTTTCAAAGAAATATGGTTGGAAACAATTTTTTTAATTGTATTATAACCTTTATTGACAAAGAAAATAACAATCAAATAATAAAAACAAATTAAACTAGTATTTACAATTGAAACAATAGAGCCAACTGCAGACTGTAGCAAACAATCTACAGATAGCTCAACTGGTCCATATCAATATCAGTCGGAAGCGTCCCCAAGACGCTGGCTGCATTGCCCCGCTGTATGGCAATGCTAATGCGCTTTTCCAGCTCTCGGGTCACGCGTCGCTTCGACCAGGAGCTCAGAGAATTTTTTGAAAACCCGGAAAGCCTCGGTATCCCACGGACCTAGGGTCTCGACTCCAAGGGGAGCAAAATTAATTAAGTTCATTATGAATGTAAGCGGGTTAACTACAAACCTAGTTTGTGTTAGAAGAACACCAAGGTTTTATAGTCAAATTAATAACTTCAAGTAAAACCTATATCAGGTAAGTTATGGCGACAAAACGGATTATAATAATTTTATTCTGATTCAGGTCAATGATCTTTTTATGGACGATGCGAATTTTGCATTGGCTCGAAAGTTTATCTTGTCTGGTAATGATCATACAGTCACCATTTTGTAATGGTGTAATTTTGTAACATACAAAGTTATTAAGGCTGTCATTGTACTGTGGTTGACAAAAATAGAAACATTTTAATTTCGTGAGTTCTAAGAAACATTGTGTAAAGGCTAGTATTACATGATTACCTATACAACATGCACGCATCGTGGGAAAACTGTTACCGCCATTATTACAAAATCATATACGCGTATTTGTAAACATTTCATGCAATAACACGCTAACAAATACTAGTAATTGAATAATCAAAGTAATGATTACCTATGTTAATGATACCACTATTCAATGCGAAATCTATTGATGTCGCGAAACGCGGTTACTAAAACCTACACTGATGCGAACAATCGCTATTAGAAAGTTTGAGTTTTTTTCTATTTTTAGTTTGTTATTTTTACGTAATAGGCTTTGAATAAAGTGTATTTGTTTTTGATACCTATGTTTCTAGTTTATATAGAATGCAGTCAAAACAATGAGTTATAGATGTTATATGTTTGGCAAAACAACCATAGAAATGAGAATAGACTAGATATTATGAAATAGTTGGACACTAACCTGGGTTCCCTGATCCGCTGTAGGGCTTTTCCTGTGGCTTGCAACCGCAGGTGTTGTTGATCGAGATGTATTCTGCTGAGATCCTCCCCCAATGAGATCGAGCATTGAGCCTAAATGCAAAATAATGTTAAAACATGTATCACAATGCATGTACAGCATAAAAGATCTTCATTTAGTTTTAATTATTATCTAAATGCAACCCTTTAAAAAATAAAGTAGGTACAAAAATCATATAGAATAATTTTAAAAGTGGAATTTAGATAAATTCTGCATGGATCATATCTTGGTGAAAGATCTTTTGGGAGATATCCTCAGTTGTAAAATACTAAATCAAGAGAGGAATAATTTAATCAACATATAAAAACAATTTTAAATCTAAAATGCCATTCACTAATCATAAGTCTAATTTTGCCAAGCTAAGCAGCATGGGCGAGTGATCTAGTGATTTCATGAAACAATTTATTCACTAACTAGAACAAATAATACATGATAATTTTTTCATGTAAAACTAGTTTGTGAAAAGGACTGTGTTGTGGTATTGACAATGTAATTAAGTAAAGCAAGCTATTTAATGCTCTGTGTGTATTTAACAGCAAGGTGAGAGTTTGTGTAATTGGTTTTGGCAAGCAACAGACCAAGGATTGCTCATGATACATATTGCGACTTTTTTTTATTTATTAGTTTGTTAAAATCATAGTAAATATTATATGCAAGATAATTAGTTATTTCAAGATTAATTATCATGGTCAGTGTTATTGGGTTAGTGGTTAAAAAGTTACATACATTACTTCAATCTAGATATATCGTCTAAAATAAAATATACAATACTTATAAATAAATGTAACACTATATGGAATATATAATATACAATATGTTCTTGCAAACAACCAGCACCATAGTGTTAAGCAGTCACATCACAACTAGATCTCTCAAGAATTGTTGAATCAATTCTCGAAGTATCAAGTCATGATAGTACAAAAATCGCAAGGTGACATGGCATACTGAAGCTAAAGCCATTACAAAATACATTGAAAAAAACCTTGGTCTTTCACTTGGTTGGAATGGTGCACTCCTGAACCAATGGGCCCTGCCGAGGGCTGGGGCGGGGTCAGGTCCGCTGAGTTTTGTGGACACAACTCACTGGGCTTGTTGAGCTGTGTGTGTACAGTTCCCGGGAAGCCTCCCATTGGGTGGTATTGCGGGTACGGGTTTTGACCAACCACCGGGTGGGTGAACTGACCCGTGAATTGGCCCGGGGCCGGGCCTGTGCCCAGCGTGGGCGGGACGGACATCTGCATGATCGCAGGGTCGTTGGGCAGAGAGGGAACATTGTTCAATACTCGGATGTCCTTGATGTCAGAGCCACGGAACAAGATGTAGTCGTACACCTGACTCTGAGGGGCCACAGGGTACTGTGTCTCTCTATCTTCTGTGCCGAACGATCTCACTGTGGACAAACAACAGGTGTCAATCAACTATTTTGTTGTTTTAAATCTGGTAGGTGTCTTGTCTCTACACTTCAAAATACTGTATTAAAGTTCACTATATCATCTTCCAAGACTGACCTAAGTCTATTAATAGAAAAAGATTTCACACTACCCACAACAAAAAAAAAAGGATTTGTTAGTGGATTTCAAGAGCCTTAACTGTTGTTTTCAGAAGAACAGCGTAGTAGCTACGTGAGTACATCTGCTATAGTGGGATAAATAAACATAACATCAACGTCATCAATGTGAAACCGCGGTCACAGACCCTTCAGTGTTTTCACTTTGAGGGTAGGAGTAAAAAAATGTGGTTCATGGTCACACGGCTTCGTTATAGAAAGTCCAATTGATAATCTAGCACACAGTAAGATTTCTACAATTGATTAACGCAAACAATAAACAGTTATCTTCAGAAATATGTAAGGAGGGAATCTACTATTATTATCTAAAAAACCTACAGAATTACCAACACCTCGAACGAAGAGGGACAATTTTAAGGTAGCAGTACATTTATGGCACAAAAAATACTAAAAATATGTATTTTGGAAGAGAATAACAGTATCCATTTGTCAAACTTACCGCTAGCCAAAGCGATGGTACATTCCTGAGGATCAACCGTAAAAAGTCGGCCTTCGTATCGAATATCAGCTTTCGATATTAGGCTTATCTTGGAGCCCAATTCGGGCATTCCAGTACTCATAATGTCACTTTAAAAATTATTTTACGATGACAAAGATTTTTTACGATTTCGTCGACCGCAAAATTTCAGCCACCGAATAAAATGACTAACGCGAAGTTAGCAACAAGCGTACGTTTACAAACAGCTGTTTTGAGCGGGGAAATTCAAAACTTTGTCTTCGACTATTTCATAGTTACTACACAAATAAGTTATTTATCATAATTTATAGGAAATTTTTAGTATTATGACTACAAATTAAAGTTTTTATGCTAATTTACCATTGTTTAATGTTAGATTAAGTCTAAAAATATCAACATAAATGAACTTTTGAACAGACAGAGGATTTCGAAAAGAGGGCGCTGTGATGTTTACTTTTTGTTAGCAACAACTTCATATTAGTTCTATATTGTCTATGGATTTTGTGCCTATGACGAGAATGACTCATCATCATCACACCAAATCTCGCACCAAACTGTCATCCAAAATGGACCAAAATATGATTGATTGTGTAAATACCACTTGACATTTGAACGAATAAAAAAAGGGCTGTCCATAGACGTGTATTTTACACAAAACTCATAGCAATCCAGTAACTTTTATACTTATACATTAGCGTATGAGTCAAATCCGCTAGTTCTGATTTTTGGCAGACTTGTTGTGTGTTGGCCAAAAGAATAATCAAAGTTTGTGACCTTGGATATCGAACGCAACTTAGTCAAAAATTTAAAAAACGGCGAAAATTTCGTTTTTGCCATTATACTAAAGGTAAATTTTTTGAGAATACCTTCTTCGAACGTTTTTGAAGTAGAGTCAAGGAATTTATATACAAATTCCTTGAGTAGACTAAATTTGCTACAATATAAGACTAAAATTGTCGCTGACAATACCACCCCAATAGTTTCCGAGATAAAGTCTGTCAAAGTTTATAATTTTTTCGAATTTCGCAATTTTTTTGCAATATTCTGTCATTTTGAATGAATCTTGACCCTGATCCTTCTTAACCCCTGTTATACTACGAAGGCATGTTCGTTTTATGATGGGACGTTACAAAAGATAATAATTAGAAGTATGAACGTTGATGTTTAATGATAAGCTAAGCTACGAATAATGAAATAAAAAAAGGTAAGTACAACGCAAGTTAATAGGTTTATTAGTTAGTAAATTGAGTTACGTATTCAAAATCGTCAAGACTCCGCTGAAGTGCCTGCAGACTGACGAGCATTTCAACCCTGCCTTCCTGCAGCTGCACGCGTTTCCACAACCCTTATAGCAGCTGTAAGAAATCATCCACAAGTGGTGTTGTGGGCCTGCGTCTTTGGTTGGCCATAATTTTGGGGTTAAGGTATCTACCCCCACAAGAGAGGGTTCATGTGACTCCAAACCATGCCTATTACCTTTATGAAGATTGCACATGAGTAGTTAAATAGAAAATAATGATTAAGATGTGTATTAGTGAATGCAAGCACAAATTTGCACCTGATGGTATGTCCACAAGGAGTGGAATCGAGCAGAGTCTAGTGTAGGAGGTAACCTGTCCAAATTGAAGCTGGTTTTGGTCGCGGCCCTGGCGAATGGTTTGAAAAATTATAGATTTTAAAAAGCTATCTCGGAAAATAATGTGAAAATTCTCAGTCACATATTGTAGCAAATTTATTCTACTTTAAAAACGCCCTGCGAAGATACTATCAAAAACTAGTCCTTGATGATAATAATCTGAAAAATATCCCAAACTTTCGTGGTTTTTTACTTGACTACGACGAGGGTTATGATTTGGATACCCTATGTATGTATGTAGCCGATTTTTATGTTCCCACGTAGCGCTGAAACCACTGGTCCGATTTCAACAAATGAGATGGCGTATGATTCGTCTTAATAACTCGATGGTTATAGGCTATGTGACGTCAGATAAAAATGGGGGTCTAACGAGATAGCGGGGGTCTAAGAAAGGGTAGAAAATCTCAATGTTAGTAAATATGCTCGTATGTGGTATCGTTGCAAAGGTCTTTGTTTTTAATTTCCGAAACCGTTTCCAAACTTTTGTGAGGTTAACGATTCTCAAACTATTAGCAAAAAGGAGAAAAAAAATATAGTTAAAAACTAAAACCCGACTACATAAAAGTCTTAAACAAGCGTTCACCTATTATCCATAGCATTTTCTTTTGATACTTAGGTAGTCGGAGGCACCCACCCCATATTCCTAGGGTACAATTAGTATCAAAGGCCTCCGACTACCTAAGTATCAAAAGAAAATGCTATAGACAATAGGTGAACGCTTGTTTAAGACTTTTATGTAGTCGGGTTTTAGTTTTTAACTATATTTTTCTTAGATTTATAACAAAGTTGCGTTCGGCGCGAGGTCACAAACTTGGATTATTCATGAGGCCAACATTATAAACAAGTCTGCAAAAACTCAGAACTACTGGATTTGACGCATACTACCCCGTACTTTCAGGTGACAAGGTTAGATGGACTATTAGAGTATCACAAAACTCACAGAATTCAGCTCTACGATGTCCGTGACAAAATATAACAAACGTAAGACAAGGCAATATGGCTATTATGGCTTTCGCCTGTTCATGAAAATTAAAACATGTAAAAAAAATTGTCTGTGGAAGGATGAAATGAATGAGTGATTGAGTGAAGCACAGATTAGTGAATGATATAATTAAAATGGCCGTTTTGATTGGATTTTGAATTCAATTTTGTAAATAAAATAAATTGACGAAAACTTATATACGTGTGGGTCTTCTATGTAAAAAGTTGTTATATTTATTTTCGATTACTGAACTCTCATGTGGTACCTAACATGATCGAAACTCCCATTACTTCAACTCCCGCGTCCCTGGGAAGGCTCAGTATTGGCGGGAGCAGTAACAATTCCATCAAGAGGCGCAGTCTCATCCCTAAAACTCGAAGAACGCTTGTTACAGAAGAGGTTTGTCTTACCCAACAAGTTAGACATTGGTTCTGAGTGTTCTGACCTACATACGCAGTCCACAAACATTGTTCACATGTTGGCCTCCTAGGCAGTTTGTTGTTATTTGTTATATGACAGTTAAACATACTGTATAAATAATTTGTGGCGGCTGCAAGAGATTCCACTATCATCATTATCAAAACTTCAATGCAAAATCCAATATTTTCGCCCAGTAACTTGGTTCAATGTGTACAGCAGCCTCTAAATTAACTTTCTGATTAACCAACATCTCAGTACCAACTTATCTGTAAACTTCAGGAAAAGAATGATGATGATGCAGAACGTTCATCCCTGGTGGCATCAGAGAAGCGAGCAGTGGCCTCTTCCACCCCATCCTCACTACGGTCAAGTCAAGACACAATATCATCATCACCACAGAAGGAACATTATCAGGGATGCCTCAAGCTCTATGCTGAGAATGTAAGTAGTCAGTATAGGTATATAAATATTAAATGACTATTTAACTTAGGTTTGGTAAATATAGCTTCCTTAGGCCAACCTGAATATAAAATATTTGTAAACATTGCCCCCATACTTACTAACTCTCATATCGCTGATTTTGAGTCAGAATTTGCACTACTGGTCAATAAGAGCTACAAAGCATAATATAATGCTGACAATATTTTTTCGAAACCCACATCATGACGAGAATTTTGGATTTTTTACTTGCGAGCTGTTAACAAACATTGTAAATTGAGAATGGCTGAAATATTGAGTCCTTAAAACAAGACAAATTTATTAATTTTATTGATAGTCATGGATTGTTGGAGAAAAGTGTCAAAAAAAGTTAATTTAAGTGAAGTTGGAACAAAAGAAAGAAAATTTATTTATTTATACCACAATATATCACAACATATCAACCATACAACTAAAACAAAACTAGGTATTACATTATGTAGGATAAATATTAGACAAAAAATCTATAATTAAACTCAATTTGTTTCAGAAAATAACCAAAGACAATGCCTGGAACCTACAGTTAATAGACTTCATGACAGCTATGCTGAGGAAACATGACTCCCGAATGGAAAACTTGCAGACAGCTTCGACAGTGGTTGACGCATCAACCAGGATATACTCATTCAGAGTAGATGCTGTGCATTATGATGTGTTGAAGATGGCTGGAGGACTTACCAAAGCCACCCAGGTAAAATTTACTTTCCTTCCACTTTTATGGTGTGATGAACTCAATAAAATTTTGTGAACTTGGTCAATTAAAGAATATCAGTACTGTAGCTGACCATGAATTATTTTTAGTATTTACTGAAAATTAATAAATCACTCAATCAGGCTGAAATTTTGCATGGACAATATGTAGCCTGGAATCAAACATAGGCTTGTGTTATCCCTCAGTTCCCTTCAGATAGATCACATAAATTTCCCATCCGATAGTAATAACCTTTAAATGTTTTCATAGAAACGACGCGTTCGAAGCCGCGGGCAGAAACTAATAGTATTTTTTTTACTCAGGGTGGCTTTCGTAACACTGCGGCTACGGAAGGCCTATTGTGATCGCCAGAAAATGATAAAAAGATATCCCAAAAATTTCTTGCTTCGGCGGGACTTGAACCCGCGACTACTTGATTTCGTGGCGCAGTTGCATAGCGCAGTCCCCTATAATTGAGAGGAAGGTTGCGAGTTTAAGTCCCCCGAAATGAATATTTTTAGGATATCATTTAACTAGCTGCTGACCGCGCCTTCACCCGTGTTTGTTTCACCCGATTATGCTGAAATTTGGTATGGGTATAGTTTGGGACCTGGAATAGCATATAGGCTATTTTTTATCCCGATAAGACGCGGGCAGCAGCTAGTATGCAGATAAATTATCTTAGAAGTATATTTATTTTCTATCATAAAAACTTGGTTTAAGAATAAAAGAGGAAAGAAAGATGATGACAATACACCAGAGGAAGCACCACTGGATGCGGACGGGAACCCAGCTCCCGTCAAGAAGAAGAAGAAGCGCTCTAAGGGCGCTATAGCCGCCAATCCTGAGGTGTTCAATGGAGATTTTGATACTAATGATTACATAGGTGAGAAAACAAGAGAAGAAAAATACCAAAGTCATTCAGATATTTTAAACCGACCTCAAAAGGAGGAGGTTCTCAATTCGTCTGTTTTGTAATTAAATATCTTACGCGATATCTCCGCCAATTATGGTCCGATTTAGAATTTTTTATAAGAGCGCTCTTACTTTTCGTAAAAATACGTATTTTACGCACCGAGCGGGCGGCGAGCTACGCGAGCGTTACTGTCTTTCATATCTATAGTCTCGCTCGCACCATGATTTGCGAGCATGGCGACTAAATGATCTTGATCCACCGTAATATAAGTTTCTTAGATTGGATTTCAGTTGCTCATTTTTTTCTGTGTTAAGTCTTTATGTTAATTATAATTTGTTTTGATATATTTTTATTATTCTTACGCAGTAATCGATTCCTAGCCAACATGTCATAGTGGTCTGAAAATCTTGCTCAATACTCGTAGAAATCGAAAAATGGTAGTATCGATCGATCTATATAAAAGTACCTAGTAGGTTGCTAGGTTTGTGAGATATATAGGAGAAAATTATAGTCCGTACTATTCGTATTATTTAAAGGTGTCATATGCTGTAAAAATCGTTGAAGTAATATAAGTATATAGTTAAAAATACCGTCTACACCTGTTTAAATGAATAAAACTACTAACTAAATGTAACTAGTATTTTTTTAGTTTGATTTTGCGCAAGCTGCAAAGCAGCTCCACTGCCGCAATGCTACAACACCCCCGCACTGCGTAGCTCGTTTCGCTCGCCACGACGGCGGCAAAGTCCGGCCGGGGGGAGACACAGCACGGCATAACTTTAGACCGATATCAGTACTGCCTACATGCAGGGCAGCAAAGTTTTTGAAAAACTTATTTTACATCAATTGCTTAGGCATTTCAATGGCAATGACCTGGTACATCGTAAGTAATTCAGGTTTACTCGGGGCAGGTCAACTACTGATGCCAGTGTAGAGTTGGTATCGCATATTTGTGATGCTTGGGAGAAGTTGCAAGATGCTTTAGGTGTTTTTTGTGACTTGTCAAAAGCATTCAATTGTGTACACCATGGAACATAAATCAGGAAACTACATCACTATGGAATAAATGGCACTTCTTTGGATCTTCTTACTTCTTACTTGAGTGACAGGATGCAAAGAGTTGACATTAATGGGAAACGGTCTTCGGGACCTTTAGTTACAATGGGTGTACCGCAGGGATCTATCTTTGATACTTTCCTATTTTTGGTTTATATTAACCACCTGCCTCATCTCGTTAAAAATAATCACGAGATTGTATTGTTTGCTGATGATACTTCTTTAATTTTCAAGATGATTAGACAAAACACAAATTATGACGATGTAAACAATGCAATATTAAAAGAAGTCCATTGGTTTAGTGTCAATAATCTTTTACTTAACGAAACCAAAACTAAATGTATTAGATTTAATCTACCAAATGTAAAACAAGTAAAGGCTGATATAAACGTAAAAGGAGAAACTTTAGAAATTGTAGACAGTACCGTATTCTTAGGAATAACTTTAGACAGTAAACTTCAATGGGGCCCACACATAGATAAACTATCGAGGAGACTTAGTTCTGCAGCATATGCAGTCAAAAAATCCGTCATCTTACAGACGTTGATACTTCTAGACTTGTCTATTTCAGCTACTTCCATAGTATTATGTCTTATGGCATATTACTGTGGGGGAACGCTGCATATATTAACACCGTATTTGTGCTGCAGAAGAGTTCTGTTCGTGCTATCTACAACATGTGTCCTAGAGAATCCCTGCGTGATAAATTCAAAGAAATAAATACAATGACAGTACCAATGGCCGTGGGGCCGCGGCATAGAATATCGACCCCTCCAACTCAACCCGTGGATGTCGTAAGAGCCGACTAAGGGAACCTACCAGAGGGAGGGCAGCAGCTTCCTACTGTGTATTACCAACACCTTACTGCGATCACCAATCCGCCTGCCAAGCGTGGTGATTATGCTATATGAGCAGCTCCGCTATTCCTGGTCACGGTGGCGGCTATGGTAACAGCGGGGCAGGGGGAGCTAGGAATCTCCGGCAGATATTGAGCTACCAATCCCAACACCGACGACCCTTGCACCTGGTTGCATACAACGCACGAACATTGAGGACCAACGAGAAGGTAATCGAGCTGGAAGAAGCGGTAGACAAGTTGCGCTGGGACATTATAGGGCTATCGGAAGTCCGAAGAGAGGGAGAGGATACGATCACCCTCAATTCCGGCAACTTGTTCTTCTACCGGGTGGGTGACCAGCAGTCCCAACACGGTATCGGGTTTCTCGTCCGCAAGTCCCTCATCAACAACATTGTAAAAATCGAGAGCGTCTCGACCAGGGTGGCGTACCTTATACTCAGAATCACCAACCGGTATTCGCTGAAGGTCATACAGGTATACGCCCCGCACTCGGGACGCCCTGACGATGAAGTGGAGATCATGTATGACGAGATCTCCAAGGTCATGCATGCCTCGAAAACACACTACACTGTTGTGATGGGGGACTTCAACGCGCGGTTAGGCGAAAAGAGCGGTAACGAACTGAGAGTGGGCCAGTTTGGATTTGGACAGCGAAACCAAAGGGGTCAGCAACTGGCCGACTTCATGGAAAAGGAGGGACTCTTTGCGATGAACTCCTTTTTCGAGAAGCGGCCCTCCAGAAAATGGACCTGGCTGCACCCCGGCGGTTATAAGCTTGAGATAAACTTTATCATGACGACCCACAGGCACATATTCAATGACATCTCTGTGATCAACAGGGTTAAAACCGGTAGCGATCACCGTATGGTAAGAGCGTCATTGAATATTAATGTAAAGCTAGAAAGGTATCGTCTGATAGGGTCTACTCTACGCCCCAACCCTGTCCAGATACATAATCCCGAGAGCTTTCAATTGAAGCTACAGAACCGCTTTGAATGCCTCCAACAATGTTAGAGCTACCGAGGAAGAGAAATGATAACTCTAACGCTGTTTGATCGCAACTGTATATTTATTAAACTTAGGTTAAAATGAAACGTTAATACGGAAGAACATAAATCACGTATTAAACGTACATTAGCTTAGGAATGTCTACATTCCTAAGCTAATATCGGTGTAAATGTCGGTGAACTAGAAAGGTATTAGGTACGCGTACTTCCTGAATAACTTTGTGCCTTTTGCATCTTGGGCACTAGAAAAAGGGAAACAATGTTAAAGTGTTAGAGAATTGATGTTACATATCTCACGGTAATATTACCGAGCTAGAACCTACGTTTAATACGTGATGTATGTTCTTCCGTATTAACGTTTCAAACAGCGTAGTTATTATTTCTCTTCCTCGGTAGCTCTAACAAATGGTATATTATATATACTATATATATATATATATAATAAATAAACTAGTTTTTTAGGAGTGCGCGAGCTGCAAGCAGCTCGCGGCGGTTGTGTTTATTGTTTATTTATTCATTAAGTTCCCCTTTTCGTAACCTACGTCTTGATTTAATCGAAATCGACAACCATGAGTGATTAAAACATGTCAGCCATCTTGGATTTAGAAATGCACATCTTTTACCTCAAAAGGGGTATATTTTACCTCCTCTATCACCTCAAAAGGGGGCCTTTTTTGGGGGCAAATTTTTTATTGCATTCAAAACCACTTGACATCCTCTATACAGCCCCATTCAATTTTTTATTCATTATAGCTCAGCTCGGGAGCCCCCCCCAGAGGGGGGCAGAAGGGGGCGTCGTCAAAGCACTGGTCGCTTCGCTCGCCGCAAGGCTCCACCCGAAAAAAAGGTCAAAAATTGCCCAAATTTCGGTGTTTTCATAAAAAGGGGGGTCTGGAGGGGTAAGGGATGATTTTTTTTTGATATTGAAACTATTTTTTATCCTCTACATGACCCTTAAAAGAAATTTCTTACAAGTCGCTTCGCTTGGGAGTACCCAGAGAGGGTTCCATTTTTTTTTCTTTAAATTTGAGAAGAAACTGTCAATACGATCCCGCAATTGAAACCCACCTACCACCATGGTATCTGGAAGCAACCTCAAAAGGGGGGCTTTTTTGAGGGCAAGGGGGGCAAAATTTTTATTGCATTCAAAACCATTTGACATCTTCTATACAGTTCCATTAAAAATATTATTCGTTATGGCTCCGTTCGGGAGCTCCCCTAGAGGGGGGCAGAAGGGGGCGTCTGGGGGTCACAGAACTGCTCGCTTCGTTCGCCGTGCTGTTCGTGCAGGGAATAAGGTACTCCACCCGAAAATAAGGTCCAAAATTGGCCAAATTTCGTTTTTTTTTTTCGTCAAAAGGGGGGTCTAGGGGGTGCAAATTATTTTGCTATTGAAACTGTTTTTATCCTCTACATGACCCTAAACAAAAATTTCTTACAAGTAGGGCCCACGGGGGACTGGTGAGGTAGGTGGGCGCGGGTGGCTTTGAGCGAGCCGCCTCGCTGCCAGTGAGTAGAGCGATCTGAACATGATTTCTACCTGTATACCTAAGCCTCCAAATTGATTGGAGAAAACGACTAATGTGTATGTTACGAAGTAAAATTACTTATTCTGTGGCAGCGGGCAGCCTGGAGAGAGGGGGGTTACAGGATGGCTGCTGCTGGAACAGGCCTGCTTCCCTTCCTAGCAAAAATTTTCACTCCAGCTACCACCCACCTCGTGATACATCGCTGTTCGCGTTTATCCCCTTTTGAGGGGGAAGGGAGGGAAATCTGGAAAAATACAATTTTTCCCCAGGGTCGATTGAACACCCCTGTATGATTCTGCATACCAAACATACCTCACCATCCACCATGGAGACCATTTATGTCAATGAGTTAGTTAGTATACTGTACGAATATAAATACTTACAACGATCTAAAATTGCGGTCCTAGTTTCCAATGTTCTAGCACGCACACAATAGCAGCGTCTACCCGGCAATCTATGCACACCACGATAGTATCGACACGACGGATGGCGCGAAATTAACTGAAGCAGGTCCGACTATGCCGGTCCGTATTACTAAATAAATAAATAAATAATCTAAAATTTTTTGTGCTATTATTCTAGTAGGGAAAACAAGCTATTATTAAAAAGTAATTGTTATTTCAAGCAACGAACAAAATCTATAAATTTGGACAACGAATCCGTGCAATTTCGTGATTTTTAGTAATACCCCTCTTAACTATTGTATAGAAGATGATCCCGAAGGGGTCCTATAAAATTGTATCCCCTGGGGTTTAGTATTTATCCCGCAGAACTTAAAAGTAAGTAAATAGTAAGGGAATTTGAAGTCGATTTATCGTTTTTTAAAACACGCCATATTATTTATCTTTATGCTATATGTACCTATGTATATGGTGCAATTAGAAACGTAATGCATTGTGTTCCACGTTAAACACGCTATACCATCTGTAACTCCCTAGTCAAGCCGTATTTTTTATTATTTATGTAGTGCTGCAAAATCTAAACTATCATATCAGCCCATACACGTCCACTGCTGGACAAAGGTCTCCCCCATACGACGCCACAGATAGCGGTCCTGAGCCGCCTCCATCCATCGACTCTCTACGACCGCTAATATGTCGTTGGGCCATCGAGTGGAAGATATCCCATGTTGCCCTAATAACCACGTTTAGAATGCGGATTGGTGATCGCAGTGTTGGTGTTGAAAAATACTCAGTAGAAAGCTGCTGCCCTTAGTAATATATTTAATCTAAACTAGATAAACTTCAAATCTTACAAAATAAACTTGAAAAAAATACTATTTAATCTTCCCCATCTAACACCCACTAAAACGGTTTATAAACAAACTCATATAATGAACCTGTACATGCATCCTCGTTTGTAAAATACTAAACCACAACGTTCATACAAACCTATCGTACACTAAAGTAAAATAAATTAGATAACGTAGCTCACGCCGCGCCAGCTCTATTGTTCTACCGAGGTCACGCACAAAATATGGAAAAACAACGATACTCTATGAAGGCGCACAGCTTTACATATAATAACCTACACTCCAAAATAAAAAAAAATAATCTCATTCAATGTGTTTAAATCTAAACTACTAATTTTATGTAAAAACCCTGTTCTGAAGTAAGTGACATGTAATATTTGTCTTTTTAACCGACTTCAAAAGAGTGTTTATCGTTTTTTAAAACACGCCTTATTATTTAGAATATAATTATTTAAAACGTATACGCTATGTTCACCAATATGGCTGCGCACCCTCGTAGTAAGCTCTGCTCAGGCTGTGCAGTCAATGTGTTAATGAAGGTTCACAAGGAAATTGCCTCTGAACTATAGATATTTTTTTTTATCTTAAGTACTTTAGTGTAGTTTTATAAAAGCTGGCGCGATGTCTTTTATGTGCTAATGTGATAAATACAGGCCTAGTAAACGAAAATAAAAGGGGATCGCGCCAGCTTCTAAAATTTATCTATAGTATTATAGGCAAGCACAACAACAAATCAACAGTCAATATAATCAAGGAAAACTTTTAACCAGTAACTTCCTTCCAGATCCTTTCTTCGAGCGGCTAGCGGCGACCACTGGCGACGTGACGTCATCAAACCGAGCGTTCAACGCCACTCTGCCCATACACGATGAAACCCTGGCTTTGATTTTAAGGTTTGTTCAAAAGATGAGGAAGCACAAAACATTGTCATTGCTGGAAATGATGTTAGGTACATTCTGAGCTAGAATCAAGAGAAAGAAACAAGAGATTATTAAAAAGGTACTATAGTAAAGAAAACCCCAATTTACTATATGTGTAAGGTTCACACTGGCAACCCAATCAAACGCAAACGCAGGATCAATGCCAAGCTACGACTGGGAATACCCTACGAGTACAAGCATTTTTAACGTGTACCGACATCGACGTACGTCTAGGAAAATCTCATATTGTTCTGAGGCTTGGCACGATATAAGTCGTTTTTTTTACCACAATATAATATCTTAGTTCGTGCAGGCTTGCGGATTATGATTTTGATTCGGGATTGGCTTCCCTAGTCACACTGCGTCCTGCCTGGCTATTACATGAACGGTGACGTCATTTTGCCATTCGTTTAGTCTTGCATTTGTTTCATATTCAGACAAAAAAAAAGCGAGCAAAGACAGTCAACGAATATTGTCGAAGCGCGCATCATAATCTGGCTGATGTCATCAGTGGGAAATACATGTAGTATTTGGAAACCAAAAACTCGAAACCCATAAGGATCACTTGTCCTTTACTATTTCGTATATTAAATATCCCAAATCATACATAAATAATCCAAATATCTTCCAACAGGACAGACAACCCATTCCTGGAGCCTATCAAAGAGAATGAGCCAGAGGAGATAGACCTCACAGAACAGTACACCATCTCATTCAAGCTGATGCCGGCCATCACTGAAGAGGATCACATCTGTGAGCCCTTCACCGGTTTCTCTTTTAGCAACTGGGATCCCGATACGGAGGAGAGGTTAGTATGGTACAAGTTTGACGACTTCATTACCGCAGCGGCCGCAGATCTGTCTGCGACGCAGGAGGGGTTCGATTCCCGCCTCGGGACAAATGTTTGTGCGATCTGCAGATATTTGTTTTGGATGTTTTCCATGTACAATAAAAATATCTCTCTACCGATAACACAAGCTCAGCTTAGCTTGGGACTAGATTATACTGTCCAGCATTACAAAACGTTAACTTACAGGTTGTCTGTAATCATGTAAAAAATAATTAAGGAAAACATTGGAAAGGACCAGTTTTTACTTCTGACGAAAACTGATGATTGTTTCAAGTAAACACATTCACTGCCTGGGCTCAGCGTTGCGGTACGACTTGCAAGTATGCGTGGTGCTTCACAGCATTATGTAGAGTGAAAAAAAAACAAAAAAAAAATAAGTGACGAGTAAATCAATAAAACCTTGTAATTCTTTATTGTACACAGTAACACATTACTTCAACTTATCTACTAAGAGTACATAGGCGAGCTTAAGCCTGAAAAATAATTTTCTTCCAGCAAACCTTAGATCTAAACCTTATTTCTTATTTGATAATGACTATATTTAATAGTTGTTTATATTATATCAATACATATTATAAAACAAAGTCCTCGGCCGCGTCTGTCTGTTCGTGATAAACTCAAAAACTACGGAACGGAATTTGCGGTTTTCACCAATCGATAGAATTATGAATGAGGAAGGTTTAGATAATTTGTAAAGGTTTTGTGTAAATCGGTTCAAATATAATGATAATTATTGGAAGTGTCGGAAAAAGTCAAGCCGCTTGTGAGCTTTTATCGAAAACGCTGCCCCTTTAAGATAAAAAAATTCAAGGTGGGATATTTAGTGTACTTTTATATATAGATCCACACAAAAGTCTGCGATGACATAAGTATATATCTATTTTATATATGTAGATAGCTTACTATATTCTATAATAATAATATGCTCTACTACCGGTGCGAAGCCGGGGCGGGTTGCTAGTGTAGTATAAAATTAGACTTGTCTAAGTGCTTATTTTGTAAGCCTAAAGAAATAAAGTTATTGAAGATGAATTAAGTGCGTTATGGGCGTTCTGGGTTAAATATGTGTGTCTGTAGTGATACTGATTTACTATTGTTATTGCACTGATTTAGAGTTTTGACATGTATCCATTAAGGGAACCTACCAGAGGAAAGGCAGAAGGAAGCTCCTTCTGAATATGTTTCAACACCAACACAGCGATCACCAATCCGCCTGCCAAGCGTGGTGATTATGGCAAATTCCCCCTACATGGGAGATCATCCACTCGATGGACCGACGACATCGTAGCGGTCGCAGGGAGTCGATGGTTGGAGGCGGCTCAGAACCGCTATTTGTGGCGTCGTATGAGGGAGGCCTATGTCCAGTACTGGACGTGTATGTGCTGATATAACGAACTCCGTATCTTAAAGGTCTTCATAATGATGTCATTTAAAAAGATTGCTGGTGCATTAAACCCTTTAGGAATCGCATACCCTAAATACCAGGTTATTGATATAATGTGTGCACATGTGCCCATCGTTCGCCCTCCTGATAAGCATGTACAATATTGTTCTATATATAGATATAGAATGATTCTATATGGGGGAGGCCTATGTCCAGCAGTGGACGTGTATGGGCTGATATGATAAGATGATGATTGTATCCATTCCGACATGTATTCATAGGACTAACCTAACCACGCTTCAGAAACGTACAGAGCGCGGAGACCTTATAGAACATTCAAAATCCTCACCAACAGATATATTTTACCTTTATCAAAGACACTATACACTATGAATAAAAACACAAACTTGAGAGGACACTCGCTGAAGCTGTAACGCGGGCCAAGTACCAGCAAACACAGAGAGCACATATTGCCCAATCGCATAGTTAAAACTTGGAACCGGTTACCGGAATCAGTGCTCAGCGCCCCCTCAGTGAACTCTTTTAAAAATAGACTGGACAAATATTTAAAGTGCATTGACAAACCCACTACAGCCCACTACGGTCATGCAAACCTATTTTTAAGAAAAATAAAATACTAACATTAACTAGTTTATAAATTTTTCAAATCGGCTGTTTTGTAAAAGAGCATGCATCATATTTTGACCAGTATACACACAAACATAACTCTTGTGATTAAATATAGAGATCCTAGTAGGCTTATATTGCCCCCACGCAAGACTGCACTCTGTGGGAAAAATTGCCTGATTATGACTGTAAAAGTGTATAATAAAATACCTAGAGAATTGCCATTTAATAAATTTAAGACATAACTCCGTATGTGGCTCATAGAGAAATGTTTTTATGAAATCAAAGAATTATTTTAATGCACAGTAAATTTCTTAGTTATTTAAGTTAAATATTGTACGTTCGTAATTAACGGACAAACTGTTGTTTCCACCTTATTGTTTAAGATCTCGTTGTACACAGTTACAACAATAAATAATCTTTATCCTTTATATTTAAAGACTGCTTTAGACACAGCTGCATGTTTATAAAAAAAAATTACTTGACTCATGTTTAAAGTTATTGTTATTCACTGACAATTTTATATTTCAGCAATGAACGCGTGAACAACTGGGTGGAAGACAACAGGTTGAATCTGTCCCAGCAAGCCCTAGCTTTTGACGTGAACGCAGAAGTCGAGCCTATACCTCTGGACGAGGCTCATAATGACCTGTATGGTAAGTTACTTTATGTTTTTATAATAACGCGATCTGAACACATAATTATAAGTAAAATTTAACAGATATTTATCGCGTTTATTGACCAGTTTTCCCCAACGTTTCAACAGGTTTACAAATTGTCTTGGTCACGGGATGACCCGTAAAATTTTACTTATACAATATGCTTTATTGTACATCAACTAGAATACAATGAGCGGCCTTATCGTTCAGAAGCGAATTCTTCCAAGCAACCTTTGGATGAAAATAATTATATTTTATGTATTATAGTTACCATAGGGGAATACGCACGAAATATGTAGCTCGTTTTTCGGAAAAATAGTGCAGACATCGTTCAAACTTTGCCTTTTGAATTTTTAATTTTAGGATTCTGATAATTGGCGCATACCTATATAATGGTGGACTATTCACACAGCATCATTTAACCTTAATCTAAACAGAGCTATGCCCTTCTATTATTTTACAGAGAAGCAAGTAGGAACTTATATGTTCCTTGTGCTGATTCAGTTCATTTATTTAGAATAATGAATACAAAACAATCTATAAAATAAATAAATCCGTCGCTAAGCTCTCGACACTGGTGGTAAAGTACCAGTAGAATTATGCAGAACGCAGGCTATTTGTCAGTTTCATCGTGGTTGTGAGGCACTGATAACCTCGAGATTTATTCTTTATCTCCTCAGACGACGAACCTCTCGGTGGCATCGAAAGCGAAGAAGAAGGTGACGTGGCCGTTGCTGCCTGCGTTGCGCGCGCCGCCGCCGCGCCCCTCGCCCGGCTCACGGACATGCGGCCCAACGCGGCGCCCGACTCGCGGCTCGAGTACTCCTACTGCGCGGCCATTGTGGCGGCCTGGGCCGGGCCTAGCCACTGGCGGCTAAAGAACAATAGAGGTAATAACTTGTTTACTTTACAAATCTATTTTTTAACCGACTTCAAAAAAGGAGGAGGGTCTGAATTCGAATGTATGTTTTTTTATGTATATTTCCGCCATAATTGGCGGATAGTAATAGGGTGAATTCTTTCACTATTGTATAGAAAATGATCCCGAGGTGTGAATTGTATCCCAAGGGGACTAGTATTTATCCCGCAAATCTTAAAAACGGTGTAAAAGTAAGAGAATCTGAAGTCGGTTTATCGTTTTTTAAAACAAGCCAAACTATTATTGTTACTATAGTCAAATCAGGTGCGCGTCTTGCTTGTCTTTGAATCGACGGCTGTGCGATAGTGGTCAGAGCCGACGCATATCAGACCGTACACGTCCACTACTGGACATAAACCTCCCCTATACGACGCCACAAATAGCGGTCCTGAGCCGCCTCCATCCATCGACTTTCTGCGACCGTTACGATGTCGTCGGTCCATCGAGTGGATGGTCTCCCAACATTCCGTTTCGCGTTGCAAGCAATATGACCTGCCCACTGCCTCTTCAGCTTACTAATTCTGAGAGTTATGTTGGTGACTTTGGTTCTTCTTCGGATTTCCGTATTCTATCATTTAAAAAACACCAAGCATAGCTCTCTCCATAGCCCGCGACTCTGCGCTTATGAACGAAGCCTATAGCTAACGATCACGTCTCCGCTGACGCTCCTTAAACTTCACTCCTGGCGCATCAAAGCCGAAGTGCGACTTGGCCTGAGGGCCTACTCGGAAAACGGAAATCGAAGTTTCTGATTCGTTTTCAAGCAAACGGTAATCTTATGCAAGCAACATAAGAGTTGGTTTTGCACGAAAACGAATAATATTCTGTTATAAGTGGTGTAATATTTATTTTTTCCACCTAGCATCAAAAATGGAACGCACAGCGCAAGGCACAACCACCGGCCGCGCGACAATAGAAGGCAAGAAACCCGCGCGAACGAAACGCCAGCTCGACTTCCTATACGCGGGGATGGCCACTGACTGCCGCGCGACGCCGCATGGAGACTATGAGCCGGCTCAGCCTGCTAAGATCATGATTAGCAGGAAGACGCTGGCTACGGGGCATACGTGGAACGAGGCAAACTTTAAGACGCCGATAGACAGGTTCGTATGTGTCAAAAGTATCAAAATTTTATCAGGAAATCGAATTCCTGATGAAATTTCGAGTGTTTAAAAAATAAATACGGCGTTTTTTAGGCGAATCTGAATATGTATTTAACTCAATTTTGACACAAATGCTAGTTACTGCACTTTTCATAAGGAGGGCAGAACAGTGTAGGTATGGAATGAAGGCCCATGAGAAAGAATCCGTAAAGGTTGGCGGTCACAGGTGCAACACCGCTGCCGCATAATAAAAAATTGAGTATTCAAGTATGAGCTTTAACTCAGTATATTTATATTAATAAAACCAATTTTTAGGTGCATTTTATATTGACAGTCTGTTATCTGAGTAACAGACAGAACTAGAGCCAGTCCCTTTAAGCTAGCGGTAAGCCATTTTGTTACTGTAAAATGAATCCAATTGTTACTAACTTAGGCCCATATTATAATGCACATTTTTATGCTTGCGGCAGTTATGCATTCCAGATCAGTCACAACATTAAAAAGAGTCCTAAATACGAATGATGTATCTATTCATTAACTGTAGTACTCGAAAGAGCTTATTTCAAGAGTAGCTACTTAAATCTAATTCACATCTAATATTTCATCAATGCATCCACTCCATTGTAAAAAATATAAAGATAAATGCCCGAAGTCGTCGGGCATTTATCGCGTACCTGTTCTTTTTATCCCCTATCGTTGCCATCGCATTATGGCGTCATCAGTGGATATTCACCGCTGCTGGATAGGTATTAGGTATTGACAAACACAAATTAAAAAGAACATTCTTATCACAGAGGCCTAGACGAATCCTACTTCCGCAAGCTCTTTCTCCGTCAAAACGTGATGATGCTGCGCAAACGCGACGAGACGCGCACCTTAGCCGAGCCGGTGACCGTCGAGGAAGCCCGGGATTATGACTACAACAACGAGAATGACGCCTCCTATTGTCCCGTTAATGTACAGGTTTGAGTTTAGTCTTAGTCAAATCAAATCAAAAATTCTTTATTTCCGTAAATACAATAAATGTATAGAAAAGGTCAAATTATTAAAATAAAACACTGACAGGGAATAAAGTGATTTTTTGATTTCGGTCGCTTCGGTATGTAGACTTAAGTAAAGAAGCGACAAAGAAACCTTGAGCCTGTTACGTCTTAGTCAGCACACATACTCCTGAACATACCTCCCTAAAACCAGGGTTGTTTTGCGATAATCAGCACGTTTGGCGGGCGAATTGGTAATCTCAGTGAATGTGTTCAAAATACACAGGAGAAAACTGCTGCCCTGGTTAGTTCTCTTATGCGGCTTTTACGCCGCGACAGCCAAGGCAATATAATAAAGTACTAATGGCGTATTTTTATTGGCAGTGCACTGCATGAAAACATAGAGTCTAGCTCCAACACAATAAAGTTAATTTCCCCTCGAGTGCCTTGTTCTCCGAGATAAGGCACAGCGACATGGTTACCGGTGTGCAAGCTTAAATGTACTTTACGTTAGGATTAGATTCTAAAATATTTTATAGAAAGACTATACTATACACAACGTTTCTGCAGTTTTGCCGTGCCGTGAGTGTGTTTACTTGATGATTTAGTTTCCATGTTCCAGGACGGCGACGACTGGGCCATTGAGGACGCAATAGCTGCAGGTGAATTGCACGATCAGGTTAAAACGGCTGAGCCTGAGGAGATCGGGGAAATGCTGGAGCCACCGACAAAGGTATATCTTCGCTTATGCTAGTTTATGTCCACGTACAACGCTCGCGAATGCGCGGGCACAAGCCTGCTTCTGCTTCGCACGCACCTTTCGCCTTGAATGAATACTTGGACGCAGTTTAGTTATTATGTAAATGTATAGCAGAGATGGACCGACGACCTAGTGAAGGTCGCGGAAATCGCTGGATGCAGGCAGCGCAAAATCGGTCATTGTGGAGACCCTAAGGGGAAGCCTATGTCCACCAGTGGACGTCGATAGGCAGATATTGATACTCATTTTCAAATTGGTAAATGCATTATTTTCAATCCTTTGTCTTTATAAGCTTCACTATTATTATTATTATAGATTTTTTGCTCTATAACTAAATTGTGTAAAATTTGTACGCCCAACGGCAGATCACAGTGCTCTTAATTTTGTGTCAACATCCCTGAGTAACACAAATAAATAAATGAACTATGACGGTGCTAATCGCGGCGAGCTCGCGGCGTTGTCGCGGCGTACTCGCTGCGAATTCGTCGCGACCTCGCTGCGCAACCGCTTCGCTTTGAAATCGCCAGTGTGATGAGACTCATAGCTAAAAAAAATTTTCACTCATATTATTGTTTCTTTACAGGTGGCCAAAATATTCATACCGTACGCGATGCGAGCGAAAAAAGTTGACATGAAACTTCTGAAGGCTACCACATGGAAAATGCTAACAGAAGGCTCATCTGAAGAAAGCCCTAAAGTTGAAAAGACAACATTTAAAACCCTTTATAACGAACTACCAAAGAAACTGTCGAGTAATATGCGTGAATCCCTCAGTGTGCCACTTGCCTTACTTTCTGTTTTGCATATTGCGAACGAAAAGGGTCTCATCTTGGAAAACCATAAAGATTTAAAAGATTTTGGAATATTAGGTCTTATTGATAAAAATAAGGATCAATAAACATTTTACGATTTTAAAAATGTTAAGAGTATTTTTAGTGAAGCCATGTAACATATTTTTATATGATGTAAAAAGCTTGATTTGGGTAAAATTTTGATGTTTTTTAAATGATAATAGATTTATCTAATTCGTCTTGCATGTCTTCTATTTTATCGTATCGTAGAAAAGTTTTTAAGTATAATGAAAGTATGAATGAACTATGTGCTGGACATCTGACTTTCTATATTTTAGGTCTATATGTGATTTGGGAACATCACAAAATATTGTATAAGATGTTAAAAGCTTTATAATAATGGTGTGATTGCCAAAGTTGAATAAAGTGTTTCAACATTACCAAGTTTTTTTAATTTAATCACCTTTAAAAACTTTCTTTCCTTTCAGTGCTGATTTCCTATTAGGCCTAATTCACACCGAGAAATTAGCCGGCGGCAGCGGCGCGGCGCAGCGCGGCGAGCTCTTTCAGTGTGAAATAATTTTAAACTATCTGTAGATAAAGTGAAAGAGCTCGCATACCTATAATTATGTAATTAAGTTAAATAAAGCAAAAACGCTCCGCTAGCTAGTTAGGTGTCTATTTTTTTTTTTCGAAATTATTGTAATGCTGTTGACCGCAGATGGCCATGACAGCGTTACCGGGCTTTTGGCGGGCGCAGAGGGCGCCTCGCCGGTAAAGTTAGGTTGGGGCGACACGCACAAGGGCCACCACTTAGGTGCGAGCCTCGGCTTGGGCTGTCGCCAGATGCTACAAGAGGGTAATGGAGGTTTCGCCTAGGTACACGAATGCACCTAAGGGCGGAAGCGGGGAATTATTCGGTTTTTGGTCGGTTGTGTAGTGTGCGGAAGCGAATTGGTTGCCGTCACCTCCGGGCTTAGCGGCGGTGATTGGGTCAACGGGGTCACCGAGAACGTGTCTCGGTCTACGGAGGAGAGAACTCGTGGGAGGGTCGTCAATGGGATAATCGGGCATGGTGGCTATAAGGGGATTGAAATGTTCCGAGGCCTTTTCATAATGACGCTGTGAGGCAGCCTTTATGAAGTGGGCAACGGACTCGAGATTAAGATCGCGATGGAGATCTTTATTGCGCATGTAAAACGGACAGCCCGTGACTTTGCGCAGAAATCGGTTTTGGACAACCTGGAGTGGCGAACATTGGCCGAGTGGCCAAATACCACAGAGGAGTACGTCATGACAGGACGTATGACCGATTTGTAAAGTGTCACCTTATTTCTAAGGGACATTTTACTCTTCGCTCTAAGGAGGCTGTTCAACTGGCTAAGTATGAACTTGGCACGGTTGGGTACAGTGCGAATATGGGTGTTGAAACTAAGGCGGCGATCTAGTATCACCCCTAAGTATTTGGCTGACTTAACCCAGGGAATGGGTTTGCCAAAGAGGGAGAGGGTTTTGGGCTTAGAGTAATTCCGCGAAAAGTACACTGCTGCACTCTTCGTCGGATTCACTTCTATGCGCCACTGTCTAAACCAGACACCTAAAGTGTCTAGTGCAGCTTTGTACTCACCCAATTTGCATTCAAATTGGATGTGTGAGCCGTGTCGTCCGGGAAGAGGGCAAGTTCGACTTGCGGGTGACGGGGTAGGTATGTCCCTGGTATACAGCGTAAAGAGGGGCGGGTAGCGGTAGCTACGATTCGACAAGTAGTCTAGTAAGATGAGTACGAGTCTGTCTGGCACACCAAGAGTGGAGAGCTTGTAAATCAAGCCATTGTGCCAGACTTTGTCGAAGGCTTTCGCTACGTCGAGGAAGACAGCTCCCGTACTGGCTGGCCAAGTGTGATGCCACATGGACAGAATGTGCTCCGTGATGCGGAGCACCTGTTGGGGACAAGAGTGATGAGCTCGAAAGCCGAACTGTTCATCGGGTAAGAGCTTGTGCTCGTTTACGTGGGACCAGAGGCGACTCATAAGGAGACGCTCGTAAATCTTCCCCAGGAAACTGAGGAGGCTGATAGGACGGTAGGAGGGTTCGTTTGCCTTTTTGCCCGGTTTGTGGATGCCAATGACATTGGCTTCCTTCCAGATTAGGTGTCTAAGTGCTTATTAAAATCTGATATATGTGGCGCGGCGCAAGACGTTGCGGGTTCGATTCCATGCCTTAGGACAAATGTTTGTACGATCTGCAAATTGTCTCGGGTGTTCTGGGTATATATTCTACGTATAATAAAAAATATATATCTATGTATGTATTGTATTATGTATATCAGTCATCTAGTATCCATAACACAAGCTCTGCTTAGCTTGGGGCTAGATGATGCTGTGTGAATTGTCTAATATTATTTATTTATATTTAGTTTTTTTAAAGTAAAAATCGTTGGTACAGAATATGGAACCAAGAACAGAAATAGGTCTCCATGGCAACGAGTGTGTGTCATCTTTCCCTTATCTTAACACATCAAACTAAATTAGACTCGAACTTTAACTAGATGTCGTCTCTTGCAAAATTTTATCGCGCTATCGAAGTTTTCCAGGTGTAATTCAGACGCCGCTATCTCGTAACACCCTCAATTTTGTCAGACACCATATAGCCCATAAACTAATTCGGGGTATTGAGACGAATCAATCGATACCTGACTTGTTGAAATCGAAGTAGTGGTTTCAGCGCTACATGGGAACAAAGAAATAGGCTACATATTACATAAAGAGGGTCTCAAAATCATAGCCCTCGCCCTGCGGTAGTCGGGTAAAAACGATGCCATATGCAGAAGTTTAGAACTGTGTTGCAATATTAGTGACATGATGGTTTTTGGATAAAACCAGCGGTGGCCCCCCTCTACATAGAATTTAAGCTTTAAAGTATAGGTAGGTTTGATTATATAAAACCCAGCAATCGCTCTCCTCCATGCAGAAGCTATATCAGTAGGTTCGACTTAGTAACAATCCGCGACCCCCTCTAAAAAACTAACAGGTACTAACGATAGGTCATTTATTTCATAGATTTCAAGAATAACGTGACGTTTTGATTACAGAACACATGTTTCATGTAAGTAGCTACAAAGGGATTTCAAATTAAACACGAATATTGGGTGTAACCACAGTGTAACCTCGATTCCCCTTTATTGCCGCCCATTAATGGGCAGAACCCTACTTCAAAAAATGACTAGCCTATTTTGGCCCATTAGCGAACTCTTTCACGGTACATTGATTCAAATTATACAATATATACAGAAGCTAATAAGTAACACTATAAGTAATGCATGGTAATGGTAATGCCCTAAGTTTAGCTTTGTCCTAAATATTACTATAGTTTGACCGAAACCTCTGCTGTACCGCTCCTGCGGCATAGGTGGGTGCCCAGTTATTATTGTACTCTATGGTGGGGGCCGAGGGCCGAGCAGAGTATAATAATGCTTTGACGCATGACGGCAGACTGATGGTTCGAAGCAGACATGATAGAGATTAGATTTCTGTATCGGCCGTCTCGCCGCGCGCATACCTCAGGCGCGGTACAGCGGTTTCGGTCAAACAATAAACTCTTGTCTCATCCAGTACCTTAGCTGCATGACACGAAAGACTATATGCCTTCAATAGATCTGAGTGAGGCCATGCGTTGCGTCGTCGCTTTTCATAAACATATATTTTTTATGACATGCCCCATTAGACCGTTGCGTCGTCGCGTCACGTTTCAACGGATCGACGGACAAGAGACGAAGCGGGTGATGCGTTGCGATGTCGCAGCGTCAACGCAACGCACTAATGGGGTCTCGCTCAAACTGAAGTAGGAAGTAAAAGCTCTCCAGAAACAATATACCTAAATGGAAATAGAGTCACTGAATTGTTGGTACTCTCAGTAAAGTCTATTTTAGTGGTTCCACTTTGTAAGTTCGACAGCTTGGTTCTACAAGATAGGACATCATCATATGTCAATTGATTATTAGCTAGTTAAATTAAAACAGGATTTATTATACAGAAGTTTTATTAAAAAAATGAACAAATAAACATTATCTCAAACTTAACTGGTAAAGGTAATCTGGATACAAATCATTTTTCAGAGATAATTATGTACTTTTGTAGAAGTCTATGGCTTCCAGTAGGCACAAACATTATCAGAAAATTCTATGTTTTTACATATCGCGACAAGAATATCTTCAATCTGAGTCCAATGTGAAGGGGAATGTACATCAACTTTGATTATAAACAATATTATAATAATAGTACCTTACAATAACGTGAGTATTAATGTGAAATGATACCTATAATCATCATTACAATCATTACTAAATTGAGCACATCTTAAATCACTTATTTAACAGGTTTACTTAATGTTGTGAAGATAAATCACAACAATGTTTCAAAGATTCTCGATGAAAGAGAACAGAGAATTAAAAAAGTAAAGTTGCGAGATTGTAATGCAAAATTATTGCTTCAGAATGTGCTGTCTATTATTATTGCTGTCTACTATTATTTTAATTTATGTACAAGATTATTCTCATTAAAAAAAATCGGATGCTTTCACACCACGAAAAAAACAAAAGATAACACAACAATCAACTGGTAAAGATAATCTTAAAATAATAGTAAAGTATCCTATTGACAAGAATAAACAGAATATCAAGAGTTTTTCCGTAAATGCGTTAACATTTCGAGAAATACGCCTCCCTTGTCCGTTATAGGTAAATATAACAAAATGTATCATAAGTATCACAAGCATTGCCCCGCAATGGAGTTTTAGTTAACACTTAGCTTAATGAGATTGGTATAATACAAATGGTATTGAAGTAACATGTTTATGATGAAATTTAGATTGTCTTATTTAAGTCTACTTTAGCGGGACCATCTTTAGTCTTCTTAGAAGTTAAATCTTCTTTCGACTTTGCTGTTTCTTTTTCTGTAGAGTTTGGAATATCAAGTGTAGTTTTTGTCTCATCAATGGTATTTTCGGTAGTGTCTTTTGGTTCAACTGTTTTCCCGGCAGTATCTTCCTTGGTTTCAAACGTTTTCTCGGGAGTATCTACCTTGGTTTCAAACACTTTCTCGGGAGTATCTACCATTATTTCAACCGTTTCCTCGGGGGTATCTACCTTGGTTTCAACTTTTTTTTCGGGAGTCTCTATCTTGGTTTCAACCGTTTTCTCGGCAGTATCTACCTTTGTGACAACCGTTTTCTCGGAAATATTATCCGTGGATTCAACTGTTTTCTCGGTAGCTTCATCCACTGGTTCAACAGTTCCATTTGTAAGCGACTCGTCATCGGAATTAGATTCTGTCACATCTTTCAATGGTGAGTATTTTTCCTCACTTGTGTAGCCTGTATCAGTGATTGATTCTTTCGATTCCTCTTTTTCTGGTGATCCCGTTTTGATTGTGTCATTAGAATTCTCAAGAGTTTCAGAGGAAATGTCTTTCCCAGGCGATTCAAGAGTCTCGTCCATTTTATCTTCTAGACTCTCAGCTTCGTCGAGTTGGTCGGTCTCGAATGATTTGTTCTCAATAACAGTGTGGCTACTGTCTATGCTATCGTTTAATTCGTTTGAGATATTAAGTTCGTCAGCAGCATCCTCAAATTCGTCATTATCTTGGTTGTCAGATGATATAACAGTTTCAACTACAGTTTTTGCGTCTGTATTATCATTAGCTGCCTCAGACACAGATTCTCCTGATTCTAGCTCTTTTTCAACTAAATTATCAGTTTCATGTTCAGTCTTAACCGTTACTTCAGTGCTTAAATGTTGTTCACGTTTTTCGAAATTCTCAGAATAAATTTTATTTTCTTCGGTGGCCTCTATAATTTCTGGAACATCTGTAGTTACTGGGATATCCATAGCTTCCGAAAGTTTTATAGTTTCTGGAGCTGCTTTAGTTTCAGGAACTTCTGTTGTTTCCAGAACTTCTGTAGTTTCCGGAGCAGCTTTATATTCCAGAACTTCTGTAAATTCCGAAACTGAAACATTTTCTGTAGTATCTGGAATCTCATCAGCTGGTTTCTCTGATGAGATTGACGAGAGAATATCTTTATTATCCTCCAATACTTTAACAAGCATAGGTTCTTTCGAACTGTCCAAGATCTCAATCTTGAGAGTCAAGTCATCTAGAGCAAGTGCATCTAGTTTGGTTCTGCAGTTTTCTTTAAATGCTACGTCGTCAGGGACACCGACTAACCGGCAGCTTTTAGCCAGCGGTTCCATCACAACAAATTCTTCAGGTAGCTGCCTGAACTCCTCGCATTTAGCCTTGTTGCCGAAATCAATGAACAGGACGTGATATCCGGCGTCGCAGAACTCTAGCAACCTAGCTCTGTACCATTGGCAATCTTCAGACCAGAACGCAGCGCAAACTGTGCCAACTTTCAGTTCAGAAATAGTGTCAAATTCCGCAGCGTTGTACATAGCTTCTGTCACTTTTTCGAGCTCGGACGCGGTACTTTCAAGGTTGACATAGAATTCGTCCACAGATTGGACGTAGCAGATTTTAACACTGCATCGCGAGTCCTGGCCGACCGGCGCCGGCCGCTCCGGAATTCCAGCCACTTGCAACTCGCATAGGCCCACTAACTCCTCCGTCACAGATTTGCCTTCCAAAAACAGTTCTACGATAGAAATATCGCCAGACGCGATGAACTGCACGTTGAATATGGTAGCACCTTCGGCAGCGAGCTCGTTGAATTTTACTTCGCAGCGTCGCGACCAGGTTTTGATATCGCGGGGTTTCTGAAGCGCGCACTTTCTCGACAGCGCTGGTTTCACTTTAAGCTCATCGGGGAGGCTTCGCAGCTCGTTCGTTATCGACGCATTACCATAGTCCATGAAAAGAACCTCCGTGCCCTCGGATCCGTCGACTATGATCTGCGCCCGGTACCACGCGCCATCCTCCGGGTATTTTGCGGCGCAAATAACGCCTTCCTCCTTTTCTTTTAATTCCGGGAAGTTTTCCGCATCGACCATGGCCTCTTCCATGAGCTGTAAATCGTTTGAAGCGGACTCAAGCTGGATCCAGAACTCGGAAGGCGAGTTCACGTGGCTCGCAAAGCAGGACGGGAGGCCCCCGCACTCCGCCTCTTCGGAACGCGCGGCGTGCCCCTCCGAAACCAGCTTGTCTGTAATGTTTTGGCCTCCGATGAATATGTCGAGATACGTGGTGACATCCTTGAGTACGATGAGAGAGTCGACGGGGTTGGAGAGATCGCCCACGAGCTGCGTGAACGACTCCGTAGCGGCTTCGGACCACTCGCCGGTGCCTGTGGGGACAGCGTTGACGCTGGCGCGGACGCCGAATCGCTCGATCGCGTTTAAATGCTCTGGCATAGTTTTGATGAGGCCGGGCTGGTTGTCGAGGACGTCCGTGTTTCCGTAGTCTACAAAACGCACGGTAGTGATATCGGCGTCCGCGTCTAGGATCTCGGCGCGGTACCATTGCTCGTCCGCCAGGTATTTAGCGATGCATGGAGTGCCCATCTCGCGGTTTTCGATATCGGGGTAGGATTGTGCGTTGGCTTGGAGCTCCGCTTGGATCTCATCTATTTTGTCGACTTTGTCAAGCATTTGCAGCCAGAAGTGTCCGGGTGTGTCGATGTGGCTGATGTATACTTGCGTACAGCCTGGAGGTAGCGAGATCGGTTCCTCTGTCGGCGCAGCTTCCTCCGGTAATTTCTCTTCCTCCGCCACCGCGACCTGCGGCGTGGCTAATTTCTCGTTTATCAATTTCATAGACAGATCGACGCCGTCGAGATGAAGGTTAGCCAGCCAGCCGTCATTTCCGAAGCTAAGCGTGACTTGCACCTCCTTTTCTGTGGCCCATTCTAATAGTTTACTGAGCGCATTTTCTTGAAGCGCCACGAGGCCTAGGCCAGCGACAAGGGCTAGAGCGCATGGTTCGTTGAACTTTTTGTCAAGTACCTTGAGCGATTCTTTCGGGACTGTCTCAGAGTTGCCATAGTCGGAGAATTGCACCTTCACTTGCGTGTCTTCGACGCTGAGTATAGTAGCGCGGTACCAGTTGGTGTCCGACGACTGGGCGACGCATGGACCATCAATTTCGAATGTAGTTAGTGGTTCGGGAGTACCTGGAGACAAAAGGTAAAATATTAGTCTTGAAATAAGTGATTTCGGGGTAAATATCGGGCGCCTCAATATCTTCACTAAAAATAATACGAAACGTAAAATTATATAATTACCTTCTTCGTAAAACTTGTAAAGCTGATCCAATAGCTCTGCCAGCGCGTCTCCGTCTCCAGCCTTTTGTAAGTAGATCTCATTCAGGTTCTCAGCGTGAGCAATGTACGCCATTCCAAAGTTGTAGTTAAATACTGAGCGCATGCACAAGGTTAGAACCTCGTCATAAGCGCCTTCATCCGGTTCGAATATTTCCACTTTCTGGCCGGTTACGCCGTCGTATAGAGTTGTCACCAAGCTGCAATAAAAATCGATCTCTCAGGGCATTTCATCAAAGGTGAAAGTGAGACATAAACCCCTTTATGAAAATATTTCTAAATAGCTCTAAAAATATGAGGATATACGAATGATTCGATATTATCGATTGAACATAGTATGTAACGAAGATTATTCTAGATGATATTTCCATGAAAAAGTGTTGAAAATAATATAACAATTATTTTACTACAGTAACACAATCTGCCTGACTTTTTTTCACGGAAAAACACTTGTTATACCGCGAGCAGAAGTATGTATCAAATAAAACAAGAAAATCAATACTATTTTATTCTATTGAATATTCTGGATGCAAAAATAAAGTCATTTAGACGCCTCATTTAGAGTCTGTAAAATAATACAAAATGTTGACAAACATAACAAAATCGATTACAACTTCTTCATAAACAAAATCGATTAACATAAAAAATCTAATCGGTAAAGCATAAGGACGTGACTATTTGATTGACAGTCGCCAAACAGAAAATAAGAGAGTGGAATACATAATTATAGATGTGTTACCGATGCCATCTCGGCGGGATAGCGAGCGAGAAAAAAAAAACAAATTCCTAGCAAACAAAAATGCTTTTTTTAAATAAAATTTACCATTACATAATTATAAAAAAGGCAAGGGTACTCACGTGATACCATCCACATCATTGATGTAGACAATAAATTTGTTGCCTGTGAGTCTCGTCTTCAGTTCTTCAAGCGTCATAAGCTTGTTTGAAGCCTCTGTGTAATTGTTCAGGGAACAATGCAGGGATTGGTAGTAATAGACACTTAGGTCTGAGGGCAGGATCATAAGCTGAAAAAAAATGTTCACAGTATAATGGATATACCTTATCCAAACTCGATGTAGAATATTAGTAAACAAACCACGTCACAAATAACTAAAAATCACTTGCTTGGCGTCGAGTTACAGATAATTTGTAAGCAATATTTATTTGAGGAAGGATCTCAAATCCACAAGTAATGTAAATTGCGTATAAAAAGGCGCGGCAACAGAATGAATTTTAGGTTAAGTATGGGCGGCTTGTTTACTAACATTCTACATTGAGTTTGGATAAGGTATAGTTTACAACAGGATATTTTTTAACTGCCTTCCTATCAAGGAATAATCACAATCTAGTCGATTACAATCTAGGTCTCTTCAAGACAAGAGTGAATAGGTGTCTTCTAGAACTCCGTAATACACCATCGGCAAAACTAAATCTGTTGTTCACCAAAATCAAATCGGACAATTAGCCTTAGAACTTTGTGAATGTTGACATACATATATATATATGTACATATATGAAAACTATTGCCAAAAAGTAAATTAAAATGTAATTGTATGATTGTCTTTTACGCTGGTGTTACCAGCCTTAGTGCAAATCCAGAGTGACGTGGTACCGCACAGGCGGAATGAACGGCGTATTAAACAAATGTTCGACACGTTTGAACTTGTCCGGAGTGCGAGCGGGCGCGTAATTTCACAGCGCATTCTACTGGCGGATTGGTACGCTCACCAATACGCATGTTTTGATTTTTACTCCCGGATAGCGAAGGAAGTGAAATGTTGCAAATTAATTTGAATGAATTTCTTGCCGAAGATTCCCAATCATGATAACATACTAATAACATAATGTTTGTACGATCTGCAGATATTTGTTCAGGGTTTTCTGGATCTTTTCTACGTATAATAAAAAATATCTATCAGTTATCTACCCCATAACACAAGCTCTGCTTAGCTTGGGGCTAGATAATGCTGTGTGAATTGTCCAGCATTATTATTTACTATACATATATACCTAACACGTTAGATACTATGATATGATATAATTTCACGATTTTGATGGTGTGCTGACTCGCCAATAGCATACAATAGTAACCTGCCCCGGCCTGCACGCAAGTGAAATTATAATGTTAAAACTTACGTTTTCAACAGAAGTTGTGATAGTATTGCCATAATCCGGCAACACCGCCTTTATATTGTCCTTGTCGGAGGTATCGCTCAATATCGCGCGGTATATCTTCCCTTCGTGCTTCACCGTGCAGTGGGTACCGTCGATTATTATGTCAGCACAGGGTGGTGTTAGCTGAAAATAATAATTTAACATATAAATAAATTAAGCACACGAACCAAGTGTCTTCACCTTAAGTATAGGGACAATAAGAAAAGCGCCTATGGACTCGTTCATAGTACTTACGTTTTTATAAAAATAAGCTAAAAATTAAAATACCCATTATCCAATTCTATGGATAAAGAGTAATTATATTTTATAGTGTATTTAACATTAATTTAAAAAAGAAAGATAAACAATATTTTAAGGAATTACTTTTGTTCATCAGCCTAGCCCAGTCCACTGTGTAAGGAAGTTGGAGGTGTTGTAACACCTAAAAATGCTTTTTAGGTCCTGTGTCTGACCTCTCCTCAGTTGTGTCGGTTTGCCGTCCCACCAGATTACGAGAGTGAGGGAATAGAATACAGTGTTTCCGCATATACACTATACACATAATATGTCCTGCGCATATAGTCTCAGTCAAGCTGGTCTTCGTAGCCGCAATTAGGCTAGGAGGACATCATCACTATAGCTCACTGCAGGACCTAGGACTCCTAATTGGACCAGAATTGTAATTTTTATGTTTTTATATTGGTCGATTTGGTTTATCAATTTGATGCTGGTATATCAGCTAATAAAGTGCTTAATTGGTTACACATGTTGTCAGTTCTAAACATTGCAGATTCTGAAAAACACGTACCTGAGCCTCATCATAGTTGGCAATGGTCTGCTCAACCAAAGCAGCCTTCTCAATATCCAGTTGTATGTAGAAGTTATTGAACGATTCCACGTGTGTTACGCGACACATGATCTGCTGGCCCACGATTATCGTCATGTCGATTGGCTCGTCTGAAAACAGATTTCGACAATAATTCTCTTAGCTATACTCCAATTTAGAACCCAAGATATTTTCATTTTGCGCATTAGCATTGCCATACAGCAGCGAGGCAATGCAGCCAGCGTCTTGGGGACGCTTCCGACTGGTATTCATCCACCAGTTGAGCCATCTGTAGATTGTTTGCAAGTCTGCAGTTAGCTCAATTTTTTCAATTGTAAATACTAGTTTAATTTGTTTATAATAATTGATTGTTATTTTCTTTGTCAATAAAAGATATTTTAGACATTTATGAATAAAAACTTAACGAAAACTGATAACAATAACAGAAAACAACAAGGTAACAGCAAAGTTATCACTAAAAACGAAAACATCAACAACGCAAAACCTCACATGAGTAGTAAAAACATATAAATTTGAATTCTAAAACGAACGAGAGATAAATTAAATGATGAATGAAAGCTTTCAAAACCAACAATTGTTTCGAGCTTCTGTGCTTTGCTCGATGATACCAATGTCATTAAATATTTTCGACCAATATTCCTTGGGTTTTGTAACACCATTGTATACAAAAAATATCCAGGTCATTGAATCGGAATATGGTTACATCAGCTTACATACATCTACTTCTGAAAATGCCTACGGCAAAACCCTCATGCACCAAGTAAATGATTTTAAAAAACACATGCCTTCCCAAACAAGGTTTTGCTATAATAACAACCTGGTAGGCGGATTGTTAATCGCCGCCGTGGAGGTGTCAAAAACACAGAAGGAAGCTGCTTCCCTTCCTCTGGTAGGAGTGTATTGTAATCGTAACATCTAGGTGCTGAACAATAGTTTGTATATTTAGCTAGTAGCGACTAGACTGAATTACTAATAAAATTACCTTTCAAAGTAATCGAGGTCTGGAATTCAGACATCTTAGCCAGTTCCTTCTCAACTAGAGTATCAGCGACGCTCACTCCGTTATTCCAAAGCGAAACCTTGAACACTTCATCAGCACAATCTTGGAATATGCACTGGTATCGCGGCGCGTTGAAGCATAGGTCGATCTCAGCATCGGCCTTCCATTCACTGTCTTTAGGCGCTACACCCATCAGGGAGCAATGGATCGCCATTTTGGGCAGTTCCAGTAAAGATCTGTCTAGCTGCCAGATGTCTCTAGCATCTACTAACTGCTTATTTCCAAAATCGACGTATCTGACGATGAACTTGGCGGAATGCTGGGCCGAAACGACGGTCGCTCGGTATAGGACGCCATCGGCGGGATAGCGCGCAAGAACGGATGCGCCTACGGGGATATCCCCGGTGAGCGGTTTTACTCCCTTGTAGAGCTCAGGGATCTGATGCATCATTTCGAGAAACTTCGTCTGTAGGGAGAGGATCTGCGTGTAGAAACTTTCCGGTGATATGATCCAGGAGACGGAGACCTCGTGCTGCGCGCCGATCTCTACGGAGGGCTCGGGGAATGGCGTGTCGAGAGCGATTGGATCGGGAAGCTCCTTGTACTGGACATGCGTGAACTTGCTGCGAGCTTTGAAGGGCGGCGCGCGGCCGGACCCCTCTGATTTGATGCTGTGTTCTGATCCGAAGGACTTCTCCGCCCGGTCGCGCGGGGTGAAGTTGCTGCGAGGCGGTCTATCGCCACGTTCCGGGCGCTCTGAACGCTCGCCCTTGTCTCGGAAGTCTCGCTTCTGGCCCCAGCCCTCTTTCTTCTCGCCCCACTCTCGTCTCTCGCCGCGATTATCTCTGTTCTCCCTCGGCGGTCGATTCTCTCTATTTCGATTACCCCACTCGTCATTGCTCTCTTCGGGCGGGTTGAATCGGTCGCTGCAATGAGAATTATACGGTGAGATTTTTGGATATGTTTGGTAACACGCTGCAATTTTCTAGAACATTCGACGAGTCGATCGTGTGTATCATTGAGAATTTATCGTGTATTCGTGATTTACATGCTCTAGTAACTTGCATTGTGCACACTTTAAAGTTTGTTACGATCAGTTTAGTTGTAGTTCATATATAAATATGCATGAAAACAAGCTCAACATTAAGAGCGCTCGCCCACGGCGACTTTTTGTAGCGATGCTGTCGCGATTCAGCATCGATACAGAAATGCCTGTGAACGTTCGAACACCCTTCTCCACTCTTTGTTCCCCGATGTCGGCTGAGAAGGTCGCTCGTTTGCATCGATACTGTAGCGTTTGCATCACTACAAAAAGTCGCTGTGGGTGTGCGTTCTAAAGTATTATCAATAGCATACGATAAAGAATGTAAAACAGAAACAAGACATGAGTATAACGAAACGCAAAACAAAACCACACCAAGCCACACAAGAGAAATCAGTCGATAATAATATAGAATGAAACGCCAAAACCGTGCTGAAACAAAAATAACAAGACATGTGCAGGGGAATGTTGAAACGCGACCAGCCAGACAGATTGGGAGATCGTTAAGGCGATACGCGATGAAGCGTAAACAAGCATCAGTGGAGCAACACTTATTATTTATTAATGCTTTATTTATTGCAGTTACGATGTAAGCAAAAGTTATTTTTTTTTAGTGGAAATATGAATCGAAAGTTACTTTACTAGCATTCATACTGGTAGCAAAAATTCATTTCGCTGATTTCATAGTGTAAGAAAAAGACTACATCTCGGCTTAATTAGAGCCCCGCTTAGTTAGACTATTAGTACTATAGATATTGTTAACTGGAATGTTCTACAGTTCGTAACAACGATTAGTAGAATATCCTGCGTGTCGATAACTAGAGTTTAGTGTTGCACCGAATGCATGTAATTATTCTGATCACGCTAACGTTACCGCAAATTAAGGCCCAGGTATATGAGAATTGACGTCAATTGGGTTACGTTAAAACTTTTTTCCACGGCATCTTTATCAAAACAGCTTCGAAAAAAATTACATTATAATCTATGTTGCGAAACAAGAACACTACCCTTTTCTTAAAAAATGAAACTATTTTGAATATCAGAAATAATTGAGCAAAGTACCATCTATTTTCTTAGTTACTACCGTATTTCTCCTAAACTATCAATCACAATAATTTTTTAAAGTCGTCATTGTATTAAATAATAGAATACCGAGGGAACCTTCGGCTTATTTTTGCATATAAATGTCCAAACAATAGATAATAAGCAAAAACATGATTTTTGCGCTTTCCACGCTCTGCTCTGTCCCACTCCTATAAACGCGAAATCCTATGCCTATCCTTTTTACAAAATGGTGTCATATAACTCCCTCTTAACAGCAGATTCATAAAGCATTAATATTGATGGGTGTGAAAGCGTAACGGGCGGGGTGACGTATCTATTTATTTTACGAGTTACATTCGATAGTGTTTAGTTTAAACATTTTTGGCAGTAATTTGACTAGCTGATATTCTGTAATTTGTTTAGATTTAAAATTAAAACAAACATACAGAGTGTTACAAATGAACGTTACCTGGAGAGCAGCTACCCGAAATATTCAAGTTTCAAGCAATTTTTTCAAGAAACGTTCCTATTTTTTTTAATAAGTAATGAATTCACAGGTTTTGAAAAACTACCGTAAAACGGGGTCTATAGGGATTCAGGGGTGAATAGGGAAAAAATTGAAACTGAAATAATCATAAAAAATTAACTACCTAACCACAGACAATTCTTTATTTTTTGATAGAAAGTTGTAGTAGAATACTGGATTAGTGAGTTTGCAACATTTGTTAGACATGAAGTTAGCCATAATTAGAAAAAAATACCATTGAAGTTGCTGCTTTGAAACCGCGCGTTATGATGTGCTCCAAAACTTTGGTAAGTATTAAGTTTTTACAGACTTTTTTGATTGTTGGAAGGTTGTATTGAGTAAATTAGTGTTTTTGGAGAAGTTTATTGTATTTAAGTGTATGTACAATTCAATGCTAATCTTTACAATAAACGGCAATAAATTATTTCAAGTAATTTTCTTTAAAAAAAGAGGTAAATAGGGATGGCTGCTGGGGTGTATAGGGATGGTAGCGAGACCAATAGAGACGCCATTATTGGTAATTAGTGATGAGCATAGGGTCGTTCGGAACAGTAAAGGGTCAATAGGGACAGGGTTGTCACAACCATAAAAAGTAAAATTTGCTTTTATTACTATTTACATATATAAAAGTACATACATACATATATATTTATATAAAGTTATTATAATATATATGTAATAATAAAGACATACCTAACTATCTAAGTATATAATATTTCAATAAAACATACTAAAGACTAGATTTTTTCCTTGTTTCCTACCTATCTGATTGGGTAAGTGACAACCCTGACACTTTTTCCCTATTGCTTTGTATGTGGTCCCTATTGACCCCTACAAGCGTTTGAATAGGGATGGCCTATATTTTAAAGAATAATGAGGAGCTTATGCATGTTTTAGGTTTCTTCAGTATTTTCTCCTAAAGTACTTATTTTAATTCAAGTTTTTACATTTTAAACTATACAAGTTTTATGAAAAAAAAAACGGAAAAAATCTTAGTTAAAGTTCAATTTCGTCCCTATTGACCCCGTTTTACGGTACTTGTGGAGTGAAGACCACCACATTCAAAATTGTGTTAATGCAAATGGTTTGTTTATTTAAAAAATTAAGGAATGTTTCCTTTCAGTAAAAATTGTTATCTTGAATATTTCAGGTAGCTGCCCTCCCTGGTAACGTTAACCCTGTATAAAGTGCAGTAGTCATCTTTAATAGGAAAGTTATCATTACCTTGTTGTGCACCGATGCAGTGCTAGTGCATTTAAAATCATGCAAAATGTCTACAATTAAGTATAATCAAAGCATTTAACTCTTAACTACTCATAAGTCTAGGGTTATAATGATAACTTTGGTGTGTTCACAACAAAATAAAACTGCCAGTTATTTTCAGAACTCCTGTAACTCGTAAAATAGGGGCAGGGGGGTGACAACGGTACCGTTTCAATCTATCCTGGATAGAACCCCTTTGCGGGATATTCTGGGTATCCGCAGAGGATTCCTCGACGGCTTGCCTTAGCCTCTTACCCGCCCCTCCAGCGTCCTTCTTCCAATTAGGACGCGCCGGTTTGTCCTGTTCCGACCTAGGTTTTCTTCTGTCGAATCGCATTCAAAACTGTCATTGTTATAAAAAAAACTTCCTAAGATATTTGAAAATTTTGTGTTCATAATTTATGTACATTTATATAACGCTAACGGACCACAACAATCATAATAAAAACAGTATTCAGTAAGCAGTTATGATTCTGCATTACAGTTTTGTGGCCTGAATGCAAACTTCGGGAATAGGTCATTTGTGTTCTCGAGGCACAATTTGTCACTAAACATTCCACATACAAGTAGCGGCACGTAAGTCTAGCGCTGAGCGATACGCGGAGGTATCCCCTCCGCGTATCGCTGCGCATGGGTAATGTACCGCTGGCCCCGCCCAGGTACCTTATTTTTTACTTCTGCGCAATAACGGTCAGCGCTAAAGTTACGTGCTGCAAACAATAACTTGTTGATAAATTCACTTGAAAACATGTTAATAGCAACCTGAAATTTAATACATAATTTCACTATTAACAACTAGGCTAATAAAAATCGAACATACCTGTCTCTGTTATCCCGGAAATTATCCCTGTTATTCTCTCGGTTATCCCTGTTATTCTCTCGGTTATCCCTGTTATTATCCCGGTTATCTCTGTTATTGTCTCTGTAGCTGTCCCTATTATTATCCCGGTTGAACTCCCTCCGTGGAGCTTGGTAGGAAGACTGGGCAGTAGGTTCCTCCCAACCGTCATCTGACGCGTTTTGAGGAGGCGATGTTTGGTTTGTTTCCCATGGTTTTGGACCTCTCCTAGAATGGGTTATATATAAGAAAATTATAAAAATAATGCTGGACAATTCACACAGCAACATCTAGCCCGAAAGTAAGCAGAGCTTGTGTTATGGGTACTAGATGACTGATTGATAATACTCAACATTACAAATAAAGATAAAAATATTTTTTTTATACATAGAAACACCCGGATCAATTACCTGCAGAATCCTGTAAACTATACAAAAAAAAATCCGAAGCGGGAATCGAATCTACAACCTCCTGCGCCGCAAGCGGCCCTTCGCTGTGCTACAGAGGTCGTCGAGGTCGAGATGAAGTTATTAATTTTTTTTCAGTAAACATTATGCATCGTAACGGTCGCAGGGAGTCGTTGGATGGAGGCGGCTCAGGACCGCTATTCGTGGCATCGTTTGGGGGGAGGCCTATGTTCAGCATTGGACGTGTACGGGCTGATGATGATGAAACATTATGCACAGTCTGGGTCTTTGTACAAATTGAAATTAAACAGCTTGTCAGTTTTTTTAGTACTAGCTGCTGCCCGCGCCTTCGCCCGCGTTTTATCGGGATAAAAAATAGCCTATATGTTATTCCAGGTCCCAAACTATAACCCAGCAAATTTCAGCCTAATCGGTTCAGTAGCTTTTGCGTGAAAAAGTAACAAATATCCATCCATACATCCGTCCTTACAAACTTTGACATTTATAACATTAGTAGGATATGATGCTTACCTATGCCTTAAATGTTGTAACCTTAAGGTAGCGTGAAACGTTAAAATTGGATATTGTTTAAAACAATCCAATAATAGATTCAGGCGTTACTTTGCGAAAATCCATTGCACAATATTAGAAAGAAAAAAATATTTCGTAACAATTCCGCGTATAACCTTCTCTGATAGTATTGATCAAAGTAAGTTGTCTACTAGTTTCGTCTCTCCACGAGACATCTTCAGGACACCACAATACTCGACCTTGACATTAGATTGGTCAGCACAGCAAGGTGTCCTGAAGATGTCTCGTGGAGAGACGAAACTAGTAGACAACTTACTTTGATCAATACTATCAGAGAAGGTTATACGCGGAATTGTTACTGAATATTTTTTCATTCTAATATTGTAAAACAATCAAATTAAAAACGTAAACTAAGTTACGGGCTGTTACTGAATCTATCTTAGCTTGACCACACACTTAAGCTTTGCACAAAGGACTACATAATTAGACACAATGTACAAAAATTAAATTTAACATGCTTAAATTCATAATGAATGAAATAATATATGTATATATAACAGTAATTATAATATAGTCTCCCCCATAGCCCAATTACCCAGTCCATCCATTCACCACAATAACATGGCTTTTTTGTTATTTTCCTTTGCAAGTCTCTACACCTGGTGGATATCATCTTCGGGTGTATATTGTGCAACCAAGGATGATGCCCGCTATGGTGTAGCTCTCGCCTTTACATTAATTCTCATAAAGGGCCTCTGTGCTTTTGGCTTCGGTCCCACACATGCCTCCCAAAGGACCGGATATGACCCGTGATCATGGAAATTCTTGTTTAAGATCATTTATTTCTCTTAAGAATTAGGTAAATTCACTTACAGAGAAACATATTCTAGTAAGTATAAAAAAGTTGTTGGGCTAACCGTACAAAATAAGAATAAATTATAATATATAATAATAATAAATTAAAATAAGTAACCTTTCATTCCTGTCGTTCCTATCTCCCCTATCCGGCCTTCCTCCATACTTGTCGCTATGCCGACCGGGACCGGTTCGATCGAAATTATTGTTGTTCTCTCTGTACAAACAAAATAAAAACACTTTAAAACACTAAACACGGGCTCAGGTCACACAATTATTAATGAATACCTGCGTCGGTCGCGTCGATACATGTTGAGCTTACTCTGTAGAAATGATCCGAATCTGACTATGATTGGGTTCAAAGCACCGCGTTGAAGGCCAATACAGACATGACTCAAAGCTTCATAATTACGGTTTTTCGTTACAAAAAAGAGCGAGCAAGCGTAGTCTAGTTGGAATTGTAATCCGAGTTTGATCGTGACGTTTTGCCTTTTGAAAGTGTTATTCCGATAATCTAACGAAACGGTAAACAGATACTTTACATATTTCTTGCGTATATATATTAGGTAAAAGCGGGTAGGTAGGTAGATGTAATCATCTAACTACCCTCCTTTGCCTACAATATAGCTTTATAGATCATTCTATGAAGCTTAGCTAGCTCCAAACAATGTCAACGAATCCGAACAAAAAAAACAATTGATGTTGAGATAATGTTATGATTGCTTACAATATTAATTGAAGATTGGATTTCAAATCGACAATTACTTAATTGAAAAATACACTAAATTGTGTTTAAATATCAATAGCAAAAAGTTAATTTTAAGTTAAGTAGGTACTGCGGTATTATTTTATTTATTGTAGCTAGTTACGAAAAAAAATAAAGCGTATTTTATTATCGTACTAGCCGTTCCCCGCGGTTTCACTTGCGTTAAATTCGAATTTCACTTTTCTAGGGGGAGGTCAAGTTCCTGTAACTCTCCCTTGGGAACTTGATTTTTTTCCAGGATCTTAAGGAGCCTATGTTACGTTACGTCCTTACAACTGTCACTACGCCAAAAATCAAGTCGATTGTTAGCTTTGTAAGGCCGTGAAGGAAGGACGAATTTTCGAATATTTCCATTAATCTCCCATGGGGATATGATGTTTTACCATGACAAAAAGTAGCCTATGTTACTCTTCATCTTATCAACTAACTCTATGCCATCAAAAAAAAAACAAGTCAATTGGTTGCTTAGTTAGGGCGTGAAGGAAGGTCAAACAAACAAACGCAATTTCGCATTTATAATATCAAATAACATAATATTAGTTTTTTCTGTTTTAATCTTACCTCTGTTCCTTTTATTTTGTATACTGTATGTTACATGAAGAAGCATTTTTTTAATTCTTTGAAGGCTTTAATTAATTTATCTTTAATTAATTCTTGTTTATAAAGCATTCAATGTCTCGCAAGACTCATTGACGTAACTTTAAAATAAATCTTGTTTAGATATTGAAATTGCCATTATACAATTAAGCAAATTTGGCGGAAGGGTTATTATGGCTTTACTTCCGAAAAGAAAACTCAACCGTTTGAAACCAAACGTTGCTTTGGCATATAATTAGTTAAAACGGAATAATTAGTTAAGGCTGGGTTACCCGGATTTAGGGATTTTTAACTGTCCGTACCTCAATAACTAGAAGGCCTATAGTTTTGAAATTCAAACATATTATAGTTGAGGATATTTTCTAATGCATCACAAGACAAAAACACGACTGGTGACATTTGACCCGATCAAAAAAAATGACAAAGTTACCTCTAAATGAAACTTTAAATGATCACTGTCAATAGAAAAATGAATAAAATGACAAAAATTTTATACCAAAACATTGCAAACGTTATTACGCAGTACATCTCACTAGAAAATATTTTTATATGTCATACAAATATTTTTCAAAGCACCTAAATAACTACAAAATCGTGCTCGGCTGTCTGCGCACCGTCTTGCTTCTTGCTTGCGGCTTGCAAGTGCTGGGCTCACCTCGCCTTAAACGGAGAGTAACATCAGAATCAATAACTTTATTTCTTTAGGCTTACAAAATAAGCTCATAGTCCTGGTAAAACAAATTCCCATCGGAGATATTTGTGGCAGATTTCGGGCTTGCGAAGCCGCTGGAGCAAGCTATTAAATAAAACCCAGCCAAGTGCGAGTCAATCGCACACGGAGGGTACCGTACCATCTTACATAACTATTTCGCAAAAGGAACCCTGAAAACGGTTTTTTCTAAAAAGGAGCAAAAAATCAACATGCGTCTTGTTGTTTTTAGTCGTTGTTTTTAGAGGGTCACCCGTCCTAATACTAACCACGCCCGACGACGCGACGTTACTGAGTTTGGTGATCGGTACTCAACGGTTTTTATTTATTGGATGAAGAATTTGTTGTTATGGGTGCAATAGTTATACACAACCTATAAAAAATTCAACTGTCTACTATTACAGTTCAAGAGATACAGCCTTGATAAACATAGAACAAAAATAGCCAAAACCTTTACAATATGCTAAAGTAAATATTGAAATAAAAGGTTTTTTGGCCCTTTAATTTCAATATTTATTTTAGCGGCAAGAAAAATACATTTCTGTGAAAATTTCAACTGTGTACTTTTTCTGGTTCATGAGATACAGCCCGCTGCAGGGCGGACAAACGGACGGACACACAGCGGAGGCTTAGTAATTGGTCCCGTTTTCACTCTTTGGGTACAGAACCCTAAGAACACAGCTGAATTGATATCTAAACGGTAACACGGCGATCTCTGTGATGGCGATCGTAATATTCGTAATCCAAGTTGATATGCATGTAAAAAGGACAATATTTCTAGGCATGCTGGCTCATTAAGGGAGACTTATGTCTATCAGTGGACTGATATGGGCTGATGATGAATGATACATGGCAAATAGATGACAGAACAACACAGTAACCGAAATGTATATGCTTAGTACTAACCTGCCTCTAAAACTGCCTCCTCTTTGTGCAAACTCGGCGTTTTCGTCCCTTGGAGGTCGCGAGGCGCGATCGTCTTTGAAACTCTTCTCCCGTTTGAAGCTCTTCCTTCGGCCATCCTCCGATAGGCCTTCCTCGGGGGAACTGAACGTTTCTGGTGCATCTTTACGGACTGGCGTGGTCGCTTTTGCCTAGGTTAGATATATTGATAATTTATTGCCTTATTGCACCAAAACAATTCTAAACTTATGAAATAAATTTAACGTACAGTATAACTACTAATTTTAAATAGTGAGGCACATTCGGCGGCCTTATCGCTAAAAGTGATCTCTTCCAGGCTTCTAGGCACTTCTATGATTCAAATAAAACTGGAAAGTGGCGATTGACATGCCGCTATGGGTATGAGCAGATTGCTTTAAATATCAGTTGGTATCGAAAATATCAGAAGGCCAGTCGTTTTATTCGGGTTAGCTTCTAATGCGCCAACTCGAAGAAAATCGGCCTAGGCATAGAACTGAATGCCGTTTAAAAACTAAGTAATTAAACGATCTGGCGGTGGCGACATTGATACGGATACGGAATACTCCAACGCACCTCGGATTTAAGCACGTTGCGATTTTATGACAGTTTTCAACGAAAATGAGACAGAGAATGATTATTTGAGACCTGCTTTAATCATGGATGAGTAATCAAACGTGAAACTACTGTGTTTTCTAGCTACGTTAATACACACCTTGACGTTAACTCGGCGCTGGTAATATACGGAGTCCTAATTGTTGCATGTAAAATTAAGTAAATGATTTCTAGTTCACATAGCGCATTATTCATGAATTGAGACAAATATATGACAAGACAACACACACAGTAGCTAAAATTTCTATGCATACTTACTACATAACTAACTCGAATTTTAATATATCATTTAGGTGGTACATATGTATATTGTATAAATAAAATTTAAGGGTCTGTTTGTCAAAAAAACGGATTTTTTTAATGCATATGTAATTATATGTATATGGAAGGATAACAGAAACAATGATTACACAGCTGGATCGATTTTGACAGGACACTTGGCCGTTTTTATCATTTTAGTTGTCTTTGTTTATGATTGAGCAAATAACAGACATATATGTGGTTGTGTAAGTCCATGTGGTTCTAGCACTGCTTGTACACGTGGCGCGCCTGTTATTTCGCACGAGTCTGGGCAGTGAAAGCGTTAAGAATGTGTTTGGCTTACCTCATGAGAACTCCTTGGCTGCGAGAGCTGTGCCATCCTTCTCCCTATATCAAGCGGGGGACTCTCTGTGTCGTCGACGAGCGACACTAGCATCGTATCATTGCCTATGGCTCCCTCGATGTTTGCCATAAGCGTCTTTTCTAACGCCAGCATTTCTAACAGGTTCGACGTTTTAGATTCCACTGGTTTGGTTTCGAAGTCCTTAAAAGAGTAACTTATTTAGAATTTAATATACATAAGTATGTATCTATACTTAGAAAACAACTACAGTTCTGGAATCCAAGACATTTCTTGTAAGCAAAGAGGTTTATGTATGAAAGCTAAATAAAACTAATAAGAATAGCAGAAAACAACTCTAACAGCAAGGTAAACACTAAAAGCGAGAACAAACTTAAACAACGCATAATTGAAACGCGCAGCGAAAGCGGTGTTGACTAAAGACCCGGGAAATTCGCATTCAACAAAGAGACAATGAAAGCTGTCAAATCCTAAAATTTATATCTTTTTATTGTTTGTTTTGATTTTTCGCGGAAGAACTTCCGCTATTTGCTCTGATGATTCCAAAATTTCTTTGGTTTTGTAACTTTTACAAAAAATAACTGGGGTTCTGAACTGTTTATACAAAGTCATGTTTATTGGCTGAAGCAATTAACTCTGATTAAATTAACTCATCTGTACATTCATATTCAATCAAACCAAATCGTTTAAAAGCATGAACAAGTGATAAAAATGACCTCACCTTCAAAGCACATTTCAATGCCTGAGCTGGGAACTTGACCAACTCAGGAGTAATGGTTCTCAGCTCTGACACATTCACCTCCTGTTCGTTTCCATAGTCAACGTAAGCCACAACAATCTTGTCTCCTTTTAGGGCTTGCACCCTCGCTCTGTACCAATTACCATCATCAGGGAATCTGGCGCAGCAAGCACTTCCAACTGGTAGTTCTCCAGGAGATTTACTGTTTGTGCAATGAACCTTAACAGCATCCATAACAGTGGTCAATTTATCAATGTTATCCGATAGTTGGATGAAAAATTTGATGCAACTGTCGACATATGACACGAGCACCGATTGTCTGCTTCCTACTGACAACATATCCAGAAACTTGAATTGCAAGTTTAGTGCATCTTTTTTTTTGCTTAAAAGGAGATCTAGCACATTTTTGTTTTCAATGTACAGCTCTCCATACTGTATCAATGGTGGGCCTTCTGGAGACACCACTTTGAGGGTCAGGACTTGCCCATTCACCATTTGCTTGAAAGCCTCATTGAGAGCAGGCCCTTTGTCCAATTTCCTTACACCTGATAGGCAGAATCTCATGGCAAACACATTTGGTTTCACAAACTCTTCAGGTATATCAAATATGTCATAGTATGACACCATTTCAGTATCTCCAAAATCAACAAAGAACAGTTTGCACTGAGAGCCAGATAGGTTCATCACAATAGCACGGCAGATGATGCGATCTCCAGACATTCGACCGAGACAAACAGTGCCAATCATTGGTGGTTCAGAAAGGCTGCTGTAGGGTCTTTTGTTGATCTCCTCCATCAAGTTTTCCAGCCTCATGCAGTCCATCGCCAGTTGGACAGCAAAGAGCTCAGGACCTTCTTCAGCATAAGAGACAAATACTTGGTGTTGTGAATTTGCCTCAAGCAGTCTGCTTTTGTAAGTAGAAGATTTATTGGGTGATATTAAGGTTTTGACAGATGTAGGTGCTTTCATTAGCAATCCTACTGAGTTAGCACCTGGCAAAGTCCCATGAGGAAGAGCAGCACATTGTGGCTGCCGGGCTGGCGCTTTCAAGTTCACAGTGTTCCGGGACACTTTGTTGGGTAGAAGTCTTTGACTTATTAGAGATGGTGGTGGCACACTATTATTGAATGGCAGTACAGCATTCTGTTGCAATCTCATTGCCGATGCTGGGTTTGAAGGAAAGTTTTGATTCAGCAAAAATGGCACATGCTCCTGGAATAGCTGTGTATCATTTGCTAGATTGGGCTGCCTTGATGCTTGTTGGCTCTCTGACATGAGCAAAGCTTCTTGCTGAGCTATTGGTATAGCTACTCCAAAGCGGATTGTTGCAAGATGATGCGATAAATCTGTGCCTTTGAATATCATAGAGATCAGTGGTATGTGTGTGTTGGAATCAATGGTGGCTGGGTAGTCAGAGTAGCAGAGCAGACCCTGGAGTTTTTGCACAACATAATCATCCCATTTGCCTTGCGGATGAACTATGCGAGATAAGTAGTAATCAGTGGCCTGGCCTCTCAGTTGAAGGAACATCGGGTCATACTTATCTAAGAATCTAATTGTGCTCAGTGAGATGATGTCTCTGTTGCCGAAGTCGATAAAGTGGACTCCAACGAGACCGGTGGATAAGCTGGTAGTATTTATTACCTTCGCTCTGTAGTATGTCCCATCTTTGTATTTGGCGGCACAAATGACGCCTTCGTGGATACCGCCCGGAGGCACAGCGCCGATACCGTTCTCTAAGTTTTCTCGAGCTTGGTCAAATAAAGTTTCTATCATCAACGGTGCTTGTTGGTCGAGCTGGCCACATATTTTTAGAAAATGACCCACTCCATCCACATGGGTCACGAAAAGACGAATACCCATAGGGTTTTCGCTTGGCATAGCCATAGTCAAAATTATTTATTCACTATCTCACCGCAGAAGCAAAAATGTTTGACTCACATAACTTTTTATTTTTAGGGTATTGTAGTACGCAGTACGAACGTCAACACTTTCGCTAGTTTTTTTAATAAAAAAACAAATCTTTCTTGTCCGTTTACGTTTTCATCAAACATGGCGCCGCTAAGAAAAAGAAAAAATTCAAACCACAGGCCACAGACTAGACGAATCTCCCATACCCCCCCCCCCCCATACCATACCATACCACGAAAATTAGATTTATGAGGTTGTCATAACCGAAAACTATGAGTAGATGAGATCGCAAGCTTTCCACACGAACAACTTCCGGAGCAAAAACTACGTTGAAATAGCAAGACTATTTATTTACACCTAGGACCAAGAATTTTATGGACTCAGCCTCGGACTCAGCCTTTCAGTTTTAAGCATGTCCGTTTTTATTAGTGTGCAGTTGCAGATTTGTAATAGTGTGCATGACTAGGGAAGTGACTTTGCTGCCGAGCCGAACTGGCTTCGGCCCTAACTGGTCCGAATCAGGAAAATACACTTGAATGCCGATTTCATTCCTGATTCGTCCCATATTTAACAGGCACGTGTTAGTGACACATAACCTGATGCTGATTTTGGCCATGTGTGTGTCGGAATCGCGAACCGAGTATGCCACACTAATTCAATGTAAATGGTAAATTCTACCAATCGAAAACGAGTTTCGAAAAACTATACACATTTATAGAAAAGCTACGCACTTTCTTAGGGTTCAGTAAACAAAAGGTACCAACGGGTCCTAGTACTAGCCCTCCGCTGTCTGTCTGTCTGTCCATCTATCGGGCTTTATTGTATCTCATGATTCGTAAAACTTGCATTTTTCATATGTATTTCATTTGCCGCTATAATAACATACTATCAAAATAAATATTAAAATTAATGGGGGCTCCACAAAAAACATGTTTTTTGGCCATTTTCTGCACCACTCACGCGATGCAAAAATCTAAAAAAAGGGTTAGTGTTCGCTCCGCTTTCCGTTGCCTTAGTTTCTTGGTAATTTGGGCAAGTGCCGCTTTAAAACCTGAATTTTTTGCTCATCGTTCCTATTCCTGCGTGTATAGTCTAGAGCGCTAATTGACACTTTGAACTTATAGTCACGGGTGTGAAACATCCTTCATTCAGCGAGTCTAATGGATAAGCTATGAGGACTTGTTTTGCGTAAATTTGTAATTGTTTATATGTTGTTTTTGCCCAAAATTTTACATCGGTGTCGATGTCATTTTGTAAAACTAAGAATATAATTTTGCAAAATTTATAAAAAATAGTGGCAATAAATCAGATAACACATTACAATATTATTATATAGCTAAATGCGTGGGGCTTTGCCCGAATGGTTGATTTAACGTTGTTGTTTTTTGTAAATAATGTTTATATTAGTGGCATTGGCATTTTGATTGATGTATACATAGATATTTATATACTGTTAATTTTAAGGATATTGTATCGTTTGTGCCTTAATAAAAGAAAAATATGGTTGGTATTTTTCTTTTATTAAGGCACATACAGTATCCAGTATCCCTATCAAAAAGCATGACAGTGCAGTGTGACTTCAGCCGGTTGCCCCGCCGAACATTTTCTGTCATTTCAAAAAAGTTTCATATCTCAGAGCTCTTTTCTCATACAAAAGAAACAGCCTGTTTACGTCACACTTGATGGTTCCAATAAGGGGACGTTTTTGTTTCTGACTAAATGAATTTTCAATATCTAACTTTATATTATTAAAGTTGTTTATAAGGATACTTAAAAGAATGAATATAAGCAATAAAAATAATCATGATTATTCCCTGTCTTGTCCTGTTTCATTCATAAATTATGGTCGTCCTTATAGAAAGAGACACACCTCCTTAGTATTCTATTCAGTCTCTTTGAGTTAGACCGCGGTTTGTATCAGTGATCCTTCCAGTTAATACATCTCAACGTACATCTGTGCATGCAAGAAGTGTCAAAAAATATTGTGGTGTGAAATTATTGTATACTCATTGGTGTGGAATGAAATTGGCAAAATTTCTAAGATTAAGTCTACTTCACACACTCATTAATTTATATTACTTTCAAAAAGCTATAAAATGATCGAAACGTGTTCTAAAAGGTGTATGCTCTTCGGAACAGTCTGTTTAGGAGTGTAAGTTAATTTGTGTGTTCTCATACAATCAGCTGTTTGTTTGGTTGTATATGTTATATGACATTTTTGTTTCTTTTTAGATTGACTGTTGTTGTGCTGATATTAGAGTCTCATTTAGCCGACACAATATCAGGTAGCCATCGATTGAAGAACAAAACATTTCCAACTGAAAATAATTCCACATGTTGGATGCATCAGCCTTACACCATAATAAGTGAATGCCATCCATGTTCAGGTAAGGTATCAACTTCATCTGCTACCAGCATTAAGGCTTTTTCAATGACATTGACCTACTTTCAATGATCTAAAAACATTTCAGATTTCGAAATACGGAGTAAGAGTATAGGAGTATGCATTCACACCAGTTTCAAAGAAATACTGAAGTGTGAAAACGGTGAAACTGTTACTCGAAGGTAGGTAAAATACAAACCTAATGTTTGAAATATATTTTCAATACCTACATGTTGAATATTAATCTCTTTTTGTTTCTATTATTTGATTGTTATTTTCTTGTTCAATAAAGATTTCTTCACATAAAAAAAAATCTATTAAATTCTCATTAAATTTTTTCTCAAGTGACAATCTACCTCTACCATTACAGCAGTGTCATGAAAAACACAAAGGCAATTAAAAAAACTTGTTTTATTTGTTTTCAGCTGTGATAGAGTGGCCCATTTAGAGGAGAGAGCATTTTGGAAGTTTACAATATGGACTTTTGTGATTGGTACTGCTTCATCAATTGCTGTGATGCTGAGATTGAGAGTATTAAACCACAGAGCCAAGAGAAGAGCTCGTCAGTTACTAAGCAATGGATCTGTTTCATAATTTAATACCACAGAACAACACAACTAATCAATTTTAAAGAATTCACAGAAAAAGAAGATATTGCTGTGAATACTATAAAGTTGCATTTGAATTTTGGCCTTAGAAGATACAAAACTAAAAATACACCTTATATTTATAAAAAATAAATTATAATTTACATTAAACAAATAAAATTTTAATAAGTTCACTTATAACTTTAATATTTACACTATTTCCTAGTAACCTGTAGCACTGTTTTGTAGTCACAGTGTGTGGAAAACTGTATGATTTAGGAAAACACATAAGTGCCAATACTTCCTTAGGAGTGAAGTATCTTAATTTCAATTCAGATATAAGTTCAATGAACTTTTCACTGCCAAGTTCAAAAGAATTAGCTTTTTCAATGGTCTCTTGAGTTGTTTCTTGACTTGCATCAGTATAAAAAGAACCAGCACCCTCTATGTAATGTGAATATGCTTTTGTGAAACAACATGACCTTTTGGAGTCCTTGTGGCATATATCAAAAATATTTATCCTTTTCAATAACTTTTGAGGCACTAAATACTTTTCTGGTACATCTTTCTCCAAGATGGAACCTATTGTGTATGGTTGTTCATAATTATTTAGAAGTGACAGCATCTGCAATTGAAAACATTTATTTGATATCAGAATATTGTAGAATATTTTTCTAATAGACAACATCTTAGTCAAGATCAAACTTACAATGTCGTCTTGTCTTTTAAAATTCCATATGGAATTATGTCTTCTTGCTATACAATAGTATCTTAGACGTGAATTAGGCACTCCCACTGCCTGTGGACACAGTAAGAATTCCTGGTATTCAAATCCACATTCCACAAGCTTTTCAATAAACTGATTCCTCACTATTGAGTTCTCAAAACCTTTCACATTTTCCATGACAATGTACTCAATTTTCTGTAGTTCATGTAATATTCCTATTAGGTAAATAAAGGAGTTTGCTCTAGGATCATTGTTGTCCAGATACTTCCCATTGCGGGAGAAAGGTTGACATGGTGGTGACATGAGTATTGTATTTACATCCATTTTTTCAATTTCCTTCGGTGTTAATGACTGGATATTTCTGCAGATAAGATTTTTGCCAGGAAAGTTGTATTTGTAAACTTCATTGGCCACTGTGTTAACATCTATAGCAGAAACAATAACACCAGGCAAGCCAGATTCTGAAATAAAATGTAAGTAGGTATGTTTAATATTTGGTTAAGTAGGTACTGGAATTTATTCCATTTTGAGTCAAAATAAGAACACATACCATTCCATGCACAGTGCATTCCTCCAATGCCACTATAGAGTTCTAATATTTTATGCTCCATCATTAACACAGCTGGCCTAAAACGGGGGCCTGTTTTTAACACTTCAGTGGTTTATATGAAGTAGGTATCCTCATCATAAGATACACATGGTATAAAATTTATGGTAGGGTCTTGGGAGTTCTTGGATGATATGATGCAAGAAGGTAATGAAACCTGAGTTTTCTTGAAAATGCGAATAAAAAATATATGTATATACTTGTGTTATAGACTTTGACGTGAACAAACATATGTTTGTTCACGTCAAAGTCGTTCATTCCATCATGATTCTATGTCCAATCTATGTCCTGATATATATCATGCATGATGAATATGGATGGATGGAATGGAATCGTGATGGAATGAACGACGTGGAATAGACGTGAACTAGTCTTGGGTTATACTAGGCAAAATTAATAAGGTTGCTGTTTTTGTCAATGCAATATGCGACCTCATTAGATATAGAAGTTGTGTCAAGTTGAGAGTTTGGTTGAGAGATGAAATAAAAATGTGAGCAAGAATGGTTGTTGTAAACTGTAAATTTGTATTTTACACAAAAGATTAAATAGTTGATCCTCTATCGCACAGTATCTAACAGGTTATGGGCCTTTAATGACCAAAAATGGATCTAACTAAGGTACAGATCGCGAAACTAGAGGGTAGGTACCAACTGGGTACAATGGAAATATCGTATGACGGCACTTCTACGAGGAGTTGAGAGCCTTCAAGATATTGTACAAGGAAAAATAATCGGGCAAGAGAAATATTATGAAGACAAGAAACTTTCTTCTCTAGTCTAGGTAAAGTAGAAATGAAAAGCCCGTGCTAGCGGGGCAGTAAAGACGTGTATTTTGCACAAAACTAAAGAAAGTAAGACAAGGCAATATGGTTAATAACGCTAACGCGCTATCGCTTGTTCATTTATAAAATGAACAATGTAACAAAAAAAAAACGATCTTTGTTCATTCAATTCAATCAATCAGCAGAACGAACCAAAGAGAATACAATACTGACGAGGAACGAACGAACGCAGCGCAGACAGAACCAGTGTATTGTATTCTCTTTGGAACCAACCAGTTTTGCAACCAGTCAACCAGTCATGGCGGATCCTAAACACGGGAAGGATGTGCCGAGCGTTATTGAAGGAGATACAGTCTCAAAAGACCATGTTTATCTCGAAGAAACCTTTTATATTCTCTCCAAGAAGAATTCAGTGTTTCGTGTTCGGCTAACATCAAAAGGGCTATCTCTTGTGAAGGAGACTGATGGCAGTTCAAAAGAACAAACAATATCTTTGCGCGATATCATCGGCAGTAAGTGCATGAGAAGTAAGAGACGAAGGCCTGGAGCCGGCTCCTGCGTCTGTAGCTCGTTCGTGCGTCAACAGCAACTAAAGGTTGTAGAAGAAACCAGCGGCGATCTCGACGAGAATGATATCAGTGCATATCTGTACATTTACGCATATATCCTGAAACGAAGCCGCCGTACCTTGAAACGAGAGCGGACAACAATAACTTTACGTTTCAGATCCTTCGATAAGTACGAGGACAATAACAAAGAAGCTCAGAAGTGGCGGTCAACAATACGGTGTTTGATAGCTGATCAGCCTATCGGTCAGGTGCCAGCAGCTAACGATAAGAGACTGTTGATTCTCTTGAACCCGAAGTCTGGGCCGGGAAAGGCTCGTGAGTTGTTCCAGACGAAAATAGCGCCTTTGCTGCAGGAGGCCGAGGTTCCTTACGATCTACATGTTACTAAGTATGCTCAATACGCACGGGAGTTTGTTAGAACACGGAATGTGTACAGTTGGCGAGGTATCGTTGCTGTAGGGGGAGATGGAGTACTGTTTGAAGTTGTCAATGGGATGTTTGAACGGTTGGACTGGCAACAGGCACTGGCTGAAGTTCCTCTGGCAATAATGCCATGTGGATCTGGCAACGGATTGGCAAGGACTATTTGCCACCTTTACAAGTAAGTTAGATGCACAGCTCACGATTTATTTTACATTATATACTAGCTGCCGCCCGTGCTTTCGCCCGCTTTTTATCGGAATAAAAAACAGCCTATTTATTATTCCAGGTCCCAAACTATATGTACCCATACCAAATTTCAGCCCAATCAGTTCAATAGTTTTTGCATGAAAGAGTAATAAATCCATACATACATCGTTACAAACTTTGACATTTATAATATTAGTAGGATTAAGCCTGAAACTATAGGCACTGATGAGAACAAATTTCCTCTTCTGCACTATAAAATATTAATAGACTAGCTACTGCCTGTGGCATTTTTTGGATTAAAGATTAAACAGTAGTCTAGGTTATTCTAGGTTCAATTCTTTGAGTACAAAATTTCAGCTTAATCCATTTGATAGTTTTGGTGTTGTCTTTGACCCAACATCTTTACAACAGCACTAACTTTCACCTTTATAAATAAGGATAGACAATTGTATTATTAATCTAAATCTAAATCTAAAAATCTATAATCTAAAAATCATCACAGATGAATTTCGGCCAATAGGGTTTAGAACTAAATTTTTCAAAGTGTGAGCTTTTTATTTCGGACTCTTGTGTAGACAAAAACAATATCATAATAAAATTCAACAGTTTGGCTCCCAACATTACAGTTGTAGATAAATGTTCACTTCGCCTTCTTGGTTCACCAATTCTTGATGAGTCTTTTCAGTCATTTGTAGATGAAAAAATTCAAAATTTCAACAAAACCCTGGACAGACTTCGCAAAATTAATAGCCCGTGGCCTTTACAATTATTCGATTTTGCTTGTTTGTACCAAAATTTACGTATTCAATGAGATGTTCTCAACTGTGGAAACACAGCGAGCTCTTGGAAGGCTTAGACAACATAATAAAGAATACTTTATCATTGGTTTTGAATATCTGTTTGGATGACAAGGCATGGTCGCAGGCCTCCCTGCCTGTCAAATTGGGAGGCTTAGGTATCCGTAAAATTTCGAGTGTAGCCCTGCCAGCGTTCTTGTCTTCCGTCTACAGTACTAGTTCTTTAGTGGAAAAAATTTTAAAGCCGTCTTTGGTCTCACCTGGAAATTCATTCAAAATTTCGTTATTAGATGAGGCTCGAATGGCTTGGCATAGTGCTTGCCCTGATGCTGCTCCCCCAAAATCTCTTCTGTCCCAACGGCAATGGGACGGGCCTCTGTGTGAGTTGACACGGAATTGTTTGTTACAAACGTGCTCCAGCTCTGCAGATCGTGCCCGTCTCCTGGCCGTTTCTAAATGGGAGTCAGGACATTGGTTGCAAGCACTCCCTTCATATAATACTGGCACTCTATTGGATCCCGTAACTTTCCGTATAGCAACATGTCTTCGGTTGGGTGCAAGGTGTTGCGCGCCTCATCAATGCCAGTGCGGTACTGTGGTCGAACAGCTTCGTCATCACGGATTATCGTGTACTAGGGCTGCCGGTCGGATGTCTCATCGGCGGGCCTTTGTCACCGTTAGCGTACCAGCTATTCTCGAACCGAATGGTCTGTTGCGTGACGATGGTAAGAGGCCCGACGCACTATGGGTCAGGAGCGTAATTTTCGTGCCAAAAATCAATGTGTCAAAAGTTAGATTTCGACATTTTTCTCAGTGAATATATAAAGTAGGATAATTGAACTATTATATACCACAAAAAATATGCTATAATAACATATTTTAATAGCGATAGCTTGAACTTGAATGTAAGGAAGTAGATTGATTGATGTAGGAAAATTTGTGATATGACACTTTCAGATCGTTTTTTTACAAACATTTGTTGATAAACTATAACTTATTATCATACATCATTAAATCGTGGTACTTAACACTTTCCAAGTAATTCAAGCATATTTTTATATGGCTAAGAAAGTTAGCCTTTTATTTTTGAAAGCCCTCCTATTTTTTCAGTTTTAAAAATTCAAATTGAGTTATCGTATTTACCGCTGTCTCCCGACAAGATACGACTACTATAACGTTCCTTGACCTGTATACTCACAGGATTTAAAATAAAATTTTGCCCCAATTTGACTTAAGAGGCAAAAAAGTGTACTGCGGGAAAAAGGGGGAAAATCATGAAAGTAGATTTTTTGGACAATTTGGTTTAAATGGTAGCAAATATTCTAGGTTTTATTCACTTGATGACCTTAACTTTAGTATTGATTGTTTTATTTTAATAAAACTTAATTATTTTTGAAGTGGAAAACATGGTTAACTGAATTTATGAAGGTACCTATTTTATAATTATTTTAGCTGTAAATAGAGAATAACCGCATTATTTGTAATAGCTATCACCTTATCAAAGAAAGAAACGAAATATTGCGGTTGCCGAACCGGAAACCGCAAAGAAATAAATAAGTTATCAATTTCCAATGGAATATATTTCGAGGAACGTGTGCAAGAAACCGCAATGAAAATCTGTACTGTCGTGTGCAAATATGTTATCAATTACTGTCACTATAAAAAGGGATTCAGGTTCCAACTATAAACATTTAAACTGTTTTGCTAGTTTCGTGGAAACAAGTGTATTAAAAAAACTAAAATGTGTGAATTCATTGTATCAAAACGCGAATTATGTTCTTTTTTATTCGAGAACGATGCCACTTCAGAAAATCTCCTGAAGTATTTGGAAGAAAACTATAACTTAACACCAACTAAATGCCAAAAAGTTGTCGAAAACATACAACAAAATATCTTACAAAAATTCCGTGATCGTTGGTCGAAAGCTAAAAGAACCAAATCTCGATTTTTGGAACAAAACGCTTCGTGGTTAGATAGCGAGTTCAAAATTGTGTTCGATGATGAAGAATCGTGTCCCACACCAGGAACATCTACGGGTCGTGGTCGACCATCAAAAACATATGAAGACCTGTCAGACAGAAGCAAGAAACGAAAGAACATGGAATTAGTGCAAGAATATGGACTCGAATTTATACAGAACGCGTATGTACAGGGACTTCGATCACAAGGGAAATCAGAAGAAGCTTCCCTCGTAGCTATGCTAAGGCCATTAAGCAGAGATGAGAAGAAAACGATAGGAAGGCAAATACTCCATGAAACACCAACCGTAAGTGCGTATTCTATTCATGAAGCCTTAAGTTTATACATTGATTTAAATTTAACTAAGTCGTAATACGCATATTTAAGATCAGTTCTTGCTGAAAAGAATTGCTCTGTTTTTCCATCATACAATCTGTTGAAGAATGCAAAACTATCTTGCTACCCACCTGTAAGTAGTATTGAGATAACTGATATCGGTGCCAAAGTAAAATTACAGGATTTATTAGATCATACTGTGGCTCGTATTTTGAAAGATTGAATCTACGTATAAACCTGGATTACAAAGTATGAAACTATATACTAAATGGGGATGTGACGGCTCTTCGGGACAGAGCGAATATAAACAAAGATTACAAGGAGAAAGTGAATTAATATGAGACGCTAACTTATTCATAGCTTCGTTAGTTCCAATAAAACGAATTAACTTGAGCTCTAATGAAATTATATGGGAAAATAAAACATGCTCATCTCCGAGGTATTGTCGACCTATTTTTATGGAATTTTCAAAAGAAACTCCAGAGAAAACTAGAGCTGTTATTAATATAAAATCACAAATAGAAAGTTTACAAACTTCCAAGATTAGACAAAATGGTGAAATGAACATGATTGAAATAAATCATGAATTGTTTTTGACATTGATTGATGGAAAAGTAGCTCAAGTATTAACTGGAGCAGTGTGTACTATATGTGGTGCTAGACCAACAGAAATGAACGATTTAACTAAGGTGGAAATTGTAGGAAAAAAAAATTTTTCCTAGAATTTTTTTTTTAAATAATGTTTAAGTATTATTTTATATTATGTCAATGTAGAATTTTATTTTAATTATGTCCATTGGATTAGTTACAATCCGGGAGAACCTGACAAAAATATTTTTTTAAGTTTAGTGGCAATTTTTTTATACTAATAAAGGATTTTTATTTATTTATTTTTATTTAATTTGTAGTCCATATATCTAAATTTATAATTGCGAAAGATTCATAAAGATATTTTAAAAACTGAGAAAGTTACAGATTTTTGACACGATAATTACGCTCCTGACCCACAGTGCGACGGCATGACTTTAGTCCCTTGGGAGCTGGGGAGGCCTATTGTGTGGGACGCTACATGGGTCGACACACTTGCGCCTTCCCATCTTTCAAGGACATGGTTTGGCGGCAGATTTGGCCGAGGATCTCAAGAGGCGCAAATATGCAGGTCTCGACAGAGCCTACGCATTTGCTCCCCTTGGAGTCGAGACCCTAGGTCCGTGGGGTACCGAGGCTCTCCGGGTTTTCAAAAAATTATCCGAGCGCCGCCTGGTCGAAGCGACGCGTGACCCGAGAGCTGGTGAGTATCTGGCGCAGCGCATTAGTTTTGCCATACAGCGAGGCAATGCAGCCAGCCAGCGTCTTGGGGACGCTTCCGACTGGTATTGATATGGATCAGTTGAGCTATCTGTAGATTGTTTGCAACAGTCTGCAGTTAGCTCAATTGTTTCAATTGTAAATACTAGTTTAATTTGTTTATATTATTTGATTGTTAGTTTCTTTGTCAATAAAGATATAACCAACTTTAAAAAAAAAAAAAATAAGTAACCAAGGTCAATGGTAACCTACCTATAAAATAAAACCAAATTACACAAATTCCATCTGTATAAACACACAATTAATTTAAGTATGTGGTTATATTTGTTTCCATTCATATGAATAGTAAATACAAATTTATACCTAAGTATGTATTTTGATGTGGCGGTCGCCCCGTAAGAATCTACCCCATTAACTCAGACCGAGGGTGTCATAAGAGCTGACTAAGAGAACCTACCAGAGGAAGGGCAGCATTTTCTTTTTGAGCGTTTTAACACATCTACAGTCATCAATAGTCAATCCGCTTACCAAGCATAGTAATTATGACAAAACCGCCTTGTTTGGGATAAGCACTTTCCGGGTCCCAAAATATACCCATACCAAATTGCAGTCCAATCAGTTGAGTAGTTTTTGTGTGAAAGAGGGACAAACATACATCCATCCATAATTCCATACTCACAAACTTTGAAATTTATGATATAAGTAGGATTAGTAATTTTTTGACTTGCTGCTACAGGTTTGTCTCTTAAGAACGGAACGGATAGCCTTATTCCCCATACAAACGTATTTTCTGCTTCATTTGGAAACGATGTCCCCGATCTTATTGAAATTTTCCATACGTAATCGGATGAAAAATAGCTATGTTTGCACCGGTTTAGTTTTTGAAAAAACATAATGATATTTAAATGAGAACTAATTTTGACCACCAAATCGAGTCATCTTCAAGCGATTTTTTATGCATGATAGACACCTTTATTCGAAAATTTGTCACGCTGCAAACATCCTAAATATATTAATCATTATGAATAATCAAAAATATTTTTGAAATGTATCGTTTACTCAAAATTAATACTCTCGGCGCGCGAGTCGACTCGCACTTGTCGTTTTATTAGAAACATGAAATTCTTAGTTCACCAGACTAGTTATTAGAAACAGGGGAATCCTAAAAAGGCTACAAATCTATAGTAGCAAAAAATCCTCGGAACACTCGCAGCGTGACGCGTGTGTCGTCGTAGTAGTGCGCAAAGGAACGTCAATTTTAAAAAATAGTGAAACTACAACGCTGTAACTTTTGAAATCCTGGCTCGATTTCCATAATACAAAACCTATTATTATTTGCACGAGTACACGCATGAATGCAATACTTTTATAGCATTATTTTGATGTGTTTGTGTGAGTCATTGCGTTCCCATACCTTTAGCTCGCGAGAAACACGACCACGACCGACGCGACCTTACTGTGATTTCGTTACGTAGGTAGGTAGGCAATTACTAATTGTAAGTTGAAAGGTACCTATAGGCTTGAAGAAGGAAAATCCAAGACGTTACAGTAGGTATCTCATGCTTTATTAAATAATATTCATCAAATCAATAATGTTTTATTGTTCTTTTATATCCTAAAGCTTTTATTATTCACCAGCTGCTGCCCGCGCCTTCGCCCGCGTTTTATCGGGATAAATGTTATTTCAGGTCCCAAACTATACCCATACCATTCAGCCTAATCGGTTCAGTAGTTTTTGCGTGAAAGAGTAACAAATATCCATACATACATACGTCCATACATTGCCATTTATAATATTAGTAGGATAGTATACACTCGTTATTGTCTACAAACGCGAGCTCGTTCAGAAGTAGGTTAGGTAGCCGAATTTTTATTTCGAATGTATTCATTACCTAGTATTTTCTGAGGTCAAGTTAATAGACCAAACCTTTAGCCAAGGATAAACTAATGATAAAACAATTACCTATGTACTTAATCCAATGAGCATCGTTCGGGACGCTTCGCATTATCTTCTTGTAACAGATACCGTAGAGCCTAGTCTTCAATTAATGTGTTGTCAGTGACCTATTGGGTCTGAGACTTGGTCCCTGACTTGACAATAGGCCTCGTACATAAGGTCGCTCAGCGAGCTATGGATAGAGCAATGCGTAATTTTTCTAAATAGTAAATAATCCGGAAAACGTAAATCCGTAGTAGATCCAAAATCACTGACACGGCGGCGGCTGTCAGAAATAGTAAGCTGAAATGGCAGAAGGCAGGTCATAAACATAGCTCGCAGATCTGAGAAGTCTGGTCTGGAAAGGTTTTCTAGTGGCGACCGTGATGCAACGCGAAACTGAGTGTTGTTGGGTTGGGAGGCCATTCGACTATTGATGGACTGATGATATTGAACCAGTCGCAGGGAGTCGATGGATGGAGTCGGCTCCGAGCCGACTGTGGAGTCGTATGGCGTGGGCCTATGACCAGCTGTGGACGTGTGTTGATTGATTTGATGACAACAATGAAACCACACAGGTATCAAAACATAAATTAAATTCGAAATGAAAACCGCAATCAAAATTTATTATATACCTTACCTACATAATATTTTTTAAAAAGTTACCACACTTTAACCCTATTATTAATCCGTGGTTAAAAGTCAACTGCATCACGCCAGTATGACAACGATACCTAAGAACGAATGTTTACGAAAAATCTCTGTTACAAAGCATTTTGCAATGGCGTAACATAAAGCCAGGAGGAATGGCATACCTTGAAATTATTACAAGTTTTGTAACGTAACTCTATCAACACAATGTCTTATTGCTAAGACACGACTTGATACATTTTTCTAGTCAATTAGATAGACTGTAAAATTCATAATCTTATACAAAACATTCCATATCTGTCAACTCAGATAACTCTTAATCCAAAGCCTCGTGTTGATGATATCATTAAAATTAATTCAAACATATCCCTACACAATTAGGCGATTTTCCTTATTTTCAGTCAAGACTGAAAACGATTTATATGAACCTTGAACGTATCGATAAGACTTACGAGTATGAAAAGAAATGTAATCGGTATCGTGTTTCGTTAACATTGGTCTCGGCTTGCCAGGTGTGACTGTTTGTATGGATTTATTGAAATACCTATACCTAGCGGATAAATACAAGACCTTAAATCTAACAAATACGTTCATCTACATTTATTTATTTAGCAATTAACACGATTGATTAAAAATGATATAAAATAGAATGAATTTTATTTATCCTATTTTTTTAACATAACAGCCAAAAATTTGGCTAAACAAACTGCTTCTTTTGAGCGAGTAATATTTTAAAAAACAAGACATTGGAAGTTATTCCAAGTCATTTAAAATTAGAAACAACGACAATAGAGGAAGTCTTGCCCCAAACAGTCAGATATTATTAATTACAAGAAAAAACTAAGAAAACAAGATTGTAAAATAAATGCAAAGTTTACTAACTTGGTGCACCAGAATATTCAAGGATTGAAAAGTAAATTATTAGAATTGGAATTGTACATGAACTCATTTGATATTGACATCATCTGCTTAACAGAACACTAGCTGAAAAGCTATGAGCTCATGTTTAACTTCAGTAACCACCAGGTTGGTAGTTCTTTTTGCAGATCACATGCTATTCGTGGAGGCTCTTTAATAATACTAAATAAACTCATAAAATTTAAACAACTTAAGGACATAATATGCTTATCCGTTGAAGGCCACATTGAAGTAGCATGTGTAGAGTTGGAGCATAGAAGTATTGTAGTAAGCGTATACAGCCCATCATCAGCTTCTTTTGAAATATTTGAAAAAAATATGGATGATATCTTATTTAAAATATCAAAATCAAATAAAAACCTCATGGTATGTGGAGACTTTAATATTGATCTTTTAGAAATGTACTCCCTTAGTAGTAGATTAACTAATTTATTTAATTCTTATAATTTAAGGCCATTATTTATGGAACCTACTAGAATAACTGAAACCTCAGCAAAATGTATAGATAATATATTTGTTTGCCAAAATAATAAAATTGTTAGTAAAAATGTAATAAGCAATTTAAAATCAGATCACTTAGGTCAACTAATTAAATTAGAAATTCAAGTAATAAATAATAACTGTAAAAAGAGAATAACATACATACCTGTGACCACAAGTCGATTTGAACGGTTTAAATTGGATTGGGATTGTAAACCATCACCTAATTACTCTCATAACAACCCAAATGACTCCTATTGCAGTTTTTTTTTTACCAAATTCACCAATGCATTCAATTCTATATTCACATCCAAATCGACCATGGTCTCAGAAAAACTTAACTTTAGTGAGTGGGCAACAGTGGGTATTCATAAGAGTAGACAAAAATTGTATGAACTGTATAGTGAAAAATAATACAATCTTAACCTGGAGTTCAAAGACAAAGTAAAAAATTACTCAAAAATATTTAGAAAAGTTTGTCAAGTAGCAAAATCAAATTATATTAGCCCAAAAATTAGAAACAGTGAAAATGTAATAAAATCAACGTGGAAAATAATAAACAGTGAGACTGGAAAGGTCAGTACCTACATTAATGATTACAATTTAAAGATTAATGATTGCTCCGTCAAAAATGACGTTGAAGTAGCCCAAGCATTTGAAAACTTTTTTACTGACATTCCAATCTCTACTACAAAGTGTCTGAACTCTTCTCAATTAATCGCTGAGTCTTTACTAAAAGAAAATGTATGCGAAAATAAATTTAACTTCCATCATGTCGATGAAAAAGATATTAAAAAAGCATTTAAACTTTTAAATACAAAGAAAACTGCAGATCTCTGGGGCATTTCCGTTAGAATTATTAAACCATTGATTGATACTATTGCACCAGATCTAGCTTTTATTTTCAATGAATCTATTGATTGTGGCGTTTTTCCTGATCTGATGAAACATAGTAAGATAATCCCACTATTTAAATCGGGCAGTAGGTCTGACCCCACTAAGTTTAGACCGATATCAGTACTGCCTACATTCAGCAAAGTTTTTGAAAAACTTATTTTACATCAATTGCTTAGGCATTTCAATGGCAATGACCTGCTACATCGTAAGCAATTCGGGTTTACTCGCGGCAGGTCAACTACTGATGCCGGTGTAGAGTTGGTAACGCATATTTTTGATGCCTGGGAGAAGTCGCAAGATGCTTTAGGTGTTTTTTGCGACTTGTCAAAAGCATTCGATTGTGTACACCATGGAACATTAATCAGGAAACTACATCACTATGGAATAAATGACACCTCTTTGGATCTTCTTACTTCTTAATTCAGTGACAGGATACAAAGAGTTGACATTAATGGGAAAAGGTCTTCGGGATCTGTAGTAACAATGGGTGGACCGCAGGGATCTATCCTCGATCCTTTCCTATTTTTGGTTTATATTAACGACCTGCCTGATCTCGTTAAAAATAATCACGGGATTGTATTGTTTGCTGATGATACTTCTTTAATTTTCGAGATGATTAGACAAAACACAAATTATGACGATGTAAACAATGCAATATCAAAAATAGTCCATTGGTTTAGTGTCAATAATCTTTTACTTAACGAAAACAAAACTAAATGTATTCGATTTATTCTACCAAATGTAAAACAAGTAAAGGCTGATATAAACGTAAAAGGAGAAACTTTAGACATTGTAGACAGTACCGTATTCTTAGGAATAACTTTAGACAGTAAACTTCAATGGGGCCCACACATAGATAAACTATCGAAGAGACTTAGTTCTGCAGCATATGCAGTAAAAAAAATCCGTCGTCTTACAGACGTTGATACTTCTAGACTTGTCTATTTCAGCTACTTCCATAGTATTATGTCTTATGGCATATTACTGTGGGGGAACGCTGCAGATATTAATACCGTATTTGTGCTGCAGAAGAGGGCTGTTCGTGCTATCTATAACATGGGTCCTAGAGAATCCCTGCGTGATAAATTCAAAGAAATAAATATAATGACTGTACCATGTCATTTATGAAAACTTATTGTTCACTCATAGAAATATCGATCGATTCCCTAAAAATTGCGACATACATAATGTAAATACTAGAAATAAGACCAAACTCGCTTTGCCCAAAACTCGGCTGCACAAGATTAGTGTATCTTTAAAAGGGCAATGTATACGCTTCTACAACAAAACTCAGAGTGAGTTGCAAAAATTATCAATAAATAAATTCAAACAAACTATCAAACATATCCTTTGTAAAAAGGCTTATTACAAAATATCAGATTATCTAGAGGATAAAAAAGCATGGGACGACTTTTGCTCCAACTCGAAAACTAACAACCTAACAAGGTAAAGGTTTCTTGTTCGCTTCTTTACTTTACCTTAAAAAGATTGAAGTGAACAAAAAATCAAAGTGATCACTTTATTTCCCTGTTTTACTTATGTAATTTTAATTTTGTGACGTGTCCAAGAGTCCTGTAAGGTCTAAAGGAAATAAAGCACTTTGATATTTGATATTATAGGTACATTTATTACACGCAAATCAATCAATTAAATGAATAAGGTAACACAACTCTAAGATAATATACATAAAATAAACAGGTATCCTTTCATACATCACTTTCGTAAAACCTCAGGTAGTTATAAAATATGTGCCGCAGGCATACCATTGTATGTATTCTTCCATTCATCTGCGAAGATATCTCAGTCTTGTTTCTGGTCAAGAAATGTGTTGATGTGGGGGTTGTTCTCTGGTCCATGAGTGAGGAAATCCTTGATAAAGTGTATTATTTCATTATCATGTCACGAGATATTGCGCATGTGTGACCCAAGATTAACAACAACCTTTTCCACGGGTTTAATTTTAACTTTAGATAATATGGCGTAATATTCAACAATCATTATTACGATTAAGGCATTTACTGCCCAGCCTCGGTGTGGACCCAAAGGGGGGTGCTCCCCGCCTTACCATAGCTACACCGCGAACAAAAAGTCCTTCCTTGTACGTCCTTCTGCTTCTACATCGTGGGCACTGTTAGTATTGAGCCCCATATATCATAGGTACTTTAGGCGATTTTTTAGAACGATGCGTTGATGGGTCACGGACGACTAGGTAGCGTAAAGGGTCGTCCATTAATCACGTGATGTTTTTTAGCTTTTTATTAAACCGGGGGGCCCCTATCTTTAAAAGTTCAGAATATTATCTTTAAATACAGGTAAGTATAATCTAATTTAATTCTGGAAAATCGAGGACCGTGATAAAAAGTCCAAACAGATCTTAAAGCTGGGTTACCCGGAGTTAGGGATTTTTAACATTCCGTACCTCAATTACTAGAAGGCCTATAGTTTTGAAATTCAAACATATTATAGTTGAGGATATTTTCTAATGCATCACTAGACAAAAACACGATTGGTGAAATTTCACCCGATCAAAAAAAATGACAAAGTTACCTCTAAATGAAACTAAATGATCACTGTGAATAGAAAAATGAATAAAATGACACAAATTGTATACCAAAACATTGCAAACGTTATTACGCAGTACATCACTAGAAAATATTTTTATATGTCATACAAATATTTTCAAAGCAACTAAATAACTACAAAATCATGCTGGGCTGTCTGCGCAATGTCTTGCTTCTTGCTTGCGTCTTGCAAGTGCTGGGCTCACCTCGCCTTAAGGTTGCGGTTTGTTTTTGACTGACAGGAAAACAATAAAGGAAACATGTGAGAAACATAGTATTAGTTACTGTCATCATCCCTAGCAGGGTGATGATAATGATGACAGTAACTAAAAATCACCAAAATTATTTATTTATGTAATTAAGGAAATCCTTAGAAATATAGCGTTAAACGACAAAATAAATACACGTGATATTTCAGTACAAACCTTGTGATATTTCGTGATTTTTGTCGAACCCTTTTGAGTTTCACGTGATAGAGATAGAGAAAAATTTATTGACAAACACAACCCTGAAACAGCACAGAACAGAAATAGAACTTAATTAGAAATAATAAATGAAAGATGCTATACAAAATTACGAAGAGGAAAATATAATTATAAATTCAATAATAAAGCAGTAGGTACTCACCTACCCACATATATGATTAAGAAAACGGAAGAAAATATCAGAAAAAAAGACATTAGGAGAAGAACAAATTGACAACACAGTAAAGCTAATAAATAGCAAAAGGTTACTATGTATAGGTAGGTAGGTACTGTGATTATATTATCGCAGGTAGGTACAACTTTATTCTTTCCAATAATTACATAATGCTAGATAGCGCTGGTTTACAGAAGGAACCTATTTGAGGTGACCTCAAGACTGACCACTGCTAAGACAATAGATTAGTGTGCTAAAATGTTAAAATAAAGAATATAAAAAGTTACAATAGATAATATACAAATTTGATACTAAAAATATCACTAAAATAAAACAAAAAGCAAATATAAAAATAAAAGACATACAAATAAAGCTTACAGATAAAGAATCTACAAACAATAAAACAAAATAACTGTGAACGCAGCGCAAGACCTTACTTTTTGCTATTGGCAGACGGAACGCGCCCTCTGTTAGGTAGCTGTGACAGTTGACCGCCGTGACGATCATTGACATTTACTTATGCATTTGACTCAGAGAAATAAGTAGATTTGACTGCACTAGACAGTCCCTTGGAACTGACAAGAAGTGAAGAGCAAAACATCACATATGAAATTTACATGGCCCCATAAAAGAAGTTGAACTTGAAATTTCCATGAACTGGACACTGGCAGAAAAGACAGTGGTTAAATGGATGATCCCTAACGTACCTAATGTGTACTATTTAACTTACCTTATATGCGGATCATTACCATTATTATTATAATGTATGTATTATTATGTATTTTTGTAATAGTAGGATGTAGTATTTTTTTAAGTAGTACCTTATTAGATGCACACAGATTTTACCACATGTATATCCAATGATCCTATCCATACCAGGTTGTCTGGCAGAGATCGCTCTTGAGCGATAAGATCGCCCAATGTCACTTATGTTGTTTTTGTCTCATTTGTAAACTGTTTTCTAGTTTTAAGTGTGCAATAAAAGTATTATCTATCTATCTAAGACTCGTATTTCGTTCTAAGATAAATACAAAGGTTGCGTTACATTTCTAGTTTCAATAACAATACGTCAAGTTTTGGTGTAACTAGGTAATGTACAGTACACCACAATTAATAATCATTATCAAAACGTGCACGAACTAGTATTTAACACAAAACTAACTATTTAACGTAGTAATCACAATTTGTAACTTGATCATTAGGACGCGACCTCATTTTAAGCTAATTAAGTTAGTTTGGCAGTGAAGACTACGAAATAAAAATGAGATAATAATAAAAACTCATACATAGTTATGATCATGATAATACATAATATGAATAATAGGCTATGTTTATCAGACACAATCCGCACCTATTTTGTCGGAAATCTGACGCCGTACAACGGAATAGACGCGATCAGTTTAAAATATGTACCCTTAAATGTAAAAAAGAAATTTTGCGCAAAAGTTTTTTTGCTATGGCACCATCAGTTTATAACAAACTTCCGCTTCTGATAAGAGAACTGCCTACAACAATGTTTCAGAGAAAGCTCAAAACATTACTATATGATAAATGTTATTATACGATTAAAGAATTTATAAATGACAAGAATGTTGACAAATAACCAAATTAATTTTTATTTTCTGTTGATTTTGCCTATGTAATCTGACATTATATACTCATCTAATTCATTTCTTTATCTGTTATTAATATTTTATTTTAAGTTCTTATTATGCATGTAATAGGCCAAAAATTGCACGCCCATAGAGGGTAAATTACATTGTTTCACTATTATTTTACTGTACCATCTATTTTACATGTAATTATGCAATAAATATACTTTTACTTTTAATAAATATGCATATTATGCACCTTATTTATTACTAGCAACCCGCCCCGGCTTCGCATGGTTAGTAGAGAAAAAATTCAATGGTTTGGTCGATATCCACGACATCGATTTATTAGACTCAAAAGCGCAAAGTATTAATAAACTTCTGACAAAGCGTTGGTTTGATGCAGCATCTTAACTATAATTCTATTATCTTCAGTTAATATTATATATATCTCTTTTTCTGTTATTACATTTTTTTCTCATCTATCAGTTCTGTCTTGTATAAGTATATATTTTTTCTTGATATAAGTTTATCGGTAAATAAGTCTTGAAAATAGTGAGTAATTCTTACGTTAGTTTACTTACTTCATACCTATGTATTTATTTGTTACCAAGACAGAACTGTTCTCCATTTTTCCTCAACAAGCAAGCAGTCTTTTAGTTTTTATATGCGAGGACACATAAATGGTTATATATGAGTTATTATTTAAGTTTATATATATTGTGTAAAAATGTTTGTTCTCCGAATAAAATATTATTATGCCTGCATGTTTTGTCTGTCGTATCAGCTTGATGCCTCGAATATGTGGATTTCATTTATAATGTAATAGCGTTCCAATTAACGCATTGTACGTGGCATTTTTTTTGAAGATGGATTGAATAGTAAGCTGCCTTTAAAAGATAGATGTACATACATATGCCATCGTGGCCTTTTTTGTAAATCTATAAAAGAAAAATATCCTACCTTGAATTTTTTTTGTTATATAGGTATCAAAGTGTTTATGCAGCTTTTTTGATGAAAGCTCCCAGGCGGCTTGACTTTTTCCGACATTTCCAACTAAAATCGTTATATTCCAATTAATTTACAAAAAACCTTGACAATTTTTATACCTATACCTTCTTCATGAATCATTCTATGGATTGGTGAAAACCGCTTGAAAATCCGTTCAGTAGTTTTTGAGTTTATTGCGAACAGGTATACCGATGCGCCGAGGACTTTGTTTTATAATATGTAGTGATATAAATGTTTTTGTATTTGCTGCCCAACACAGGAATGTTTATTACAACCTATAGAATTTATATGCTACGGGTGATCGCACGGGTTGGCGCGAAATTTTGTTTTTTTGTGCTTTTATTTTTTTTAGCCTTTTACAAAAAATAAATCTATCGGAAAAGTAATTTGGCGCAAATCGTGAATATTTTCTATGAACCCGTCATAAAACCAGCCGTCGATTTAATTGTATTTTGGGAGCTTTAGGGAAAATGTAGATTTTTAGCCTCATAAGTCTTATTTTCTTAAATGCTCCAAAACGACAAATGAGCCGAAGTTAGTTTTTCATAAGTTGATAGAAAATAGTTTACGATTTGCACCAAATTACCTTTCCGTCAGTTTTATTCCTTGGAGAAAGCAGAATAAATTAAAAACTAGAAAAAAAACTGGCACCAACCCGTCACGATCAACATTGTATTTAGTTCTGTGTTTTCAAATTGAATACTAAAATTATATTATTATACTGATGCGGTGTATTTATTTTTGGAATACCAGAAGCTTATTTAAACAAAATAAATAGAGAAATATATCCTAGAAAGCTTAATTAAGGTTTTCACATCTAAACTGCGGCTGTACTGCACTGAGATTATTTTTTCTTTTGTTTCAGAGAACCATATATTCCTCAAAACCTGACTGGTTTCTCCATGTCCCTAGCTAGAAACAAATCAGCGCCTATGGATGTCGTGAGACTAGAAACGAAAACTAAAGTGAGTATATCTGTTACTAGCTGCTGCCCGCGCCTTCGCCCGCGTTCTATCGGCATAAAACTTAACTAATGTTATGGTCAATTCATCACTGTTTTCGTTCTGTTTTTCCGCCTTATAAGATAATCACCATAAAAACCTGTCGTTTACTCATGTTGTTTGTTCTTGTCGGTTCAATACCCACCTTATTACCATAATACTTGTGTTCCTTGGCATGGTTTATGAAGAATACTAAAGATAACTTACAATCGTTATACTTGAAAACCACTACGTATGAGTAATAAGTTGATCAAGAATCCAAACCTATTACTTTAAGTAACTTTGATGACCTCAGTTTTGTAGGAATGCAAAAAATGTACTTTGTACAAGGCTTCTGCTTGCTGGCTTGCGTCTGTGCTCTTGTGTCCGGTATACATCAACCGCTAACAACAACAAGTAATATATTAATGTTTTTAAAAGAATTAGATTCTTTATGAATTGTTTTATCAAGATTATTCGACGCGGACATTCGATAACCTAACTACGTTGATTTGATAGCGTGCTATTGATACTAAAATGATTTTATAAAATGCCTATTGTTTTTCAATCCGATTTAAGCTTATCTAATTACCTATCTATGTATATAGTATACTAATTTTATAAAGAGGAGAGATTTGTATGTAAGTATGTAACAAATTGGCTCTTACTGTACGTTTATGCCTAAATGTTCAAAAATAAATGTCCACCCGTGCGAAGCCGGGACGGGCCGCTAGTCTCATATATTCTTAGGTGTATGACAAAAAAAAAACTTTTAATTTGTTGTGTTCTTCTTTTCAGATAATGTTTTCGTTTTTATCCGTCGGCTGGGGTCTCCTTTCTGATATCGATATAGAGAGCGAGAGACTCCGAGCCATCGGCGGTCAAAGATTCACCCTCTGGGCGATCGCAAGGCTCCTCGGCCTAAGAAAGTACAAAGGAACAGTCAGCTACGCCAAAATAAAGGATATAAGCAACATTCCCAAACCTAGATTGCCCCTCGTTCTCAGTCATAGCGTGAGCCAGGATGGTGCACTTGACTCCCCCGACGCGGAAGCGTTCATTGATTGCGATAACAACTCGGAGGTATTTATGAGTATGGCTAATGGAAAACACCAAAGAGTCGATTCGTGGTATTCCGTGAACTCGCGGCGGAGTGCGTTTTTCAGTACACGGGGGTCAGAATACCACAGCGTCACGAGCAGCATGTCAGAAATGCGCTCGCCTGTGCACACTGCTATGCACGGACCGGCTTCTCACCTACCTTCTCTCGTCTCCCAGCTGCCATCCAACTGGGTACAAGAAGAAGGAGAGTTCGTCATGGTGCATGTCGCCTATCAATCCTACATCGGTGAGGAGTTTCTGTTCGCGCCGCGCTCACAGCTATCCGACGGAATCATGTGGATGCTCATTATTAAAGCTGGAATTACCAGGTCGCAGCTGTTTTCTTTCCTCCTTGGCGTAAGCCAAGGTTCACACGCGGAAATGAATACAGAATTCCTAAAAATGATTCCCGTTAGTGCTTTCAGAATAGTGCCTGAAGGTGCGGGTGGGAATTTGACTGTAGACGGTGAACTGGTGGAATATGGGCCGGTCCAAGCAGAAATATTCCCCAACATAGTAAATCTTATAGTTCCAGATACAAAATAAGATTTTTTTACGACTGAATAACCATAACCGAGCCAAAACGCATAAAATTATTGCGCGTGTGCGTTGGAATCAGTGATAACTCAACTTGCCGCAATGTTTATAATAATTATGTACCCAATGGTTGTGGTGAAAGAAACCAATATTTTAAATTTTTATTAGAATAACATTCCACCAAAAAAATAATTTTAGGTTTGTAATTTAAATATCTAATTATGCTTCATGTTTTTTAAACTTGTGATGTATAAAGTTTAATACAAACATAGTGTAGCTGTTTGGTACTTATACATACTTAAGTAAGTTTACAATGATTTTGCGTTTGGTGGTCTTTATGAAGTTCGATGATGGCAAACCATAGGTATTAAGCTACATAATCGAACTTAAAACCCAAATGTACAATCTGCTTAGGTACTTTTAAGAAAATACTTATTGAGTTTTGCAATATTATTGTCGCTAGTCAAAATTGTTAAATTTATCACAATGAATAAGTGCCAAAACATATCGCACACTATTTTTTTACGGAATTGAATAAGGAACTTGCTCAAAGCATTTTTTCTTCGATGTGAAAGCCTAAAAAATCAACTATCTGCTGTTTTTATTATAACTACTACGTTCTTACGTTATTGTGTACAAATATTTTACAGATATATAACATTTTCTAAGAATATTTTTATTTAACTTTTTTTTATAATATCTGTTCGCTCTCTTCCATAAACTTGTTTTTTGATGCAGAGTTTATATTTATTCATAGCAATAATATATTGAGTTAGTACCTAAATGATGTTAAAAAACAAACAACTGCATTGCAATGTTTGTCGGAAATACTTTCAAGGCTGTAATTATTTTATTATACCATTAAGCATAATATTTATGAGTTAGATTTATTATAATTAATACCAAGAAAACTTAAATAGAATAATAACTTGCCTAAATAAATTATTGGGGTTTGAGGTCTTAGGGAATTTAAACAGCTACGTACCTTCTAATTATTGGTAATTATTATTATTATTATTGGTTGGGGGTTGTTGATCACTAAATTAGTTAGTAAGTAAATAATCTAAAACAGTATTAAAACATGGACTATTTATGTGATAGCAATGGTGATAATGGATAGGCCATATGAATTTAAGTTCGCTCAATAAAATAATATGGCGTGTTTTAAAAAACGATAAACCGACTTCAAATTCCCTTAATTTTACACTTATTTTAAGTTTTGTTGGATAAATACTAATCCGCTGGGGATAAAAAAATTATGGGACCCCTTCGGGATTATTTTCTATACAATAGTGAGAATTTAAAAAACGGTCCATAATTGGCGGAGATATCGCGTAACATACGTACAAAAACAAAAAAAAACAACATACATACGAATTGAGAACCTCCTCCTTTTGAAGTCGGTTAAAAAACCGAAAGTTAAGATGTCATATCATTTTCTTTATCTGGTGATAATTATTTAATTGCTCACTACAATAATAGTCCAGTCAAGCTAGATATCATGGCTTACATAAATTCGCATAAAGCTGAAAATTAGTAAAGTTAGGGGGGGGGGGGGGGGGGGGGTATCACGAAAAAAATATCAACATCTATCCCATAAATGTACAAAAAAATAATTATTCAATCAAAGTTGAAACAGGTTTTTTAAATTATTCTACCACAAAAAAATATCAGCTATAAAGTTTGCAAACATAGTTTTGTTTAGATTTTTCAAGTTTTATCATAAAAATACCTATGAAAATTGTGTTCATGCAATTTTCTACAAATGTAAAATTGCATGATCTACATTTTGGATCGGTTGGTACTTTTCATATCTAAACTGAAGTCCCATTCCTCTCTTTAGCTGTCTAAACTTATTCATTTCCTCCATTATCTTAATTTTTTTATAAAAATTGTTTCCACTAGTATCATTGTATTAGTTTATTTTGTTTTTAGGTTAGTAGAAAATTTGGGTACGAGTAGTTTTTAATTAATCAAATTTCTGTTGTTTACCGTCTGTGCACTATCAGCCCTTTCTTTTCTTAGGTATATCTTTTTCTCCATCCCAAGGTTGCCTGGGAGCGCTCTCAGCGATAAAGCCGCCTTTTGTACTGACTTTATTTTATTTTAGATACGAGTTTTAAATTTTCTTTACCATAGTTTGTTTATTAGGTATATCGTGTCCCTAACGTTGATACCAATTTTCAGCTTTATGCGAAGGGTAATACTGACTGATAAAATTGTTTAAGTGGAGCAATAGCACTTAATTTATTCCATGAAGTACCTATGTATGATTTTTATTTTTTATAAATACCTGGTACTTTTACCAATATTTTGATAAACCTGCTTACATTCAGCAAAACACTACATGAGTATGTAATTATATAAATTTTAAAATACATGACTCGTCATTTTCGTATACATACCTAAATGTTGCTTTTATTTTTGAAAATAATTTGCGGTTATTTTGTCGCCTACAGTATAATATTATATTATTATGTAAATTAAATCTAACATCTTAATAAATTTTATGAAATCTGTTAAAAAGTACCTACTTAGATAAATGAATGCACAATTATATTTATGTCCCCTATTTATTTTTATAATGGCATTATGCTATGGTAGTAGGATTGTCTATCTGTAGTAAACTGTATGTAAGCTAGACCAATTTTTTACTTATTCTCTTGTTTTCCAACACATTCCATTAATTTGTATTGTTTTTTAACTCGCATATTATTAATATCATACTTGATACGGGCTTGCATTTTGCAAAGGTTTAAATCCAAAATTGCCAATTCTCAAGGTTACCAACTATTGCTAGTAATAAATACAAAATCGGGGTAGGTAGTCAAGCTGACCAAGTTCATCAAATGTACTTTTTGTAGTTGCCTACATTCCATTATTTTGTATTTCTTTTTTAAATCCACTTCACACTTGTTATGGGCTTGCATGTACATAGGTTTGAAACCAAAATTGCCAATTCTTAGGTTACCTACCTACTATTGTTAGTTCTAAATACAAAACCTACACAAGTTAAGCCTACCAAGTCCATCAAATGTACTTTTTGTGGTTAGCCTGTTTAAGTATCCAATTACATTTTAAACTTACCCTCAAATAACTGTAAAAATACCTACATATTATAAATTCTATGTAGTATATAAACCTTATCATTACTTAAAGTTGATGTTAATTTTATGAAACTGTTGAGAATAAATACATTCATTATTTAAGTTATAAATATGTTATTTCTCTTAAATCCCACTACTGCATCTTTTCTGGATTTACAGACTAATGGGGATAGTATCTGAAGGCCCCTAGAAGACTTGACTTTCACAATTTGCCTACCTTAGGGGTGCCAAATTTACATAAACAAAAATGGTAATATTTGATAGTTAATTTATTAAAAAGTATTTTAATAAATCTATTCCTTAAAAGTAAAAATTTATTGATTTTATTACCATACAACTTAATAAATATTTTTAAGAGAAATGCTTACCTACTTACAGGTAGGTTTTAAGATGATGTATTTAGTTTTGATACATTTTAAATTTTTAATTTAAACAAAGAGGCAAATGAGGAGCTATAAAATTTGACTCCAAATATTAAAAATTATGATGATTGACAGTAAGTTTTATATTTTTTACTTAAACTCTTGTAATATCTACCTTATTCAAGATTTAGCTCTATTTCCAGGCAGTTGCAATACATCAGTCTTAACATAAATAAAAGGAAAATTATCTAAGTTTTAAAGTGCCAAGGCTATCTAATAAATTTTGTACTTCACAATCAACCTCTTCTTGAGTGCTAACTCGTTCCAATCTTTCTCGGACAGACTCAAGGTCAGCTGCGTCTGCCTTTTGGATCTTCAAATACTTCAGCATCATGTTGACAACCATGCAAATCTCATGAATTAGCCATTTTGTCCCTCCTAAATGACCTTCACCACATGGACGTGTTTGTATCAACTTGAGTTTACTTTGAGCAAGCTGTATTGGATTCCTGCCATTCTTATCATTGGAGCTGACATCTGTGCCTGCATCGAGTAGCTCCATCACTACTTCAATATGGTTGGTGCATGCAGCCAAGTGCAGAGGGGTGTTGCCTAAAGTGTCTTTGATGTTAGGATTTGCACCATGCCTCAGAAGCATTTTCACAACATCAACATAACCACGGCAAGCAGCTAAGTGTAGGGGACTCCTTTTGAATTCATCAGATGAGTTTACATCAGCCCCAGATGCCAAAAGTTTCTGTACGAGCTCTGTATTGTTTGTGGAAGCGGCAAATCGCAGTTTCTGATTTCTTGACGAAACTAGCATCCCACCGTATCGTATCGCACCAAAGTTGCGCCTGCGGCAGTGTCTGGCCTTGGTCGAGCATTTGATTTTACCGACGTGCTCGTGAGCTTCTCCGAAGAATTGAATGGGCATAGGCTGCCCATTCAAATTTATTGGTATAGCAGGAGGGTTGAAATCAAAGACACACTGTGAGTGATTGTGGTCCTGGTCAAACACTGGGTTATCACTGCTCTCATTGCTTGTATCTACTCCTGAGTCAGCCATGGCTTTTCAGTTGAAAGTTACGCCATACAAATAAATATCACGCATTTACCTATCTATTACGAGATAGTTCAATTTGTTATTCAAAACACAAATTGAAGGTCTCTTCAAAATAGAAAGTGATTAAGTGATGAATGAATGAAGAATGGAATGGAACATAAGTAGGCTATTTCCACGGATATTTCAGTAAAGTCAAGTGACATTCATTATAGGCATCTTGGAAGGCACGCTATACACGAAGATATGTCAGATTAATTATGTTGGTTTTCAATTTTTCCGGTTTGGAGTTTGGCAGCAATGTGAAGCTAGCTTCAAGCATCACTTCAGGCTTCGCTGGGCTTGGCGAGAGGGGGGCTGGAGGCTGTAGTGCGTAGATTGTCAGTCGGTCAGTCGTCGGTCGGTCGGTACTTGGTCGGTACAATAGAATGACTACATGGTATAGTGACTGAGTGACAGCTGCTGAACTTTTATTTCAACTGTCATTCTTGATGACAGTATTGTATTCTCTTTGCTTGATGATTCTTGACATGACAGCCATGACAGGTATGGGTATGGTATTCTCTTTGCTTGACAGTGCGAACTCGGCCTCGGATGAAATTTCTATCGTTTATTTTTAACATTATTGCTGCGTAAATCAATACAAAACACAAACATGCAGCAAATAACAGTGTTCATGGTAAAATATTGAGAAATACTATTTTTTATGTGTACTTGATGTATTTGTTTGTCTCTAACCTCTAACGTTATTTTCGGTAGGACATTGAAAGTTCCCGGTCGTACATTGACGAGTTGTATTCACCGGATGATGAGAAAGTCGCAGCAGCGCTGGTGACTTTGAAGAACTCTGTGATAGGTAGCAACCGGCAGAAGAACTCCGTGATAGAGCAAGGAGTGGTACCGCGGCTTCTGCAGCTGATGTCGGATGAGGGTCTCGATCCCAACATAAGGCTTGACGCAACAATAACCATTGGTAGGTCTATTTATCAAAGACAAAGAGGCAGACTACCAGACAGATAGTCAGACGATATTTTTAGGATAACCAGGAATGGGTGGCTTAGGGGCACAAGACAGGACAGAATGGAGAGTAATAAAGAGGATACATATATCCAGCAGTGTATACCTACGGGCTGAGTTGATAGGTCTATATCTGGCCCTACCAGAATATGTATTATCAACTAATATAAGAAATATGTATTATCTATGTAATGAACTTTCAAAACTGGAGCCACAGACAGCTGTGTCGTTGCTGCTTCCAGGAAGAAGAGACTGTGGAACATGTAGTACACTGCGCTGCCACAGAGGAGGGCAGATGGAAAACGGGATTGAAGAGTCTCATAGAGACATCAAATTCGTCAACACTCACAGAAAAGCTGAAACGAAGCTGTCAATCACCAAAAGTCTTGCTCCGATACTTCAATGAGCTAGGCTGGTTAGGGCCTAGTTAGGCAGAGGGACAATGCACAATATATTCCTATGCGAGATGTCAGTGCAGATCCCAGTATACAGTAACTTATAATTAGGTACTTATCAGAAACAAAATGAAGGTGGCAGCGCTTATGTGAGACAGGGTAGCACCTTAACTAATCCTGAGAGTTTTAAAAGTTCCCATAGAATTCTCATGTTCAAAACACTTATATTTTCCAGGTTCGCTAGCAAAGGGCACAACAGCAAATGTCACATCCCTTGTTGACCTTGGTACAGCAACAGCTTTAGTAGAGCTATTGAAAACGGCGCCTTGTAGCACAAAGCTGGTCGAGGCAGGACTCTGTGCATTAAGGAGCATTTTCTTGCATCCTCCTGCTCCAATTTCAACCTTACCAGCTGACACTAGGCTTCTATCTCGGTTAACACGTAAGATGAAACACAAATTTTCATAAATTTACTGATGGATGTTTATGTAGACATTTTGTACTTACAATTCATAGTTTAGAAAATGCTATCAGTTGTTTGTTATCTGTTCACACAAAGCTTCAACTGCTAAACTTCTTTAGACAAAATGATTTAATCCTATGTGTTTGTTTGTCCTTCTTTCGTGCCCTAACTAAGCAACCAATCAATTAGATTTTTGGCATAGAGTTAGTAGAAAGGATGAAGAGTAAAATGGTCTACTTTTTGTCCTGGTAAAACATCAAATTGCCACTGGAGATTTATGGGAAAAAAGACCTTTTGTTCCCCCTAGAATAAAAAAAATTGAATTGAACGCGGCTGAAACCGGGGGGAACAGCTAGTTTTATTATTATTTGTAATATTACTCAAATAGCTCTTAAAGCGGCCCCCCTATCGCCAGCATTGTTGTCTTGGGTAGAATAGATAAAAATTACGTCACTTTGTCATAGAATGCGTAAATTTATTGGAAACTAGCTGCTGCCCCATTCTCTTTGATAGGATCCATGAATTGGTTTTCTGTCCTGTTGGAAGATATTTGGATTATTTATGTACTAGCTGCTGCCCGCGCCTTCGCCCGCGTTTTATAGGGATAAAACATAGCCTATACATATGTTTAATATTAAAGTTAAAATTAAAGTTCTAAACTATACCCATACCAAATTTCAGTAGTTTTTGCGTGAAAGAGTAACAAATATCCATACACACAAACTTTGACGTTTATAATATTAGTAGGAAGTAGGATATGATTAAATCCTTTAATTTCAATAATGTACGTAATGCTTGGTGATGCGATGTCATTATTGTCTATCTAGCCTAAAGAACAATCCCCGATAGGGCTGATGTGTATAAATTAGACCTTGTCCTTCACTTTGAATATATGTCCAGTTCAGTTTCTTGTGTTTATTAACCATATGTCACATTACCGAGTACTCCAAAATGTAATCATAATGATAATAACAATGTTCCATCCTTTCCAGAAATAGCCCGTGAAGGTCCCTTGAATGCCAGAATCTGTGTCATCCGCATACTTTCAATATGGTGCTGTGGTCCCAGTGAGCAGGAAGCCCTATGCGCTGCGGGGACATTAGCCGCTGCAGCAGCCCTACTACCCGCTAAGAATACCACACCCCCTGCGCCTCCGCGGGTGTTGCCTGCATTGGACTTGCTAGCTGCTATGTGCTTTGAGAATGCCAATGTCTCACAAGTTGCGCTAAATACTAGGTAAATTTTAGCTCTCCTAAAAGTCACTCACACAAACTATCATCGACTTCGAAAACCGATGTGGCGCGCCGGGCGAAGGTCCGCCTGGACGCTGTAGGGTTCGGATTCGATTCCCGCCTTTGGGAAAAAGTGTATACTATCTGTAAATATTTGTTTCGGGTGTTCTGAGTATTTTCTATGTATAGTAAAAAATATCTATGTATGTAATACTCGTATATTGTATTAAGTATATTAGTCATCTAGTACCCATAAAGCCAGCTCTGCTGCAGACTTATGCCTCCTAAAATCAAATACTGTCAAATCTCAAATCCACATAAAAATAGCAGTGTAGAATTATAACAGAGTGTTTATATTATGCTCAGTGAATCTGACTTGGCAAGCTTACATTGACCTTCACCTGATTTATATTAAAATGGGTCATAAACAAGTTCTAGATCTTTCTGAAATTTTCATTGAGTACTTGGATTGTTAGTCACCACTGAGCTGAGCTCTTTCGAGCTGTTAAATTTAACGAAATTCTTCTTCTTCTTTTAGCTTTGGCTCTGCATCTGGTTTGACGCATTTTTGCCAGTGTCAGATTAATATAATAATAATATACAAGGAAATGCACACGTTGTCTTCTTTCTTTTAGCTTTCGCTCTGCATCTGCACACGTTGTCCTGTCATTCAAGTCAAACAACTGACAGTTATTTCAAACGTGCGTAGCCAAGGGTATATAACGCTGGGGTTACGTTTACATTAAAAAGTTTATAATGAAGGTACCTAGTCGTTAAGTTTTCATAAATTTCTTAAAAGTTTCTGCGCAATTTTTTTTTATGTTCCTAAGTCCATTCTACGAAGTATTAGAAAACATTGAAAGAAAATGATGAATGAAATCGGCAAAGGCGTTCTCAAGTTATAACGCGACCAAGTGAAATAGGCGTTTATTTTATATACTCGTATATAGATTTTCGTAGCGGTCGCAGAGAGTCGATGGATGGAGGCGGCTCGGGACCGCTATTTGTGGCGTCGTACGGGGGAGGCCTATGTCCAGCAGTGGACGTGTATGGGCTGATGATGATGATGATGATATAGATTTTTGTATAAATATAATGCCATCCTTTTTATTTCGATCGTTATGAAATGAAGGGGATGTCTCCATTTTTAGTGCTGTAAAATTAGTTTAGTTTTGTCGAATTCTCAATTGATATTAATATTATTGGTGATATTAGTGGTATTAATATCTATTATTATATTTCCTTTTCTATGTCAGCGTTTTTTTCCCTTAGAATGCTGCTGCTTGGTTTTTCTGATTCTTCTATCTGATTTATTTAATAGAATATGTATTCTTTAATGCACCGTCAATACATGAAATACTTAAATAAGAACTTAATACTAACTACATATATCTAGTGTGGTACAATCGGCGGCCTTATCGCTAACAGCGATCTCGTTAAAACAATAACCCAGTCTGAGTCAGTTTTAATTCTTTACCATAAAAGAAAAAAAAAATGAAATTTTTTCGGCTATTTTACGTTAGTTTACTTCATATCTATGTATTTGTTACCAAGACAGAACTGTTCTCCATTTTCCTTCACAAGCAAGCAGTTTTTTAGCTTTTATATGCGAGGACACATAAATGGTTATAAGTTATCATTTAAGTTTATTTATAAATTGTGTAAAGCTGTTTGTTCTCCGAATAATATAAAATAAATATATACTGGTACAAATGTCTCTTGTGAATCTGTCAAAATAAACTTCTGAATCTGATGTTTAATGGCTTGATAGAGCTGGTGAATTCCGAGTCCATGTTTTTATTAGGCATGACGACTGATTTTGAGAAACTACACCGTGATATTTTTAGACATCTACTGAACGCAAAATAAATAATATTTCTGAAAAAAAAAATACTTCAAAGGAAAAATACAGTTTTTAAAAATGCATTTTTAATTTCGCTCAAAAACGCTACAATACTCGTGGCGGCTATCTATGACGTCATAGATGCACGAACATCTGATAATATAGAATGATCATAATATTTTCAAGAGAAGCTTTACGTTTTTATTTTATTTATTTACCAGCTATATTCTGAGCCTTTACATATTGTGACGGCATGACGTCACAGTTATGTATTCTCTGATTGGTGTTTAACGTGTCATGGCGGATTGCTGTATTTTGTAGTTTTATTTTATAAAAATAATAATTAATCTCGATAAAAACATAAAATATAATACGTGTTTTGTAATCTATGGCTCAGGTATAATTCGGTAAATATATAATTTTTAGTTACTGTCGTCATCCCTATTTCTTAACTTATTTATATACAGTTTGAAATTCCGTTTTCGTTGCAGGCACGGCGACAAAACCTTACCAGAACTTTTAATGCAGCTGGTAGCCCGCGACAAACCGCTACCAGTCGCGATGGGCGCCGCGCGCTGTCTGACCTTCATACACCGAGCGGGGGCCTTACCGCCTGACGATAACAGGTAAATTTATAAACTTCTTCATTTAAACCGCAAATAACATTCAAGTAGGTACGGTTCAGCTGTGGAGTAATATATCAATTTTATAGGCTGATGATGATGAGGTATGGTTTCTGGTGTTAATTTGATCCTAGAATGCACAAATCTTATATAATAATCCGGTCAAGTGCGAGACGACTCGCACACAGGGTTCCATACCACCGTACGAGTATAAAACTTTTTCGCAACAGAAACACTAAATTTTTTTGATGGATCGAAAAAAGCAATCAGGTAAGTTGATCCCACACCCATCCAAGTGAAAACTTTTGGTAATTCTTTTCCATAACGATAATATAACAACAAATAAAGAGTGGCGCTAGTGTCGCATCACTATGCATCATAAAGTTAACTTAACTAAGTTGATTCAGCGAGTACAAAACGCCTGTGCTCGTTTTTGTTTCGATATCCCGTCTAGAGGTCATGTTACACCGTTTTTAAATCAACACGGCATTATGAAAATGAGGCATCGTCGGAAACTTCATTTAGCTTGTTTACTCTTTGGTGTCCTCAAGTACCGCGTACCCTTATATCTCTATGAGAAACTTTCATGGATAGGCAGCACCAGATCGTGCGGACTTCGAAAGAGCGCCAAACAGCTCTCGATGCAACGTCATAGCTCAGCCGCCTTTCGAGGCAGTTTCCGTTACGCCGCATCTCGGTGCTGGAATAATATTCCTCCTCCAATAAGGAACCTGCAGAGTTTTTATGTATTTAAACAAAAACTACGCAATTTTATTTTTGAAAGTCAGAAAAGACAAGAGAGTCATAAAAACGATACAAGCATCATATAATGATGCGATGTAAGTAGCTACTTACATCATAAAAGTTATCATAGCATAATTTATTATTTACACTACCTATATTTTATTTTACTTGTATAAAAACACACCATTCTATGTATCTTTAAGATTTCGCCTGTTTCAATTTTATCCTTTGTATTAAACTAGATCAAAACGGGTACTGTTTTACTTAAATTTGACTTTGTTGCATAGACTAGACCTGTCAGTAGAAATTACTTCTATGTTGTTGTTCAGCGTTTCATCCTAAGTTTTTGTTATTTGTCTAGAAACGTAATCATTTCATGTCATCTGTACCTTGTATTTGTCAATCGTTGCCGTAGCTTAAGTTTTTTAGTTTATTGTTATACTTTTGCTTGTTTTGTGTCTTATGTGTTATCATCCGTGACGTCACCAAACGGCTCTGTCGGAAGACCAGCGTTGGTTGTGACGTGTTTACAACTAACTCATGCTGAGACAGAGACCGATTTGTGACTCAAGGCAAAAATTTGGCTGTATTGCCTCTTATTTTTAATACATTGTTAATTGTTTTTGTTAATTGAGTTACAAATAAAACATTCTTATTCTTAACTTGAATAAATATTTTGTACTAGCTGACCCGACAGACGTTATCCTGTCATTCAAGTCAAACCACTGCCATTTATTTCAAATGTTCTTATCAAAGAGTATATAACGCTGTATCAATTTTCTTAGTATCTGTGCAATTTTTTTTCATGTATGAACCATCTACAAAGTATGAGAATACATTTAAAAAAAAAGATGAATAAAATCGGTAGAGCCTTCTCAAGTGACCAGAAGAAATAGGGGTTCATTTATATAGATTTTTGTATCCTTATAATGCCATCCTTTCTATTTCGATCGTTATGACATGAAATGGGTGTCTCCACTTTTAGTGCTGTCAAATTAGTTTAGTTTTGTCTAATTCTGAATTGATATCGTTAATATTACCATTTATATCCTAATAAAATTATGAAATTTGATCCTTCAAACAGAGTGGTGTTTGGAGCGATGCCCTGCCTAGCACGACTCTGCACAAAAGAGATACCAGAAGACATTCGAGCGACGGCCGCGGAAACACTCGCCTACTTGGCTGAGGTAAGACCACTGTATGTTGCACACTTGTAAAGTTATAAACCTTGGTCTATATATCTATCTTTTTCTATGAAATACTACGAAAGTGACTTTGGAAACATTGTTTTGTATGGCTATAAGTTACCAAATAAGTAAAAGGGCTTGAAATGCCATTGTTTAAAAATAGACTCGATAAATGGTTACTGACTCATTGTTTTTATAGCGTGAATATTTTTGGATAAAGATTCGAAAAGGGACAACCGAATTTCGTCATGAAATTTGGCACAGACATTCCATTTGGGTATCTAAGAGTCTCCTTAATAGGATTTTTGGCGACTAGCAATATTTTCCGAAATATTGAATTTTTTGAGTACGCTGCTTAGCACGCTCTGGTATATCTATGTATGTATATATATAACTCGCTAGGCGCTGCGGCTCGCCAATGCGATCTCCAGTGATCCCCACTTTGTGCCCAACACCCAACAATAGTTGGGTGGGTTGGCTACCGGCTATGGGCTGAGCCCATAATCAAATGGAATATCTGTGACAAATGTCATGATGAAATTCGGTTGTCCCTTTTCGGAAGTGCACCCATATTTTTAATTAAATATATTCGTCGTAAAATTTAAGTTTAATTTCTTAATTATTACTAAGTAAATATTCCAGACAGAGTAACGGATCGCGCAAGCATAATGGGCGGCGCACAAAATTAATACATCCGGTTTTTGTTTCGTGAGCCACGAATTAATGTTTGACTAAATAAGTAAAGATTTCACTAAGAATAGAAAGTGCTCTTGTGATAATATGTCCTGTAGGGCAAGCACGGGCATTGTTGTCTTGGGTAGAATAGAGAAAAATTACGTCCCTTTGTCATCGAATGCGTAAATTATTTGAAATTTATTCCTTCAACTTCAAAAATGTACGCAATGTATGATGATGCGATGTCATTATTGTCTATACTACGCTAAAGAACAATCCCCGTGCTTGGCCTGCTACACATATTGGTAGCCTCCATAGAGACTGGCCGCTATGACCGAAATTCGGCGGGTATCAAATCCTACTAATATTATAAATGTCAAAGTTTGTGAGAATGGATGTATGGATGTTTGTTCCTCTTTCACGCAAAAACTACTAAACTGATTGGGCTGAAATTTGGTATTGGTCATCGAGCACATACCCAACTCGAGTGTGATGCTTGACCTTGAGTCGGCCAATCGGAGCGCAGTGCTCGCAGCAGAGATTTGACGAAATTTTTGTCAAACAAAATTAATGACGTTTCCTCTCTATGGGCTATGTATTCGATGGTATGGGTATAGTTTGGGACCTGAAATAACATATAGGTTACATTTTATCCCGATAAAAGGCAGGCGAAGGCGCGGGCAGCAGCTTGTAATAAATATTTGGATTTATCATCTCTGCGTATGATCTTTCGCAATGCCCTTGCGCGATGAGCCGTTCCTCTTTTTGTTCTTTGTTATTTGATAAGTTATCTAGTTTCTTCATTATTTTCATGTTTTACACAATAAGACCGCCATGTATCCTAACTAACATTATAAATGCGAAAATGTGTTTGTCTGTTTGTCCTTCCTTCACGCCCTAATTAAGCAACCAATCGACTTGATTTTTGGCATAGAGTTAGTTTAAAGGATGGACAGTAACATATGCTACTTTTTGTCCTGGTTGAACATCAAATTCCCATGGGAGATTTACGGCTTATACGGCTTACAAATTTAATGCGGGTGAAAGCGCGGGGTACAGCTAGTTTAAATGTATAGGTTATACAGAATGATTAAAAAAAAATATGAGCCGTTACTTAACAACGGAACGGATAGCCTTATTCCCCATACAAACGTACTTTCCGCTTCATTTAGAAACTATGTCCCCGATCTTATTAAAATTTTCCATACGTAATCGGATAAAAAATAGCTATATTAGCTTAGTAGGATTAGTTTTTGAAAAAACATAATGATATTTAAATGAGAGCGAAACTAATTTTGACCGCCAAATCGAGTCATCTTCAAGCGATTTTTTAGCCATGCTAGACACCTTTGCACCTACCTGCAAACATACTAAATATATTCAACTTTATAAATAATGAAAAATATTTTTGAAATCAATCGTTTTCTCAAAATTAATCGGAAAGTACGAAAAAATATCAAAAAATAGTGCCAACACCAAGCACACGCACACAGCCACATGACAGCTTCGTATTAGATGGTTAGACTTTCTCACTCATAGCGCGTCCCATTTCATTCTACGTGAAACAACAACAAATCCGCATGGTAAAATCTGTTTCCGTTTGGGAGAGGTTCGTAGCCTCTTCGAAAGTTCAATAGCATCTTTTATTTTTATACACAGGTAGACACCTCCCTACAACGTCTAGCGGCCATTTCAAACCACCTAATGACGTCACTAGCGGAGATAGTGACCTGCCAATCTCCGGCCGCGAAGCAAGGCGCGTTCAAATGCTTTGCGTCCCTGGGGGCAAACGACGAGGATATACGGAAGAAGATTATTGAAACTCATGGTGCTATGGTGCATGTTGTAAATGGGATGAATAATAGTGAACCTGCGGTGAGTAAGTGAGCCGCGTATTGTCATACTTTCCTGCGAAACAAGCAATTCAAAATGTGTACTGAACCTGGTGAGACAAAATCCTCGTGAGCCCTCTGTGTTGGAATCGAAGATCCGACAATCCATTTTATGTTAACAAAAACATTTCTGAATGATAACAAAAACTGATAACAATAACAGAAAACAACAAGGTAACAGCAAAGTTATCGCTAAAAACTAAAACGCAAACTTTAATAACGCATAATCTGACATATGTATGTATGTATATGTAGCAAAGAAATGTTTAAATTTGAATTCGAAAACGAACGAGAGATCAAAAGGTGTTATAGAATAAGAATAAAATATCTTTATTTTGTAAACAGAATTTAGGTACGTACTACTATTACGTATCATCATCATCATCATCAGCCCGTACACGTCCACTGCTGAACATAGGCCTCCCCCAAACGACGCCACGAATAGCGGTCCTGAGCCACCTCCATCCAATGACTCCCTGCGACTGCTACAATGTCGTCGGTCCATCGAGTGGATGTTCGCCCATGTAGGGGAGGATTTGCCATAATCACAGGCGAATTGGTGATCGCAGTGTTGGTGTTGAAAAATACTCAGAAAGAAGCTGATGCCCTTCCTGTGGTAGATTCCCTTAGTCGGCTCTTACGACAGCACATTATCACCTTTATCTTACCATAATATAGCTTGTATCTGAAGCTAAATTCTGTTTGGACTTGTTTGTTGACGCTGATATTTGTTCCAGGTAAGATTAGCAGCAGTGAGGTGTCTCCACTCATTATCAAGATCTGTTCAGCAACTGCGGACGACGTTTCAGGTATTGTTTAATGTCAATTATCTTATATCTTTAAACGAGCAATTCTTGTGTATATATATACAAGAATAGCTTATAATCTGAATCTCGGAAACGACTCCAACGATTTTCATGAAATTTAGTATACACGGGGTTTCGGGGGCGATAAATTGATCTAGCTAGGATTCATTTTTAGAAAATGTTGTTTTATTCGTGTTTTCAATAATCAACTTTATCGATAGGGCACTCCCTTAGACAAGATTTCGACGCTACAAAGCCCTCACCTATCATGTGTGACAGCTTTTTTTAATTTACTACATATACTCGGATGACGTCACAATTGGGGAGGAAAGTAGTGAACCCATAGACAACTAACTAACTGCTTTAACGACACAACAACACTAAAGCTACTCCAGCAGGTGACGTTGTTAAGCAACACTAACCCAATGAGTATTTGGTTTGAGGTTAGACTAAGGTTAGACCAAGAAAATCAATTGTTTATTTATATTATTTAAATATATATATACTTACGTACCGAGCAAAGGTCGGTCATCCAGGTACTTTGTTTAACACAAGCAAGCAATGGGTTGGTACTAAGTAGCCCACTCAGCAAGTAGACAAGCGCGATGTCTTCGACCCACCTTGCACTGCGCGCTCCACGTTTCGTTTGTCCATTCCGGCCTGAAGCAGTTGTTATTTTGCTCCTTCATCAGTCTCATCATCAGCCGACTTTATTCCACTGTTGGTTATAGACAATCCTCTTCCAATGTCCATTTTAGCGCCCACTCTTATAACCAGATCGTCATCCCACCCCTGGCCAAAGTGCAATGTTTATTATTCACTACATAATATAAAACAAAGTCCTCCGCCACGTCTGTCTGTCTGTTTGCGATAAAATCTGAATCTACTGAACGTATTTTCATGCGGTTTTAACCAATAGATGGAGTGATTCATGAGGAAGGTTTATGTATATACTCGTAATTTGTCAAGGTTTTGTGTAAATTGGTTGAAATATAACGATAATTGTTGGAAGTGCCGGAAAAAGTCATGCCGTCTGGGAGCTTTGATTGAAAACTCTGCCTCTCTTTGAGATATAACAGAACAATTCAAGCTGGGACATTCCTCTTTTATACATCTACAAAAAATTCGCGATGGCATATATCTATCTTTTAAGGAAGTCTTACGTACAATGCGGTAATTGGAAAGCTATTTAATTTAATTTAATCTACCATTCAAAGCACCAAGCTGATGCGATCCTACGATATACAAAACATGCGGGTATAATATTTTCTACTACCCGTGCATAGCCGGGGCGGGTTACTGGTATCTAGTATAACAAACAATTGATTTATTCCAGGACCATGTAGTATGGCGTCCGCTGATGCACCTGCTAACAGACAACCCCAACACGGAGCTCCTGACCGTTGGCTCGTCCACACTCTGCAATCTGCTGCTCGAGTTCTCGCCCGCCAAAGAACCAATGTTAGATCAAGGTTTGACGGATAGTTACTTGAGGTTTGGTGCCGATCTAAATACAACTCAAACCTAGCCCAAACACTTCCCCAGCCCAGCCCAATCCCAGTCTAACCCCAAACTCAGCCCAACCAAACCAAGCCCGAAACTGAACCTCAATCCAAATACAAGCCCACACTTATAAAGCCGATTCCCACCCAATAGAAACGCCGCCGCGCCGTGGAAACATTGAAAAATAAATCATAGCATGTTGTGAAGAATGCGTCACATGTATTAGAAAATAGAATTGAAAATCAATTATTTCAAAATTAATCTTAAGAATTATCTGATAAATCGTTGAAAACGAAAGCATTTCCATAGATTCCGTGCTTAAAAAAAAAATTATGAGACAAAATGTTTGAATAAGTAATACATCATCACCATTATATCAGAACACGTCCAATGCTAGACATAGGCCAATAAGTAATACAATAAGTTGTTAATTACAGGAGCAGTAGAAATGCTTTGTAATCTCACAAAGAGGCCGGAAGCAGCTTTGCGGCTCAACGGTATCTGGGCGCTCATGAATATGGCTTTCCAGGTATGTACCTGAAAGAAAATTGATTTATTTTTTATCTCGAGTCAAATACTAGTTTCTACCCGCGTCTTCGCACGCGCTTTTAATTAGCCTATGACAGTCCGTCTGCGATAGGATTACAATCAATGATAATTTGGCGTGTGGAAATTTAAGTAGGTTTATCGTTTTTTAAAAAACTATAAACCTACTTAAATTCCCTTACTACACTGTTTTTAAGTTTTGCGGGATAAATAGTAATCCCTGGGAATAACAACGACAACGATAATATCCTATGGGACCACCTCGCGGCCTCGGGATCATCCTACTAATATTTTAATGTAAAAGTTTGTATGGATGGATGTATGGATATCTGTTACTCCCGATTAGGCTAAAATTTGGTATGGGTATAGTTTGGGACCTGGAATAACATATAGGCTAGTTTTTATCCCGATAAAACGCGGGCGAAGGTGCGGGCAGCAGCTAGTTTTCAATATAATAGTGAAATAATTTTCAAAATCGGTCCATAACAGGCGAAGATATCGCCTCGTCCTTTTTTGAATTCTGCTAAAAATTGTTTCCAAATCTTCAATCTACATTGTGTTAAATTGTTTTTTACCAGGCCGATCAGAAAGTAAAACAGCGCATCTTAAGCTGTCTAGGCACGGAGCAAATGTTCCGTCTATTGGGAGACAGCGACACTCGCGTTATAATGAAGACGTTGGGGTTACTGCGCAATCTGCTCTCCACCAGGCAACATATCGACGTTATCATGAGCGAGTACTCCAGTCAGGTTATGCAGGTGAGCTGAAAAAAAAACAATAGAGGTTTCCTTGGAGTTAAATCAGTAGATGATTCTGATTTATTAGACGCAGGGGGTTGCTGGTTTGATTACCGCCTTGGGACAAATGATTCTACGATCTGCAAATATTTGTCTCGGTTGTTTTGGGTATTTTTTATATCTTCCTTATTGCTATTTATTTAAAAAAAAAATTACGAAATCAATTTCATGATTTAGGTCAGGTGAGTCGACTATAAATTTCCGATATTCAGATTTTTCCTGTTAGTTTTGATTGCGTTGACTTAGAAGTTTGATATATATGACGGCTCCAAGAGTTTACGGACCTGAGTCATCATCATCATCAGCCCATACACGTCCACTGCTGGACATAGGCCTCCCCCGTACGACGCCACAAATAGCGGTCCTGAGCCGCCTCCATCCATCGACTCCCTGCGACCGCTACGATGTCGTCGGTCCATCGAGCGGATGGTCTCCCATGTAGGGGGGGATTTGCCATAATCACCACGCTTGGCAGGCGGATTGGTGATCGCAGTGTTGGTGTTTAAAAATACTCAGAAGGAAGCTGCTGAGTATTTGATGTTAATTTCAACTCGATAGCTCCACGCGTTTCTGAGAAAAGAGGGTTGACAGATGGACGGTCAGACAGACAGACGGATAACAAAGTGATCCTATAAGGGTTCGGTTTCCCTTTTTCGGTACGGAAGCCTAAAATATGGATTTTCCTGACTGCAGCTTTAGTAAATGCAGGGAAACTTTCCTTAAATCAATACTTTGTTGCAGGCAGTGATAGTGGTCCTAGAAGGTTCCTACCCAGCGGAGGTGAAAGAACAAGCGCTTTGTATACTAGGGAACATTGGAGATGGAGAGAAAGCGAAGGACCTAATTATGGAGAACGAAGATGTACTCAGGAAGCTGGTGGATTATTTGGTAAGGTTTTGCTTCTACAATGATTTCTGTGATTCTAGCAGCTTGACTTAGTAGAATACGAATCTCAGAATTGAGCCTTTACCCACATTTAAGGAATTTGCTGAAAATTCAATGTTACCGATACCCTTTGGATTTTCATTAATTTCCTTGTTCTATAAATTTTCCCCATTGGCATTCACTAGCCGATTTTGTACCTTTCCAATTGATTTAAATCCAAATCCATGCGAGACAAAGAAGTATTTTAGTTACTAAAGTAACGAGACCAACCACAGAACCTTAGTATAATGAAGAACACAAAAGGGTCAAAATATAACTATCAAATACATCGGAGCGTAGATCATGTATATTACATTAGTTTTTAGTTCACTTCAATATATGCAGTATTTCTGAAGTTATAACGACGAGAAGTTTAGGCCCTTTTTTGAATTTCGGAGAATACGCGCGCTTTTACTATGACGTCACAACCCGCGACCGTGACACGGCGCGCGGCACTCTCGGTCACCGGACCGAGAGTGACCGACGCACGTAACCACCGGGTTACGTGCGTCTCGTTTCATTTTGTTTCAATCGTCTTCGTTTTCCTATGAGTGTGCTTATATCATTATTATTATTGTATTAAAGTGAATCTGTAGTGAGTAGAATGGAAGAAGGATTTTTAAAAAGTCAGTCGGCAATCTGCCAATAGTGGATAGTTTGATGGTGCCACAATTAAAATCAAACACAATTTAGTTAAAATATAATAGTTCAGTGAAAACATACCTACCTAATGATTCATAATCAAAATTATTAAGTCTTTCAGTATGCGAGCACTTTATATAGGTAGCTCCTAAACTTAATGTTGTACAATTTCACCAGATTTTTTACTTCCTCCGGGTTTTGATAGGATTAGAGACTATCATCTTTTACCTAAACAACCGAAGGTGCGGCTCGTGCGCGGCGCGTCGGCGGGAGTGTGAAGTGATGAAGTTATCACAACTAGTGAAGTTTTGTCTTGTCCACCAGGCGCACCCTGAAAGCAAACTCCAAGAAGCGGCACTCTTCGCAGCGGGTAACCTGGTGTGGCGCGGCGAGGCGGGCGCCAGCGCGCGGCAAGCTCGCCTGGCGGCGCTCGGCGTGCTGCGCGCGCTCAAACACATGCACGCGCGCCCCATCGCCGCGCATTTGCACGACAAGTATGTACTAGAGCTGTAGTGCGTCCAACCTGTGTACAATAGTCATTCCAACCTGCAGGCCGAAACTCCTTTTCCGAGACTTCGACACGGATTCACAGATTCGCGCGAAATTCAATTTTTTTAGCGGTTTTTAATATTTTCTGCGTTCAACAATGAATAAAACTACAACCAAAACAGTAGTTTTCCACGAATCGTAGACCATATTTGAATTTTGCGCGAAGTTGTGTCAGATTGCTTGTCGAAGAATCGGAAACAGAGGTTCTGAATAGCCCTGGTGGTCTGGCACGGTGAGGCATCAAAACTTAAAAACAGCGTAATATTAAGGGTTTCGGAGTCGGGTTTAGTTTTTTCAAAACAGTCATATTATAACTAAAGCAATTGTTACAGGGTGAAGACGGCCATAGAACAGTTCAACGAGTTCACATAATACAAACCCAGAGCGCGGCTCAAGCGACGCCATAGTTCGTGCCTGGGAACTTGACTGTCAAACACCATACAACGTTCACAAAAACTCCGGACATCTTTAAACATTACACTTTTCGTCTGTGAATCTGAATAATTAACGTGTAAGTGCCAGTTGTGACTAAAGCAGGCAAAACTTAATTATGTGATCTATGAATACAGTGAGCCATCGAGTCATATTAACTATTATTTAAGCGTGGAGTACAACTAACAAACCAGAGGAATGTTCGTTTACATGTTGGTGGAATTAAGTCTGGTTTGGTTAACCAAACCAGACTTAATTTAGACGCAAAACGCAACGCGCCAAAAGTTAAGTTTTGGCGGACTCCTTTATTTAGTTCAGTTCGGTCGTTTTAAGGAGTCTTTACACTAAAGCGGTGTGGTTCTCCCCAGTTAGACCAATCACTATAAGAAAAATAAATACAGGGGATATGTTAAACTTACTATTAATTGTAGTAATTCTAGTGTTAGGTGATCCAGTTCGGCTTGAAGTAACTAAGATTTCAAGGTTGCTTTGCTGGAGGCTCCCTGGCAAAATCATTTTAAATGGGCGATTTATATGTAATGAAGTTTTTTTACCTAGTGTACAAATGTGTACAAACAGTCTAACATCTTTCCCTGTATTTCTTTTTCATATAGAGTGAGTGTTCTTGCTGGTGAGTATCACACTCAACGTCGGCGACACAGCCCGATAGGTTGATACGACATTTGAATGCATGAATATTTTAGCCAGCCGACAATGTTTTGTCATTTTGTCGGCTGCCCGATAACTTTAGTGTGTAGCCTCCATTAGATTAGCCACTCACAAACGGTACTGTTTTATGGCATTATGTTCTTTGAAAAGATAAATCGGACGATTAGAGCCTTATCACACAGGCGTTTTGCGTGTCGACGCATGCGCGGTAGCGAGCTCGTTGCGTGCCCGCGGCGTGCCCGCTGCGTCGTCGCAACGTGCTTGCTGCGCAATCGCTCGCAAATCGCCAGTCTGATAAGGCTCTTATACACTCATGGACAAATTTAGAGGAACGCAAAAATAAGGTAGAATAACATAAATTTTATTTTCTTGTTCTCAAGTCTATGATTTTTCGCAATGTTAAACGATACCGACAGACTAGAGAGTATACCAGACGTACAGGACTAGCTCGCAAAAGAGTAGCAAGAGAGATGGAGGACAGATTTATTGTAAGCAGTGTTCTCAGAAACCACACTTCGACTTGTTCTGAGGTACTAAAAAAGCTACAGGAAGTTCGACAACTGTAAGAGTTAGCACCAAAACGATAAGAAGAAGACTTAAAGCAGCTGGTCTAGAGGCATACTTGCCGGCCAAAGGCCCATTCCTCACCACAGGTCATCGAGTAACTCGGTCCAGCTTTGCTTGTTCGCATCTTAATTGGGATGATGATGATTGGGGAGAAGTACTCCTTACTAATGACTCCAGATTCTGTCAGAAGGAAGGATCAAAAGTATGGAGATAACTCAGAGAAAGATACGCTCAGTGTAACATTGTTGGAAGAGAGCCTTATAGTGGAGGGATAAGCCTCCATTTTTTGCGTTCCGCTAAATATGTCCTCGAGTGTATTTTATAAAAAAAAATTGACAAGTTTTCATATAAAGGTCAAACTTTACCGACGAAGCTACTTATCCAATTGAAGCTAGTACATATCTTTCAAAGAACATTTTAATTTTTTTAAAGATTACACCTAATGTACTATACCACATTATTTATATAAGTTATTGTAAATACTACACTTGTTCGTCACATAATTATTGTTATTTATTGTGCTTCATGTTGAAATTTTTTCATTTAATAATATCTCACTTATTGTAAAAACAAAAAAACGGTTGGTCTTGCTTTTGCACTTTAATTTTGCTGCTGAGTGTGGCAACTTGGAAAGCACAGTTTGCCATTTTTTATAGCAGTTTTGTAGATTTATTTTTGATCAGTAAATGTGTTAGTAACGTTAATTTTGAAAACCAGGCCGGGTCTTTTCGTTTATGTGTATATTGTGAATTCATCATAACCATTGTAAATAACTACTTTTTGAGGAATGAAATTCGTAAGTAATTTGTACAGTACTTGGAGTTTCATGACACATTGAATTTTGGGATATAGAAGAGGCATTATGTTAAGACGGTTCCCTGACCCAAACTAGCGCCAACACCTTTTTTATCGTATTATTACGTTACACAAAGAAATTTTCAATAATCCCTTGCATTTTGTGATAACTATTGTAAGCTTTTTTGAATGCATCTGTAATCGTTATATTTTGTATAGTTTAGGAAGCCATCAAAGGCCATCAAAGTAGTTTTTCGCATCTCCTAAGCTATACAATATAAAACTATTACAGAGGCATTGAAATAAGCTTATGACAGGTGTCACAAAAGAGCCAAGGGATTTTTGAAAATACCTCTTTATATCGTAATAATACGATAAAATAGGTGGCGGCTCTGGTTGGGTCGCGGTAGCCCCTAAGTGATTGTTAGTACATGGAATGTACAAAGGCGTATTTTTTTTAAAACCCAATTTGATCTTACTAAAATGGTGCTAATCATTGGCTTCAGAAATTATACTTTCTGTCTAGGGCATTAGTGTCATTTTCACGTGATTTTCACATATATTTTCACGTGTATTTTCACGTATATTTTAACGTGTATTTTCACGTGTATTTTCACGTATATATTCACGTGTATTTTCGCGCATATTTCACGTGTTTTTCTGTCCTTTAGCTAAGTAACTGTTTTGAAACGCTAAGTACTGCAAAAAGAAAGAAACAGTCGCAAATATACATATATTTTTGTGAAAGCTCGTAGTGAGACTACATAGAATATGAAGAGTTATTGACGAACAATAAATAATGCTCTTGTATGTTTCGGTTCCAAATACTCTGATTTATGTAGTTAGCATATTTATATTTTTTATGACGTTTAAAATAACGTAATCAGTCATAGAATATCTCCCATTTTTGCCCACTAACTTTAAACTTTTTAATTACAAGCTTTTATTTAACTGGTCCTGTTATGTGTGCAACAAATCTAGCAACTGAATTTTAGACCATTTTTTCACCACGCATACTTATGTTAGTTCGGTAACAATGCAATGTTATCAAAGAAATTAAATAATGTCCCAAAAATTTACGACGCCGACAGGACTTGAACCCGCGACCTTCCCCTTAATACGGTCGCGTGTTCAAGTCCCGCTGGAGTCGTAAATTTTTGGGATATTATTTAATTTCTTTGAGATTACCCCAATTGCGGGCTTAAGCACTATCATAACAAAATCCTTAAATGCAATGTTATGGTGTCATGGAGCTGGCCTATGGCGGAGACAGAAGGTGGCCATAGGGATTCCTAAGAGAAACGACGTAACCCCGTTGAGTTTGGGTCCGTTGGATTTGTCTTCCCAAGCTCTTAGGTCGTATCTATGTACATAATTATATATAATTATGTATAAGTATGATAATTATAAAAGCTTGTTATAAAAAAAGTTTTTTTTCTCCATTAATCGCAATAGTACAAATGGAAAGTATACAATGTAATGATGTAAAATATCTTCACCGAGTAGTGAAAGTTCAGTGACTGAAGCCACGACGAAAAGCTAGTATGTAAACAAAGAAATGTATATAAAATAAGGTGGACAAACCGACGTTGTGATTAAAGATCTGACTGGTAGATTTTGATAACGTAACATTATTTGATGTATATCTTATATTTTAATCATGGTTGTTTGTTCTTTCATGGAATAGTTTCACTCGATTTGTATAATTTGTTATTAAGAGCCTTATATGTGCATATCACACTGGCGAATTGCGAGCGATTTGAAAGCAAGGCGAGTGCGCATAGCTCTCTGCGATAGCGCAGCGAGTAAGCCACGACGATGCTGTGGGCGCGCTGCGAGCTCGCGGCTTGTAATCTGCGTTTTGAACCTAGGCATCGACGACGCTAATCGTGGCGAGCTGCGTGACCGCTGCGTCGTCGCGGCGTCCTCGTTACGCACTCGAAACGCTTTTAAATTCCTCGCAAATGTGATAAGGCTCTAGAACAAAGTTATCGCTATACATATGAGCTTCATTTTGCTTATCAGAATTTAATCAAATTTGAAACTATTTCGTCAATCGTGTTGTAAATCTATTAGTCCGCTCCAGTAAAAGCGCTTAAAACCTATGAAATTAGTAAGGGCTTATAAACTTGTAATGCAAATGCAACAAACAATGCAAAACACCTTTTGACATATAAAAGATTGTGTGGTACAAAACTTTATTAAGTTAGTAATAAATAAATAAAAAACGTGCGTACGATAGAATGGGATTGAGAATGACGTCATCTCTAAAGTATAATTTATCTATCTGAATCTCAAGGTTGTCGCAGATTGTAGCCGCACCACTACAGCACAGCAGAAAAATGTACATTTAATTATGGGTTTTAACTCGTAACATTTAGTAGCATTTCATATTGACGGCATCTGATGATAGAAAGCTTACCACCCCACTTATTTGAAGCTGGTGGAAAGCCATTTTACCATTGTAAAATGTATCTAAAAGTAACGAGTTTTAGCCCATATTTGAATGCACATTTTTACGTCGTGCGGTACTGGCGTTGAGTAAATGTGCGCAAAGCTTCATGCTGTCCCGTTCGGATCAGCATCGAACTGAGCAGAACAGCATGAGAGATGACGTCATTCTGAATCCCATTCTTTATGTACGTAGGTTTATACCAACATTCTTTTATAATGCTTCCATTGTTCAACTTTATTTACTTAAACTGATCCATCCTTATGTCGAGAATATTAACAAATAACTTGCATAAAAACTTTTTTGTTGGTTAAATAAAAACAAGGTCTTATGTACTGCCCTCCTTATGAAAAGTGCAGTAACTAGCATTTTAGTCAAAATTTAGTTGGATACATATTCGGAATAGCCGGCGCCGCCCTCGCGGCCGCCCGCCCAAGAACTGACCACTCGCTGCGGTTTGTACGATTCTCACCTATGGAAGTGTATCAAATTATAATGACGCGGATCCCAAGCAAGCCTACTAAAGACTTATTTAAGATCTCTATGGAAACGTTACGCATCGCAGCGATGCCGCTCGCGCCGTGCCTGGCAGTTTTATTTAACTCCTGTTTGGATGCGAGGTGTTACCACTGTTCAAGGGGAAAGGTAAGCGCGAGAGCATAGACGGCTATGGACCGGTGTCCATTATTCCAGCGCTAGCTAAGGTGTTCGAGAATGGAGTAAGCACTCGATTTACAAAGTACCTCACAGACACCGAAGCATTATCAGAGCGCCATTGATGTCGCGGACCATGGCGTACTCGCTGCCAAGCTCGCCACTACGGCATAGACGGACCTGCGCATGCTCTCCTGACCGACCTGCTACGGAATAGATCTCAGGTCGTAGTTGGCGACGGAGATGTTAAGTCTGATGCACTAACGACCGTGATGGGCATGGCACGGGGGTCGTCTGTCTCGAATTTGCTGCTCTCGCTGCTGCTCAACGATCTTCCTGTCTCTGCGACCAAGAGCGACATATTTATGTATGCAGATGACGTACGAGTAGCAGCAATCGTCACAGCGGAGACTGGACGAACTCGAAAGAATACTGAATCAGGCTGCACAAGAACAAAGCACTGTGGTTCAAACGCAATGGCCTCGTGCTAAACTGGGTGCCTGCGGTAAGACGACTGGCCAAGTCGGACAAGTTGACGCACGTAATGGGACCAACTAACATACAACAAGCTCCCAGATAAGATTAAGGACGCACAGAGTCTCGAAATTTTTAAGATAAACTAAAAAGTTGGCTCGTAGAGAGGGCGTTTTATACATACGAGAAATTATTAAATCTAAATCTGAATTATGTAATAATTTCATCATGATGTATTTTTTTATTAATGATAATGACTCAATGTGACGTATAATTAGAAAAATTATTAATAAAATGTTTATCTGTTTACCTAAAAAATCCCACCAAATAACTCAATTTTCTGTAAAAAAAAATCAGGAAATCGAGTTTCTGATGAAATTTTAATACGGGAGTTAAAAGGAATACGACATTTTTTTAGGCGATTCCGAAGTATCTAACAAAATTTTGGCAAAAATTTAAAGTGTAGCCAACTTGAAATAAAGATGGATCCGGGACATGCGTAAACTTACTAGAATTATTGTACTCTTACTCAATTTATTGTATACCTTCAGTAATCGAAAAGTAAATATACCTATAATGAAGTAGAATATTAGAAAATGAAATAGAATATTAACATTCTATTGAACTTGGTCATGCATGATGTACTGTAAAAAATTTGCCTGGATGAAGAATGTAGAGTTTAATTTACTTTTCCATGTATCTACTATTATGTATTTCCTACTGTAACGCTTGACATTTTTATCACAAAGTGAAGTTTTTAATTTGAATGAAGATTAGCTACAATACTGTTCTTTTATTTTGAAACTCCTTTCAACTTTTAAAATCACTAATAATGGAAATGAGAAAGTTGCTTTGGATGTTTATACCTCTTCGCAATAACTACTGAACGGATCGGGTAGTTATAGACCTGGATTAATAAGGAAAACAGGCAGGTACGTATTATAAAAAAAACGCGTGTGAAGTAAAAAACGAGACGAAAAAACTGACTGACATGTCAAAAAGGTGTAGCCTCGAACCGCCGACGATAGCCGCCCATTAATGCTACTTCCAAATTGTTGAAATCTCTGGAACTACAAGAGCTACGAGGATGAAATTTGCATACAGTAGTCCTTTTAGGATGTAACCACGAAGAACGGATTTTCTTATTCTTATTCCATGGTAGTTAAAAATGGGGTCAAAGGTTTCAAACTGGTGATACTTTGCATGGAAAGTAACACAGGTGGGGATTTCTAATGTCTAAGCGATGAAATCGCGGGCAGGTCAGCTAGTATTTTATAAACCAGAGTTATTACAAACGTATTAACCGACTTCAAAAAAGAGGTGATGTTCGGCGGAATGTATGGGGTTTGTATGTATGTATTTGCGATTTAGAGCACGTCCGTCAGATTCCTCTTTCGTCAGAAGCAGTTTTTCAGTGATTTAGGTGTTATCAATTGTGAACTGATGCTAATGTAGGTATGTTTTGCTATTGTATACCTAGAGAAGATTCCGAGATGGTCCCATAAAAATGTATTTTTCCATGTCAGTGTTTAATTTTAATATGACCTTTTCTAAGTGTATGTACATTTATTGTATTTACGGAAAATAAAGAACGTTGACTGACCCGCAAATCTAAAAAAAAAGTGTAAATTCGAACAGTGGAAATGGCAGCGGGCGAAGGTCCGCCTGCGACGCAAAAGGTTGCGGGTTCGATTTCCGCTTTGGAACAAATGTTTGTACGATCTGTAAATATTTGTTCCGGGTGTTCTGGGCATTTTTTATGTACAAAAAGATGTAACTGTGCCTTATGCTCATACGGCGAATAAATATCGATAATAAAAAATATATATCTATGCATGTATTGTAGGTAGGTATTACCTAAGTAAGTCATTGTACCCAAATATGTACCCATAACACAAGCTCTGCTTAGCTTGGGGCTAGATAATGCTATGTGGCTTGAGTAAATTACTTATTTCCTCGTAAAAAAAAAAATGAAATTGAAGTAGGTTTCTAGTTTTCTCTAAAACAATTACCTATTATAAATTATTTTTCACTCTCTTCTTTTAATCCAAAATTATTGGATTTTCAGAGTTAGATACCGATTAACTATATCGGATAGTTGTCCTATAAAATTGCGTTAGGGCGTGAAAAGTTACTGAAAGGGATACCATAACGCCGTCCCTTGAGGGCTGACCTCCCGTAAATAGGAAGGTACGAGAATTCTATCGGGATACCTTTGTGAGAGAATAGTAATGCAGTTACCTTTATCTATTTTAGTTGGACCCTCTAGTGAGCGTGAAAATGGCGAATTATTAGATTTGATCTCATAAAGACAGAATCTCAATAAGACAGTATTTGTTCTACTGTTCAGGTTCACCAGAAACTTGGATAAATTCTGAAAGTAGGTAATGTAGGTACCTAGGTTCTTACATAATGATGATGTCCTAGCCGAATTTCGGCCATGGCGGCCAATCTCAACGGAGACTAGCCATGTGCGCAAGCGGGACAAATTATGCACAAGTGTTTGCGCAAACACATGTGCACTCTTGGTGCACCTGTGTTTGCGCAAACACTTACACAATATTCCCTAATACCTATACCTAGTTTCCCAATAAAGAACTTTGCAAGTCTTAGATATCTCTTTTTAACTTCTATGTGGATTTAAAGTACGGCTAAAGATATGGTAGGTACTTTTCCTTGTTCGGTTTAGATCAAATTATCTTAGATTCTGGCAACGACGGATTCGTTTGATAATAGGTTCGCTCGAAGGCAGAAGTACAGTTAAGGAAAATAATGGTAACTATGTCTCTTGTTCCGCTTAGGTCAGATTCTTATTAGATCCTCCACAATTTTGTCTTGTGCAGTCTGCACAAGACAAAATTGTGGAGGAAGTGCACAGGAAATATACAAGTAGAATTTCACCGTCATTAAAATTCAGTTCACCGGCAAAACTTCCTGTTATAAATTGTAAGCTTCTCAAAGTTGCCAAACCGCTGAAACCACAAAAAAGTTTAATTACCGCATTTGCCTACTCGACCAAAACTTTTGGTTTTACCCTTCTGTATAAGGCATGGACATAGTAAGTCCTTAGTTGTACAGCCGTAGGCAGTACCTACAAGTTTTGGTGAAAGGATAGTTTTTGTCTAGTTACCACATAGACATCGTTCACTTGACTTCTTTGTTATCGGCAATATGTGTCTGGTTTACCACTTTTCTCCCAGTGCAGCAGTGCCCAGTTCATGAAAATTTCATAGTAATGGAACGGAGACGAAGTTACAATAATAATATGAGCGGTACATTTTTAATAACAACAATGAGATATAATATTTAATCACTATTGCGCGTCTCGATTACACTGGCGGAATTTTGATAGCGTATACAATTCTGCGTTTCTTGTAGATGTTCTTATCAATAACCCTGCTCAACGTTTTTCGTAGCCCTTTGCTACGATTTTCGTAGATGTTCTCTACGCCTGTCGTAGACCTCCTACGCTTTTCGTAGATGTTCTTTACGCCTATTCTACACCTGCCACGCTTTTCGTAGATATGCACTACGACTGTCGTAGACCTGCTAAGATTTTTGTAGGCTTCTCGGACGTTTAAATCACATTATTAGTTATTTTAGTAACTACGATATTATTATACTTGATTGCATTATTCTAAACTTGTCTAAGCGTTGTAACCGATGTGGCTAAAGTAAACAAAACCCACCCTGACAAAATCAAAGTTTCGCTAGCTAAAAAGCTCTTTCCAACTTCATACAATTGCTTTGGCAACATGACGTGAAAGAAGGTATGGTAAGTATCTATGTACGTAGGGGTTACTAAACACAAAATATCAACACCCAGAGACGAAATCAGGAAGGTTCATCATATCATCATCATCATTAACCCCTACACGTCCACTGCTGAACATAGGCCTCCCCCAAACAACACCACGGAAAGCAGTTCTGAACTGCCTCCATCCAACGACTCCCTGAGACCGCTACGATGTCCTCAGTCCATCGAATGGGAGGTCTTCCCACACTTCATTTCGCATTGTATCGCGGTCGCCACTCGAGAACCTTTACTCCCCAACGGTTATCGGTTCCACGAGCTGGCCATCCATGGCCTGCCCATCGCCACTTCAGCCTGCTAATTCTGAGAGCATCAGGAAGGTTGCTAAATTAAAATATCGAGAACTAAAAATTCAAAAGCTCAGCCCATTTTTACATCTAAGAACACTCACACAAACGGCGTATTAGGTAGTACAGACTTCAGGTAGGTACTTCAGACAGCACTAAGCCGTCATAATTTATAGCACCTCTGTTTTTAGTCGGGGCTTAAAAATAACAAATCTACAAATACCCATGGTATAAGAAAACAGGTATGCTCTTCCGAGACACGATGGTCACGTGGGTGTCGCCATCGGTGAATGAGAAGACGACTCTGTTTCCAGTAGTGTACAATCGTAACTCCCCGAACTCCTGTATGAATCTGATAAAACTATGTGGTTTTGTATTTACCAATTATTTATCACATTGACTCGTGTTTTACTAACGCTGTTTTGACTGATCTAATAAATATAATTGATGATTGTAATTTTTTTATTGATTTTTCAATTGACTCATATCACATTTGTTTCCCAACTTCTACATTTTGTTGAAATGAAGTGGCAACTGGACAGTGACGTCACCTGGCGACACTCCAGGAACAGCATACCTACCTTGTTTTCTGATACCATGCGAATACCTATATGTAATACAAAATATTTATACATTACAAACTAGATTCTGTAATGTATTGTACTTTGTATATCAGTCATCTAGTACCCATACCACAAGCTTAGCTAAACTTGGGGCTTGATGATGATGGTGTGAATTGTTCTGCATTATTTATTTATTTATATAAGGAATAAATTAGAAGAAACCGTGAATTCTTGCTTTCTCTATGTGGTTAAGTTTACTATGTTATTTATTAAGGTCAACTATCACGTAAAGTTAACCCTTACAGTTATAGCCTTTCCAGTTCTTTTTGATTAGAATAAGTTTTCAAGTTTCTACATAAGTTCTAGTCCTAACTTCGACTCTGTACCTCCTCTTTACTTACGTGTAAACAATTCAACGAAAAACGTGAAAGCAAAATGCAATTTGCATTGCGGTTCCTTTGCCACACACCGGCGGATGATGGACGCGGAGGTAGGTACTCCATTAATGTGTCGATTGCGTGAAAACACGCTAAAAACCGTGCAATATTCTGTTATCTGAGGGTAGAGTAGAATGAGATGTAGAGACCCGGATGTCTAAGGTCCTCCACCAGACCCATTTTTATGTAGTATGAGGTACTTATTGTTTAAGAGCGTTTTTTTATGGTTATGTGCATTGTAGGGGTTCTTACAGTTATAACTGTAATTTATGAGTTAATAGTTAAATAGTAAGAGGGAAGGATAAAGTACGAGTCAAACCCCCGAGTGATAGTTTGACAATGATTTAATATTCGTTTGTAGTTGTAAAGTAATACTAGCTGCTGCCCGCGCCTTCACCCGCGTTTTATCAGGATAAAAATAGCTATATGTTCTTCCAGGTCCCAAACTACCCCCATACCAAATTTCAGCCTAATCGGTTCAGTAGTTTTGAAAGAGTAACTAGTATCCATCCTTACATCCGTCCTTACAAACTTTGACATTTATAATATTATATTTTTTTATAATGGTAGATTCATTATAATAAATAAACAAATAAAAATTATATTACCTACTTTCAAACGATGGTTGTGTAACGGTTTGTTACCATCAATTTCAATTAATTTGTCTCTAAGACATTTTTGAATAAATATTTTTTATTTTATTATCTTAATTTTAAAACCACCTTCCACCCACCACACAGTAGACATAAATCATATAAACATAATACTTAAGGGGGCTGCGCGTAAAATTGGCCAATTCTGTCCTCACCGTTTTAAAGATTTCTCTACATCTAAACAAAATAAGTTAGGAAACTAACTACAACCTTAGTTTAAAAGCTATACTTTGTTTGAATTGTAAAGACTTTACAGTTCAAGGTATGCAAAACTCCTTGGTAAAACAATCTCTTTTCTTATAAGATGATAAGAAAACATTTTACTGAAAAAAAAAAACTTGAAATGGCGGCATTTCATTTCATTTGATTTGTACGACTGTAATAAACTAAAATTAAAAGTTAAAATTGCAATAAACAAGTTTAAAGTGGTAGTTCAGTATGTCAAGTACTTCATCAGATGAAGAACTGGTCTGCACGCTTGATTTCTGTCATCTCGAAGCAAAAGATGTTGTACAAAATCGTTTAATAAATAATTAATTTTTCAAATAAAACTTACATTTTGTCATACCTAAGTATATAAATGTTTTATTTGCCTCGCCATTATGATGTAAACAGCAGCTTCCTTCTGAGTATTTTTAAACACCAACACTGCGATCACCAATCCGCCTGCCAAGCGTGGTGATTATGGCAAATCCCCCCCTACATGGGAGACCATCCACTCGATGGACCGACGACATCGTAGCGGTCGCAGGAAGTCGATGGATGGAGGCGGCTCAGGACCGCTATTTGTGGCGTCGTACGGGGGAGGCCTATGTCCAGCAGTGGACGTGTATGGGCTGATGATGATGATGATGATGATGTAAAGTAGAATGCTTACCTCGGTTGCAAGTAGCTATTACACCCTCGAATTATATTCTCGGGTTCACTCGATCCATTAGCGCCCTTTGCGAGCGCTCGCAAGGGCGCGAAATTGGATTGAGTGCACCCTCGAACTATATTCGCCCTCGCTTCGCTCGGGCGTATAAATATCTCGGGTGCACTCAATCCAATTTAGGGCCCTTTGCGAGCTGCGCTCGCACTGGCGCCAAATTGGACCTTGTTCTGTAATAGCTCCCTTACTATCCTTGTGTAACAATCTACTATTACATCTTTATGACTCATGTTCGCAAATAAATGACTTTTGAATAATAATAAAAACCTAAAAATCACACGTTTTTGTTGCGCGGCGCACGTTGCAAAATGATCGAAGCAATATTTTTCCAAAGCAATTTCAATTATTGGACATATTTTGATATGATATTGATTATATTCTTTTCATTACTTTTATTAGATGCGTTATAGATAAATAATTTAAATCTTGCGGACAGAATTGGGCAATCTTTCACCGAGCCCGTTTAAGTACACAGTCCATAATAAAAACGGGTCAATATTTAGGAACATAAGTAGGTATGTGTTGAGTTACTTACCCACCTGCGTCAAGTATGCCGCCTTTTAACTTCTGAGTTAAAATGTAATGTAAAATGTACCTACAGGAACTTAATCAAAGTCCAATTACAAATGGTTTTCTATGCAGATCCCGGGATAATCGTGTTGAAAGCTTTAACAGCCATAATTCTATTTTTCGCAGACTAAGGGCAGCGGAGAAAGATTAAAGCATTATTTAATACTAGCTTCAGAGCAAGCGAAAAAAGTTTCTGCCTCATCGAGTTCCAGATTCAAGGCTTTATGTGTCCTGAAAACATCTTTTACCTAATATTTTATTTCTAATCCGTCTGTTAAACCTCGATTTGTCTATACACGATTCACTTGGACATTTAAGAATGTTATAAAAAAGAATTTTTACGATCTTATTAAATTTCTTAGAAAATAATCGTTATTCTGCGGGTTAATTATAACTCCTTCAGCATCCATGGCGCCCAAGACCCGAAGAACGTAGTGGTAGCAGGGTGCGGTCTTCCCCGGGTCGCACTGCTGAGGCTGAGAAGTGAATGTGTCAAAGACTTCTGTAGCTGATTGGGTAAACGGGCAAAGCTCCGACGAAGACTCAGTAGGTCATAAGTTGTGTTAACTTCTGAGATAAGTCGTGTAAACTTATGAAAAACAATTCTTAGAACATAATGAAATAAACTATGAACATTATTCTTCGTTTATTTCATTATGTCTTAAATCTCGCACAGATAGGTCCCTATTAATCAGAATCAATAACTTTATTTCTTTAGGCTTACAAAATAAGCACAGACAAGTCAAATGTGTGGAATCTCCCTCTAACTCCTGGTCTACAAGCCATCAAAGAGATTCTCGTCGGCCGCACAACGGCTAACAATATTTTTAACAGGCATTATGCTTTCAACTTCCTAACTTGCTCCATTATGCTTATTTTCTTGCGCCCTTTTATATAAGATTGCGAAAGTTCGGTGATTCCAACTTTTAGAGTAGCTATCGGTTACCGATTTCTAAACGGTGATTAATAAATATACTTTCTATCTTAACGTATCAACGTGTTGGCCACCCCCAAGATTAGTTGTCTAATTTCTATAATACCTTAACGTAAGATACTCATAGAAAGTTAACATAATTTGTGCGAGGCTCCGCCCTTATTTCTAATTTTTAACCGACTTCAAAAAGGAGGAGGTTCTCAATTTGACTGTACGTTTTTTATGTATGTTACGCGATATTCCCGCTAATTATGGACAGATTTTGAAATTCTTTCACTATTGTATAGAAAATGATCCCTAGGTGGTCCCAAAAAAAATGTATCTCCAGGGATTAGTATTTATTCCGCAAATCTTAAAAACAGTGTAAAAGTAAAGCATTCGAAGTCGATTATTATCTTCGGGAGTTTGAAGTCGGTTTATCGTTTTTTAAAACACGCCAAATTATATTTTATTGCTGGGTTTTGGAATGCGATAAAAATCGAACGCTTGGTTCCGTTCCGGAATACCTTTCATGCAAAATTTTACTTCTTCTTAGGGTCCTGCTCGAAAAATATTAGGTGCTTATTTAAAGATTCGCAAACACCTGCACCTACACGAAAAATATTTTATTCTGGGTGTTTATTTCAAGACTCATTTTATGAAGGTCTCGCACAATTTTCCCACTTTTACATTGTTTTTACCCATGATTATTCACAGAACACCGTATGCAAATGAAGGGATGTTTCGTTATATAGTCCGTGAGTTACGTGCGTGCTCGTGCATCGGCACCGTAACACGCGCGGATGCTGTTTCACGTAGATTCACGTTGCATGCATTTCGTGTTGGAGTAAGCTAAGTTTATGCACTGATTGTGCATTGGAGATTCGGTTATCTTTACCGCGGTGAGCTCTTGTTATTCTATGTTGCTTAGATTGGGTTAGTTTAATAAACCATATTGTTTCTATTATGAGATGCAAAACTCTGCCCAAATCATTCCAAAATCTAATATTTTTTGTTCTTCGCATCATAACTAAATAAATATTATTAAATTCACATCAGCAAAACTCATAACCGTCTTCCTTCGGTAGTTGGGTAAAAACACAAATGACTTGACATATCTAGCAACTTTTACTAAAAAAGAACACGTGACACAAGCATTTTACATTAGAAAAACAGCGCATAGACTTATCGAAAAAAATATGTCTTTGTTCGTAATTTGAAAGCGTGTTTCCTTGTTTTCCTCACAAAGCTTGCAAAAACACCGTTCCTGTGACACTGTAATGGACCATTGCCATGAGATGCAAAGTTATTTACGTCGGGGACCACAGAATAAAGAAGTACTACCCTGGGGACACACAAAAATCCAGGAGAAATTATTTTTGTGAAATACACTCGTAAAAATATTACATTTAAGTACGGGCGTAGGAGCTACTACGTGACGTAGCACGCATGAAGACTACGTCATTAAAATATCAAGATTTTTACTGCCTTATAAAATCTATTTAATAAGTAATAACAGTAGTTTACTTGGTTATTTGAAACTAGCAACCCGCCCCGGCTTCGCACGGATAGTAGAGTATATTATTATGATAGAATGGGTACATTACGCTATCCTTAAAAGATGATATATGCCATCGCGGACTTTTTTATAGATCTATAAAAGAAGAACACCCCACTACTATATTGTTTTGTTTTATTCAAAAGGATAAGGCAGCGTTTTTTACGAAAGGTCCCAGGCAGCTTGACATTTTCCGATACTTCCAACAATTATCGTTATATTTCATCGAATTTAAACAAAACCTTGACAATCACGTATTTAGAACTTCCTCATAATCATTGGATTGGTTAAAAGCGCTTGAAAATCCGTTTAGTAGTTTTTGAGTTTATCGCCAACAGACAGACAGACCCGACAGAGGACTTTGTTTTATAATGTAAGGGGCTAAAGTATGAAATTGCCGATTTGTACTGAAAAATTGAAATTAGTTTTTTTTTTATTTATCATATTTATTTAATCAAAATAACTACCATTATTACCTATACATTGCTGCCATCTAATAGGAAGGTCATTTATGCCTTTGCGATAGAACTCTGGTGATCTAGATTCGACAAACTGTGTGATTTTGTACTGCCTTGTTTTACATTTGGTAGAATAAATCTAATACATTTAGTTTTGTTTTCGTTAAGTAAAAGATTATTGACACTAAACCAATGGACTATTTTAGATATTGCATTGTTTACATCGTCAAAATTTGTGTTTTGTCTAATGATCTTGAAAATTAAAGAAGTATCATCAGCAAACAATACAATCTCATTCATCCCGATAAAACGCGGGCAAAGGCGCGGGCAGCAACCAATTTATTTATATATACATTGACGTAATTCGAACAATATGGTATCGATATTTTCAAAGCTTAAGTCGTAGAACAAAAGTTGACCCCCTCGGGGTCCAGAATCACCCCCTTTCGGCTTTGTATATTCTCTCTCGTGAGACATGTCGCACGCCAATTGCGACCACACAAAAGACCGTAGAGTATTCGAGATAGTGATTTTCCGGTTCCGGATATTGAATGTCTACCTTTTGAGCCACGAGCAGTGTTAAGAAGTTGATTGCTTTTGGTAAGACTGCTAGTGCTCGTGGTCTGTGCTAACTTGGCGTTTATTTATTTTAGTACAGTTCAAGTGCTTACAATATAGCTGTTAATTTTTAAAAAGTATTCAATATACAATTATATAAATAATAAATAATAATAATTTTAAGCAATTCACACAGCATTATCTAGCCCCAAGCTAAGCAGAGCTTGTGTTATGGGTACTAGATAACTGATATACTTAATATAATACACTACATAGATATAGATATTTTTTATTATACATAGAAAACATCCAGAATACTCAGAACAAATATTTGCAGATCTTAAAAATATTTGTCTCGAGGCGGGCATCGAACGCGCAACCTCCTGCGTTGCAGGCGGACCTTCGCCCACCGTGCCACAGAGGTTGTCATAAGTATCATTAATGAGTTTATATTTAACCCCAACACAAAAAGAAGTGTGTTATTAGAAGATACAATACAATACAAAACTCTTTATTGTACACCACAAAGACAAATAAAACACATAGACATTAACATAAACAAGTACAATGGGCGGCCTTATCGCTTAGAAGCGATTTCTTCCAGGCAACCTTTGGATTGATATGATATGTGAATTTGTGGGTGGGTGTATGTGTGCGTCAGTAGCATCGTTGTTCACAAACTGCAGAATCAATTTAGATTGCTTTGAAAGTGACTTGATAGAAAGCATTCAGATATTTCAATCAGTAGAGCTGTCCTAATGTTATGTTTAAAGTAAAAACTTTACCGCCACCTGTGACGTGCCTTTTTCAGATTAAAAATCAAAGGTTCACCTCTATTAAACCAGCTTTTAAAGCCAAAAGACTAGTTTGAAAAATCGACATTTTGTTGCACTCATGCCCCTATTTATCCGGCTGAGCTCAGAATTAGGTCACACCCTCGCAGCAGATACGTGATTGCCCCTGTTACCCATTGCTCCCACCGTTACCCTACAGAAATAACTATTATCTATCTACGCGATGCTACGTGTCCGCCCCTGCTGACGCTACCCCGTAGGAATTACTTATTTCTACGATAACGGCCGTAACGGCCACAAAGAATTATGTCTGAGCTAGGTGAGGGTCAGAAACACCGGTGCTGTAAATATTATCCAGAATGGCTACATTCAAAAAAGGTTTAAGGTTTAAAAACCATCCGCATGTATTGATTCCTATTCTGTCTAATTTCCAAAAAAAATACTCCGCTGCGGAAACTAACCCAATGTATAAAATAGCGAAACCGCGCGGGCCAAAACTTTTAGATTTCAGATATGAATAACTTTATTTCTTTAGGCTTGCACAATAAGCACTGAGACAAATCAAATTTTACACTATACACAGTTTTATATATAGGTACGCGAGCTATGTTACATAAGAAAAACATTTTGGTAGTTAGAAATAAAACAGTCGATAACAATTTACTTCTATGCTATACTATTATAGCTGGAGTCCAATAAAACCTTGCCGACAATCTCTAGGAGAATTATATTATTATATGTACGTCCCTACGCATGAATTAACATATTGAATGCCCATGATGCAAACTGCTGAATTTGAGGAGCGTAAAGCAGAAGCGCGGTACTCCCAATTCAGTTGTCACCGCTGAGGCAGCGATTGTTTTGACCAGCAAATATTTTTACTTCAGATTTCAATATCTTTATTTCTTTCGGCTTACAAAATAAGCACTTAGACAAGTCAAATTTTATACTATAAACAGCTATAGTTATACCTAGTTATTATTATCAAATAAAATAAGAAATACGTAAGGTGTGATTTTCTCTTCACTTAATTTTTTTGTGCTTGCACTCCTTGTCGTGAACATCAGGCATTCATGTGCTCAGTCCATAAGTTCACCGGAAAACTGAATGTAAGAATTCAATTAATTAACCAAAAACATTTATTTGTAACTAAAACAAAAGCACAATTTAATTAACCAGTACTAAATTAAATAAAAAATACGGAAGCGTGTGAAAAGGTATAAGGAATTGGTCTTAGTTTTTTTACAAAATAAATAATACTGGACACACATCATTATCTAGCCCCAAACAGAGCTTGTGTTACCCATAACACAAGTACCCATACTATATGACTGATATACATAATATATTACATAAATAGATATTTTTTACTATACATAGAAAACGTCCAGAACACATTTGTTCTGAGGGAATGGAACCCGCAACCTCCTGCGTCGCAGGCAGACATTCGCCCACCGCGCCACAGAGGTCGTCACAGAGGTCGAGTTACAAAATGGTCCCAAACCAGCTGCAATTCACACCCATACCTATCGCTATTGGTATTGCCCGTATTTCGGCCTCACTTGCAATGCAGTCAAAGGCTGTATGAACAAATTGAATATCAACATTGCAATCGTAATGGCCCGTTAAACTACCTCTGGAGTCCCGACCCACTAGCAGCAAACCTCGTTAGATTGGCTTACGGTAGGTACGTTTACAATATCGAAACTAGTTTGTCTTGTCTATATGTTCCATTGAAATGGAACTGATTTAGTTTTAGGTATGCCTTGAGTTAGCCGGTTCCTATAGTTACATAATTTACCTATCCCTCTTTTGCCATCATGTAGTTGAATTTTGTTATTTCTTGTTAGCGTTTATCAGTATCGTGTGTTAAGAAAAGTTCTCTTTTGACAGGAGACAGAAGATATTTAAATAAATATAAATAATAACTAGCGACCCGCCCCGGCTTCGCACGGCTGCAATGCTGATATTAAATCAATCAATCCATTTAAAAAACCGCATGAAAATCCGTTGCGTAGTTTTAAAGATCTAAGCATACATAGGGACGGACAGACAGCGGGAAGCGACTTTCTTTTATACTATATTATATATATTGTAGTGATGCTGGATAATGCACACAGCATCATCTCGCCCCAAGCTAAGCAGAGCTTGTGTTATGGGTAGTTTGTGTTATGGGTAGTAGATAACTGTTGTACTTAATACAATATGTTACATAGATAGATATTTTTTTATTATACCTACATAGAAAATACCCAGAACACCCAGAACAAATATTTGCAGATCGTTCAAACATTTGTCCCAAGAGAAGAATCGAACCCTTAACCTCCTGCATCGCAGCCAGATCTTCGCCCGTCACGCCACATCGGTCGTCGCTACATATGATGATGTGCTGTGGTGTTCGTGGCGTAATCGACCCCTGCAATGCAACTCAACCCGTGAATGTCGTAAGAGTCGACTAAGGGAACCTACCAGACGAAGGGCAGCATCTTCCTATTGTGTGCTATTAACATCTCCACTGCGTTCACCAATCCGATAAGCTTGCTTGGTAAAAATCCTATTGTGTAAGACATAATGATTTCCTAGCCGAGTTTGGCTACGGCGACTGTCGGACAGGTCAGGCGTTCTCTCTGACTTATATAGGACAGGAGAAGTTTAAATATATAACTATTAAGGGGTACTTATCGCGTTTATATACCTACTAGCTTTTTCCCGACGCTTTGTTCGCTTTATAATAAGTAGCTTATATGTTATTCTGATCACACAGCTTCATCAGCGCAAGTACTATTGTAATTAATTTTTTTTTTTATATGCATTGAACTTATTTTGCTGATTAATCTATAAAATTATTTTGCTGCAGTAGGACGTTTGCTTCGAACTATTTTAAAGCTTTTTGACAATTGTATTTTATTTTTGCTCATTGTTTTTATTGAGAGCGTATTTAAGCAGAAAGCGACCAGGGATCCAACACCAGGGACCATAGGTCTCTGGTCGCTTTCTCTCGAATTATATTGCTTGTTATGTATTATGTTGACTAATCTATTGAATTAGGTCGTACCTGTAAGAATATAATGTAATGTTTTTTATAAATACAAAAATACAAATACAAAATTTCAGTCCGTTCAATTCAGAAGTTATTGGCGTTGTCTTCGTACCAATATTTCCTATTGCCACTTTCCCCCTTGTTAATGTTAAGTAGCTTTTATTTATTTCTTGTCTACCTTGTCTATCTATTCGTTTACCTGTACAATATTATCATATCTCGTATGTCAGCAAAGAAAGATACCTGAGCGTAGATTTACTCGGTAAGTAAATGTTACCGGTAAATACAAAATGTGGTAAGAGGTCGTGCCCGTGCTTCCATAATTCCAAGCTTTTGAATAATTTTAGGTAAGTACGTATAATAAGGTAGCAAACCCAACTCTCTGAGTAAAGCTTTTTGCGTCCCAAAGTTATGAAAGCGAAGCGGAAATGTGGCTTGGTTGGTAACCGGGTTAATCTAAGTAATTAGGGCGGACGACGTAGATGTGAATTTGACAAATATTTGCCAAGATCTGCTGCTGCTATTACGCTAATAGGGTAATTAAGATGATATGGCAGTTTTGGCTACGGGGTAAAGCTGAAAGGAAATGTAGCGAAAACATATACTGTTGTGTCCATAGATTTGAAAAAAAAAGTCTATGGTTGTGCCAGCTAAGAGAGCACAGCATTAGATTTGACATGTTGTTAGCCTATTTGTGGATTGTATTTTGAATCTGAACTCAATAACCTAGTTAGGTTTGTTCTTGATTCATTGAAGGCCCGTAGTGATTCAAATCAACTGTTTGGGCCGGCAGTTTTTTTTCAGTTTATTTATTTTTCAAAAACTTATTCCTATTTTTACATTTCCACAATCTCTAAGTCCCTCAGGATTTGTGCAGAATGTTACATTCCTCGGGTTAGGTACAATTAGGAAGTAGCTTAGAATTTATACCTCCCTAAGTTCTTATTATACAACGAAGTCCCTTTTTCAACAGTGTTTGTTATAGTTTTCTTAATGAAATTGTAGGATGAATATAGTAAAGTTTCCAAAAATCCCTTCTTAACGGGAGGCTATGTAATAAAAGATACCTACCCTCCAAATTTCAGCAGGTTTTGGGATTTTGAGGAGTGTTTAATGATGAGATTATCTCGAAAAAAAAAACGAATATATTCCGCAATATTTGTCGAAAAAATAACACATTCGCATTCATAAAACCCATAATCCATTCACCATGCGAATGGTACGCCATGTGAACAAATCGTAATGATATTTTCAAAAGGGCTGGCTGCAACCTAAAACCATGTTTTATATTAATATCCCCTCTTGCGAATCATTTCCCTGCTGGAGTTTCGGGCAAATTATATGTACAAGGTAATCTTTATAGACGCGCAAACAAAGTATTTACTTTCATATAGAAAATCCTCTTTGGACTCTGCCAAAAAGGTCGCGGTCTCAAACTTTCTACGAAAAACAAAACCCAGTAGTTCCGGTATTTTTTTATAATTATACAGTGAGATATTCATTAGTAGAGTTTAGCCTGAGCAGAACTTTGGAGCCATCTTGGTCCATTGACCTCAAGTGGTGTAAACTGCATGCCGTATCGAATTGACGCTTCTGTGTATAGGTAACTAGCGGTGAATGCGACCGCACGCTCGAATAAATGGAATGCCAAAGGTGAGAGCTCGCACTAAATTGCATAGTTGGAACTAGACACTATTTCAAATCGTTAGAGAGAATGATGCCGCAAATAGCCATGGACCACTTGTCCATAGATACCTATAAATATAGATAAGTACCTAACCACTACCGATAATTTTTATAACATATTCTAAAATTCGCTTGTTTTCAGAAACATGTTAGATACAAATAGGGTTGGAGCTCTGTATCCTGTAGTATCTTAGATACAATTGAGTTGTGCTAAAGGAGGACAATTTCTTCCCACACTTTAAATATTTTACCTACTAGTAACGCCGTGTCCGTTTCCTTCCCGTATATATTGAATTTTTGCCCGAGCATCCAGACATTTTGTGAACTGATAGTTGGACGTTTTGCTATATTAACATTTTTCTAATCAGACTTACTGCTTATTTAGACGTTTCGTCCTGTTGGACATTTAGCTACTTAAACTTACTGATCAGGTAGGAACTTATTAAATACCTAAATTCATATTACCTGAGAACCGAAACCAACAATTATCAAATCTACTCGACTGTACTAATACTGTCTTAAACAGAATCTGCCATAAAACCAATCTGTCTCATTCCGAAACTGTTCAAAACAGAATCTGACCAAAAAAACAATCACCTCTAGTTTTGTTTGTATTGTACACTAAAGCTTGACGACACACTAATGTGCTTCTGCCTTAACTTTTAAGAGAATGCCACCAAACAAGCTACAAATATACATTTGTTTTATCAAAGATGGTATGTTATACCAAGCAGAAAAAGGAATGATTGAGGAAGCTAAATAATAAATTCCACTGTTTGCAGCGCCCAGAACACGCGGTGTCGAAACAGCCGGTCATCTGAGGCGATGGCGTGCGCGGGGACAATTTATGCGCACACGTACTGTCTTAGTACAGGGTTGGTATGTGGAAGATACGTAAAAAGATAATCATTATCACATATTCATCATAATTGATGAACTCTGTGGCGTAACGGGCGAAGGCCCGCCTACGACGCAGGGAGACGCAGATTACGGGAATCTCACGACAAATGTTTTTTACGATTTGCAGATAATTGTTCCGGGTGCTCCGTAAGGTATATTTTCTATATTTGTAGCTTTACGGTCGTATTCTCGAACGGCGTTAAGGTAGAACACATTAGTGTGTCGTCAAGCTTTAGTGTGCAATGTTTACAACACAAATAGGACCATAGGTCATTGTATATTTTGCTCGGTTTCTTATTTAACAAATATAGTATATATACGTATTCAAATGTATTACCTCAGTATATCAGTAATCTTAGAGCCCATAATACAAGAAATACTAAGATGACCGATCCTTACTGGAATAATCGATTGACTGAAAGGTATTTTTAACAGTTCCACTGCTCGGCAAAGTTTATCATCTCTCCTTTAAGTCCTTGCGATTCAACGCAATAACAGGTCACGAAGTATGCATCAAGATCGCATGAGTGATGAAGATATTAACTTAAACTTATATTTTTTGACGTTATATGATTCATCTTAACGACCTACCTATCTATACTCAACGTTTTTCATTAAAATTTATGTGAACGTAAATATCATTGTTTATAGCTAATCTTTTAAAAGTAGCTCTACACAGCTGCGTCCAAACCTAACAATTTTTAAGTCGATCACGACATTGTCCGTATTTATCAACTGGCTTATTACACTAGGAGATTTGCTGAGTTTTGGTCCACAAATGCCCTGTCGACTCATAGAGGAGACACACAAATCCCTGATCCACATATTTATAACCTTAACCTTTAAGTTTCAATAAGTTCATCTTGCTAAGTTTTTCGCCGTAGTGTCAACCCTGGCAATAGCGGGCGCAGGTAACAAAGCGAGACAACAGATGTTACATGAATAAACCAGGGGCGACGATGAATATTTCACGCGGCAGCCCTGACACTGCCCAATGCTGTAAATACGAAATAAAAAACAGCATTCTCAATCTGTTTGTCAAAGTTTTTCCGCATTTTGCGTGATTTATTCGGCACTTCGCAAATCAAAAATATTTGCACTGCAGTGTACTTTCAAGGATGAATCATAAAACAAAAGTTTATCAAATATTTATCAGTCGTGCATTGAAGTGAAGTTGGAAATGCTACGGTGGCGTAGCGGTGCTACATGGTAGACCTCCTACGGCGGCGTAGCGCCTCTTTGTTCCGAAATTCCGTAGGCAAACGTCAATTGTTATAGCCATATGTTAGTTGTTTTTTACACATGTATACGATTAACCTACTAATATTATAAATGTCAAAGTTTGTGAGTATGTATGTTGGTTTCTCTTTAACGCAAAAACAACTGTACTGATTGTGCTGATATTTGGTATGGGTATAGTTTGGGACCTAGAATAATATATAGGCGATTTTTTATCCCGATAAAACGTGGGCGAAGACCCGGGCAGCAGCTAGTATTCTATGAAAGAGAAGAGCCTAATCACGAATCTCAAGTTTTCATACAGAAAATATGAAAACTTGCCCCGTTCGCAGATAGCTAATATCACACATGAATAACTTCTAATTTGTTTGCGTAATATCAAAAGCTTTGTCAGAAATTCGTTTTCGGAACGCTCTACTGCGCCAAGGAGAGTACTCGCAGTCGTAGTCTCTGCCGATTTTAAGAATATATATTATCGTACTTTACTAACATAATTAATTTTCACCGTGAAAATGCTAAAGTTTGTGAAATGTCAATAAAACGTGAAAGCTAGAAAACTGATTGAGCTAAAACTTGGCATAGATCACGTTATAGGTCTGAAATAACAAATATTTAATCAGATTTAATCTACTTTTTATCGGTAATGCGGGCGAACCCGATAGCAGATGCTTTTCCAATATACAAGCATCATGTGTACATTTTATTATATGGATAAAAAAATGCTGGACAATCCACCCAGCATCAACTAGCCCTGAACTAAGCAGAGCTTGTTGTATGGGTTCTACAATTCATACTTATGATATTACTCAACACAAGCTCTGCTTGGCTTGGGACTAGATGATGCTGTGTGGAATTAATGCATGAAGACTTTATTGTACTAGAACAATAAAAATATTAAAAAGATCTTATATCTAAACAAAAATGAACAGTACAAAAGGCGGTCTTATCGCTGAGAGCGATTTTTTCCAGGTAACCTTGAATTAAGTGGATTTTTCAGCTTTATTTATTTATTCATTACAAAGATAGAAATTTTCTATTTATATTTTTACTGTACATAGAAAATAACCAGAACAACAGGAACAAATATTTGTAGATTGCACACTTGTTCCAAGGCGGGAATCGAATCCGCAACCTCCTGCGTCGTAGGCAGGCTTTCGCCCGCCGCGCCACTTCAGTTGTCAAGTATAAATGTACGAGTATACGGGTACTTATTATATCAATCTTTGCTTATTCGTAGTTATTATACATATAGTTATTCCATGGCTTCGTTTGGGGCTGGATGATGCTATATACATATGTATGGATGGTGTACTAAGCATTATTTATTGTATGACTTCATATTTTTTTTTTTATATAAAATTATTTAATAATTAATTAAATATAACGTTATGTTTTTTTTTTGCTGATATGGCTACAACTTGTCCGTGAAGTTCAACAGTGGTACACAGCCTCCCAACGCCTAAGGATCGAGCCTGTCGCCAGAGAGGCGCCCAACTTTAACGGCAACACCTCGAGTATTTAGGGTTCCTTGGAAGGAATGGAGAACCTGTTGGCATAATGTAACACGTGTTGTTTTGAACCATGATCAATTCATAGATAGAGTACCCCAATACTTGCAGATAGTTATGTTTGTAGCTTGTACAATGACCATATAGGATTATGAACGTGGTACCCATACGTACATACGTATCATAATGTTTACCGATATCTACATTTGGTATTCGTATTGTCCTCAGTCGTATGGACCTCTGTATCTTTAAAATAAAATACCTAAGTAAATAACCCTGAGACAATCCACACATCAGCATAGATGCTGCTGTGTGGATTGTCTCTTTATTCTTGATCTTCCACGTACTATACCTAAATGATATACATATGCATATGTCGGAATAGATGATCAATTGACTACACGGGCACGCTATTGACTTCGTAGTACCACGCAGTACTAGTTCATTGCAACGCAAGCGCCACCTCGCGGAGCTAGGCAGAGTCTTCGTCTTTGAGTCGGCGGGTCGGACGGGCAGTCTTCGTTCAGCCGCTGCACTAAACAGTCGTAGAAACTGTCTCGCGTTCAGTGTAGTGTAAGATACCAAGTGAAACGTAATACTTAATAGGGTATCTTTAACACTGTCTAAAACTCTAATTAATTTGGTGAATAAACGTTTGTGATTTCAGAAAATAGTCGTGTACCTTCTTTAAACCGACACTCTTATATGTCCTGATCAACCAGAGGATAAGCTATAGCCGAAATGGACAGATATCAACAACGACCCAAACCCGATACATAGATAGATATTTTTTGCTATGCGTAAAAACACTCGGAACAAATATCTGTACATCGTACAAACATTTGTCCCGAGGCAGGAATCTAACTTGCAACCTACTGCGTCGCAGGCGGACCTTCATCCGTTGCGCCCTATAGGCCAGTAGGTATGTAAAATCTCATTTCATTTATGTTTATACATTATTACCTTACCTACTTCTGAAACCTCTGGCAGAACTCTGTCTCTCGGGGCTTTGTTTCGTGCGAAAACATAAATATATCATAAAATAATGTTTTATAGGTTCGAACGAAACTCGTCTGAAACTTTGATTTGACTTGCTCCTCGCTGGTCGATAGGTATTTGTTTGTTATTCTTTCGGATGTTATAAACTTAGTTATAACACCAAAGAAATAATAGTCAAAAATAGTTACATACATATTTATCGGTATATACCCTTATCACATTTGTTTCCCAACTTCTACGTTTTGTTGAAATAAAGTGGCAACTGGACAATGACGTAAGAGTCACTCCCGGAGGAACAGACCTTGTTTTCTTGGATCATGGCATTAGGGTATTATAAGTAAATAAAGGATAGGCGTTGATGGCTAATAAAAAAGTTCTCTTTCATTAGAATTTATGTACGTATGCGGTATATTACAAAGTCTCATCCCAGCAAGTAAGTGAGGAACAAAAACAAAGCAGAGATAAACTTTATCCAATATCCTTCCCACTTCCCAGTCCGTTCTCATCAAAAGGCGAAAACTCCGAGTTCAATTTAGATATTACGTAAACTCCACGGTTTGAGGAAACTTTGAGTTTTTATAAGGATTGCAAAGTTCTTCATGAAGTTTTGATAAAGGTCCAATAAAATGGTGGAACGGCTCAATATTTGCATTCCGATAATGGATTGACTGGCACAAATACGAGATTCTTCTCTGCACAAATAACGCGATAAGAAATATTATTAATTAATTCAATTTAAAAAGGTAGTCAATAACAAAAAAAATTTAACCGACTTCAAAGGAGGAGGTTCTCAATTCCTCTGTATTTTTTTTAATCATCTACATACATTCTAAGGTTTATAGAACTACTGGAGCCCACATTTTGTCCAAATAAAATGTGGGCTCTCACGATTTCATATCAATAATCGTGGCCTTTAGATGCAGCTTTATTTCCACTCCACACTAGAGGGAGCGCAGTAGCTTCTTTACGTGTATTTTAAACACAACTACTGCCATTGCCAATCCGCCTGCCAAGCGTGGTGATGAAAACCACCGTTGTTTGACCTTCAGCAGTGGACGTTTTAGTCAGGAATAAATAAATAAGTATGCTGGTCAATTCACAGAGCATCATCTAACCCCAAGCCACAGATTAGGTAATGCCCAAGCTAAGCATAGCTTGTGTTATGGGTACTAGATGACTGATGTACCTACTTAATACAATATACTGCATTAATAGATATTTTGAATATATGTAGGTACATAGAAAATACCCAGAGCACCTGTGACAAATATTTGCAGATCGTAAAAACATTTGTCTCAAGGCAGGAATTGAACCTGCAAACTTCTACGTCGCAGGCGGACCTTCGCCCGCCACGCCACATTGGTCGTCATTCCCCCTGAAGGAGTTGAATTTTTTATGAATTTCAGTTTTCCCTCTAAAATGTCCCTAAGGGGAAAACATAAAAAAAAAACAATCTTTCCCCAATAAGCCTCAAAATCAGGATAATGGTGAAAGTCAGAAAGGTGAAAAATAACGGAACAATATGCACGATATCCGTGTGATAGTCAATAAGCTCATCGGTTTAGTTGGCGGGAAGGGGACGGAAATTCCAATAATCAATCTGGATTCCAATACCATAATCCATCGCCAACATCCAAATAGTGCAATGCGCGTGGATAAATATCTTGATACCTTAGTTTACAGAACGCCTACTATGTAATAAGAATAAGAATAACGCTATAAAATGAGAATAAGAAGAACGCCTACTATGGGATGAGAATACAATAAATTATTTGTGCAAACTAGAGATGAGTCCGGTATTCAATAACTAACTCAATACCTGTTAGTATGGTCCTAAAATATCTAACGCTATTGTAAAATCCGCATACCGTTAGGGAATAACTGTGCAAAGCGAGCATCGCGCGTAGCCGACCGTGAGCCATAACTACCCAACGCTTCAATACCTATACTTACCTAACTATCATCTACGTATAGGTACTAGCGGACCGTTCACCCGTAAAGTTATGTAGCTGCAACAAGTATTTGGTATTTCTAACCAAATCGGTTAGAAATATATTGGGTACAAATCAGGACTGGTATAGAGTATTGTAACGTTATTGGGTACCAGTTGGTACTAGCGGTATTGAAACAATATACCCAACTAATAACCGGTAGCCAAAATATGCAATAACTCCCATCCTTAGTGCAAACGGACGGAACACACCACAATTTAAGCAACATAAAAAATACTTATAAAAGTAAGCCGGAAGGACACAAAATGGCATCTGGCTCAGCATGTGCTGGTTGCTAGCAATCTATAAACCAACGCTGGTCTTCCGTCAGTCTGAGGAGAATTTTAGGCTAAAAGTATTATAAGCAAAAAACTACACGCGCGACATTTTGACGTAAAAGTACGAGCAGATTTCGACGAAGACGAATCCAGTCCAAGCCGCCTGTTTTATATGAAAAGTAATTAAACGAACTAAAAAAAAAATTTTTAGTGTTGCAAGCGTTGGCTATGTTCATGATGCCCAGTCAAGTGGGAATACCACAAAAAACATAACCATCCTTCTTGCGCAGTTGGATAAAAACTAAAATACAAGTTTAAAGTTTTCAATAACCAACGTTACCATAGCATTAACTGCCACATTACCACCCAGCCATTAAAATTACCCTTGATTATCATGGATCTAGACTGCACAGTCGCAGTACACTTGCAAGTATAATCAAAGGCTCTAGGTAGGGGATGCGTCCGAGGCACTCTTTGAATCAATACCCACCACTCGGGAATTAGCGCCCATACAAAACTCCCCTATGGAAATATAGGGGTCATTCTTATTCACCTTTAGAATAGGTACACTTTTGTTCTATTGAAATGCGGTAGGCAATAAGTACGAGTATGACTTTACTTCAAAAAGGAAATTAAATGGTTTCGTAAAAATTACAAAAGCGCGATCCTATACACGCGATATTTTAAAAACGACATGTGCGACATTTTGACGTAAAAGTACGAACAGGAGGGCAATTCTGGCAATATACATACATATGTATCTTCTCGATAACTTCAAATAGGATAGATAACAAATGGTTTCGTAAAAATTACGAAAGCACGATCCGAGAAAAAAAAAACTGTGATAGTTTTCATCTACTTAGTCTAGAAATATAAAATCGAAATACTTTTGCTAATTGAAAATTATATTGTTTATTTATTTTTGTGTTGTTCACTGTCTCACATTGTCCATTCGATAGAATTTAGGGTCTTACTAATGTAAGAACATTGGTAAGAGCCTAACTCGATTTTTATTTACCCACCAACACAAAACACAACAAATAGGCGTGCTGTTGTTACAGACAAACTGTAAGCTGTTCCTTGCATAATATCAAACAAAACACAATCTTTAATTAATAAAACAAACAAACAAAAGAAACTCAACTCAGCACTGTAATTAGGTAAATCAAGATGACAGGTCATTACTCTCGCTAACTGCCAGCTTGCTGACAAACGGACACTCCGACTGTTTTATAATAAGAGGCGAAGGAGAGCAAGTTATTAATTGGGTAAAGAAGGAAAATTGTATCTGTTTATTTTACCTATCAGTTGTTGAGTTTTTTTGTACTTTGTACAGGGTACTCACAGGGCATAGCAGCTACCAAACAAACCTCATACATACAAAGGTTACATTATACATCAAGTTTGGCTAGTGTATAGTAAATGCCGCGGCTTAGTGCTCATATACACGAGCGGCAAAGTATCAACGGCAGAGGTAACTGTAGCCTCCGACGCGCCGACGGCAGGCGTCGTCAGTTGACGGCAGCCAACTATCCACAGCAGCTGTCCACGCGGTTACGGCTGCCGTCGGCGTGTGTCGACGGCTACAGTTACCTCTGCCGTTTGCACTTTGCCGCTCGTGTATATGAGCACTTACTCACTACGGACTCAAGTAGCAGTATACCTTAAATTAGAAGACTCCCTCAGTGGACAGAACATACAATCCTCTATATATGAATGAACTCCCACGAGTGCCTCCAATATTTACAGTTCTGTTTCATCTGGGCCTCTGGTAATTAATCCTAGTTTACGACTCTACTAACGGACGAGTAATGGACAATGCTTTTATTACTTCGGTAGCGGTCAGATGCTATTTGAAATTTGAGCTTGTTTTATGTGATAGTTTTGCTTAGAGTTTATTATGTTGTTACGTGACTGGTATGCAAATTTGTCCCTAGGCGAATCTGATAGATCCTTTTTACTTGCAAATCTTGCAATCTACTGAACTATTTCAGAATATAGGTGTCAATGGTCAAAATTTGTCCGAGTACCTTACTCATTTCTGCACTGATGCAAGATTATAATTCCTACTTAATATTATAAATGTAAAATTTTGTGAATATGGATGTATGGATTTTTGTTCCTCTTTCACGCAAATACGTCCAAATAAGTCCTGTGCTCCTGAGTTCTCCTGTCTTCGAAATCTGGTAAAGTCCCCAAGTCATGGAAGCCTGAGTGACGGTCAATACGGCTTTCGCTGGAAACGGTATACGGGAGATCATCTTGTGTATGCCACCCACATTTGCCCACGTCTGCATTTGCTCGATAGCCTCGCTGCATTGCAGTTTCACTAGATGTCTCGTTAGCCTTTGATAGGGTCCGGCACGACAGCCTTATTTGCAACCTTTCAGTGTACGGACTTCCAGACCTCTTCTGTAACTGGCTCCTTGACTTTCTGAGGAAAAGATCTATTCGGGTAGGTTATCCCGATAAAATGCAGGCGAAGGCGCGGGCAGAAGTTTGTATAAGTATAAATCAATACTCACTTTTGGCTGAGCATACAAAAAGTATTACGCGTTGAGGTTGTTAATTTAATACCCACGTTATGAATCGGGCACTATCTCGTCTCAGCGTAAATCATACTATCCGAATTATATAAAACGAAATCTCAAAATAAATAACAAACCTGCAAACTAAACTGGTTCATGGATCAGGAGACCTACGTGTAGGCATGATGGATCATATCCAGGTGAATTTATGTTGTAATTTTAGTGGAGTAATCCAGGATTTAAAGGATTGGTCCTGGACGGAAACAAACAAAGTGATTACACAACTACGACTGGTTATTTGGCTCGGTAGGTCACTGAACCATTTCATTGTAGGTATGAGTCTATTTGCTTATTTTGTAAACCTAAAGAAATAAATATTTATTGATTCTGAGTCAGATTTGTAATATTGTATTGTTTGTTATTTGCGAAATTTTGTGATTATTTGTACTTTACGCGCTAAAAACATGTTTAGGTGAAACTAAATTGAGAGTGCGATGCCCAATTGAATATTACTTAAATATATATTAATTATTATAAATAGCTTCTATTATTTGACGTTATTATAAATTAATAAACATATACATAAACATGAAGAGTCCCACTCCACTCTGAATAACTCTGAATTCACACTCTAAATATTGTCTTATAATAATTAACAGGTCTTCTACGTTAGAGAACCTCAAAAGCCCGATCATAATCATAAACCCCCTTTAAAAAGCTATACAAATAAAGTCAATTATGATACTGGTTCAATTCACCAGGTAATTTAAAAAGTGATGAGTTGCCAACCTCATGTGCATAAAAAAACCACTATATTTTCCCTGGCTAACCTCACTTTAAAATCCCGAGCACACAAAACGCAGCCCGGGCTCGTAAATAAACGTTTTTATTTAATGTTCGTCTCCCAATTTGCATCTCTGAATTTTAAAATGGGAATAAAACATGCCATGGTGAAAAATATACATATCTACAACCATAGCTATTAGGTACGGCAAGGCAAGATAGATCGACTTTGTTAAAGGTAGATTAAAAGCCGACAAATGTCGACAAGTTCATTAATATCCTTGCATTTTGCTAAATTCTGCGTCATTTGGAGGTTTCCAACTACCAGAACTCAATTCATTCAGCGGGAATTATGACAAACTTGAATTCTCGGGACTTCGTTCCATTTTCCCGCGGGTATTTTGCGGTCTCCTTTATTAGTGCTGGGAATAGGTATAATTCAAGGAAGTCGCTCCAACCGTGGTCCATTCTATGGTTGCTTTTGCACTAGAGATGGGAAAAAAGGAGTAGATTATTGTCAATGAACGAGATCTTTGGAAATTCCTGCTTATTCATTGCACTTTCTCAGGTTAATATGGTTGAAGGGCACCCGAAAATATATAAGAATTACCAACAATAGTATCTTGCCACGTAATTTAACAAAAACTCTATGAGTGTACTCTCGTGTTAATAAGTTTTTATTTTACTGGGATATTGATACTGGGAGATGGTAGGTACCTATGTATGCTGTTTCTTTTAATGTAAAAATCTCAGATGCTTTTGAAAGTAGTAAAGTTTAGTAAAGTATTTTTAATTAGTTCGTTTTAGATATAGGTAGGTAATTTAGTATTAAGTAGTTTGTTTGGTTAAAATACGGATTACGGCTAGTCATACCAATGACTCAATGTCCTTTAAATACTCGTAAATAATAATTAAAGAAAATACAAACACTAATCACATCAACAAAACGTAATGGTAAATTTTCTGCACGTATGCCTTAATTTCAGATGCACTGTACTTAGTTTAGTCAGTCACATTACTTAGTACAAGTATGTATAAAAGATATTCACACTAAACTGTGGCAGTAAAGCGGAGTTTACATGAGTTATCGTGACTGCGGACATTAATCGCGTTAGGTGTCCTCTTCACCCGACTACAATGCTGGCTCTAAAGCCAAGGGCGTTTACACATTGCATCAAATCCGAGTCCCTTCTGAATCCGTTAACAGTCTAGAAAAATTGCTGCAAATTCTCAGTTTCCGAATGGTTGCGGATCAGAAGCAGTGCGTAATTATGCAGTATGGCAATGGTCAAATAAATTGTACCACGACTACTTAGGTGGTAATAGTTCTAGCAAATTATATGGAATTTTCATCTTTGCCCTCAAAAATTGTCCGATTATCTTCTAGAACATAAACAGCCTTAGGTACTTTTACACGAATAACTTTAAGCTGCAGACGAGCAATTAATATAACTTAGGCGGTTCATGCTGAGACCTGCTGCTGTGTCACAAATTGGAGTTTTGTTAAATGGTTTAAATCTAAGGCACCAAATAACTTATTGATAAACCAAAATTGAATCTTTGTTACACTAGTTTATCGCAGGCTTCCACAGTAATGATAAACTTTAGTAAACAAAATCCTCGTAGCGTGGACATTTGCATTTGTTTCGTCTGGTTTCGTCCAATTTAATTTGGAACTAGTCCGAGTTAAGCCTTTTGCAGTCCAATTACAAACAGTTCGTACAACCATTATTATATAGATATACTAGCTGTCCGCCGCGGTTTCACCCGCTTTACCAGGGGGCATGATTCTGTATGGACACAGAATCATGCCCCTGGGGCATGAAATGTAGCTTATGCTATTCTCCATCTTTTCAACTTGCCAAAAATCAAGTCGATTGGTTGCTTAGTTAGGGCGTGAAGGAACGACAACCAAAGACATTTTCGTTGTTATAATATTCGTTAGGTAAATGTATACCGGTTGTTATAATAGTTATAATAGTATGCCCCGAGAAATCTTACAAATTTTCTGTTGGCTTACAAAAGAAGCTCATAGACAAGTAAAATTTTAAACAAAATTGACATCAAAGAAAAATCGACAACACACAATAAAAGTAGAATTAGAATTAGAATCAATAACTTTATTTCTTTAGGCTTACAAAATAAGCACTTAGTAGAAATGACATAAGTAGAAAAGTGTCAATTTTTATCACTAATAATACTGTCATTAGTAAGTTACTCTTATGTTCATTGGATTTCTAATGATAGGTACAAGACAGAAAGGCGATACTTGTTGAAAAAAGTATGACGATGTTGGGTCAATCAAATATAAACCCTAGGAAAGGGCTCGAATAAACATAAAATCAAGTGAACCAGCTGTTCAAGCATAAATTAGCCACACGACTTTTAATGAGACGAGAAATATCCGCCTGCCCCGGGCGGCCCGAGCGTAATACTAAAAATAATAACATGTTTTGAATACCGATATTATGGACCTTTGTTGTATTAATCAGCGTGTAACGGACCGGATACTGTTGGGAAGGCTTTGGGGGTTGCCTTACTGTGCTACATGCAGTCAGTGTGTGTGAGTGTAGTCAAGTTTGGAGCTTTTTTAGCAAGCGTTTACTTCCGTGATGCATTTACGGTGGACAGCGGAACTATGTGTCAATTTTATGATTCTGAATGTGTGTATTAAAATTTATTATACGGTTTCAGAAAGCCAACTAAGAAAGCCTATTTCATAGGCTTTCTTAGTTTTTATCCTACTAATATTTTAAATGTCAAAGTTTGTATGAGGTGTGGATGTATGGATATTTGTTACTCTTTCACACAAAAACTGCTGAACCGATTAGGCTGAAATTTGGTATGGGTATAGTATAGGACTTGGAATAACATATAGGCTATTTTTTATCCCGATTAAACGCGGGCGAAGGCGCGCGCAGCAGCTAGTAATATATATATCACAACATATATATGTCTTTACTTTGTCAATGTAACAATCCACATGGTTTAGTAGTAGTCAGCAGCAGAAGTTCCCACTCCTACTTGTGCTGGCAACTGAAAGCTTTTGGTGCAAGCATTTGAATACTGTCAAATATTCGCACCGGTACCTACCAAAAATGCAGCCCAAATGACGATATAGTGTAATAATACAAAAATACTATTGTACGTCAACAAAAATACATCTCAAAAGATCTTAAATAAAACTCAATTTCAAGTATCTCTCCAGGATTCTTCTTGTGTAAAATAAATAATATCTACAATAATATCTTTAATTTTATTACATCAGCAATAGAAAGGTGTTTAAAATATTCAAGTCTATAAAAAGTCCCTTCAAAGATAAATTATAAAATATCATCCAAGCGGCGTCATTACCAAAAGGCACGTCCGACGGACGCAACAAGGAACTTAACTCACAATCAAACTTAACACTTCAACAAATCATATTCCATGCTAATGTCAACCTTAATATAATCGTGCAAAGACCGTTTCGCAACACAAGGAGATGGTTGCGGTTTGTATCTTCAGACACGACAATGTCTAGACTGAGAGCTCTTAAAAATAAATTAATTACGTGCTGTTGTAGTCAATTAATTTTGATAATTCGACTTTGGCAAGTTTAACTATCATCTGTATTAATGGAGTTTGGTGTAGATAAAAGGAGCGCTATAGCACTGGCAATTTGTAAGGTAGTCGAAAATGAAACGAGTGCACAGGGAGCTCGCCGCGAATACGCAGCCAATACGCCGTGAGGACGCCGCAGGCGAGTAGTGAGCTCAAAAACGGAGAAGAGAGATTTGTGAAAGAACCAATAAAAGATTGAATAAATGACGTGATAGTAATCGTTGTGACGTGAAGTTATTTTGAGACTATGCTTTTGGTTGTGTATTCTCCTCTACTCTCCACTTTGGAAGACAACCTATTATAAATATTAGGGCCTAGTACGCACTGCGATTAAAAACAGGCGTTTAATCATAGGTCTGACCGCAAACAAATGTAACACAGCTAAACCACACAGGCGCACACATTATTGACTTTAAAACGTAACTTGCTATATTTCACGGTTTGTAAACGCGTGTTTTTTTATTTCTCATTGTAATAGTATGGTAGCGCACAAACAGTGGTTAGTCGCATTCGGTTTTCTGATGGGATTTTTAAATGCGATTAACCACAGCACAGTGGTTAATCGTATCCGGTTTTTTGTTTTAAGTCAAAGCCACGACACATGTTTTTCGCTAAAAATCCATGGTGCTAATGAAATAAAATTAAGCAGAGCACCAGCTGCAGTGCGTATTTGTACGCGGTTGGGCGTTTTTAACTTTTCCTAAACGAGATCCGCGTAGCGCTACGATGCTGTAGCAGTGCTACACCGTAGACCGTCTACGTTGTAGCTTCGTAGCATTCAAAAGAACACTGTGTTTTAGAAATCCCACCAAAAATTATAAGTGAAAAAAAAACTAGGCCAAGTTCGGTCAGTTAGTGACTTCACCGATAAATAAAAGAGCTGAGATCTTAGCATGTGGCTAGTGAGTTCTATGGCAGTAAATAATCTTTATTTTTACGTTTTCATTATTTTTCCACATTTGTACCGAGGTAGGAATCAAACCCGCAGCCTACTGCGTCACAGGTGGACCTTTGCCAGTTGCGCCATGGAGGTCTTAAAATATCGTACTATTCAAAACAAAATATAACATTCAAACCAAAACTACCGAAACATAATAGACAATTATAAGTTTTATTTTATTTTCTATCCTGACAACAAACACTAAACCATACCATACATTGCCAGCTAATCTATCATAACTAATTTAATCCAGTATTGCCACTATATGGCAAGTAATATTGCCAGCAATCTAGCTTGGAATTAACGTGGGAATAGGGAATAGAACCTCCGCGATAAGATGGAACGAAACTAAGCATATCTATTACTATTGCATATTGCTTGTAAGCTAGAGTTAGAATGAAAACTAGAAGGCATAATATTTTTGTACTTTATCATACATAGCCTTTGTTTTTTTTTAGCGAGCGGAAAAGTCGGCCCTTGAGCAATTTATATACATCGTAGCGGTCGTAGGGAGTCGATGGATGGAAGCGGCTATGGACCGCTATTTGTGGTGTCGTATGGGGGAGGCCTATGTCCAGCAGTGGACGTGTATGGGCTGATATGATGATGATGATTGTTACATTATGTTTTAGTTGTTAATAAATTATGTATTCTGGTACCAAGTAGCCGAATTTGTTACCTCACTTTCGAAGAGCCCAGCACAGACTACATATATCTGTGATGGGCTTTACGAAAGTGAGGTAACTATAATATATATTAATATACCGTGCTATAGTATAGCTTAGTGAAGTCATAGAAAAATAAATTATAGCGTGTGTGGTCACTCGAAAATTTATACCAACCAGAAGTGAAACCAATTTTATAAAAAGAAATACAGAACGTTTTATTAAGAAAACAATTAATCCATCGAACACGACTTCGATTTTAGCAACACAGAAAAACGTCTGCACAGGGCAAGGTACGCAGGCCAAGTGACTAATTCAACAAAACTTAGGTACTTGTCGGAACGATACAACTATACGCAAGAGAGTGAACGTCCGAACAGCGCAACGGCTTGTAGTAGTATGGCGCGCGAGCTCTCGTTCCTTCGGCTTATATAAGAAAAGCTATCCATAACCTCAAATCACATCTATCAATAGAAAATATATCGCACTTTTGTGTCGTCGTCGTATGGGGGAGGCCTATGTCCAGCTGTAGACGTGTATTATTATAGCTACTTCTGTTATGGTCTTAATCCGACGGGACGGCATCAGGTACTTAGGTAGGTACTATGTTCTTTTTAGGGTAGTATACCTAATGGTCTTACGCCTTTTTCTGTCTGTCTGTTTGTTCATCCGACACAACTCAGAATAACTCCAGAATCATGCAGCAAGAATAAGGTTCAAAATAAGAAATCATCAGCCCATACACGTTTACTGCTGGACATATGTAACTCTCCCCCATACGAACGCCACAAATAGCGGTCCAAAGCCGCCTCCATCTGTCGACTCCCTGCGATCTCTACGACGTCGTTGATCCATCGAGTGGATGGTCTTCCAACACTCCGTTTCGCGTTGCATCGAGGCCGCCACTCTAGCACCTTTAATCTCCAGCGGTTATCAATTCTACGAGCTTTATGACCTGCCCACTGCCACTTCAGCCTAATAATTCTGAGAGCTGTTTGGTAACTTTGGTTTTTCTACGGATGAAAAACTGTGTATTACACGTACTTATCCTAAAGTGATGATACGGAACCTTTGTTGCTTTGACAAGCGTTTGATCGGTATATTCTTTACTAGTTTTTGCCGCACGCGTTGTTTCTATACAAACGTATATATAAGTTATTTCTATCCCATACGAACTGTTTTATGGGATAAAACGTCTATATTTTATTCCAGGCCTGGAAATACATCTATGCAAATTGTCGCCCTGATACGTTCAGTAGTTTTGGCGTTAAGAAGTAACATACAACAAACATCCATCCATCTTAACATCCAAACTTTCACATCTATACTTACTTATAATAAAACTGTAACAGGTCCAATTCTGTACATTGAAGATATTTTGAATTTTTTTTTAGAGGGCACTCTATTATCGATACTGATGCCAAAAATGTTTTTTTTTCCATCATGTCTGTCTGTCTGTCTGTATCTTGGCCGCGCATAGCTCCAAAACTACTGAACGTATTGAAATGAAACTTGGCAGGATTTGAGTTCATACTATGATGAAGGACATAAAATACTTTTTATCCCAGATTTCAATAGGGTTCCCTTGGGAGAGGGGATAAAAGTAAAATTTTTTGGCTGCGCGTAGCGCCGAATCTACTAAATGTATTCAAATGAAACTTGGCAGAATTTGAGTTCATACTATGAGGAAGGACTGAGGATACTTTTTATCCCGGTTTTTAATAGGGTTCCCTTGGGAGAGGGGATGAAAGTAAAATTTCGAAACTACTGAAGGTATTCAAATAAAACTTAGCATGATTTAAGTTCATATTACGAGAAAGGGCATAGGATACTTTTCATCCCGAATTTTAATAGGGTTCCCTTGGGAGAGGGGATGAAAGTAAATTTTTTTGGCTGCGCGTAGCGCCGATATTACTAAATGTATTCAAATGAAACTTGGCAGAATTTGAGTTCATACTATGAGGAAGGACTTAGGATACTTTTTATCCCGGATTTCAATAGGGTTCCCTTGGGATAGGGGATGAAAGTAAAATTTCGAAACTACTGAAGATATTCAAATAAAACTTAGCATGATTTAAGTTCATATTACGAGAAAGGGCATAGGATACTTTTCATCCCGGATTTTAATACGGTTCCCTTGGTAGAGGGGATGAAAGTAAAATTTTTTGGCTGCGCGTAGCGCCGATACTACTAAATGTATTCAAATTAAATGATAAATGATAAATAAATGATAAATGATAAATGAATTTATTGTTGTATAACTAGGTGGTAACATTACATTGGTCTTATATATTATTTAATTTGCATCTCTAGTTTGCCAATGGTCAGGCTTACAACATTAATTTGGAGAAGTTAAATGGATAAGTCACATACAAAAAAATATTATTTTCTTATTCAGTAAAAAAATGTCATATAGAGTCAGTACAAAAAAACTTAAAATTATAGTAGTTAAGTATAGGCATGGATGTCACATTAAACTTGGCAGGATTTGAGTTCATACTATAAGGAAGAACATAGGATACTTTTTATCCCGGATTTCAATAGGGTTCCTTTGGGAGAGGGGATGGAAGTAAAATTTGTTGGCTGCGCATAGCGCCAAAACTACTGAATGTATTCAAATGAAATTTGGCAGGATTTGAGTTCATACTATGATGAAAGACATGGATACTTTTTATCCCGGATTTCAATAGGGTTCCCTTGGGAGAGGGGATGAAAGTAAATTTCTTATTCTTATTTCTTGGCTGCGTATAGCGCCGAAACTACTGAAGGTATTCAAATAAAATTTAGCATGATTTAAGTTCATATTACAAGAAAGGGCATAAAATACTTTTTATCCCGGAATTAAGAAGGGTTCTCTGATGAGAGAGGATGGAAGTGAAATTTTGCGCATTGCAGGATGGCGCGCGGGGTAAGGGCGGTAGAGAGTGATAGCCCCAGGCAGTGGGGGTCCCAGAAGTGGGGACCCCAGCAGTGGGGCCCCTTACGCAACCAGACCCTCCCAATAGCCCCTCGCAGTGGGGCCCCCACATTGCCACGCAGTGGGACCTCAGTAGCCCCCATAGTGGGGGGCACCGGCAGTGGGGCCCCGGAAGTGGGCGCCGCCGGCAGATGGCCCCCCGAAGTAGGTCCTTCACATTGCCCCGCAGTGGTATCCCCTCAGTAGCCCCCCACAGTGGAGGTCACCGGCAGTAGGGGCACCCGGCAGTTTGCTCCCGCAATGGGCCCCCCACATTGCCCCGCAGTGGGACCCCCATTAGCCCCCCGTAGTGGCCCCCCGCAGTAGGGTAATATTTCTTGGCTGCGCATAGCGCTGAAACTACTGAATGTATTCAAATGAAACTTGGCATGATTTAAGTTCATACTACGAGAAAGGTCATGTTATACTTTTTATCCTGGAATTCGTTAAGGTTCCCTTGGGAGTGGGGATGGAAGTGACATTTCTCGGCCTAAAATAGCGCATAAACTACTGAATGGATTCGAATGATACTTAGATGATTTGAGTTCATACTACGAGGAAGGACATAAAATACGAGCCCATACCCCAAAGCCAACAAAATGATTACAAAATTGTTATTAGTGCCGATAAACGACCTACTGGAGAGCATCCAGTTGGTACAAAGCTCTCGCTACCAATGATGTTGCCGTCGTCCTAGTAGATCAGCATTGTGACGGGCGGGACATTGTGCTGCGTACCCGGGATGACCGCTTGCAATGCATTAGCGAAACGCACCAGGCATTTGATGTTCATCAGTCTCTACTCGCTTATATACCTATTGTCGTGGCGAAGACGGATACAACTTTGATCTTCGACATGTGAATCCGAAAACTGACGAGACTGGACACTAAAAAAGTTTCTGCAATGCAATTCTACGCCTAGATACATTTTACCAATAAGAGAAGGTCGGATTGCTCACCTGCAAAGGTTTCGACCGTTTTCTGGTGGACACTTACGCCAAAATTAAAACGAAGCGTTTGGTATACATCAGAACAGAACTAATGAGAGAAGACTGCGCACTGAGAATTATGTAGATCTGCGAGACGCCATGAATCAAGATAGAAATTGTGAAGATTTAGGACGACTGGTGATTCTTCCTTCCGGTTTTAGAACTGGACAATAGATGTGTAGTGCCCTATTCTCCAGTAGGTACTATCAAAAGCTTTTGAAGCGGATACTATACCTAGGTAAATGTGGAGCTGTGTGACGTCCAGTCAATAAAATCTAGGTATATGAAAATCTATACTATACTACACTAATAAAAATAAGTAAGGTTTGTGTGGTTGTAGAGGGTAATCTCTGAATCTACTGAGCCAATTTTAAAAAATCTTTTACCTATTGAATTTGTTTAAACACGCATCGTTTAAACAACGTTATTTGCGAGTTTTATAGACTACTAAAAATGTTTACCGCGCAACGAAGTGGGCACGGGTCAGCTAGTTTATATATAATATTAGTGTGATAACTTTCTCAAACAAGATCTCTCCATACAATTATTTATCGCCTAGATTTATCGGCATAAAATTGTAGTAATGTCCTTGCCAATATTTCGTATATGGCCATTCATCAAAATGTCAGAATGTACACACCTGTACCTTTGCTTTGCCCTACTTTCTCAGAACTAAAACACAGATACATCACTGTAAATTGAATCTTACGATACCAATAAATATGGAAGGTTTTTCATTGAGAGGTGAAAGTTTGGGAAACATCTAGAGGTTTGTTCGTGAAATTTTGTCTATTTGATTTCTGAATTTAGATAAAGAAGGTTTGCTTACGAGTTATTTCAGTGAGTATCTCAATGGGAATCATGAAGGAGTATGGTTTCTTTTATTCTTGATTTCTTTTTACTTGATATCTAGTCTTATTAACCAATAAAATATGCGGTAGTTTAGATTGATAATTTTGCGTAGTTTAAGTTTTGTGTAGTTTTAATTAGGGATCAGTTTGACTTGTCTAAGTGCTTATTTTGTAAGCCTAAAGAAATAAAGTTATTGATTCTGATTCCGAGTTGAAATATGCCGGAAAACTGCAAACACAGGTGCATTCTCTATTCCATCATTCAAATAATGTGATTGTATGGTAGACCGACTAGCGAGAGGTCAGGCGCAGAACCAACGGCTTTATGTGCTTTCCGAGGCACCAGGGTGTGCTCCAACCTCCAGCTTCCTGACGGAGAGCCGGGCTGCTTCTGTTAATTTATCTTATTAGAAAAATCTCAATACCTATTTTGCCTAATAAGTAAGTAGGTAAGGTATCAATAATATAAACAAACATGCACGAGTTTGTGGTTAGGTTAGTTCATGCTCGCAAGCCCGTATTAATTTATTATGTCCAAAGTAAACTAATGCGTTGCTCGTCGAGATGGAGGCTCTGAAAGGACCGAGATTGTTGACTCTCTAGAAAATTCTGAAGCCTATGTGCTTACTGAAAATAATGCAAGCTCTGGCTAGAAGATTACATTATATTTATATATTACATAGTTGCACGAGATAAGCGGCGGCAGCCTAAATTGCATTAGGTATAGAAAAATAATTCCCCCTCAAAGGGTTCCCGCCTTGCTGTGGCGGGGGGCTTAGTACTCGCGGCTTAGTCACCCGCGATGAAGCTAAGAGGAACTCATGGGGCCGTGCCAACGCAGAGGCGACACGGCCGTCCCCGAGACGGACCGCTCCTCTGGGTTTTGCGCTCTAAGCCTAGTTGGAGCGGTAGTAGGTTGCGTGCCCACCACAAGTGGCAGAGGCGGAATACCTTGAGGGTTTTAGTGGGTTAAAGTCCCACATAATCATACTGTGTCCCAGTGGCAGTACGATATGCGAGCGCATTTCCCTCAGGATAATAAAAAAAGGTATAGAAAACTACGCAATGATTTTTTAAATCGTTCTAATTTATTTCTTTGGATAAATCTATCAGCCCGTATTCAGTCGATGATGATGATGTAAAATACCGTTCGCAATTCAAATCATTCAATTATAATGTGAAAGGCGTCAGTTCGGACTGTTTAAAAAGGTCGTATACCAACTCCAGCGGGTTTACGAGGCCATAGACTAACGCTTATTTTTTTACGTTCCATAAAGTTTCATTTCGGCTGTGCAACCGGAGTAAATTCTGGCGGGTTGAATGAAAAATAATAATTTTGTGCCTAGTCCACTGTTTATATTCATATTCATAGTGCATACGACTTGTATTTAGACAACTTGTACGAAACATAATCTTAGATATTTACAAAGGGAAAATAAATAAATCCTTATCCTACTTTCTACTAATATTATAAACGTCAAAGTTTGTAAGGATAGATGTATGGATATTTGTTACTCTTTCACGCAAAAACTACTGAACCGATAATGCTGAAATTTGACATGGGTATAGTTTGGGATCTGAAATAACATATAGGCTATTTTGTATCCCTTAAAACGCGGGCGAACGCGCGGGCAGAAGCTTGTATCAACTTAATTTGATAGAGTTTCTGAGACAGTCCTTAAACCAGCCTTAAACCTAGGAGAATAGATCATTTATTCTATTCTATTCTCTATTTCTATTAAAGTATATCTTCTCAGAGTGAATCTAAAGCAGAATAAGGGCGCTTTCACACGGACGCGGACGGGGCGACACGTGTTAAGTGACAGGTAATAAACCGCGTGAATGATAGCGCGGGACAATTCCGCCCTGCCGCTGACGTGACGCAGCAACGAGCTGCGGTCATGCTAAATTTTGTATTATTTACACGGAAAAGGAACAATGGCATAGTTTTGTTGTATGCATTGTAGGTGTGCATTTGAATGCTATTTTTAAAAAAATAATAAAATTATTGAATTTCAGTAAATAGACAGAGAAAGCTGATTTATGACAGTTTTCCGTAGAAGATTTTATTTGACTTGTGTGTTACATACAAGTAATTCTTCCGCTGTCCGCTATGTTTTCTTTTAAAAGCTTAAATATTATTTCTGCTGTTCACCTAACAAAAAATCAAAACAATCTCTGCGAAAAAAGAAGACAAAGAACATTCAGCGAAGGATAAAAATTATTTTATGATTAAGTTTACTACAATCATGCAATGTATGGTGATTACGAAAATGTGACGAATTTACTTTATGGCAAATGTACAAAAACCCATAAAAATTTGCCTAAATAAAATATCCCATGCACAAAACCCAATGACAGGTCCCACCAACCATAGAATCTACGGCGCGCTAAACTGAACTTTTTAGAGTTAGGTATATCACCCCACAAGCATCTCAGGCTTGCCGGCAATTTACTACAGTTATGCGTAAAGCGGGCGAAAAGCCGGCCTTATAATATGGCGTGGTTTAAAAAACGATAAACCGACTTTAAATTCCCTTACTTTTACACTTATTTTAATTCAAGTTTTCTTTTTCGTATAATGGGTTAGTAATACCTAAAAGTCCAAAGCTATTTCGGAATAAAAAGTTACAGTCACAATAAGTATAGCGAGAGAACGCAAATTGAATCCGCATCCATAGGTAACGTATATTGGGGCAGTTATCACTAAAACTGTTGTAGCTTGTCGTTAATCTTTAAAAATATTATATGTTTTTTTGTTAGTTTTACGGGATCAAATCTAATCCCTCAGTCATAAAATTTTTATATGACCACCTCCAAATCATTATGTCTGCAATAGTGAAGTAACCAATGGCGGATATAATCAAGTAACATACAAAAAGAAAACGTACAGACGAATTGAATATAACATAAATGAAGAGAATATTAATAACTTATCTTTTATTTCATAATAATAACTATGTTTATAGTATAAAATATGACTTCTTTATGTGCTTATTTTGTAAGCCTAAAGAAATAAAATTATTGATTTTGAATCTTATTCATATAAAACCGGATACGTACTATAAAAGTTCAAAAAAGTCCATCCCTATCCGGTAGACTATTGCACGCTGCCGGCACGCCGCCCGCGCCAATCATTCCAATCAGTTTTCCAATCATTTTAAAGGCCCTTCAGTCCCTCACCTTTTTTTTTCTCTAAACTTGAGCGGATTCAATATGACTGGCCATTCATCACGCGCGTCTGGGCCACTGATTGTAGCTCTGCTTTATCGACAGGACAAAGGAATAGACAAGTTTTTTATTTTTAAAAGCCGTTTAACGCTTTCATACCTAGCCATCTACGTGCAGGTCGCACGTTCTTTCACACGCTGTCGAACATGCACATTATTGCATTCCAACATGGGCAAGAGCTTCGGAAAAAAATAGCAAAAATAATTTCTTTCAATTATTTATAATCTTGGCCTACCTACCATTAATAATTAGTATTATTTTAAGAAAATTAAAGCGAGTACCTACGCCCCTTTTGTTTTTATTCACATGTTTATTTGCTCGATAGCGAATCAAACAAAAACATGTAAAGCCTTTCGGTAAAAACAACAGAAAAAAAAACAGCATTCACCCTGCGAAATCCTATTTATTCAATAAAATAACCAAAGCATTTGCCCAAAAAACCCTACACTTTGTATAGAAAAGTTTTGTTGCCTATTTTAATATTCGGTATTGCCAGTTGTTTTTCTTTTGATTTTTTAATCAAAGCGTATGAGCTGCAGCTAATTTCAGTGTGGTACTCGTTTCCCTTTTTTTATACTGACAATAAAAAACATCACAATAACATTAAAAATTAAATTAAATGATGTATATGTTGCCGCTGGATCGCAGAATCAGCCAGGTTGTAGAATGGCTAGGCCGATTGCATAACGGCACATTACAAATTGCTTATGCCGATTGTTAAACGTTCAACAATATGGTTTAACTTAGCCATCTAGTCGAATGAAATTAATTAGTTATTCCCAACAAATCAGCGTTCGTTTTGCAATCGGCGTAGACATTCTACAAACGGGCTTATTTTACGATCTGGCGGGGCTACATTCAATGTGTATTATCGAACTTTTAGGTTCTACGAACTTTGAATAAAATAAACCGTTTACTAAAAAAGAAACGAAGAAAAAATTATGTAGTATTTATTCATTTTAATTATTTTTTAATCGCCTTTGTTTTTTGAGATAGCTAAAAACACAGTTTTTTTTTTATCGATAAGTAAATATATTTCACGTATCGCACATCTCGTTTGATCAAGGTTCGAAAAAAACTTGCACCTAGTATTTGAGGGTAGACATCTACTTCTACTAATATTATAAATGTCAAAATTTTTAAGGATGGATGTATAGATATTTGTTCCTATTTCACGCAAAAACTACTGAACTGATAAGGCTGGTTATGGGTATAGTTTGGGACCTTGAATAACAGATAGGCTATTTTTATCCCAATAAAACGGACAAAGGCGCAGGCAGCAGCTAGTATACTCATAAAACTCTCGAAAATTAGGTCAATATTTAATTCTGAAATATTTTTATATCAGTCTGAATCGCTCTCAAGTTATTCTTTCCAGATCGCATCTCTACTTATCTGCGAAGCTGACGGTTCTTATAACCTGAGCCAGACTCGTCGATTTACTAAATAACATCTTGAGTCCTGAGACGACACTGGTAGGGTGACCACGACATTATCAAAACTATAACATATTTTTCTGGAGAAAATACAGTTTCAAGCCCGTTCCGGAATAAATGATTTCTAATAGGACTAACAATACCAACTTGTGTATTATTTTTTTGTCGTGTTTTTCAGAGTTATTCTTGATGAAACTAAACAGAGGAAAATAAAAAAATTACATTTCTTAGTTAACTTAAAATTTTACAGCGTTAATAAGTAAAATTGTACAAACTTATTTACATAAAAGCCTCGCAGAGTGGACTTAATTCTCTAAAAGGTTCTTACCTACATTAGGCTGACATAATTTGTACTATGTAAGTACATACATAATGTATCATGTAGCTTTAGCAAATTCATTTAATGAGAATGATCAGGCGGGCGTCTAATCAATCTTGGCAAGGTGCCGCAACAGGATCCTTTTAACGAGCTTACGATGATTTTGTGGAGCCCTAAGCGTATATTGAAAGCTCTTGGGTTTGTGCTTTCTCAGGAATTTTGCAAGGATGTTTATTTCGTCTCTATAAATTACTTGTGACAAAAAAAAATAGTTCTATTAAATCTTCTCACTCCCGTTGGGCCCGCGTGGCCAAGGTTTTTATGCAATTGATGAGTCATTCTGGTCCAAACGTCTTACAGTAAGTATTTTAGTGTACTTAAGTATTTTTCTCATATTGCAATTTTTTTATCTGATTTAGTAACATTAAACGAACTGACATATTTTATTCACGGTGTAAGCATGTCTTTAAAATAAGTTAATTAATGGTTGTGTAATAAGTGGGTTTTGTTTACCTACTAAAATGATAATTTAGTAGGTAAACAAAACCCACAGCCCTTAAAGACTAAAATTGACAAATTTATCCACAGAACCTACGGTCAATACAGGATTTTAAATTTTGGCTACAAATTACTGATACAGTTCGATTTCTGCTATTCCAATTCTTATGACCGGGTGGTAACCCTACAGAGCAAAGCTATTACCTGCTATACCATTCCTGGACAAACGCCAGCCAATCTCCGAGATACAGATTCTTATAGGTTTTTTTCTGGCAAACATCCTGAGATTTTTGAAATCCACGTCACCCTGTCACTCTGCAAAAACACGACGTGGATAGATTGACGCTCAAGCATAGGGACGTACTTCTCGCTCGAGTAATCAATTGCACTGGCGTTAGTCTTCTTCAGAGTTGGTAAAAAGGCTGTCGCAGATCTGGACCGCTCCAATGCCGCACAACACAAATTTGTGCATTCAAATATAAATGATAACTCGGTATATATTTAGATGCATTTTAAATTGACGGCATCAGATAGGTATCACAGACAGCTCGCGAGCCACTTGCTTGAAACTGCTTTAAGCTACATATTTTGTCATTGTAAAATGTATCTGTAGTCATCATCATCATCATCAGCCCGTACACGTCCACTACTGAACATAGGCCTCCCCCAAACGACGCCACGAATAGCGGTCCTGAGCCGCCTCCATCCCTGCGACCGCTACGATGTATCTGTACAACGAGTTTAAGCCCTTTGTATATTTAATGCTTATTTTATGCTATGCGGTATATTTCGCTACTGGATGTATGTCCTTAACAGGCTTCTTGCTGCATAGAGCTTTGATGAGAGCTTTGTTTGCTGAGATAATTTTGAACACCCTGACTGGTCATATAAATATGAAACAATGAATAGTAAGATATTTTGACCACCTTGGGCGCTTACAACAATATGATGATTGGAACTGCGTATATCAAATTGCTTTTATGTTTTTCAGATCATTTTGCCTACTCTAGATGCCCATTTCAATTGACGCTGCCTGTACCAAAAGAACTGACTTTGAAAATTGCATTTATGTGTTTTTTACCAGGTAATCATTTAACCGAGGAGTTAAATATTTTCTTAATTTTCAGGTTACATATAAAAGCTATCTTTATTTAAAAAAATACAGTATTTTTTGGACATGATTTACTTCATACTATGTTATTTTGAATCGGGCGATTATCCTTACTTTACCATGTTGTATGATAAACTGATAAAGATTGCGTACAATATAATAATGTACTCGTAAAATGAGGATATTGTTACTCTTGTACTTACCTACTGTGTTATCTACATGAGATTGCTCTCGAAATACGTTCCGTTTCCAAGAAAATTACAATCGTTTTTTTCGGAGAACAGATAAAGAGACGTGTTAACGGTACAAAACACATTTATGATTTCCATTCAAGCTTTTGTCTGTAAATAAACATATTTTCCTTCTCGACATAAAATATTGCTATTGATAGAGATTTTTAATTAAATTCTCTAGTCATGGAGCAAATATTTTCTTTATTACTATGCCTTGCTATAAAGACGAGGTATTGATTTTGTAATTTGTGCATTAATGTGAGATGTAGGATTATAGGCGATGTTGTCTATACGAGCTATCTTAGCTTAGTTGTTTGGTTTGTAACGTGTAATGGACACAAAGAATAAAATAAATCTAGATAACTTCAATATAAAATATAAAATGGACTATTATTGGGCTCAGTGAGGTGAGAAGATATGGAGAAAAGATAGAAGAGTCAGATAAATATATATTTTACTACAAAGGAGAAATACCTGGAAAATATGGAGTGGGGTTCCTAATCAAAACAGAAATGAGAGATCAAATACAAGAGTTGATCGGTATATCGGAACGTATAGCCATACTGAATATCACAATCGGCGAGGAATATTGGTCCATAGTACAGACTTACTCCCCCACAGAACAAGCGAACGCTAAAGAAATTGACTCATTCTACTCAAAACTGAACTCTTCTATAATTGAACATGCACATAAAAATTGAATTGTAATGGGAGACTTTAATGCAAGAATAGGAGAGAGACGAAAAGGAGAAGATAAGACCCTAGGACACTATTGCTACGGACAAAGAACACGGAATGGTGGGAAACTAATGGAACTAGCCTTCGAAAACAACCTAAAAATCCTAAACACTGATTACAAAAACCGCAGTAGATGGACATGGGAATCACCAGATGGAGTTTATAAAAACGAGATAGACTATATCCTTACCAACAAGAGCAAACTATTCGAAGATTGCAGAAATGTCAAACACATTAATTTTAACACTAACCATAGAATGGTTCGAGCAAAGCTAATATTAGAACGACAAAATAAACGAAGAATATTCAATATACAAACACGTGCTATAGACGGAAACATAAACATAGATCAACTGAACGTTAAACTAATCGACTTCTTGGAAACAATGGAAAATTTTGATCTACAAGACAAATACGATAAATTCTACGAAATACTCAATGACACGGCAAAACAAAATATGGATAGCGTAGAAAGAAACAAAAATTCTATGACAGACAAAGTAAAACAACTACTAGAAAAAAGATTTAAACTGATAAATAACAGAGACAAGACCAAAGAGACAAGGAAAGAGATAGCAAACCTAAGCAAACAGATAAAAGAAACTATGAGGAAGGACCGAAAAACATTCGAAGAACATATAAAGCGAACTGGCGGTATTAAGAAAGCTGTAAAAATCCTAACAGACAACAGAGAATGGATACCACAGATTAAAAACAAAAGAGGAAACTGCATAACCAAACGACCAGATATACTCGCCACTGCTACAGAATTCTACCGCGATCTTTACACGAGCCAAAAGAATATACTAGAGACAAAGCTACCTGGAGAAGATGAGGTATCGGTAATACTTCCTAGAGAGGTAGAAAAAGCTATCGATACACAAAAAAAAGACAAAGCACCCGGACCCGACAGCATAACAAATGAATTCTTAATAGCTACCAAAGATACTATCGTCAGATTCCTCACAATGATATTCAATGAAGTATTAAAAACTGAAATAATCCCGAAACAATGGCTATCATCTACTATTATACTCATCCACAAAAAAGGGGATAAGAATGATATAGGCAACTATCGGCCAATCAGCCTGATGTCAAACATATATAAAATCTTTTCCAAAATAATTCTTAACCGTATTACAAAGCTCCTCGACGAGAATCAACCAATGGAGCAAGCTGGCTTCAGAAGGGGTTACTCCACACTCGACCACATCCATGTCATCAAACAGCTCATAGAAAAAAGCAATGAATATAATATGCCTTTATACTGCTGTTTCGTAGACTACTCCAAGGCCTTCGATTCCCTGGAACACGAAAAAATATGGCAAGCACTTAGCAATCAAGGGATCGAAGATAAATATACAAGGATAATTAGAAACATCTACAAAAATAGCACTGCAAGCGTCAAACTGGAAAAAGAGGGGAAAGAAATAGGAATAAAAAGAGGAGTACGCCAAGGAGACCCTCTATCTCCAAAGCTATTTTCTGCAGTTCTTGAGGAAATATTTCGACACCTAGATTGGGAGAATTATGGCCTAAACATAAACGGAGAAAAACTTACACATCGTAGATTTGCTGATGATCTGATAATCCTGTCCAACACACCTGATGAACTAGCTAAAATGCTACAAGACCTTGACAAAGAAAGTGGAAAAGCAGGGCTATCGATGAATACTCAGAAAACTAAAGTTATGACAAATAGTAATATAAAACCAATAACACTTAATGGCAACCCAATAGAGTATGTTAAGGAATATACTTATCTCGGACAAATAATTTCACCAAACGATCTAACTACAAAAGAAATAGAAACAAGAATAGGGAATGCTTGGAAGAGATACTGGACTTTCAAAGAAATCATGAAAAACAAAGAGGTTAGTATGAAAATTAAAAGAAAACTATATAACACATGTATTCTTCCGGTGTTAACATATGGATGCCAAACATGGGCTTTGACGAAAGCGCATAACAAAAAGTTGGAAGTTTGCCAGAGGTCTATGGAGAGAAGTATGCTTAGTATAAGAAAATCAGACAGAGTAAGAAACACAGAGATCAGGGAAGCAACGAAAATAGAGAATGTGACATTAGTAATTAGAAAAAACAAATGGAGATGGACGGGTCACACCCTAAGAGGAAAGGAAAGGTGGAGCAAAACAATTACCAGCTGGCAACCCAGACACCAAAAGAGGAAATGTGGAAGGCCGTTCAAGAGGTGGGAGGATGACTTAAAAGCTATCGCTGGAAAGCTATGGCCAAGAACGGCAAGAGATAGAAGCGAGTGGAAGAAGCTGGAAGAGGCCTATGCCAAACTAGGGCAAACAGATGACACGTGCTAGAATAAGTTATATTTAAGGAAAACAATTGTAAGTTATCTGAATAAAGGCTTATATTATTATTATTATACACTTCATTTATTTTAAATCTCATTAAAATAAATTTTTTACTATAGAAAATACAATAGGTAACATATAAAACTAATCTACAGTAAAAAATATATCAAAACGGTGGATCACCGGCCGCGAAGCTAGGCTCAAGCGGCCGGTGACTAGGGCTGCAGAGAGAGGAACTTCCTGACGATACGCGCCGAGTCCAGGAGTACCGCCTTTTGAATCTGACCCTTGATCCAACTTCCTAGCGAGAGTCTCATAAGATGTTGATCGAGGCTCTTCGCTATTACGCCATTAACTGAAACGACTATCGGAACGATGGTCGCTGAATCAACATCCCACATGCTGACAACCTCGTTAGCCAAGTCAAGATATTTACTGAGTTTATCTTTCTCAGCTTTAACGAGGTTAGCATCATGTGGTATGGTGACATCAGCGAGCACCGCCCTCCGTTCTAACCGATCTATCAGTACAATATCAGGCTTATTCGCGAGAATAGTCCTGTCTGTAATGATAGATCGGTCCCAATAGAGCGTGGCACGGCCGTTTTCGAGAACTGGCGCCGGTGTGTACTTATAATACGGAACTTCAGGACCGGTAAGGCCGTATCGGAGAGCAAGTTGCTGGTGTATAATTTTGGCTACTTGATTGTGTCTGTGCAAGTACTGAGAGTTAGCAAGGTGCGAACAACCCGAAAGTATATGACGGAGGGTCTCCCCAGGAAGATGACACGCTCGACAGATATCGATCGTGCCATCTTTCATAATATACTTCCGGTAGTTGTTCGTCTTTACCACCTCATCCATAATTGCACAGACAAAACCTTCGGTTTCCCCAAAGAGGTCACCGAAGCGTAGCCAATTTACTGAACTCGGGAGATCTACATCAGGTCCTGTGAGAACCTTGTAGAATCTCCCGTGTAGCTCTTTGCTCTCCCATATAGCCTTCCTATCCTGAATGCTCATCACCGTAGGTTTGCGCCAGTTCTCGTTAGCTAAGGAGAGAGGGGTAAGGTTCTTATCAACTGCAACCACATCGCGATGCATCTGGTATTCGGCTTGAAGGAAGTAATTTCTGAGATTGCATACCTCACGGTTGTGTAGGGTCTTGGCGTTTAAAAAGCCTCGACCACCACATTTCCGCGGGATATACAATCTCATAACCGAAGATCGGGGATGTCGCATGCGATGAGTGGTTAAAAGTTGACGAACCTTACAGTCCAAGGCGTCTAGTTCAGTCTGAGTCCATCTTAGTATGCCAAAAGTATAAGTGAGCAGTGGCATAACCCAGCCGTTGAAAGCGCGCACCTTGTTGCCACCTGACAAAAGGCTATTTAGCACTTTTGTAAGGCGACAAAAGAAACGTTCCTTCACCGACTGCTTCATGTCCCTGTCCACTATACCCAACGCTTCTGGCATACCAAGGTACTTGTAAGTTTCACCTTCTGAGAGAGATTTGAGGGAAATTATCTCTGAAAGTTGTAAATTACTAGAATTTACAACTTTCCCCCGATGTATTTGTATGACCGCACACTTATCAACGCCGAACTCCATGTTAATAGCGCTACTGAATATCTGTGTGATATTCAGGAGGGCCATTAACTGTGTTTTATTCGGCGCAAATAGTTTGAGATCATCCATATACATCAAGTGAGAAATAACCTCACCATCTCTTCGAAGGCGATAGCCTATCTCTGAATCTTTCAGTAGAGTACTGAGTGGATTCAGAGCTAGGCAGAACCACAAGGGACTCAGGCTGTCGCCCTGGAATATACCCCTCTCTATCCTTATCAGATCATTGGTGGCAGATGGATCCATTCGGCTGCCTGGATGACGAAGGACAGTGGTTCACTGCCTCATACATGATCCCAAGAATGATCTTAGAGTATTATCTATTTTATAAATCTCTAAGACCCTCTCAAGCCAAGTATGAGGCACCGAATCATAAGCCTTCTTATAGTCAATCCATGCAGCCGACAAGTTCCCTCTGCCACGTTTGACCTGTTGACTAATGGCCATGTCAATGAGGAGGAGCTCCTTAGTACCACGGGACCCAACCCTACATCCATTCTGAGCAGGTGCCAAAATATTGTTTGTAACAATATGTGTGTTAATTTTTATAGTCAGAATGGATGTAAGCAGCTTGTAGATGGTAGGTAAGCATGTTATAGGTCTATAATTTTTTGGTTCCGCAGTACTACCAGACTTATGGAGCAGGAAAGTTACACCCGTCGTCATAAAACGTGGGAGTGACCCGATCTCAATTGCTTCTTGGAATTGTGCGGCCAGAACCGAATGTGAGCATCGAAACCATTTCAGCCAAAAGTTATGCAATCCGTCCGGGCCAGGACTTTTCCAATTTTGGGCCGAGCGGATTGCATTACTTACATCTAACGAAGAGATAGTAATAACGTCCATGGTTTCGATGTTTTCACATTCAGCTCTTACCACATTCATCCAGTCCGCCTCCGTGTGTTCGACCGGTGTGGACCAGATGCCTCGCCAAAATATATTTCCAGTTTCGGCATCCGGTACCTGACCGTCGGACACACGTAGATCGGGTTTATCCCATTCGCGGTAAACTTTCCTTTGGTCACTTTGAAAAATGCGATTCTGCCAAAATCTGTCAACTCGCTTCTTATATCGTTTTATGCGACTTGCCCACGCATAGACTTTTTGCTTTAGGTAGTCTATGCGCTCTGTGGCACAGGCTAAATACTCCCGAGGTTGAACTTCAGTTCCGTCAAAAGCCTGTGTCACAAAACGCATAACACGAGGTCTATGGTTGCCCTCCCTAAAGCAAATTAGCTTAGCTATGAGGGTCCTGAACCTACTAATACGCCTCTCTATTCTCTGTTGCCAAGTGGGGGTACTGCAGGCCTGGCGTGGGGCACGCTTATCGTCCGGGAACTTTACCCGTGCAACTCGGCAAGCCGCAATAGCCCCACAATAGAGAATAGAGTGCGTATCAGTAAGATCACTACTAGTCTGCAGATATGGGACTAGAAGTGGATTCAAGGCCCCCACTATAGCCAAAGCACGTCTATGAGTGGGGAAGCGAGGTAGACGTGGCTTTACGGTCGAATTTCTATAATTTAGAATCGCATCTTCCAAAGCCCTCCTCAATTGCTCATTATTCTGGGTACTTACCTCAATGCTCTCATGACTAACCTCTTCCACAGCGTAATCAGGCTGGGAAATCACTGGTGTTGATATGATGTGTTGCGGTGGCAACGCCACAGCCTGGTTACACGGCGGATGGTCCACCACTTGAGCACTGAGCACTTCACGTAGGAGTTGATCAAGCACAGTGTCATTCAACAATTTTGAGCGCTGGATGACCCGTACGTGATCAGATAGTCGCTGCTCGTTAACCGCGACTGTTGGTTCAAGGGCCTGAAACAAAGGCAGCATCTTAGACCGGTACGCGGTCAGGTTAGCACCTCCCTCAGTAGCCCTATAGAACGCGCGCATGACATTTTCATTCATCTTCTGTGTCCACTTCATGCGCTGCGCTCTTCCGTCAGCGGCGGGGACCGGTCGCTGGGCAGTGCGCCCTGCAGGTCCCAAGCCAGCTGACAGTGGGGGTCGGCCTCGCCGCACAGGTGTTCGCGGCGGTCGAGGCGACGGCGGCAGCTCGTCTTCGCTGCTCAACACATCACTCGTCTCAGGCGGCGTTTGGAATTCCTCTTCATCCGAGGACGAGGATGTGGAGCTAGCCGAGGCGGGCTGCGGTGGTATTCTTTTGAGCGCTTGTTGTGCCGCCCTCGCACGTGCTCTAGTGATCATTTTTAATAATTCACATGATTATTTTAATAAAAATACAAATAAAATAAAAAATTTCTCAAGGAGACGTATGTCACGGGCGGTGCCATTTTTTATTATTATTATTATTATTACTGGACACAATAAATCGGGATTTAGAACAGTGAACATCTTTTCATTTGGAGCTCCTTAGCGCGCTGTCCACCGAACCTTATACGACCTGGGGGCCTACTCGGAAAAGGAAAATCGAAGTTTCTTTTTCGTGTTTGTGCAAAACCAACTATGTCGATAGCATAAGATTAGCGTTTGCACGAAAAAGAATCAGAAACTTCGATTTCGTTTTTACGAGTACGGGCCCTGACCAGGCGCGATCGGGTTCGCGCTACATGCCGTGCCGAATAATAAACGCCGTCCACCGAACCTTATAAATGCGGATGATTCTGTAACCATATTATTATGTATAGTCAATCTTAATTTAAAAAATCTCGGCACAAAGCTGTGTAAATGCCTAACTTACATCATATTTTATTTCTCTAGAGAACAGGAAACCACTGATCGAATTTCCTCGACGTCGTACCTGCAGCTAAACTCTCGAGGGACGGTGCACAACAGTACGGACTAAGTATTTATTAGCGATAGTGGCTGAAGTTAGCCATTGGCAGTGCAATCATTTTGCAATTTCCGATCCGGAGCCATGGATATCTATTATTAGGACCTTAGAGGGAATTGTTGGGTGAACTTTGGATGACTTTGCTATGCAGTAGGTACAGAGAGCTCCATCGATAGATTTTAATTCCCTTCATAATTTTACATCTAGAATCTTTCGGTCAAGTTATAAAAATGGTTTGTATAGAAAATAAATGGTTTAATATTAATTTTTTTGGCGATTATATTATATTTTTGGCTCACTGCTGAGCAAAGGCTTTCTTTGTACGTTTGATTTAAAATCATTATAAAACAAAACGAAATGAAATGAAAGATTTTTATTTACCTTACAAACTTGTACAGAATAAATCTAAAATATTTAGTACTAGGTTTCGTGATTTTGATTTTGTGCGTAGCAGAGCGCAAGGCAAACGTGGTGGTGATGTATGCACCCAACAAGAAACCAACACAACTAACCCAACAAGAAATGTAACACAAACATGGAAATTCGCATTCTAACGTCCATTCGACGTGATTCATCCAAGTTGCATAGTACCGTCCATCGCTGCAGTCCTCCCACAGGTACCCACAGCTGCAGCGATCGAGGCTTTGAGCAGAAACATGGAAATGCGCATTGTCTCGTCCATTCGTCGTGATTCGTCACACTCCCGTCACATTTCGCGTCTCTAGGGACTCTCGGGGCTCTACGATATTGTATTTGTATTGCGCTTTTGTTGGGTTTTTAATAAATATTATTTATTACTTTCTAAATGAATGAACTAACTACGCACTTTTAAAACTCTTAATGTAAGCAAAACTCCTCTTTTGTGTGAGATATTTATTTAGCGTTCGGTATAAAAAAACCCCCAAAATAATTAGACTAGTATTTTGATACCTAAATATATCTACCAGTCCAAACCCGATTTCACTGAGCTCTACTTGATGTCTTCGATCAAAATTCATCGGAACCGAACTGAAAAAGCTATCTGTACATAACAATGGGCCTCGTCAGGAAGCTCAAGGTCGCACAGAGAGCAATGGAGAGGGCTATGCTCGGAGTCTCTCTGCGAGATCGAATCAGAAATGAGGAGATCCGCAGAAGAACCAAGGTAACCGACATAGCTCTCAGAGTTGCGAAACTCAAGTGGCAGTAGGCAGGGCACATAGCTCGTAGGACCGACGGCCGCTGGGGCTGCAAGGCTCTAGAGTGGCGACCACGTACCGGAAAGCGCGGTGTAGGTAGATCCCCCACGCGATGGACCGACGACCTAGTGAAGGTCGCGGGAAATCGCTGGATGCGGGCAGCGCAAAATCGGTCATTGTGGAGATCCTTAGGGGAGGCCTATGTCCAGCAGTGGACGTCGATCAGCTGATATGATGATGATGATGATGATGTTATTCCAGGTCCCAAACTATACCCATACCAAATTTCAGCCTAATCGGTTCAGAAGTTTTTGCGTGAAAGAGTAACAAATATCCATACTTCCATACATCTATACATCCATACATCCATCTATACATCCATACATCCATCCATACATCCATCCATACATCCATCCATACATCCATCCATACAAACTTTCACATTTATAATATTAGTAGGATAACTAACTATCTGAGGTAATTTCATCTAAAAACATATTTTCCTTACTATAAAGATTTCATTTACCACTGAAAACCTATTTATAAATATTCGTTTTCTGTTACGAATATTTATAAATACGAAGCGCTCCGGAAATGTAATCAGGCAGAGAAAACCAAGAGAAAACATGGTAACCTAATCATGGTAGATACGGTTCCCAGAAGTGGAGGTTCCTACAGCGAAGCCCTCGGGAGTACGTTTGTATTTGTATTGTACACAAACAGGTAGCATTTCAATTACTTATGCGAAATAAGCCTGTCGGGTGCATAACTTTACTATAGAATTCGAATCGTTCTTGTCTACCACTTTTTCAGAATTGTTTTACAAGTCATGCTTTTGGAGCTTCATGACGCTTGAAAGAAAGCCCAAGTTTTTTTCTATAAACAGACAATATTTGTTGCAATGAGCCGTAACATCGTTAACATAAGTTTTTTCTATTATAGTGCGTAAGCCTCACACCACTGGGGTTAATTTCTAAGAAATTTAAAATATTAAATACCTAAAAAAACCGACTTTGACAGGACTTGATACTTTTTTTCGGATATCAAGATATCGCTGACGTGGTAGATATCTAATCTATTTCTGATGGCAATTAGACACCACACACTATCTTTTGACCCTATCCGACATCAAAACCTAACGGAATGTAGGGTTGGCAGGCGCAGGGTGTTTTCTAATTAATCCCCATCGACATCTAGGTTTACTTTCCAAAAGTGGTATTATTTTATCAAAACATATGAAGGAGTGGCGCTACAACTGCCGAAACCCCGTTATAAGGCCATGAAAACCAGAAAACAGGTATTCAAGGGTCAATATCCATGAAGCACAGGTCACACAGGGCAATAACAAGAGCAATAATCGTAAACAGCGGGCGTCGGACGAACACAATAAAATACAACAAATAACAATCAATTAGAAGTCGACCACAGAACTGCGTTAGTAGTCTCGTACTGTTTGTGAGAGTTGGGAAATGTAGTTTTATTGCCTCTGTGTAGGATTCTCAAATATGGACAAATTATATTAAAAGTTTTGAAATATGTAGCGATTTAGTGTGTAGTGATTTGAATATGTAGTAATATGTACATAGTAATAATATTAATGTTCTAGACAGATATGGCCAACATTATAGCCGAATAAATTTGCTTACTCGCCATGGATATCAAACCAAAATCAAGCAAGCGGTGTTGGTGATGACTCAGCCAACGCGACGTGTGGCCAAACCAAAACATTTCATGTTTTTTTTTAGATTTTCACCCGTTCATTATACCCCATATCGGACAATGCAAGCCTCCCCACAGGATCACGACCTCAGCCCATATTTTACAGCCATATCCTTTGAACCAGGGTGTAAATCACACCTCCCTAACGAGCTCTATAGCTACTCATATCACCGTGCGAGTGGGGTAATTAAATGGCCCAATTAAAGGATGTCCCGGGTGCTGGCAGGGTAATTGTCCCTTACCGGTTCGGCCTTTCAATCAATTCTATTGGATTTACCTCACTCAATCATTTTTGGTCCTCCTTAGCTGTCGGACAATTTAGAAAGTCTGAATTTTGACTTGTCTAAATGCTTATTTTGTAAGTTATGGATTCTGATTCTGGTTCAGAATTAACACTTTTTCTTTACATACATTTTCTTCTATTTTTTTAATAAAAAACTGAAACTGTGCACGCTAAAGCTGTGTATTAGCTTTAGGCGCAGTTAGTATCATGTCTGTGGTATTTAGATCGCTTGTAACCAACCAAGAAATCTTGGATTACGACCTCATTTTTCCGAGAAGCCATTGTTTTATGTATATACACTTCTATTTCTCATAACCAATGGAACCTATCCAGGACTACCACCAATAGACCGCAATAAAATTTGTCATGAGAGCTCGGGTTAGTAACACTTCCGGTCCGCAGGCTCGACCTCAAGCGTCCGTGGTAGCACATATTGACTGACAGGTGCATCGTGGAATCACTGGTGATGTGGCTGAAAGCGATACTTTGACGTAACTACATCCTGCCTGGTAGGCTTTTTAGGTGTGTATGTAAACTTGGAAAAATGGTTGGAAAATGGTGGCTGGAAAAATATGGACACGCAAAGCTAGAGACCTGGAGATCCAGATTGGAGGAGTACTGCATATCACTAAGAAATTGACACCAAAAAACATAATATTGACCAATAATACTTACAATTTCATGATACAAGACAAGATGTATTTAAAATCATATTATAAATCTTTTGTTTTTAATTTTAATCATATAATTTAGTAAGAATGTGTTTTTGAAATATATTTTGACGCTTTTTACGCTTTGAAATATATCGAATAAAGCTCTTTTTTATTTATTTAGTATGCCTACCCTGTATTCTAATAGTGTTACAGTTTTTTGATCTAGTATTATTTGTCTTTTTCTGAACTTGCTTTCTTCTTTCCATTCGTTTTTTTTCTATTTTCAGAATAAATTACCTCCGTGTCTCTCAGTTCGCTCCATCGAAGGTTGTCACGCAAATCGAAAGCGACAGCCACGCCCTCTGACGCACAGATTGGCATGTGTCTGATGCGGGTCTCTGACTCTCACTGACGGTTATTGGGTTACCCGCACTTCGGAATTCGAATTGGTTTGAATAGTACAGTTCCTGCCTTGGTTTGTTTTAGTCGGATATGTGTACCAGTGAATAAGTAAAAAACATACTGAGCCCCGAGTCCATTTGACGATAGTATCGAGACGTGATCGTGACGTATTATCTGTGGTATTATAATGTATTTATTTGGGATTTCGGTAGTTCCCTGTCCATAGAGGCGCTGTACCAAAACCTATAGAAAAATGAGACGTCACGATCCGTCTCGATAATATTATCAGCGAATGGACTAAAGGACTCTGAATTATGAAAACGGAAAGCTTTAAACAAAGAAGAAAATTCTTAAAAAAATATTTAAAAACTGCAACCTTCGCATTTATTTTAAAAAATCAATTATCCCATGAATAAGGAAGCTCCTTTCAAAACACTGTTCACAAAAGGCGAATAAAAGAGATCCTTGGTCTTACTTTTGTATTCCTCGGGGTTCAGGCAAATCTTAGCATATTTACCGCAAACAAGTCGTCAATTGACTTCTTTTCCGCTCTCCTTGATACCGACCTCCTTTGATGTAAAAAAAGTTTAATTCAAAGGGGAGATCAGAGGAAACGTTAGTTTTGGCGATGACTGTATCAAAGCGATTTCAGCGAGGGTAGGTAAATAAATACTTTACCCCTTCCATCCAAGGATTACTTGAGAGGCTGAAATGAGTGCCTCTCTAACTTTTGGTTTGGTGTTTTTACAGTCTCTATCCTACTAATATTATAAATGTCAAAATTTGTAAGGATGGATGTATGGATGGATATTTGTTACTCTTTCACGCAAAACCTACTGCACCGATTAGGCTAAAATTTGGTATGGGTAAAGTTTGGGACCTGGAATAACATATAGGCTATGTGTTATCCTGATAAAACGCGGGCGATGGTGCGGGCAGCAGCCGTGTTAACTATACAAGTTTATCGGTAATTCACTAAAACTCACATACACGTTCATGAAGACGCCATGTCTTAATTCTTGAAACTTTTCGTAAATCACCACTGATACAAAATGAAAAAACACATTTGTTCGGAACCCAATGCATTGCTAAAGACCGATCTCTCACTCCCACACCCACTGTTAATTCAGGGCAGAGTCGTTTTTACCCGACTACCGAAGGACGAGGGTTATGAGTTTGACACCCTATGTACGTATGTATGTAGCCGATTTTTATGTTCCCACGTAGTGCTGAAACTACTGGTCCTATTTTAACAAATAAGGTGTCATATGATTCGTCTTAATAGCCCAATGGTTATAGGCATGTGACGTCAGATAAAAATGGAGGTCTAACGAGATAGCGGGGGTCTAAGTAAGGGTAGAAAATCTCAATGTTAGTAAATATGCTCGTGTGTGGTATCGTTGCAAAGGTCTTTCTTTGTGCTTTCCGAAACAGTTTTTCAAACTTATGTGAAGTTAAAGAGTGTCAAAATATTAGAAAAAGGTGTAAAAAATATAGTTGATAACTAAAACCAGGTATGGGTTGGGTGCCTCCGACTACCTAAGTATCAAAAGAAAATGAAAAGGACAATAGGTGAACGCTTGTTTAAGACTTTTATGTAGTCGGGTTTTAGTTTTTAACTATAGATTAAAATAAAGCCTCTCATAAGAACGATTTTTTAATGGAGGGCGGTACCGACAACTAATACCAAATTTCGAAATTGAGACCTGGGGGCCAATTCTGCGTATCACGTGATACTTATTATCACGGGATAAAAACATCATGTGATAAATATTGAGTACCGCCAAAAACTGTATTCTCGTGTTTATCGAGCAATTCATCAAAGGAAAACCCTTGTTATTTAAAGAATTGCAGATTTTCCAGAATACGTTTGTTTATGACTTGATATTTAGATTATCACTCGATATTTCGACAGTTCTTGCCATATTTATAGAGTAGATATATTGCTAGAATTGCCCTCCTGGCGTCTTCACGAGCGTGTTTGTGATGATGGGCAGAACGTGCAGTTCACGCCGTATTTGTGATTCGTCCATAACCCGAACCGCGCAAAGAAAATCAATTTGATCATATTAATTAATTTCATTTTTATTACTTGTAAATTTATGATTGAGTTTTTAATTTTAATATCGCAAACTCACAGAAAATCCGGTCGCGCTGCTCTGATCTCGACAATAATGAAACATTTTTAATATCCGTTACTTTTTCTTTGAAACTTGAAACAGAAGCGTTTAATTTGACAAAAATTTTATATTCGTCTTTCGACTCAAAACCCTTCGTAGATCCTTTTATGCTCAAAGTGCCCCTTATTTATCTACCTACCTTTCTCTGCGTATGCAATAGCATACCTAACAAGGTACGAGTATATACTAACGTAAAATTTTTGGTACAACTAAGAAGGTTGAAGTTGTAGGGGCTTTTTTGAGTTTGATATAAAAGGTCGGTAAACTAATCGTCATAAGGGTCGTAAATCTTCAGAAAAAGAGCATTCTTCCGAACCAATTAGTATGTAAGTAGAAAAAGGTACTTATATTACCAACTTAATGAAAATAATTTACGACTCCGGGACTTGTCGTAAATTTTTGGGATATTATTAGATTCTTTAAATGAAAGAACGCTATTTGATGATCGGAAAAATATGTAGTAAGAAAAAAGCTGAAATTATGATCACCATCCATTTCACCAGATCTAACGATGCCAGACCTTTTCCTATGGGGCTTTTTGAAATCTGGCATTTTCCACAACAAACCACGAACCTTGCAAGTCATATGGCTCCAAATTCTCAATTTCTTCTTCAAGGTTAGCTCTCAAACTTGCAAGGTTAGTGGTATGGTATATATTTATGTGTAAACGAGATTCAAAAAACCCCAAAGGAAAAAGTCTGTCACCGTTAGATTTGGCGATCTGGATGGCCAGTTCAAATCTCCAAAACAGGAAATCACTTGGACCGGAAATTAGTGTCTGTTCGGAAATTGGTGGTTCTTCAGTTATGTATCGCTCCATGGCTTATTGACAAATAATTCTCTATCCGTCTACAATATAAATGTAAAAGCACAGTGCCGTTTGACGACATTTGAATAAATTTCCCTTTCATATATTTAAAAGTACGAGCTTTTACAAGGTGACTTTTTTATATTTTTATTTATTTTAATGGAGTTTTGTTACACAGTGGCTATATCACTCCCGTAAGAGATCCATTCTTTTTAATAAAATAGATTATAACGTGATATTTACCATGATTTGAGTTGGTTGGAACGTTTGCATGTTTTCTTTTGATAAGAGGTTCGCACTTGGTAGGCCATCTAATCTCCTTCTTTTTCTTCTTCTTTCTCTAGGTCGACGGATTTATTATTGCTTGAATGAAATAATTTTTGTATTATATTGACACGTAATCTGTCAGTTCGATAAATATCGAAACTCTCGTAAGATATTTTTCGAGTCGACAAATTCGCATGTTCGCATGACAATTTTTAAAAAGAAAAATCAAGTCTATGAAATAATAGCATTATTTCACTCAGTCAAAGAAAAAATTAATACAATAAAAAATAAATGCATGGCGGAGTATAAAAAGATCTTTCATAACTTTTGAATGAAATCTCTTTCAGGTTTACTAATTTGCAGCGCAGCGCGCAGGCCGCCATGACAGTGACGTATCGCCGCCATATTGCATGAACAAATGCATCTATCATTCCGGTCAATCTCGGATAATATACTTATAAATCTGGAAGGAAATTCTGGCAATATATCTACGGTAAATATGGCAAGAACTGCCAAAATATCGAGTGATAAAAAAGCGTATTCTCAAAATCTGCAATTAGATATTTATCGAGGGTTTCTTTGCTCGTTATGTCGCACGAGAATGCAGTTTTTGAAGGTACCCGATATTTATCACATGATATTTTCATCCTGTGATAATTAATATCACTCGATATGCTACTAATGAGATAGCTCCCAGTGTCGGATACTACCTGTGATAAATTCAGTAGATTCAAGCCCTATCAGGCAGTGTAATGCTTTTCTCCGTGATTAAAATTAAACGAAGCTTTGATAAAATGTCTTGAAATCATTTGAGATAAAGCGAGTTTAGGTAATTATAGGTCAAATATTACTCTAAAAAAATAGGAACCTTCGTTCTCCAAATCACATTATAAAACTTGGGTTATCTTTTATCCCTACAGGGGTAGGTAAACAAGGGTATCCATTCCCATGGGGTATTCTGACATACACCCTAATCTCCAAGGCAACTAGGTACCTGCATGGGGAATAAGGGACCAATTCAATTTAAATGGATCTCCATGAATGCTCATAGAAAAGTGGAATAAATCACTTCTAAGGCATTATCATCAGCCTGATTTGTCGAAGCAATTAAAATTCTATTTGGCTATTTTATGATCCTTGTTGGTTGATACCTTCTAGTCGCGAGAAAATGAAAATCTATTCAAAAGGCTGGTTATATGACGTCACAATGCGGGAGGAAAGTTATCAGCTAAGATAGATAGATGAACCCATAACTGAAAAACATGACTGTTCCTGACATCTTTTGGCGAATAATAATACTATTTTTATTTAATTGGGAGCAACTAACTGCTTTAAAGACACAACAACACTAAAGCTATTCCAGCAGGTGGCGTTGAAGCAACACTAAGCCAATGAGTATTTGGTTTGAGGTTAGACCAAGAAAATCAATTATTTATGTCTTTTTAACTCGTGTTAAATATAATTTCTAAAAAATACGATATACCAAATAAATATATACCGAGCAAAGCTCGGACATCCAGGTACTTTTTTAAAAGACAATCGACATTCATCACTGGTCTAGGCACCAGTGATGTATATACCTACCTAATACAGGTTTTAAAACCTATCACTAGCACCAGTCTCTTACAAACAGGTATCCGTATTTGCTATACTACACCAAACTATAAAAATTCTGTAAAAAGGCCTTTTGTGAAGAGAAAATAAATTAATTTTGTTTATTCATTCAGAATTCGTAGAACCGATAACCGTTGTTGGGGAGTAAAGGTTCTCGAGTGGCGACCGCGATGCAATGCGAAACGTAGTGGGAAGACCTCCCACTCGATGGACCAACGACATCTTAGCGGTCGCAGGGAGTCGTTGGATGGAGGCGACTCAGGACCGCTATTCGTGGCGTCGTTTGGAGGAGGCCTATGTTCAGCTGTGGACTACGGGCTGATGATGATGATGATTTAGAATTTATCGGATTTTGTTAGATTATAGCTATAGCATTAAAGATTGTTACCTATTCTGATTAAAAGACTTCTAAACCGACCCGCTCAAAGCGCCCTAGTAGACGTAGGTTTGGTTTTACAAGATTTTTGAAGTTATCAAAAATGGTACACAGAATCTTAATTTTAACTTCGAATATCGATTCAGCAGCTCAAAATACGTCTGAAAAGTATAGTTCGTCGCACAACCAACTTTATTTTTTTGTGTGGCTGTTTTTATTAACACTTTCACGGCCCAACACACACATGGTCCATGTTGTACATCTCCTCGTGGTTTCACCGCCCAGGGCTAGGCTGTGAATGCGCATACAAATGTAGTCTGTTTATTCTTCAAACTTTAACTGTTTTTATTGGTTATTTGGTTGATTTGTCTTAATAATGATGGTCTTTATTTTATCTTTTTTATTTTGTTTTCGATCCTAACTTATTTTTCGCGACGGAAGATGTCATTCTTAATAATGGTCAGTAAAAAAGTTGTCAGTTAAAGAAATATTTATTGTCAGAAGTGGATATTGTAAGAAGTGGTCCTTTGTTCTGAAGATTATTCGTTACGGCCATTTTAAATATTGGTCTTAACTATTTTGGTCTTAATCAGTCGAAAGGTATTATTCAATACCTACTTACTTATAAATGCCGCCATTTTGTTTGTTTCGTTCTATTTCTAGATCCTATGAACTTGTACCTTTGACTTTGAAATACTAATGCGGTATAATCTCTAGGCCAGTGCTGTTACGACGCGAAATACTTGAATACTGAACCAAAAAGCTAAAATTCTACTATAATGTAAGTACCTAGTTGTTTTATTTTAAGTTTTACTTTTATTATTACGAGTAGTTCTTGGTAAATTTTTTTACTTGAGCCACCTGTAAAACATAAATGAGAAGCCTTGGATCCTGAAATACATACAGCCTAGGCTGTATGTATTTTTTGTATGTAGTTTAGGACCAGACCTAGGAGCTAAACTAGATCCTACTTATTCATTATGTATATTGAAACACTAATTGTTACCGAGGCTATCTTCAAAAAATTATCTGAGCGCCTGGTCGAAGCGACGGGTTATCCGAGAGCTTGTGAGTATCTGGCGCAGCGCATTAGCATTGCCATACAGCGCGGGGCAATGGAGCCAGCGTCTTGGGGACGCTTCCAACTAATATTGATATGGACCCGTTGAGCTACCTGTAGATTGTTTGCAACAGTCTGCAGTTAGCTCAATTGTTTCAATTGTAAATACTAGTTCTAAATTGTTTCTATTATTTGATTGTAATTTTCTTTGTTATAAAGATAATTGTGTCAAATAAATGATTTTTATGTTATGATTTTGAAATTTTGTGATTTTTTTAAATAGATAGAGTGATTCAAGAGGAAGTTTATTATGTATAATTTAGTATAAGCATTGCACCCGAGCGAAGCCGGGGCGGGTCGTTAGTAAAAAATTGTTTGGATATAGTTACCTACCTAGAATAAATATTTGTGAGATCCAGATTTAGAGTTTTGCGTACCCATTAGCATAGGATTATTTAATTCAAAAAGACACTGACTTCTATGGTTGCTAAATTCCAGTTAATAGGATAATCAAACAAAATTACAATCAAATAATAGAAGCAAATTAGAACTAATATTTACAATTAAAACAATTGAGCTAACAGCAGACTGTTGCAAACAATCTACAGAAGAGGTAGCTCTACTGGTCCATAATAACAGTCGGAAGTGTCCCTGACGCGCTGGCTGCGTTGCCTTGCTGTATGGCAATGCCTATGCGCTAATTAGATAATTCAGTTTAAGGTTGATCGTCGCGGGTTGACGAGTTTTTTTTTAGTTTTATATTTATTCTTATAGCGGAAAAGTTATTTGGCGCAAATCGTAATCCATTTTCTATTAACCTATGATAAAACGAACTTCGGCTCTTGGCAGTTTTGGAGCATTTGGGAATATGTTAATTTTTAGTCCAAAATCTCATAATTTCGCAAATGCTACAAAACTACCAATGAAATCGAATTTGGTTTTATGATGGGTTCATAGTAAAACAGTTCACGATTTGCGCCAAAAACATTTTCTGTTCGTTTTATTGTTTTTAAAACGCAGATTTTATTTAAATCGTAATCTTTGAATCTAGCGCCAGCCCATGACGGTCAGCTTTAATGCACCCCAACCTCTCTAGGTAGGTAAGTACCTACTCTGTAATTGATGAAACACGCTTGCTTGTCTCCGATGTCCAGTCGAGCTAACTAATGGCCACCTGCAGATTGGAGTCATTAGGCCACTTCATCAGATATTGAATTACAAGCTTTGGGGGGCTGTAGGTAGGTACCTGCATACCTGCCCTGGGTTCGCCTGCTGTAGGTGCGGCTGGCAGTCTAGATTTCCATAGACCATAGGAATCTAGAGGGCCAGCTGAAGTGGACCACGGGCAAAAAGCGGTATATTTACATCAAATTATATTTTGATTATGCCTACGTAAGAATTGGTCCCTACAACTCACCCCGTAGATGTCGTAAGAGCGTAGAGGACGTAGGGAACCTACCAGTAGGTAGGTACCAGAGGAAGGGTATTTTTAATCTACGAGTACCTACTGCGATCATATATCCCCTGCCAAGCGTGGTGTTAGTGCCAAAGCCGTTTGGGGGATGTTCAGCTGTGGACGTACGTGTTACTGTATTCCGTTATGCTGTTTTCTGTATTTTCTGGATACCGTTCACCGGTATTTCAAGTCCCGGTTTTCAGTAGTAGATACAGTCTTGCGTTTGGTAACTACATTAAATGTCGGACCCGTTTTGGGTCTAAACAGATTTTAAAATTGTTTGAGCCAAATTGCTCGTCATTTTTATTGGACAGCAGGAGCAATTGAGCCTCAATATCTGTCCGGTAGTAGAATTTGACAGCTTTTAAATTGAAATTTGGACATTTTGGTCGAACGTTCTATTAAAAACAAACAAAATCCGTTTACGCTCTTTTGTTGCTCACGAAAAACAGCTTCCGAATCAAAGAGAACTTATGTGTGGTAAAACTAAGACCATAAAATCCAGAAGTCGTTTTTCTTACTCAAGTGCTTTTAATTTTGCGATAAGGAACTAAGTTTCGGTTTAACGATGTTTATTTTCTCATTAAAAATGTTCATTTATAATGAGATACAAAAATTCCTTAAAATAATGCCTAAGCTACGCAGTACCTCCGGGGCCGGTAGGCGGTATAGTATGTAACTATCTACGTATATGTATGTAGGTATAACTTATTAATTACAATAGAACGCTAAGCTTAAGCTAATCCACCACTCCTAACATAGTTTATTTGTGTCCAATTTCAAAACTCGGAATACAGATAACAGCGTGGTTACATTACATAGGTACATTAAAGATAACACTTGGGTATAGATAGATGTTTATGATAACCTATAAACATATGTATCAATTTTGTTTTAAATGTGCTTAAGCTAGCGCATTCCTTGATCTCGTTAGGCAAGCTATTAAATTAAAAGTTTAAAGTTTGGACTAGTTGCCGACAGCAGCGAGTTTTTACTCTATGGTGCCGATAATTAATGACCGATTGCCAACACTCACCTACTTGCAAAGAAATTCCCTGGGCTCGAAGGAAAACATATTTTTTCATCAGCGCGGGCTGTTGCATAAAAAATTAAGTGAGATTGCTTCGGAGATGGGAGTCAGAGGTCAATGGAAGTAGTATTAGCAAAGTGCGGTAATGTTTTAGCACTCGGAAGCTGCAAGCTTTTCTTTTTAGTGGTTTTATTCGTGAGGTTTACTACGAGTATTGTTACAATCTGGGTGGTGTAGTTTTTAACATTGAGTAGATAGGTAATTGTTAGCTGGCTCTTATGAATGCATATTATTGATAAGACCGAGCTAAAAAATTGAGAAATTTGCATAAATACATATTTATAACCGCAACACATACCAGAATATACGCTGAGCTAAATTAAAGACATGAATGTGCTCAACTTTCGATTCTCACCTTGGTACAAATGTTTGTACGATCTGCAAATATTTGTTATGGATGTTCTGGGTATTTTTTATGTATGTATAATAAAAAATATATATCTATGACTTGTCTGAGTGCGTATTTTGTAAGCCTAACGAAATAAAATTATTGAATCTGAATCTAAATCTATGTAAGTATGTATATATGTATTGTACTATGTATATCAGTTATTCACCACTTCGATGATGAAAAGATGAGAATATCTAGTACCCATAACACAAGCTCTTCTTAGATTGAGGCTAGATGATGCTGTGTAGTTACATAGATTGTCCAACATTATTTACGATATTTATTAACTTTTTTATCTTCACACAGAATAATCTGGCCCTCTAAAGCGGCGTCTAAAGCAAGCATATAGATATATACATACATGGTTGGCATTTCTAGAACTATACCGTCTTGAGCCGGTAAGCTCCTGAGTACATGAATTAAGTAAAGCGAGAGCTCAGTAAATGTTGGCAAGGCAGTTCGGTTTTATTTCTATTTACCGTAGTGTGCCTGGGCGGCCTGGGCGGGCGGATTCCGCAGAGATCCCACAGGAACAGCGCCTTTTAAGGCTAAGCTAAGAGATGGATTAAAAGTGATTTATATTGTTTCGTTTTCAGAACTTATTGTACTTTTCTATGATAGTTGAGCCGAAAAACTATAAGTACTAAATTCTTCAAAAGTCATTATTCCTAATTTCGTTTTTGGATCTGTCTATACATCTAACGCAGCCTGTTTTATAATATTTAGCGATTTTTAACGATTTACGATTTGTTTTTCCGCATAGATAGTCGATTTTTACGCATAGACCCTAAGGTTAGGTAGGTACCTAACCGTTTTTCCTGGAAAGCATGTCGAAGCTTTTCACAAAAATAATGAACACGAACAAAGGGCCTACTAAATTCCTGTAAAAATACCTGCCTCGTCATAATTACAAAGGAATTACTGCAAGAAGGTTTCCCAACAAGCACCTCAACTAAGGGCCAGTTCACACGCGATAAAACAATATCACCAAATAAAGCTTTCGCAATAAAAGTCTGCGTGAACAAAAGTAACAATCAATTAACGACATTGGACCCCAAGATTATTTTCTCTGCTAACGAACGTTTTCAATGAAAATTGAACCTTACAGCTTGTATATAGAGTTGAGTTTCCTGGTAGTTGAAATTTCCGCGTCGTTTCTCATTTCGCGGTGGTTTTCAGTGGCTGGCTATATAGCTTGTCGCTTGATCGTCGGCAACCAATGGAGAACAATGAAATTCGAGATATTTATGGCTTCCAATGAACGGAGTTTTTATTTTTAAAATCACGCAATAACATTTTATACGGTTATCGTGCTATTTGAGTTTCACCAAATTTTAATTAGTTATTATATTTGCTATATTTTGGAACAAAACGAGAGAGTTGTCAGTTGTGAAGTTATCCAAGTGTCGGTTATATTTTACCACGGTATAAGAAAATAAAGTATGGTCTTCCGGGAGTGTCGCCAGGTGACGTCACTGTCCAGTTGCCACTGTATTTCAACAAAATGTAGAAGTTGGGAAACAAATGTGATAAGGATCAATTGAAAAATTAGTAAAAAATTATAATCGTCAATTATGTTCGTTAGATCAGTAAAAACAGCGGTAATTTAATACAAATCAATGTGTTCAATAATCGGTAAATACAAAACCATTTAGTTTTATCAGATTTATACAGGAGCTCGGGGAGTTACGATTGTACGCTACTGGTATCACCAGGTCACAGATTGGTCTTCTCATTCGCCGATGGCGATGATGACGTAGCTGGCGACACCCACGTGACCATCGTGTCTCGGAAGAGCATACCTGTTTTCTTATACCATGTATTTTACCTACCTATAAGTCTATATGATATACATATGTCTATGTTTGGTTTGTACTGTCAAATCCAAAACAAAAGTTAAAATAAACCTTGTATCTATCTATCAACACAGAGTCTGCAAGCCGAACTCAAAGACTGCTATGATGCGTAAGAGTATCTTTTGCATGGCTCCTTCTGTTTATAATAAACTACCAAAATCAATTAGAGAACAACCACGCTCATTGTTTCAGAGAAAGTTGAAAGCCACTTTGGAAAGAAAATGCTATTACGAAGTAAATGATTTTATGACGGACAAATGTTTTTTGGAAAATAGGAAATAATGGCGCCTAACTGTAATATCTGTAGGTACATATTTATTTTAATTTAATTTTCTTTAATATGAATTTCGTATTGGTTATTGTCTCGATTTAGTGTTTATTTATTTTAGTTAATTTTATTAATTTATTGACATTGTTTGTACTTAAATATTGCACGCCACACTGGTAGAAATACATTGTTTCATTATTTCAGCATATACCACCTATGTACCTATTTACATGTATTTGTTGCAATAAAACTTACTTTACTTTACTTTACTTTACTTTATCTAATTCAAATGTTAGGTTAGTTTAACCTATTGTATCGTCGATAGGTATTGTTTTTTACATCACATATGGAATATATGGACTATAATTATAATAAGTGTAATAAGGCTTAAGGTCGTTCAAATTAATAAATAATAAATAACTAAAAAAAATTATCTAAGCATTATTCTTATAGATGTTTACTATACATATTGTAAGAAAAACCTACTGTGATGCGGAAATACATAAGTAAATTATTATTAAGTTTTCTTCCTTTTCACGTGTGTTAATTGGGCAAAACTATATCGATGTAATGAAACATCGATATAGTTTTGCCCAGCAGGCGTCCCTTTGGGCTGGCTTATTACTCTTACTAGCTGATGCCCGCGCCTTCGCCCGCATTTTATCGGGATAAAAAATAACCTATATGTTATTCCAGGTCCCAAACTATACCCATACCAAATTTCAGCCTAATCGATTCAGTAGTTTTTGCGTGAAAGAGTAACAAATATCCATACATCCATCCATACAAACATTCACATTTATAATATTGTATAGTAGGATCAGACTTTGTAACAACCAAATATTTTATTAAATGTAAGTCAACTTTTTAACTGACTTCGAAAAAAGGAGCCTCCTCTTTTTTATTTTTGGCTGTTTGTATGTTTTTTGTGTATGCCCGTCGAGTTCCCCGTTAATTATAAACCGATTTTACTATTCTTTGGATATTGTATAGAGGTGATTCCGAAATGGTCCCATAATTTTTTATTTCCGATTGATTACTATTTGTCCCGCAAAACTTAAAGACAGTGTAAAATTACGGGATTCAAAATCGGTTTTTAACCGATTTTAAAAGGAGGAGGTCATCAATTCATCTGTATGTTTTTTTTGTATGTATGCTACGCGATATCTCCGCCAATTATGGACCGATTTTGAAAATTTTTTCACTATTATCCCTAGGGGATTATTATATTATATTATATTATATTATATTATATATTAGTATATATTCCTCAAAACCCTTAAAAGAAGTGTAAAAGTAAGGGAATTTGAAGTCGGTTTATCGTTTTTTAAAACACACCATATTATTAGTTTTAATCAAAGCAATCAAGTTATTTTTTGTGGGGATCGATGTAAAATCCGCAGATCTATGCCAAGAATTGAAGAATTGTGAAAGGTTTTTATGTGTTTTACTTCCAGTTCCATCTACAGTTTCTTCTGTAAACCTCGAAAGTACAATAAAAGTCGCAGACAGAAGCGAGTGACTGTGTAATCTGTGCCACCAGTGGATTAAAAGTTTGCACAAGTCTGTAAGTGGTATTTGCATTTGAAAGAATGTTGACGGGACTGGAGCCCGCGGCGCGGCGTTGCGTTTCTTTTACATTTGTCTGTTGGGTACTTTTTATTACTTTGAACTTTTTTAACCAACTTACCTGCGTTTTTTGTTAAAATAACGTCAACGGTAGTGCAAATAACGCATATTTTAACAACAGCTGTTATTTATATGCTCACAAAATTTAATTTGCTTGCTTTTGTATGCGTTCCTATAAATCTTCTTCAAAATACCTATTACAAAATTTCTAAATTTGGTTCGTGCGAAGAATGTTATAATAAGTAATATAATATTAAGTATACATAATATACCTAATGATTGGCATTAGTAATTTTTGGCATATAGCAGCTATCCAAATAAATATAATATTAATTTTTTTTACGACAAAAGGGCTGCGTATTTACTTAAATTTAGAAAATAACAGAATCAAGTGTATATGCAATGCCTTTTGTGGAAATAAATGAAAAGTACAAATGAGTAAATAATATTTTGATAGGTATGAAAATTATTTGGGGCCGGAACTAGGACAAAACTGTTTATCACGCAGAATGTGCTTACATGAAACAAACAAAAATCACATTGGTCAAAAGTCATGTGGATCACATTTGGGGTTAGTATCACTTCGGACCACAAACAGTTGAATCGTGCGAGCTCAAATGAAAATTCACTTGCTCACAAAATTCTATTACTATTATTTCTAGTATATCTTCGGCCCAATCGACCTTTGTTCCTATTTTTAGCAGAAATGATCGTAAAGTACTGGCAGTGGTGGTGTTTCGGATATTATTTACAGGTCTCTTTATGCTCCAACTAATTAGATAGAATGTCATAAACAGCATAATTTTATAACATTCTCTATCAATCGGTATTTTTAATTCCAACAGTAAAGAAAAGAAGAAGAAAATATTTTCGTCTCTAACAGCGAACCTACGTATTCCTTTGTAACCGAAGCTAATACAACTTCTAAGTGTCAAAATTAAAACTAAAGTAGCATTAAAGTGGGTAAGAAAGCAAGTCTAACATTAGTTACACGGACTAAGTAACCGTAAGTATGCGGGCTCGGTCCGCTTCTAGTGCAGAGCGGGGCTATTCGGATCTACGTTACGTACCCAGAGGCTGCGGTAGGCATTTGGAAACGGCTTGTTTAGCTTGTTTTTGTCTTCATGTCCAGCGCACATGACTAGTCTTTGTTGGGGCTAGCCACACCCCCGTATACCTCGCAGAATTAGAAGAATTTCGGACGAATTTGGTCGTCCGAAATTCGGCTAGAAGGACGTCACTTACTCAAACATTCGTAATTATAAACGAACAATTGGCTACGAGACGTAGCATTTGCTACACTGCGCTAGCAGGGCGTAGCAAGTGCTACGGTTTGCCAAGGAGGCGTAGCAAATGCTACGGATTGCTAAGGAAGCGTAGCAAGTGCTACTGATCGCTAAGGAAGCGTAGCAAGTGCTACGGATCGCCTACGAAAGCAAATGCTGTAAATAGCCTACGAGCCTCGTAGTACAGGAGGCAAAGCATGGGTTGAAAAATTATTGTTTGTTATAATTATAGTTGGTTTTATTTTCGTATGTCATTCTTACTTATTTTTATATTTAACTACTAGCGACTCGCCCTGGCTTCGCACGAGTGCAATGCTGATACTAAATTATACAATATAAACTTTCCTCTTGAATCACTTTTGTGAAATGTTTGTTTCTGTATGTTAGCATTGTCATGGGTACCTACTATGTTTTGATATTGAAGATCATTAGTCTGTAAATATGTTTAATTTTAAGTATTGCTGGCTCATGATAAGCCTGTTAAAATGTATATTTTATAAAATTTATATATCTACCTACCTACTTACCGGTGAGAACTCTGTGTCTAGTTAAACCTAACATAGGCACTCTAACAAAAATGTATTGTTGATTTTTAGTCTGAATAAATAATTCTAAAATTCTAATTCTTTATCTGGAGAATTTGTTATTTTTTTAAAATTTGTTTAATTTCTCCAGTCTGAAAAGATATAGCATCCCTGACCTGGCGACTAGATATTCAGACAAAGATCGAGAGCTGACTCACTGGACCACACTCTCTCTAAATGCCACAGAAGAGATAGCATCGGACAGCAACCTGGATTATTGATTAGAAAATCAGATAGCCAAGCAGCAGAATACAAAATGAAAAAAAATCTATATCTATTAAAAAAATCGCATCAAAATCCGTTATGTAGTTTTAAAGATCTAAGCATACATAGGGACAGACAGACAGCGGGAAGCGGCTTTTTTTATAATATGTAGTGATGAAACAGCCTCTCGCACAAGAGATGGTAAAGAGAAGAAGCTTGCTGTAGGTTTACGCTGTTAATAATAATTATTTTTTTGAGTGTTATCACAGAAAGATTCGTGTCGATTTGACTTACTGCTGGGTGTATCAGCTCTTTACGTCTCAGACAGCCTTGGGCCCTGCGAGCAATTCGCCTTATATCCCGAGTAGAATGGACCGTCCCCAAGATATTCCGCCCCTATATTCCGAATTTCGGAGAAAGAATTCAATAACGCCTACAGCCCGAGGTAATGTTTTGAAGCTGAAGTGTTTTCAAAATAGCCAGCTAAGTGGTACCTGGGCTTACCATTAATACTGGTTATTGTTATGGCTGGAGTGTCTGAGTCTATTCCTTTGCTAATTAAAAGATAAAGAAAAGAATTGAGTTTTACTCGGTGTAAAATTTTCTGATAAAAATTTTGATAAAAGGAATTGCCGCCGGGAACAAATTATGAAAATTGTGACCTGAGTTTGTTTACTCGGTAGTATTGAGACGTTTTTTTTTGTATGAGATTTAAGAACCCCACGTTAGAGGCGCTGTTTTCAATCTCATACAAAATATTATACAAACAAACAACATCTCACCCTAAACGTATAATATACCGTCTTTGTTCCGTCGCGGGTAAAAAATTAAACATGTCGCTTCATACTATTGAGTAACCACATGGCTTGACGGCTTCTTTTTTAAATAAAATATTAAACTTATCCAGGGTAACATTGAATTACTGAATCAACATTGATTTGCAAATAAAAACTTTATGGAACGATAATTAAACATTCCTATCTAAGAACCTACTTATTATTGATGTAAGAGCATGTTTTGCTAACCACAAACAAATGGAACTCGAGCGAAGTTTCATTAAATTCGTACGTGATCAAAATACTTATTAACTCGCATTATCATCGGTTTCCGTTTCCACTGCGGTGCTAAATAAATAAGAGACAGAGTAAACAATGGAAATGAACAAAATAATTTGTATTCTTCAAAAACATGAACTTTTAATGAGAATTCGGAATAAACGAGATAAACTTCATATTTTGACGTGATGATAATCATTCTTCATACCATGTTAAAGTTAAAAGTTTTTTGTTAACTAGTAAGAAAAACAAAATTGCTTTTATTGTTGTGTAAGAAAACAAAAAAAAAACTAAAAAAAGTTTGAAAGTTAACAAAATACCTACTGAGCAAACAATAAAATTTTACCATAGGCCAAATTTCATGAGTATTTTTAATATTTGAAGCTGGCCATAATTTTCAAAAAGGTAACAAAGAACATCATCACGGCAAAATTATGGCGCTATTAATATTTCCATACATGCCGAAGTTTTCACATGGAAATTCTTTTGCACCATTTAACTGCGGGGAGCGAAACGTAATAAAATGCAATAAAAACGATTTAGTGCAGTTTTTCACCCCTTTGAACTCTCGTGTGTACGCCCTTTTGATTGCTGTCGTTTCCATCCCCCAATCGCTCCCAGACGTGGGTTAAGAGATTTATTTACACATCGGCTCCTGCCTAGACGTAGATTCGAGTAAAGTGAGTGAAATAATTTTTTAAATCGGATGTGTGGTAATTTTCCTCGGTCATTAAAAAAATATTGTTTACTTAGTCGGTGCGGTGGTGGTTGGTTGTTGCGAGGCAAATAAACTTTTCAGAAACATTATGTGCGTTTGAGTGTGTCTCATATAATGGCATAAATGGAACAAAGAGAGCCCCGAAAAATTTACTTGCGTGTCTGTAAGTTGTTCTACAAATCATCGCAAATAAATGATTTGATTTGATAAAAAACTTTACAAGTTATGAATAGGAAATATAGGAAACCTACTTGAACATTTAAGTTGAGCTACCTGTCATTGTTTGTAACAGTCTGCTTTGACCTGAATTTTTTTAATTGTATAAATACATATCTTATTGGTTTCTTTAATTGATGTTTAAAATACTTATATGCTGACTCTGTAATAATACACAAAAATACCATCCTCTTATCCCACATCGCTCGACAATTCAGATCTCATGAATCTAATCTGGACTGCGGAGGATTTGGCGATTTGCATGAAATATAGTCGCCGAGCTGCTACGTCATTTCGACAGGCTCTTGCATACATGCGCTTAACATCCGTGGAAATGTGGGAAGGACGAATGGGTAAGTAGAAGCGGGTATCGTGGCTGCGAATTAATGAATATTTTGATTCTATGGATAAAAGTTGGACTTCATCATTAACTCTGAATTCTCATACGCAAATCAGCTTTGAACTCTATATACGATTTTGATAGATTTTCTTGGGAAAGTGTCAAAAAGCGTTTATTCCATCCAGTCCTACTAGTAGTTCGATTATTATCTAACTGTTTGGACAGAAGTATTCCAAATTGTTAGACTGACTAATCGAACTTTTAGGATACGCAGGTTTTATTCCAAATAGAACTACTATGAATATACGGTACAGTGAAGTGGGGAAAAGGTCCGCCCAGTAGGTACTTTACATAGTACTTACCTTGTCGCGATTTGAGACGTGCCTCAATGTAAGTTGCGTTTGAATATTTGGGGGTAAATGTCTCATATTTTAACACAATGGAACCAATTAATATAATGATAAGTCTTGTCTGTACAAGAAGATTTCCATCTTCGATTATGATAATATACTTTATGGCTCATGGGTACACTTTTAGATGGTTTCTGGGTATTTTATATGAATAATAAAATAATATCTGTCTATTTAATGTATTGTCTTATGTCTATTAGTCATCTGGTACCCATAACACAAGCTTGGGGCTAGATGATGCTGCAGGCATAGTTAAATTGTCCAGCATTATTAAATTATTTTATTTATTTTTCTAGTACCTTGCCGTGCAACAGTTCTATATCGCCCTAACTCTGTGACCGGCAGTCAATATTTCATATTTTCCCGGGCCATGGCTGCAGTAAGATGGGCACAAAATTCCATTTTTGCATCATTATTTTCAAGTGGGTGCTGTATTTTGTAGCGTCCTATAAATTCAGAGTCGAGAGAGGTCGGAGCTCTAGAGGTATATTTATGCCTACTAGTTTGAAGTTCAAATAGTTTACTCTGTTATTTATGGTACACTTTTCATCTTCCGTTTACCGTGGTCGGTAGTTTGTATCGAAATATAAAATAATGTTTATTGTGGGTACTTATTTACTCAATTTTGTGAGGAAGTGGGTATCTTCTTCACAAACTTTAAGAGTGCTTGTGGTTTTACCTACTACTAAAATAGATGAAGTGAAACGTACGAAATATTTATTTTATGCACCTACCTGACTTACGTGGAAACTATTCAATGGCTTTCCTATATTCAAAATTCGGGATTCAGTTTCAAGTTTAGCAGATAACACCTTAGTAGAAAAATATTCCCCTAACATTTTTCGCCTCACCCAAGTCACACTAAACAACTTTCAGCGAGTGCCTGTCATGCCCAGACATTATCAAAGATTTCATACACAAGAAGATTACAGCACAAAAACTTTGCGTAAACAAAGCCGAGACGGGAAACAAGGAGCCATTAAAGAGCACGTTACTTAAAATGAATAAATACACCGTTTTCTAGCACGACCGGGACTTGACAACGTTATATTTCAATATTCCGTCCCTTGGTAGACGCTGAGTGTATTATTTGCTGTTTTATGGTTCTCAGGACGTTGACTTGAGCGTGAAGTTTATAGCGTTGACGAGATCCCGGGTGGGCATAGAATGGTATAGGACTATAGGTATTACTGTTATTACTTCATTACATTATTAATAATACCTCTGTTTCGACTCCCTAAATTCAAGGTCATTCTTTATCATAGTTTAATAAAATTATTTACTCCTAAATTCGTTTCGGATCTTGTGTTAGTGTAGGATTCGAACGAAATGCTGAGCGACAACCTTTTTTGTTGTCACGGTTGTCACTTAAATTTGTTATATACGAACTTTTGTACTTTTGTGACACTTAATAATTACCTTTTACTTTACTTTTAACTGGTTTAAATTCAAGGATTCGATCAAGTGTCGGGAGTAACCGTCCAAATTGGCGTCGCTAAAAAGCACATGTTTACATTTAGTTTTGTATAAAATAAACAAGTAGGTAATTTTAAATAAAATATCTTCGCTATACATCTTAAAGAGTACCAAGAAGTTCATTACCCGCCTTTCCCCGGCAGAACTTCGATTCTCGATCCAATTTCTCAGCAATTTCCGGCACCGTAATTTATTTAACTTACGTTCAGAGCATTTTTAAAAAGATTAGAATTTTTTGATTATCATTATTTTGGCGATTTAAATGCGTAGCGCTTTTCGTAGCTCTTAAGTGCTGCGATGTAGCAGGGCTACGAGAATTTCGTAGCATAAAAAACTAAATTGTGTGTCAACCAAAATTATTACAACATCAGCAAAATCATAGTTTTAAGCCGACTTCGAAAAAAGGAGGTAGTACGTTCGGCTGTATGTATGTTATTTTTATACATGCTATTTTATTTTTCCGATTCCGGACCAAAAATGGACCAATTTTTTTTTTTCGGCTATTGTTTACAGAATGATCCCAAGGCAGACCCGAGGGACTAGTATTTATCCAGCAAAACTTAAAACCGCTGTAAAATTAAGGGATTCAAAGTCAGTTTGTAACTTTTTGAAATTAATATTTAATTATTTATTCCTTAAGTTTTCCAAACCTTACTACGGCGTAGGAAAAGGTTATTACTACATTTTCCGAATTTACATATATTCGCCCCATTTCCACAGATAGGTCTGAACAAAAAATCGACCATTTCGTATCATGAGTTCACTCACAATCGTTCGAGACCACACTAAAGAGGCCATTTGAGGCGAGTGCGAAGAGGGCGTAAAGGACCGTAACTAGGTCAGCCCTAATACACGAACTGCAAGGCTTTTGCTATCGGACCTTGTAAAGAAATCGTACCTACAGTATACAACAATATATACCTACATCAATATATACCTACAATATACATCCTACTCGTACATGTCCAAACCAACCGTCCGAAGTCTTATAAATTGTCTTTTTAAAAATGTTTTATTTCATATAGCTTGTATTTATATCAAAATCTATACTGTATTGCATATCGTTATCCCTTTGTCGAGATATAAATAAATAAATAATGTTGGACAATCCACACAGCATCATATAGCCCCAAGCTGAGCTTGTGTTATGGGTACTAGATGACTGATATACATAATACAATACATACATAGATATATATTTTTATTATACATAGAAAACATCCAGAACACCCTGAACAAATATTTGTCTCAAGGCGAGAATCGAACCCGCAACCTCCTGCGCCGCAGGAGGACCTTCGCCCGCTGAGCTACATCGGTCGTCGTATGATGAATTCCTAGTCCATTCATATGCATTAATGTTTCCATTTATTGCACTTGCTAGGGACCAAACGCCGTTTGAGGGTCGTCGATGAGCGCTTAGAACCATATCTGGGTCACGTCACACCTAATCCAAGGGGTGCAGAATGCTCTGGATTCAAGCTGTGAACGTTTTATGGCCGTTTTATGGAAATTGTTGTTTATGGCCACCTCTGTTTTATTTTTATTTTCCCCAAGTTTTGGCTCATAAGGTGTAGGGATAAATAATGACAACTTTTTAGCTTTTTTTATATTTTTGCTTATCTTCTTTTTTAGAATTATCAGAATAATGAATTGGTAACAAAATAGAAATTAAAATAAAGTTTGAGTAAGAACTCCGTTACTTACACGTAATTTTAATCGCAAGCTTCAAAATAATTCTTATAGGGAAATTACAAAGTAAGTAATTAGGTCGAGGCATGGATTTGCGGAAAATTCGCCAAGAACAATTCGTCGAAAACAATTTCGTCGAAAACAATTCGCCGAAAACACAATTCGCCGAAAATACAAGTTGCCGAGAAATAGTCATAAAGATTTTCAAGTTTAGCGGGAAATACCCAGTTATGTCCTACATCTGAAAAATTGTGTTTTCGGTGAATTGTGTTTCGGCGAATCGTTCTCTACGAAATTGGTTTCGACGAATTTTCCGCAGACGCGAGGCAAGGCCCTAATATCGCTAAATATGGCGATTTATTTTCATGCAAGTTTTTACAAATTCAGAATTTGAAATCCTTTTTGGCGTTGACTGTACATAGCACCCCTGTTGTTAAACACTTTTGAGCATAAAGTACGTTGATACAACAAAGGCTACGATCGCTACTTTTGAATGAAACTTTGTGACTCCGAAACTTCTGAATGCGAAGTTCAAATTGCTTTATGGAGATATTTGAGTATTTAAATTATATCTTTGAATAAAATTCATTATTTCCTAGGTACTTAGGTAGATATTTGAAGTACATACCTACGCACCTATACTTTATAAGTCATCGCATAAGACCTTTTAATCTTGCAACATCATCATCATCAGCCCGTATAGTCCACTGCTGAACATAGGGTCCCCCAAACGACGCCACGAATAGCGGTCCTGAGCCGCCTCCGTCCAACGACTGCCTGCGACCGCTACAATGTCGTCGGTCCATCGAGTGGGAGGTCTTCCCACACTCCGTTTCGCATTGCATCGCGCACTTAATCTTGCATACCAACCTGTAACTCGTCTGCAAATGAATGATTTGATTGGTGGATTTAAAGTAAACCTTTGAATGTGAAATATTAGTACTGAAAGACCATAGGGAGAAGAGGAAGCAGAAGTTGGAGGTCTCTTTTATACACGTGGGGAGATCGGGTCGCGAATGATGATGATCATCTAGCTAGGTACTTTGTAAATAAATTATGTTTGACAATGCACACTGCATCATCTAGCCCCAAGCTTAGCAGAGTTTGTATTATGGGTACATAATACAATACATACATTGATTGATATCTTTTATTATACATAGAAAATACCTAGAACAAATATTTGCAGATCGTAACAAACTTTTGTCCCAAGGTGGGAATCGAACCCTGCGCCGCAGTCGGACCTTAACCGGCAGCGCTACATTGGTCGTCAATATGAGTGATACTTGATGTATGTATTTAAATTATATTTGTAGGAACGAACGTCTAGTCGCGAGATTTCCTGGCGTTGATCGATTTGGCAGACAAATTGAATTATGAGCAGTATGGTGGAGCCGTCTGCGCGAAATTAAATCTTCAAACTGATTTTCACGCTCCGATAGTTGCTCAAGGGATTCGTAGATATAATCTATTTATATTAATAATAGATATGAATAAATTTTCCGAGAAGATTATGAAATCTGCACGGTTTTTGAGCTTTCGGTTGACTATCGAGGCGAATCTTTATGTCGTGGAGGGAACGCTCACTTATGCTTATGTCATACTACCTCAAATTGCTTATTTTCTACTTCGCGGGATGTTCATATCTTCCAAACTACAGAATATATATATATTAACTATGAAATATATATTATTAGGTTAAAGCTCATGACTTACTCTATCCTTCATATGTTTCGAAAACACGGTTTCTTAAAATTGTATCCACAGAAAAAAAAAACAAAGTTCACTCTAAACTGTACTTTAAATCGTCGCTATTCAATAAATACTTTAAAATAAGCCTTGATACTTTGTAGAGTAAACAAACAGAATATAAAGCAGACGGTATATGTTTTAGATTTTCAAAATTACTATTATTTTTACCGTAAAAAAACAAAAACATGATTTTTGCGGTTATGACGCTCTGCTCTGTCCCGCTCCTATGAACGCGAAATACTATGCCTATCCTTTTCACACAATGGCGAGGTATTGTAGGCCCTTAAGAACGTTTATAGACGAAGATACTTATTATTTTCTTTCAGAAGGATACGATTATGATACAGCGAATCCCTTTCCGATTTATCTGTTCGACTGAAAGCTTAATATTATTCTTTCCAAACTCTGAAAGAATAATATTAAGCTTTTAGATTTCAAAGGAGTTTTTTAAGAACAATTTCCGCAGAAAAGGTACGACTACATACGAATGCATGAAAACATACTTTATGTAGTCGTCGACATTTCGAGCGAAGAGTTCTTAGCACTCTTTCTCCTGATTACGTTTATAGACGAATTAAAGATGCATGTTTATATTTTATGAGAACCAGCTACATTTAGAGCCTGTTTCTGAACCGTACTATTTGATATTCCTCTTTATGATCGATTTCACCGAACGTAAAACTCAAAATTCTCCTACTATTTTACGAGATTCACAAATGCATAAAGTCAAGCTTCAAAGTAAAGCCCGTTTTCTCGCGTTTCCTTATGTCAGGCAACAAAATATAGAATTGGTTAGTTGCTATAACCACATACGAGTATGTACAGTCAAAGGCAAAAATATGTATAAACTCCACTACCTCGACCGTCTCAGATGGCATCGCTACAAAAAGTAGCCGTGGGCGCGCGCTCTTATCTATATTCCCTTTTATTTTTATCGAACTTTCTAAAGTTCGATTTGTAAGTGTTTACATATTATTATTGCTTATAACTATGGATACATAATTATTAACCTTAGGATGTTTCCCAATTTATGTTCTGATTGTTGAATACATGTTACTTTACTATTGTATACATATTTACTAATCAAACATTGTGTACATATTTATGCACTCTTAGATGTTTTCATATTATAATCGTGTTTTCATATTATAATCGTGTTGAGGGTGAAATTTTATGAGGTAGTCAATTGTATACATATTTTTGCCTTTGACTGTTCCTAAGCACAGAATATTGAATTTCATTGTGAAGTTATAAACAGCAAGTATTTCAATCAACTTCCATTCAATACTGTACAAACAACACACAATGCAAAATGTTTTATTCATTCAATTGTTATTTTTCAATTAAGATTTTCTGAACTTTACAAGTTTTATTCTACAGACTTGATTGTTTGAAATTTAAATGGAACGTTTCTTATTGTAGTACAAAATATCAAAGAAGTTGGCGGTGTAACACCCCCGTGCTTCGGAAAGCACGTTAAGCCGATAGTCCTGCGCCTGACCTCTCTCCGGCCGTGTCGGTCTGGCGTCCCTTCGGATTATCAGATTCAGGGAATAGAGAGTGCAGCTGTGTCTGCGCATACACCTGTGCAGTAAAATATGTCCTGCGCACCTGGTAAATCTCCGTTGAGACTGACCACCGTGGTCGAAATTCGACTAGTAGTCATCATCATCACAAAATATAAAATACGTATAGCCTATTGTGTAGCAAAACATTTCCTAATAGTTTTCCAAAAAGTATTTATAGGTAGGTACTTCATCATCATCATATCAGCCCATACACGTCCACTGCTGGACATAGGCCTACCCCATACGACGCCACAAATAACGGACCTGAGGTCGGAAGGTGCTTACTTGTACATATGTATGCACCTACAATTTACATTTTCGGTCGCAAAGTAAAAATAAATTAAGAGTTTTCTATGCTTACTGCTCGAATAGTATGGTACTAACTATATTTATTGAACAGTTTATCGAATACGGAAGTAAACTAACTTAACTATTTAAGGGATACATTTCTAACAAAAACACCGTAAACTACCTTTAGGTTGATCCCAAGGGCACTGTAACAAATACCTACTACCCAAGGGCAAATCTTACTGCCTTACAAACGGGTAAGTATTCCTCATAAATAAGTAAATGAGAGCTTGGACGGCCCTACGCTTACCGGCTAAAGCTCAACTCTGATTTATATTTAAAAACCTGCTGAAATTATGTCGTAGTAACATTTCCTGCGGCTTTACTTGTTTATTTGACAACTGGACTGGAATGTTTATAAAATTTTACTGATAGAACAACGGCCCGAAAAACACAGTGGTAAGTAGGCAATCAACGAGACACTAATTTTAAGATACGCACGCAGAGCATACGAAAGTAAACGTAAAAAAAAAGTATTTATTTAAGAACTTATATTATAATAACAAAAATAGGAAGCGATGCGACCTGCAGAAGTAAGATACTGTGTCGGAACACATCGGAATACCATTTGAATCGTCGATTTTGTTTTTCTAAAGATAATCACTGAATTTTAGGTCATAATTGAAAAATATTAGGTACCTATATTTAGTCTGAATCAACGTTTGTTAAACTTATTTTCTGTGAAAGCTTTCACAATATCAATGTGCTATTTCCGAGCAAAAGGTGTGGGTGTCCAAAGGTACTGCAGTGGTCCACGAGGGCAGTGTGTTCTGAAAGGACCTCTTTATTGCAGCCGTTATATTTTCATTATCACAAGTGTGCGTAATTGCTCCTTGGCCGCGAGGGATCGCTAATCGGCTGTTTATCTCCAAGGTTGTCAGAGTTTGTTTGGGGTTATGTAATTGCTAGTTACGAGTTTGTTTGTTTAAAATCTGTTATTGCACGTTCAGTTCAATATAGGAGCCTAAATAGGGGAATAAGGACAGTTACATAACATATTTTTCATTTGTTACTTAAGAACTTTGTAATTCGTTATTTATGACGAACGATGTCAAGGGGGCAGGAGATTGCGGGTTCGGTTCCCGCCTTGGGTCAAATGTTTGGACGATCTAAAAATATTTGTCTTCGCTGTTCTGGGTTTTTTTAATGTATAGTTAAAATATCTATGTAAAACATTGTATTATGTACATTCAGTCATCTATTACCTTAACACAAGCTATGCTTAGCTTGGGGCTCTGATAAGATGTTGAGGTGTGGATTGTACAGCATTATTTAAATTTAAATAATGGATAATTTCGATGAAAACATTTTTATTTCCATAAAAAATCTGATGAACCAGCTACAACTTTTTTTTTAATAGGCAGTCGATGAATTTTAGGTTGTACCATACCTAAGCACAAAATTATGGTTCCCGAATGAAGCAAAGAGCTAAAGTTATAAAGGCGAGTTTGCTCCTCGCAACAACCAGACAACTTACAAAATACGGTGTAGTCCTTACAACTTGTGCAGAGTTTGCAAAGCAGTCGTGACCGCGGCCCGTTATTGAATTAGCCAACGCGACAGTTCTTGATTGGCCCAGAGGATCATTCTTTGAACAAGTTATTCAGTAGCTGTTTATTTTGAGACGGGTTTGAGTTGATTTTGTAATTGAAACTTGTCTATTGAAGGTATTTCGCATAAAGCTTAGGCTATTTATTATTTAGTGAAAGTTGTCCCTAAAATAGAACATTATAATATGAAAAGTGTAGAATATAAAAGCTTTTTGAATGACAAGTTCACAACTATAATTATTTCTTTCATAATCTTATAAAAGAGATCGTTCTTAACTAAGCTCAAAATCTTATAAAAAAGTTCATATACTTAACCTTACAGAAGGTAATGAAAGTCGGCCTTATAGCTTAAACGATAAGGCTGCCAATTAATTATAAACGGATAGGTAAAAAACCTATAACTATCTATAATATCGCAACTGGGGGACTAATCGAACTAAGTAATTCTGTACTAATTCAATAAATAAATAAAACAGCAACAAGAAAAGTTAACGCCAAAAATGTATACCTAGCTGAAAAAGCCGTTTTTGTTTTAATATGTAATTTACAGACCTTCGTTTGAGCACAATCTCGCCTGATGGAAAGAGACGATGTGGTCGACGGTATATCTCGAAGTTCTAGAAGACACCTATTCACTCTTGTCTTGAAGAGACCCAGGAAAAAACACAGTCTAAAATATATTTCAACCAACAATCGATACCATTCATTCGTGTATCTAACAAATCAGCAGCACATTCAGTTCGGCTTCAAGCATCCTACTAATGCTTTCTCAGACGTATCAATTTATTTCTCGCCGAATGCCGCCCTTTGTCAACAGCCTAGCTCACTTATACGGGCCACAGGCTAAAAATACTCATGAAGTAGCTGGTACATTCCTGTTTGCGATCTTACGTCGAGGCCATAATGTAGAAGTTCCATTGTTAGCGTAGCTTACGAAGAGATGCGTAGCAGTTTCGTAGAACCCGCGTAGCTGTTTCGTAGCACCTGCATAGCAGTTTCGTAGAAGCCGCGTAGATGTTTCGTTGAGCCTACGCGGTCGCTATGGACAGGACCTTTTCATTGAGGTAACTTAGGTATCTATTTCTACGAATCTACGAGTACATTATGATTTAAGTTTCTCCAACAGCTCTTCCTGCACAGAGTAAAATTATTAACAAATCTGTGTTAATACCTTGGTCTACGACTGACGCAAATGAAATCAATCTTATTAAGATGGATCTGTTTTAAGCCTTTAATTGACATTTTCTTTGTTTATAAAATTCACGTATAACTTTATATTATATGATATTGTAACAACATCTTACCCTTAACGCTTAGTACACCGTCGCGGTTAAAAAATGTTTGCTTAAGTAGGTGAATCTACATTTTAACTTACAAAACTTACAATAAACTATTTGAAATTAAAATTGACTGTTACAAATATTCTTTTCCTATATATAGTCTACACACTCCAGTCGGCAGGCAGCCGACAAGTTGACAAAACTCTAGCTAAAAGGCTTTTTTTACGTTTTTCTCTTCGGCTCTGCATCTGGATTGACACAATTCTGCAACTAACTAGTAACTGTTTCATTTGATGCATTTTTTTAGACGGTTATTCATGTTATAAGTACATTATCATGCTCACAATATTCTCTTGATAGATTTCTTACGTACCTACATAGTGTCTCGCGAGTCAATCGAAATTTGGAGTCACCCAGCGGTCTTACTCTAACCATGATAGCCGCGAGGGTGACAATTAGAGCGGAATATCGTTTAGCAGAGAGTTTTGATTGATGCCAATTCCTCCCCCACTGTCTTGCTAAGTATTAACTTTTCATTAAGTTATGGAGATTCTGTAATCCGGTATAAAATTATTGAGGTACTTCAAGCGAGTGTTTACTGACTTGATAATTTCGGGGAGACTGAAAATTATCGTGAATTCAATTGATATTTACACTCTAAAATAATATGGCGTGTTTACGACAAACCGACATCAAATTCCCTTACTTTTGCACTTTTTTAAAGTTTTGCGGGATAAATACTAATCTCCTGGGCATCAAATTTGAATTTATGGGACCCTTTCGGGATCGTTTACTAATATAATAGTCAAATAATTTTCACAATCGGTCCATAATTGGAGGAGATATCGCGTAACATACATACAAACGAATTGATAACCTCCTCTCTTGAAGTCGGTTAATAAACAGGTTCGCTCACCGACTAATCTACGTCAACTGTTGAAAACCACTCTCTACTTTTTGTGAACATCACCTACTCGTTTGGGAAAATACTTCACACAATTTTTTTTACAGCCAGAACGCAATGAGTTAAAAACTAATATGATAACTTGATAAGTTTTTAAATTACAGGTTTCACATATTCATGTTGAGATTTCAGTATGGTAGTGACATTATAAAACAAAGTCCTCCGCCGCGTCTGTCTGTTGGTGATAAACTCAAAAACTACTGAACGGAGTTTCATGCGGTTTCCACCAATAAGATAGAGTGGTTCATGTGGAAGGTTGAAGTATATAATTTGTCAAGATTTTGTGTAAATTGGTTGATATGTAACGATATTTCTTGTTTTCTTGGAAGTATCCGAAAAAGTCAAGCCGCCTGGGAGCTTTCATCGAAAATACTGCCTAACCCCTATGAGATACATATATGTATATCAGAATCAGAATCAATAACTTTATTTCTTTAGGCTTACAAAATAAGCACTTAGACAAGTCAAATTGTATACTATAAACATAGTTATTATTATCAAATAAGAAATAAGATGTTATTGATATTCTCTTCACTTCAATTTTATATATGCTCTAGGTAGCCGTGCGAAGCCGGGGCGGGTTGCCAGTGTGTTTATTTGGAAATAATAGTTGATTTCTTATTATTATTTGAGTTGCTGGACTGGTATATTAGCCTACCTTTCACTAATCACCACGCTTGGGAGGCAGATTGGTAGGTGTTAAAAACAAACAGAAGGCTGCTGCTCTTCCTCTGGTAGATTGCCCTTAGTCGGCTGTTACGACAGCCACGGGCTGAGTTGACTGTGACTACCTATTACTTACATTGTATTCTCAAAGGACGTACATCTCCTCACATGCCACGTGACCGAATAAAAACGAAACACCAAAGCCTTAACGCTAAGTACCTACGTGGGCGAACCAAAACCAAGTGAAATTGCACAGTTAATTGCAACTCATTAAACTGGTAGCTTCTGGGCTCTGAGATCCTGTGACCTAGTTCCGGCAGCTCTTCGTAAATGCTTATCTCTTATTTCGCTAAAGGTTTTGTATCTGGCGAAATGCCAGCGATAGAATACAATAAATGAACACTTTGCAGTTTGCCATATACTTCTTAACTATTTAACAGAATTTAGATTAGATTACTAAGTACCTGAAGACGGAACTCCCGTCAGTGTATTTTTAAAACCTCTAATGCGATCACTAATCCGCCTGCCAAGCGTGATCATAGCAAAACCCCTTTGTTTGGGAGAGGTTCAAAAGCGGCCGTGTATGTGCTAAGGAGATAGACCATACTAATATTATAAAAGTCAAAGTTTGAGAATGAAGGTTTGTTCCTCTTTCACGCAAAAAATTCTGAATTCATTGGGCTAAAATTTGGTAGGTATGAGTATAGTTTGGGACCTGGAACAACATATAGGCTATATTAATACACACGGTTAGTGTATAGTTAGAAGCAACGGTTAGTGAGCAGCCCTAATGACCCTATGCCGAAAAAGGCGTTGAGACAGTAAATAAAACACTTAATTGCGTCACATAAAAAAAACTGAGCAAAAATATGAACATGGCATTCGGAAATTCAAGATCTCAGTGATCACGTCCGTGATATCAGCAGCATCTGCGAATCAAGGGTGGTCCTGTGACCCAGTTCCCAGCTAATCTTATATTCGTGCAGGTTGGCTCTGCGCCAGCAATATTTCACGACTCTCTTCACACGCTGCTTATTGTAATTTTATTTCAACTTAATGTTATTCATACCCGTCTATGTCTAGAATATCGAAGGCAGTTATGAAATATCTTTGTACTAGCTGCAGCTTGCACCTTCGCCCGCGTTTTATCGGGATAAAAAAATAGTCTATATGTTATTCCAGGTTCCAAACTACACCCATACCAAATTTCAGCCCAATCAGTTCAGTCGTTTTAACGTGAAAGAGGAGCAAACATCCATATTCACAAACTTTGACATCCTATCCTACTAATATTATAAATGTCAAAGTTTGTAAGGATGGATGTATGGCTGGATATTTGTTACTCTTTCACGCAAAAACTACTGAACAGATTAGGCTGAAATTTGGTAAGGGTATAGTTTAGGACCTGGATTAACATATAAAGAAGAGAAATAATATATATAGACATAGAAGAAGAACTTTTATTTCATATGGACCTTAAATTTCAATTAGTTTAAAGTGTTGTCCGAAATAAATGATTTTTATTTATTTTACTGGCAATTTTTTTTCCCGCTACAACGCGGGCAAAGGCGCGGGCAGCAGCTAGTTTATAATATTCGTAGGATTCAATTAGAAGACGCTAAATGAAGTTTTGTGGCGAGAAGAGGTTTAATTACAAAGTTTTGCTTAAATCCTGAGGTTTCACAAATAGTTAATAACCCAACTAACTATAATCTTACTAAAACTTTGTAGTATTTATACGACGGGATAAGTAAAAGTCACTTTCATAAGAAATAAAAACTTTTATTATTATCAGTTCAAATATCGTATTTACAATTTTTTAACGAGTAAAAGCAAATTGTTTATACATTTCTAAAATAAAATAAGACAATTAAACCAGCAGCAGAACGAATTCATGATTAAGATAAAAAATAATAAATGTTATAAGTCTAGGAGTTAAAACGTATAAAATAAATCTCATAAGATTCCATTATTGCGGAACGTAGAGGTGATGGCAACTTGCGTAGGACTCGAAACTAAGGAGATAACTAACCGATTAGTCTATGTACATCATCGTCCGCGACGGGGCTTCAGTTCTTCAATCTAGCACAGAAGCAAACGATAAACACACTACATTACGTTATACCAAATTCAACCACTCATCCCGCACTATACTTGATCTCACAGGGCCTTTTATCTACATGTTTGGGCTTCACAGAATTTACGATAATTTTCGCGTCTTAAACATTCAATGGAGAACACCCAAAATAACAGTTTAAACCTAGATTGTAGTGTGTTTACCGTTGAACCATACTGTAACACAAATGCAAATCTAATATAATTTCCTATACCCACATAAATGCTCGTCTTTGACGCACAGGTGCGTACAGTGCCTCACTCAACGGGTGAATTATTAACTCTCATTCTAACGCTGGGCATCAGTTGGATACGACATGCAGTGGTAAAACGTAGAACGTGAACCGAGCTCAATAATCGTATATTCTGAATTTGTAGGTGATAAGTAGTTTTCCAGAATCGTAAATCCCCCCTACATGGGAGACCATCTACTCGATGGACCGACGACATTGTAGCGGTCGCAGGGAGTCGATGGATGAAGGCGGCTCAGGATCGCTATTTGTGGCGTCGTATGGGGGAGGCCTATGTCCAGCAGTGGACGTGTATGGGCTGATATGATGATGATGAAAGTAGTTTTCTAAATTGTTATTAAGGACCTTCAGCGAGGGTCCGTAACAACTGAGTGTGATTTTATTGTCACTTGACTCATAAATTAATATCATCGTTTGTTTATGTGATACATAATTGCGAACAATAATAATCATTCTATGTGAAGTTAATACGAAATTCCATAGCACAAATTCATACCCATAAAATAAATTTATCGCGAAATTGGAATACCATTTCACTGTGTATAAAGCTGAAAAGTCGGATGTCGGTTTAATTAATACGCACCACATTTCGCATCCATACAAACCACAACGAACCAAACATAAAACTCAACAAAACTATACATCGAATATTGCGTTCCTCAATCTATACATTACTATTTTGGTGTTCGTAACCGAATTTCAATGACTACTTTTGAGCAGGGCCGTAACCAGGACAAATTTATCGGGGTCTATTAGTACTTATGTTCGTTTGTTTGATTGTTTTTATATGTAATTTACCCACTATTTTTATACAGTGTTTTATTTATTGTATTAGAATAAACATATTTTCATCTTTTTCTTTTTTTATTTCACAGGCAGAGAATATCCGTAGTGACGATGAGACGCGTAGTGCAGAATTCTAAGCTCTAAGTACCTTCAGAGCATATTGTAAGTTACATTAGAAACTTTGTTTTGGAAAGCTATCTAGCAAACTGCAATTAAAGTTTGCAATTAAACTACATTCACGAGCGAGATCCCAATGGGATCGCGGCAGGGTTTATGTTAATCTAATATTATGAAGCAACTTCTAATTAAATTTAAAACAAGTTGTGATGTTACTAGATTGATTTAAAGTGTTAATGCAGAGACCGTTCCGAGTTCAATCTCTGTTGTTTGATTTATTACCTGGTTAGTCATTTTAAAAACATTGATTAAATTATTGAGAGAGACTATATTTATCTGCTGTCATAATTGTAATTGTCTAAAAAAACCAGCAGTGCGTTAAATCTACTTGGTGGTGTATTTAAGAGCCCCTCTTTCGTCCTGATTACGCCCTTGCTTGCAAGTCCACAGGGGGGCTCGTGTACGTGTCTTTAATTTGTGCCAGAACCGAGCCCCCCTCCAGGCTCGCACGTTCTAAAGCTCGTACACATTAGGTACTAACTAACTTGATCTATGCTCGCTATTACTTGAATCCACGCAGAATCGTAAATACAACTTTAGATGTCGGTCTTATAACTTTTATAAGAATTTCCATGTTTTAAGAAATTATATGAACTTAGAAGTTTCTCGACAGTACACTTATTATTCCCTGAATTCACAGAATTCATCGTATTATTACGAAAGATACTGTGGTTCATATAAAACATACAACAAATAACTATGAAGATAAAATAAAAACTGATTATATTTGACAAAAAATTTGGTATTTTTTTAACCAAATCATTTAAAATTGTATAAAGATTCAGCGTGGGCTCAGCACACTAACAACTCAACTACTTACACTTATCAGGTTACCTTCCGCATAGTGGCAGTGATTTCACAATCTATCGAATAAGGCAAAGTACGCGAGTACAATTTGAATTAACCAACAAATTAATGCATTGTAATATTTTCTGGAATACTGATGGAATAAGTTTTTAAATTTACTACTACTATTTATCTAATTTTACAATTATATGAATATTTCTCACATTTATTTATCGTTGATTTTAGGACGCGCGCCGTTTTAGCAGAATCACACGCGCCCGTGATTAGAGTTAATAAACACAAGAAATACACACCTAACCAGTGAATAGTAAAATTACAATGTCCCCTGAGTGCCCTAATAATGGAATTAAATAACTAAGGCCTAATATGATCTAAAAACAATAAAAAACCTTATTACGTTCCATAATTTTAATTCATTAATTTGTTGGTTGTAAGACTTTGGTTAATTTATCAAAGAATCTCTCATTATGGGATAGGTTATACTGCAATTATTTAGACTAGCTAATTATTGATTAGGAACACTATTCTTACGTATAGTACAAAACTCGGATCCGTCAAATATCGTCTTGTTTCCTTAGACAAGTCATATCAATCGCTAACTATAACGAAAACGCTAAGGAAAATGGCGGCCAACACTTCCTATAATCTTTTCAGCATTTTTCGCGTCATTATCCTTTATTGATACTGTCATCTCTAGAGTCCCCATAATATTATACAAAGTGTTATTGTTGGCACAGATTGGTGTTACAGTTCAATAGGTTAATCTACTTGAATCACAGCTTCTTTCTATTCTATTAAAGACGATAAAAACGCATGTCTTCATATAATCAAGGATTTTCGACTTCACTGATTTTTTCCATCCACTTTCACTTCCCGCTTTAATTTTCACTCAGCTGTTTATTTTGATTTATTTTTACATACTTCAAGAAAAATATCTGTACCAATAAAATTCTCTCTCGGGTGTGTTTTGTCATTTTTTGTTGATGGGTAACTTTAGTAAGATGGTTAGAAAAAAGTAGTGACGAGAAAATGCATAGTTAGTTTAAATTGAGTTGTCAATGTGCTTCCTATATAAAGTCGCCACTTGAGACCTAGAATTTCACTAAACTGTTTAATTTCACTAGTCTTTATTCTAGACGGAATCTACCTCCCATCTCATCTGAAGTTACTAACTGTTTCGCTGCGAATTCCTATTATTTTCCACTTACAATTTATTAATAAGTATGCTATAGAAAACTATCAATTGACTCACCAGTCACTTCAGTTCTCCTAAAGTGGTAAAGTCAGGGATTCGCAGTGAAATCAGGCATACATTACAATTTATTAATCGAATTCCCTATCACTTAATTACAGTAGGACGGTCCCACACTTCAATCTGAGATCTGTCAAGATAATTTTGGTTTTTCAATTCACGTGGTATCACTGGCCTTGTAAGCAGTGCGAAGCGATGCGAGCGTGCAAACAGACCGACACACGCCTCCATACAACCAAAAATTGAAATGAAGTTACGCTTTTGTATTTTCGTTTTCAATTGTCGCTTATCTAGAGGCTGATCTCTCCACTAAAGTAACTATTTGAGCACCGTGGAAGGAATGTGTGCATAAGATTTACAATAACATCTCCGTTTATGACTCAATTCACCTAAAAAGCAGGTTTATCCACCGGCTTTCTGTGAAAACTAAGCCCAAACAGATATGACCGAGGCGTGCTTCAGGCATCATCGTATAGCTTTCATAAGAATCAGAATCATAGACAGTATCCCTTAGAATATAAATAAACATCTCATCAAAATTTCTCACAAAATTATCAGCATATATTTCCAGCATAAAAATCTTTTTTTAAAATAATAAGTCATCTTCGATTATACATGGCACACTGCTCTGTTTTTAACGTACTTTCCTATCAGTTTACCTTGTCACCATAGAATATAGATAATTGAATTATGGATGGATATTCCTAAGCTTACAAGCACTAGGCGCGATCGATCGACCGACAGATGGACTGAGGGATAGTTCGGTGGATACTGGCGGCATTCGATGCCGAGGAGAACTATCGGATTGGTCCATCGAAACGAGATACCGGATGAATTAAAACTATAGGAATTGAAAGGTACTAACTACCGACACGGTCCGCCCGACCGGAGAGTTCGACAGTAACGACCGGTCGAGTTCTCAAACGGTCGTTTTGTAGACCGGTCGAGTTCGACCGCGTGCTCAGATTCAACTAAATGCGTGGTCCGGTGGTGCTCATTTGATAGTCGCGTGTCGCGTCTCCTGATGTATGCTGATGCCCTCCACTGTGAATATTGACACCTCTGTAACAATGGAACTGTGTATTAGCGAACGTGAAACAATAGGTACTTTATTTATCTATATAACACAAACGTAGGTACGGCACCTTACCTATACAAAAATAATAACAATAATTAATAATAAATATGCATATTTTCTTTGCAACTCATACAAAAATAAAACATGTTCTTTTTACATTTTGTGCGCTACAGTGAGACCAATGGATCAGTCTTAGCTCTATGCTATCCGCACAGTACGGAGCAACGATTTTCATTTGATTGTCTCCTGATTGGATAATCACACGGATAGAGGAACCAATGAGCTCAGAATTAGGTCAAAGACTCGCGTAGACCAGACTCTCTGTCTCAAGCCCGTATTATGAAATTGCTTGCTTAGTCATAGATCTAGGCATGGTATCCGTGTAATAATATAAGGTATGGTCTTCCGAGACATGATGGTCTGGTGGGTGTCACTTGCTCACTTCATCATCGCCATCGGCAAATGAGAAGACGAATCTGTTTCCTGGTGTTCCCAGTAGGGTAAAATCGTAACCCCCCGAACTCCTTATATTACCTGTATAAATCTGATAAAACTATGTGGTTTTAAATTTACCAATTAATTATCACATTGACTCATATTTAACTAACGCTGACTGATCTAACTCTATAATTGACATTTAATATTTTTTATTGATCCTTATCACATTTGTTTCCCATACGTTTTGTTGAAATAAAGTGGCAACTGGACAGTGAAGTGAGCAAGTGCCACTCCCGGAGGAGCAGACCTTGTTTTCTTGGATCATAGATCTATTACGCTTGAGTGAAATTTGAGCCATAGAAAAACGTACCCAAGCATAGAGTTTCAGATTACGATTACGATTCAGAATCCGGGCCTTAAAGTAGATACGCTGATAGCGAGGCGAAATATGATCTAGAATTCTAGGCTCACCATCGTGAAGATCGGACAGTCTGGCAGGCAGCGAGGCGAAGTAAGGCGATGCTAGGGCTCCCGGAGCCGACGCCCGTCGTGTCGGATCAGGCTTCAGCAATGCCGCTGCTAATCTCTCCGCGTCTCGCCCTGCGTCGCGGAGGCGTGGGAAGGCGGCGCCGAGGGACCGAGCGGGCCAGGTGCCCCAACAGCTGACGTGGCTGCGGAGGCCGCTGAGGCGGCTCACGCCGTTCCAGCTTTCTTCTGTTGGTGTGCCTACCACCTGAGGAATGATTAAACATCTTAATAGCTGCTAATGTAAGTTATTAATAGCATGGGTCCCGATCGCGATACTTGAGGTACACCTCTTATTATATTCTTTATAAAAAACTGAAATACATAAGATAGGAGGCCGTTCAGTCATTGGGGTGACGACAGTGGGATGAGATAGGCTGCAAAAAAAACTGTATTTTGATATTGAATGTGTAATTTTTTTTGAATGACACTACCCTTAACGAAAGTTTAATAACAGGTGCGTAAAGGTAATCGAGTACACTAACACAAGCTTAGGTGAGAACCAAAAACAGATAACCTTACTAACTTCAAATCAGTAATTTACCTTGAATATTTTATCCAGCTGGTCGTGGGTGTCCCTGACTCCGGGGAAGGTTGGAAACCCGCACAGCATCTCCACGAATATGCAGCCGACGCCCCACATGTCTAGGGACGTCGAATACTCCGTACTGCCTAGTAGGACATCTGCACAAGGAAATGGATTTAAGTTTTTTTTGCCAAATGCCATAAAGTAGTAATTTTCTACTCAAAACAATTAATTTTCAACATTAATAGATTAATTTTAGCTTTTATGATTTTCACGTATGAGACAGGAAGTAAAGAAAATAATGTTTTTTACAAGTTAAGTTTATAATGATATAATCTTTAATAATCCAATTTATACAATTGATGTGTCAATTTATTCGTCTTTATAGTTAGACGTTACTCGCGGTGAAATGGATCATCCCTCGGAAACACTGATATTTTCCGGGATCGAAAATAACCAATTTTTTGATTCAGGATCCGTTCAGCCGTTTGAGCGTGAAAAACTAACAAACGCACCCACAAACACGAATTTTGCGTTTATCATATTAGTGTGATGGTTATAGGCTGTAGCCATGTTTCGTTAATTTAGTTTTTACCAAATTCCAAATTACTTGTTACGATTCCAGTTGTACTTACCAGGTGGCCGATACCATAACGTGACGACTTCGTGCGAGTAGGTGTGGCTCGGCACGGACTTGGCCCGCGCTAGCCCGAAATCGGCGAGCTTCAGTTCGCCGTGTGAGCTTATTAGTAAGTTCTGGGGTTTCACGTCTCTGTACAACAAATAATTTAATTAAATATGATATTCGACCCCCCACTCGATGGACCGACGACATCGTAGCATAGCGGTCGCAGAGAGTCGTTGGATGGAGGCGGCTCAGGACCGCTACTCGTGGCGTCGTTTGGGGGAGGCCTATGTTCAGCAGTGGACGTATACGAGCTGATGATGATGTTATGTACACAGTAATAAAATAAAGTCAGGGATCAGTTGACTTAAAGTATTGTGGCTACAAAATGT